>LR738713.1:771469998-771512181 GCA_902687465.1 Secale cereale
GGCCAAGCAGGGGAGGCAACCCGGCTACGAGCGACGGAGGACAGGGGCGGAGCGTGGTCGAGACGCGGTCTGGCCGGCGAGCGACCAGGCGGGCGCGGGGCAGCGATGCGCGGGGGGAGGGCGGTGGCGCGGGCGGAGCGGGATGTCCGTGTGCGAGCTGCCGGCGGCAGCAGTCACAGTGTAGCAGCAGCAGCCGCAGCGGGGAGGAGAAGGTGCGGTTGGCGGGCGAGGCCACCGTGGTTGAGCGCGGCGACCGTGGTGCAGGGGCGCGGCCCGCGGTGGTGCGTGCGTGCGGCGCACGAACACGCGGCGCGAGCGAGGCGGTGTCCAGCAGAGGCAGCGGCGCACGACGTCAGAGAGGGGAGAGGAGGCGCGGAGCACGGCGGTTGCTGGCCGAGCGAGGTCGCGGGCATGAGCGCGCACGGTGCACGACGGGAGCGAGGCAGAGGAGAGGAGGGGGCTCACGAGGGTTGTAGGGTTCGGGGAAGCGAGGCTTTAGGAGGAAGACGGGGACGCAACAGTCCGGCGGGCAGCGACGGCACGGCTGCTCCAGCATGGGCGTTGGGATCGGGCCCTCTCGATCCAGATCCAGCGAGAGAGGGAGAAAAGTGGGGAAAGGGGGGTGTCGGTGATAGTGGGGCAAGGGAGACCGAGGCACCGAAGGGGCGCCCTTATCCCCTCTCACGTCGTTGCCGGCGACGGGGTTCGGCGGGAGCACGCGCCCGCTCGGTCGGCTTCCCTTGTAGCGAGGTGGAAGGCGACCGAGGGGAAGCTGGGTCGGCTAGGCCGCTCGGGTGGGCTATGGCCAGGGGGGTAGTGGGCCTCTTTCCTTTGTTTTCTTTTCTTTTACCTTTTTCGTTTTATTTACATTACTTTTTCTGTTTTAGTTTTGTTTCCTATTAATTTTAGTTTCAGTAAAATATACATGTAGCATCTAAATTAGTATTCCAACTTAGTCCATAGTCACAAAAGTCTAGTCCGGTGCTACGACCGGTGTGAATCTACCGTGCAGTTGTGCACTCTAATTTGGTGCATGGCACGTGGACCCCTGATACGTCCATTTTGCATCATGCTTTTATGTTGATATTTATTGCACTATGGGATGTTATTACACGTTATGTCACAATACTTATGCCTTTTCTCTCTTATTTTAGAAGGTTTACATGAAGAGGGAGAATGCCGGCAGCTTGAATTCTGGGCTGGAAAGGGAGTAAACATTGGAGACCTATTCTGCACAAATCAAAAAGCTTCGAAACTCCACGAAACACCACTTCAGAAAATATAAAAAATATCTGGCGAAAGAGGTCTGTCAGGGGGGCACCACCTGTCCATGAGGGTGGGGGGCGCGCCCCCTGCCTTGTGGGCCAGCCGGTGACCCCCCGATTCCCATCTTCTCCTATATGAGGTGTGATAACCCACAAGTGTAGGGGATCAGTTGTAGCCTCTTTCGATAAGTAAGAGTGTCGAACCCAACGAGGAGCTAAAGGCAGAACAAATATTCCCTCAAGTTCTATCGACCACTGATACAACTCTACGCACGCTTGACGTTTACTTTACCTAGAAGAAGTATGAAACTAGAAGTATTTTGTAGTTTTTGGATAGGTTTGCAAGAATATAAAGAGCACGTAAATATAAACTAGGGGCTCTTAAGATAAGAAACAATACAGTTAATGGTAGCGAGTGTGGAAAAGTGGTGGTAGGAGTTGCGAAATTGCCCCTAAGCAATTGACTATGTTACTAGACCGATAGCAAGTTTTATGTGGGAGAGGCCACTGCTCGCATGTCATCCCTTACTTGGAATTCTATGCACTTATGATTGGAACTATTAGCAAGCATCCGCAACTACTAATGTTCATTACGGTAAAACCCAACCATAGCATTAAGATATATTGGTCTCCCTTCAATCCCGTGTGCATCAATTTCTACGCTAGGTTGAAGCTTCTGTCACTCTTGCCCTCCAATACGTAGTCCTATCAACATACAACTAACCCTATGGTGTGATCCACGTGCGCGCTCAGATGATGGGCACCAAAGGACAGCAACATAACCACAAGCAATTTAAATCAATCATAGAAATTCACCAATCACCGATAGGACAATGAAAATCTACTCAGACATCATAGGATGGCAACACATCATTGGATAATAATATGAAGCATAAAGCACCATGTATAAGTAGAGGGTACAGCTGGTTGCGGGAGAGTGGACCACTATAGATAGATGGGGGAAGGTGATGGAGATGTTGGTGAAGATGACGGAGGTGTTGGTGTAGATCGCGGTCACACGATGACGGCCCCGGTGGCACTCCGGTGCCACTGGAAGCGAGGGGGAGAGAGCCCCCCTCCTTATTCTTCTTCCTTGACCTTCTCCCTAGGTGGAAGAAGGGTTTCCCCTCTGGTCCATGGCCTCCATGGCGGCAGAGGGGCAAGAGCCCCTCTGAGATTGGATCGGTCTCTCTGTCTCTCTTTGTTTCTGTGTTCCCAGATTCTGGCCTACCGTTTCTTAAATTCCCGGAGATCCGTAACTTCGATTGGGCTGATTTTTTGACACGATTTTTATCCAGATATTAGCTTTCTTGCAGCGAAGGAAGGGCATCAACCGCCTTACGGTGTGGCCACGAGGTCCAGGGCGTTCCCCCCCTTCCCAGGGCGCGCCCCCTGCCTCGTGGCCCACTCGGGCATCATTTCATGTTGGTTCCGCTTCCCAAAATTCACATATATTCCAAAAAAAATCTCTGTCCGTTTTTATCCCATTTGGACTCCGTTTGATATGGATATTCTGCGAAACAAAAAACATGCAACAAACAGAAACTGGCACTGGGCACTGGATCAATATGTTAGTCCCAAAAAATAGTTTAAAAGTTGCCAAAAGTATATGAAAGTTGTAGAATATTGGCATGGAACAATAAAAAATTATAGATACGACGGAGACGTATCAGCATCCCCAAGCTTAGTTCCTGCTCGTCCTCGAGTATGTAAATGATAAAAAAGATAATTTTTGATGTGGAATGCTACCTAGCATAATCTTGATCATGTAATCTAATCATGGCATGAATATTAAGACACGAGTGATTCAAAGCAATAGTCTATCATTTGACATAAAAGAATTTAATACTCGGGCATCCCAATAAACAATCAAGTCTTTCAAAATATCAATGCTAAAGAACGTTATCCCTACAAAATCATATAGTCTTTCATGCTCCCTTTTCTTAACACAACGTACCCCTCATGCCTATCTGTCGGGGAAACTGATCGCCCCACGAACACCTATGGGACCGGAGCCCCTTTTCGGTACGGCAAGGGGGCGGAGGATGCACAAAGAGCAGATCTGGGCGAACACGCGAGCAGTTTACCCAGGTTCGGGCCGCACGGATGCGTAAAACCCTACTCCTGCCTAGGTTTGTATTGCGTTCTTGACTCGGGAGCGAGAGGAGCTACAGTGCTGATCACTGACAGGACCGAGCGTGAGAGTGAACGATGAGCGAAACCCCCTCTACGTTGCGCATGGCCCTCCTTTTATAGGCCAAAGGGGTCACCGACAGGTGGCAACACAGTCGAGGGTAAAAACGTAAAATGGGTGGTAGTTGGAACAGTGTATGCATAGTGCTCTGTACCTAACCCTGACGGCAGGGGACAAGGGCATTGAATGCCCGTCACCGTCGCCCTAAACAGTGTAAAAAGCGTCCGTCAGGGCGCCACCGCCCGCCACGACGGTGGCCTTGTCATCGCATCTTGCCACCATGTCCCCCAGGCTGCACAGCCTTCCGCCACGTGTGCCTGTAAGGGTCCCAGGGCGACGCGTGGGCGGATGAGCTGGAGCGCAGGCACTTAGTGGAAGTTTGCCGCGGCAAGCGCCTTGCCGCGGCTGCTATCTTGTCGCGCCCGGAAGCTTGTCGCTCTCCGGGCCTTGCCTGGACGCGTGGCGCGTCGCGGCAAGTCTCTATAAATGCCTTGTTTGGCCTTCCCGGCAAGCTCCTCTTGCCAGGGCCTTGTTTCTTTAACTTGAATACTTTGTTCTTGAATGGCTCCAGAGGAACCACAGTGGACCTTGGTGGTCGCACGGCAAACCCTGCCACGGGACGCTGCGACTGTCCGTGCAAAAGTTCGGGATACTAAGGTACCCCTACTTTAGTACACCGACAGGAGCCCCAGGCCTGGGCCATACACGGTGCCGAGCGCTGTTGGGCAGGCCCAAAACAGTGCACGGGCACGCGCGGCCCGCGGCGCGCCGTATCCCACTCCGTATCCACCGCGCCCCTCCCTAACGGCACGCGTCAATCGCGGCGTCGTGGGAGAGATCGTGGCCTGTTTCTTTAATGGGGAAATGTGGAACGTCCCCCCCTCCCCCCTTAAAAGCAGGGGAAAAGAGGGGCAGTTCTTTCCATTCGCCCATTGCTTCTTCATCCTCCAGAAACCCCCGCCGCTCCCCTCCTCCCCGAAGGTCGAAAGAGAGCAGCACTCCGCCCCCCCTTCCGCCGCCGCCAGCATCACCAGCGCCGTCGACTTCCTCCATCGTCCCCGCCATGGCCCCGAAGGGCGAGAAGGCGAAGGCCGCGAAGTCTGCCAAGGCGCTGCGGCTAGTAGCAATGCAGAAGAAGATGGCGGTCTTCCCGCCGAGGCTTAGTGCGGAGGAGCTGAAAGACACCTTCTACCTCTTCTGGTCGAGGGAGACGAAGGCGCACCCGCGCACCAAGGTACTCCCCGCCGTGGCCTGCGAGATGTACCCGAACGGCTATGCCTTCTTTGCTCTATTCTTCTACTGCGGGCTTTGCCCGCCCTTTTCGGAATTCTTCTGCGACATCATGAACACCTACGGGTTTCATCTCCTTGACTTCACCCCAAACGCCGTCTTGACCATGGCCATTTTCGCACATCTGTGCGAAAATTTCGTCGGAGTTTACCCCAATGTAGCTCTCTTCCGCCATTACTTCATACCTCGAGTCGAGTCAGGGTCACCTCTGTCTGGCGGGATCTCTTGGATCTTTAGGCTCCATAAGAAAGAGGCTTACTTGACGGGGGAGCTCCGCGGCAAGTGGGATGAGTGGAGGGCCAACTGGTGTTGGATTATAGAGGATGACCCGCAGCCATTTACTTCCCGGCGCCAAGTGGCAGCAGTACGCGGCAACGACTGGAGTGGCCTGGCCCCCGAGGACGACAGGCTGAAGATAGCCACCACTTGGATCCTTCGCCTCCGGCAAGCCAGGCTCACTGTAGGTGCCGTCGGGGCAGACTTCCTCCGCCGCCGCATCGCTCCCTTGCAGGAGAGGAAGAGGGCTGCTTGGGAGTTCGAGAACGCGGCAGACATCATGAGGCTGCGCCCGGGCCTCAATTACAACTTCACTGTCTTGGATCTCAACGCAATGCTCCAAGCGCTATTCAAGTACGACTCCGCCCACCCTGAGTGGTTTGCGTTGCCGCCGGGCGTAGTTCCATTGTGCAATAGCTCTGCGCTCAGTGCCGTCCGCGCGGCGATGCCGTTGTGTGATTCCCATGGGATCGACCCCACTTGGCGGGAACCTTCCGACGAAGCCGTGCAGACGTTCTTCGACAACCTGGTGGAGTTCCCAATCGACGCCGACGAGAAGAGGGGACTCACCCGCGACACCACCGACCAGGAGATGGCATATATTGCCACCAGGTTGGAAGAGGCAGCTGCAGCCAGGGCCGCGGGTGAGTTTGGGTATACCATGGAGGAGGCGGAGGCGGCGGAGGCGGTAAGTCTCGCCGAGGAGGAAGAGCTTCGCAAAGCGGGAAAGCTTGCCGGGCGACTCGCCGAGACAAGCGAGCCCACCGAGCGAGGCACCGAGTCGAGCGAGCCCGCCGAGCAGGGCGTCGGGTCAAGCGACCCTGCCGAGGACTCGGGCGGCTCGCTGGGCCTCGACTCCTCTTCTTCGTCCTCGGGTAGCTCACCGCCACCGGCAAGTCCTCCAGCTCAAGCAAGGAGGCGCCTCCGCAAGGCCGCAGACGTGGCGGGGCAGCCGGCGGGCCAGCAGCCGCAGCGCCGTCCGACACGCGCCACCGCGACGAGCAAGGCTGCCAAGGGAGCGCCCTGTGCTTCAACGGCAATCGGAGGGGGATCTTCCCGGACCGGCTCCACTGCTCCTTCCGCCCCTCGCGCTTCGGCGGCAACCGGAGCGGGGTCTTCTCAGACCGCCGCCCCTGCTCCCGCCAAGCGGCCAAGGGAGCCCACTCCCCCAGCTCCTCGCGCCGGGACGCGCGAGCCGGACTTTGATTTCTCGGCGCTCAGCTCCGACGACGAGGAGGAAGAAGAGTAAGTCTTCGTGATTCTTGTTTCTCTCTGGTTTTCTGTTGGTTTTTGTCTTGTATATCTTTTGCCTGATTCTGATCCTGTCTCTCTTCTAGGACTCTGGCCCAAAGGGCGGCGAAGAGGGCCAAAGTCCCAGTGATCGTTATCGAGGACGAGCCCACAGCTTCAGCAGGGGGTGCGCCCGCGACAAGCTTGCTGGAGCCGGCAGTTGTTCCCCGGAGCAGCCCCCAGCGTAAGTCCTTTGTCCACTTTCCGCTTGTCGGGCGCGCGTGGGCCTTCTATCCTTGTTGATGTTTTGTTTGTTGACCTGTGCAGGAACAGAGCAGCAGCATCAGGAGCGCGAGGAGATCGCCCCCGAAGAGCCGCACGTCTCGACCACACCGCCAATGAGGAGCTCTCCGGCAAGGGAGAACACTCCACCAAGGGCGAGCACTCCACCAAGGGCGAGTACCCCGCCAAGGGCGAGCACTCCGCCAAGGGATGGCACTAGCGGCCCTCCGCCGGCGGGAGCTACCACTACGCCGCCGAGGGAGAACTCCCCGGTAAGGAACCCCACCGAAGAGGAGGCCCGCGCAGGTAAAACCTTGGACTTTTCTCCTTGTGATTCTTCTCTCTTTTTTTGGATATTTGCTTGACTATTCTTCTTTCTTCTTCTTTTCTTCTGTCAGACCCGTCCGCCGCAGAGCCGATGGAGACGGAGGTCGCCGTCGAGGAGGATGCGCGCAGCAACACCGGCGACGCCGCAGCTACTGAAGGGGTGGCCGGTGCCGACGAGCCCGCCGTCGAAGAGGCAGCCCAGGCCGCTGGCGCGGCAGCTGAGGAGGGGACCGGCAGTCGCACTGACGGCCCTGAGGCCGCAGGAGCGTCAGGCCCTGCGCCGGCTGCCGATCCCTCCGCTGCCACGGCCGAGCCAGGCGCCTATCTGGAGGCCGGCAACGAAGTCTTCATCCAGCTCCCGTGGGCGTCCACATCCAGGGCGCCCGTAGAGGGAGAGGTCTTCGATGGGGAGGTCCTTGCCTCCGCCGGACTGAAGTTTGTCGATGCGCCTAGCAGCAGCAGCGAGCCCGAGGAGGAGCGGCTTCTGCGGAGGCTTCTATCTCTGTACCGCGCCAGGCAGGCCAATCTGGAGTCCCGAGAGGCTCTAGCCGCCAAGGCGGGCGCTGACTTGGAGAAGCGTGTAGAAGAGCTCCGGGCCGCCAACCAGGCGGCTCTCCGATCCTTGGCGGAGGAGCGGGAGCAGCTCGCCGAGGCGCATCAGGCGTTTATCTTGGAGAAGGCCGAAGCGGAGGAGCAGCAACGGCTTGCCGCCGAGGAGTTGTCCCGGCGAGAAGGCGAACTGACGCAGCGGAAGGTCGACCTCGACAGCCACGAGGACGAGCTTGCCGCGCGCGAACAGTCTCTTGGCGGAGCTCTGCAGGAAGCGAAGGATGTTGCTGCGGCTGCTGAGACCGCCAAGAGGGACTTGGAGGCGAGGGTGGCGCAACTGGAGGCCAACTTGAAGACGAGCGACGAGAAGGTTGCCGCACTTGTGCTTGAGAGGGAGAAGGACGCCCACAGCCACTCCGAGCTGCAGGTCCGGCTCTCCGACAAGGGCAAGGAGCTCGCCGTCGCCAAGGACTCCATCGCCGATCTGGAGCTGAAGTTGTCTACTCTCACCACGACACTTGATGGTGCCAGAGAGCGGGAGGCGAACCTGAAGGAGGAGCTCAGGGCCGAGAAGGCGTTGTTGGAGAGCGCCGCCATCTCCCAAAACAACTTCAGGCTGACGGTGGAGCACTGGACAGAGGGTCTCGTTGCCGCCGCTGCCGACGTCGACAAGGAGCTGGCGGAGCACCTCGGGTACTCCACCGACGAGAATCTCCCTCACAGCGCCAAGTTGAGTTTGTTCTTCAGGGGGGTGGCGCCGGCCCTCCAGCAGCTCCGGGAAAGGATCCCAAAGCAGCTGGCGGACGAGTCGCGCAGGCTCTGCGCGGGGGCCCTCGAGAAGGTGTTGATGTAGATAGCGCACCGCAACCCAGGCCTCAACCTCACCAACGTCCTCAGGACCTTGCCGCCGGACGTTGACCAGGAGGCGCTCAAGGCCCTTGTCGCACCTATTGTGAATAAGGTGGGCGGCATCAAGAGGGTCGAGGGCGACCGCGCGGACTAGTCTTGTTTACTTTCTTCCTTCCTTGTCGCTGCCAACTACGTTATGAACAATAGTCTATTAGTACTGTGACAGGTTGCTTTGTAATATAACTTTACTTTGGGTAGTTAATGCAGCGTTATTTCCTTTACTTGACTTCCTCGCTTTGTATGCTTTTACCCTACGCCGTCAGGGAACTTGTCGGCGAAGGCACCTTTGCCGCGAGCGCTGAGTGCGGAACTTCAGCAGCCTGCTGGCGGTGCCGTTGCCGACAAGAAACCTTGTCGCAACTAGTCGCAGCACACTTAAACTGTTGAGCGAACTCGAAAACGAAGTAAGGGCGCGACACTTGTCGCAGCACACTTAAGCCGTTGAGTGTGCTCGAAACAAAGTAAGGGCGCGGCTAGCCACAAGTTGGTTCCTCCGCGCATAGGTTTTCCACACAAAGTGCGGTTGTTCAAGGAAGATAACTCAAAAATTTAAAAATTTGATTGCTCAAACTTTGGCAACTTAGCTTTTGTGTCGTTTGCTTCCCGGCAAGGCAAGGCTCTCTTGAACGGCACTTGGTCCATACCACTGTCTCCTTCCCCCCGGCAAACTTGTGCGCGTTGGAAACTTCTTCTGCTTGAGAGAAAAGAAAGGGGAGAAAATAGAGATATGGAGTCTTGCGGCTCGTTATTGCTTACCGGGCGTAGGTGCTGCACAAAGTGTCAGATAGTACATGCAAGGAAATGAAAAGGCACGAAATGACAAATTGTGTGATGCACATAAGCTTTACTGATGCACGGGGTCTGCGCCCGGCTTTGTACAAAGGATTACGGGCAACAGCGGCAAGACTTGTACAAAAGGTGGTTGCCGGAGCGGATCACGGCAACCGCGCCTTATGGGTAAAACTTGCGAAGATGCTCAATGTTCCAGGAGTTGCTCACCGGTAAGCCTTCTTCGGTCTCAAGGCGGACAGCGCCGGGCCTTGTGACTTGTTTCACCCGATAAGGGCCTTCCCACTTCGGCGTCAACTTGTTGGAATTCTTGACGGACTGAACGCGCCGAAGAACAAGGTCGCCTTCCTCGAGACTTCTGGCTTTAACTTTGCGGCTATGGTAGCGGCGCAAATCTTGCTGGTATCGAGCAGCTCGTAAAGCAGCCTGAAGACGATCTTCCTCATGGAGCAGTGCGTCATCTTGCCGCAGCTGCTTTTGCTCGAGCTCATCGTAAGCGAGCACTCGAGGCGACCCGTATACGAGTTCCGTGGGGAGAACTGCCTCTGCTCCATAAACAAGAGCAAAGGGTGTTTGTCCAGTGGCTCGATTTGACGTCCTCCTGATCGACCAAAGAGCCGCTGGCAACTCCTCGATCCAGTTTCTTCCGCACTTGTGCAGCCTGTCGAAAGTTCTCGTCTTGAGTCCGCGCAACACTTCAGCGTTTGCCCTCTCCGCTTGACCGTTGCTCCTCGGATGAGCAACAGAAGCGAAGCAGACCTTGGCGCCAAGGTCTTGGACGTACTGCATGAAGGTGCGACTTGTGAATTGGGTGCCGTTGTCGGTGATGATCCTGTTAGGGATTCCGAAACGGCAAACAATTGACCTGAAGAACTTGACTGCTGACTGTGCGGTCACCTTTCTCACTGGTTCCACTTCCGGCCACTTTGGAACTTGTCGATGGCGACATACAAGTACTCAAAGCCCCCGGCTGCGCGGGGAAAGGGGCCGAGGATGTCGAGCCCCTAGACCGAAAATGGCCAGGATAAAGGGATCGTCTGGAGAGCTTGAGCTGGTTGATGTATCTGCTTGGAATGGAACTGGCATGCTTCACATTTGGTTACTTGTGCAGTTGCATCCTGGAGGGCTTCTGGCCAAAAGAAACCTTGCCGGAACGCTTTTCCGGCAAGTGCTCTCGCGCCAATGTGGTGGCCGCATATGCCTCCGTGTATCTCTGCCAACAACTTTTGTCCATCTTCCCGGGGAATACAATTCAATTTCACACCGTTGAGTCTTCTTCTGCACAGTTCGTTGCTGACAAACTGATACATACTTGACTGCCGGGTTATTCTTTCTGCTTCTTCTGGCTCTTCGGGAAGTTCTCCTGTTTGAAGGAAACGGACAATCTGCTGCGCCCATGCCGGAGCCTGCGGCTCGACGACAAGGACTAAAGGCATCTGTGCTGCTGCGGGAACGTCAGCCTCTACGGCGAGAACCTGTGGCTCGGCTGGAGCTTGACGTTCCCCGGCAAGCTTGCCGGAGCAAAACTTGTCGGGAGCGTCTGCTTCAACTGTACAAACCCTAGGGCTTGCAGGAGCAGACGGCTCCTCAGCAATCTTGTCGTTGATCTTGGGGACTTTGTTGGCGGCGGCTTCAGGAAGCTCTGCCGGCAAGTAGTCACCAGAAACCAACTTTCTCTTCTTACTTTGTCCAGTCGATGGTGTTACGGATGGTTGAGTTAGCTTGAGCACAAAGGTCCCCGGTTCCACAGGTAGCTTTAGTGCAGCACACTTTGACCGGCCATCTGCGATGTCGTTCTGAGCTCTTGGAACGTGTTCCATCTGTAAGCCTTCAAAGTGCTCTTCAAGCTTTCTCACTTCGTTGACGTAAGCTTCCATCAACGGACTCTGGTAGCTCTTGTTCACTTGGCGGACGACCAACTGCGAGTCACCCCGCACAATCAGCTTCTTGATCCCAAGTTCCGCCGCGATTCTGAGGCCGGCAAGCAAACCTTCATACTCTGCAGTATTGTTCGTTGCTTGCTCCTTGGGAAAGTGCATTTGGACGACGTACTTGAGGTGCTCTCCGGTGGGGGCGACAAGCAGCACGCCGGCACCGGCGCCTTGCAGCGAGAAGGCAC
Organism: Secale cereale; assembly: GCA_902687465.1. Classification (NCBI taxonomy): domain Eukaryota; kingdom Viridiplantae; phylum Streptophyta; class Magnoliopsida; order Poales; family Poaceae; genus Secale; species Secale cereale. The sequence goes on from LR738713.1 coordinate 771,481,229, forward strand.
CATCAAAGTACATTATCCATTCTTTGCTCGCTTCTTTGACGGGAATGCTCGTCTCTGGAATCTCTTCGTCTGGCGTTGGCGTCCATTCTTCTATGAACTCTGCCAATGCTCTGCTCTGGATAGTTGAAGTACTCTCAAACTTAAGGCCAAAGCTTGACAGTTCTAGTGCCCACTCGACAATCCTTCCTGTAGCTTCTGGATTTTGGAGTATCATCTTCAGCGGAAAGCGAGTGACCACTGTTATCTCGTGTGCTTGGAAGTAGTGGCGCAGCTTTCTCGAGGCCATGAGAAGGACGAAAAGCAGCTTCTGCACCCCAGAGTACCTTGACCTAGCCCCTGGAGAAGGGAGCTGACGAAGTAGACTGGGCGCTGCACCATCTTCTTTCGCACGTCCTCTTGCATCTGCGCAGTTCTATCCTTGTCGGGACCAGAGCTTGTCGGGGAAGCCCCCTGCTTGTCGCTGGATGTGCTTGCCGGGGCTGTTGGCTCATCATTTGCCTCCCTTTCCGCTACTAACGCAGCACTAACCACTTGATTGGTTGCTGCTAAGTATAGCAGCAACCTCTCTTGTGGCCTAGGTGCGACAAGTATTGGAGTGGAGGACAGTTACCTCTTCAAGTCCTGCAGCGCTGCCTCCGCTTCCTGAGTCCATTTCATTGGACCCGCCTTTTTCAAAATTTTGAAAAACGGCAAGGCGCGTTCCGCAGACTTAGAGATAAACCTGCTGAGAGCAGCCACACAGCCGGCAAGCCTTCGTACATCCTTGACACGCTTCGGAGCTTCGATCTGCTCGATGGCTTTGATCTTGTCGGGGTTGGCTTCAATCCCTCTCTGGGATACAAAGAACCCGAGAAGCTTGCTGGAGGGGACTCCAAACACGCACTTCTCGGGGTTGATCTTGAGTTGGATCTTGCGCAGATTCGCAAAGGTTTCATCTAGATCTTGAATCAGAGTGGCCCTGTCCTTGCTCTTGACCACTATATCATCCATGTAAGCTTCTACATTTCTGTGAATCTGTGGCTCAAAAGCGGTGTGGACTACTCTTGCAAAAGTCGAACCGGCATTCTTCAATCCAAAGGGCATGCGTATGAAGCAAAAAGTGCCACATGGAGTAATGAATGCGATCTTCTCCTCATCTTCTTCAGCCATAAATATCTGGTGGTATCCTGAATATGAATTAAGAAATGAAAGCAATTCACATCCAGCCGTGGAGTCAACGATCTGATCAATGCGCAGCAAGGGAAATGGATCTTTGGGGCAAGCTTTATTCACATCGGTGAAGTCAATACAAAGCCTCCACTTCCCGTTCGCTTTGCGCACGACAACAGGGTTGGCCAACCACGTGGGATGGAGTACAGCTCTGACAAGGCCTGCCGCTTCCAGCTTCTTGATCTCTTCTACGATAAACTCTTAGCGCTCCACCGCTTGTTTACTAACTTTCTGCTTGATGGGCCGCGCGTGAGGACAAACGGCAAGCTTGTGCTCAATCACTTTCCTGGGAACACCGGGGATGTCAGACGGTTGCCATGCAAACACTTCGATATTCGCCCGCAGGAAAGCAACGAGCGTGCTTTCCTATTTAGGATCAAGCGTGGCACTGATGGTGAAAGTACCACCAGTGCCGTCCTCCTTGGCAGACACCTTCTTGGTGGCGGGTGGAGCTGCCATCGCTTTCTTGCACTTGCCGGTGGAGCTCGATGGTGCGTCCTCGACGGCAGCACAGCACTCCGAAGAGGTGCGTTTGCCGGAGTGGGCCCCAGAGCTCTTGCCGGACTTGGTCTTGTTCTTCCCCCCGGGAGCTTCAGCGGCAAGTGTTTTGCTATCTGTTGCAGCTGCTGCGTCTCGGTAAATCTTGTCGACACAGATAAGGGCATCTTTCTTGTCGCCGGGGACTGAGATGACGCTTATCGGGCCTAGCATCTTGAGCATGTTGTAGGCATAGTGAGAGGCTGCCATGAACTTGGCGAGCGCTGGACGGCCAAGTATCCCATTGTAAGGCAATGGGATATCGGCAACGTCAAAAGTGATCCTCTCAGTCCTGAAATTCAGCTCTCCGCCAAACGTCACTGGCAGTGTGATCTTCCCCTCCGGCTTGCTTCTTCCCGGGTTGATCCCTTGGAATGTGCCGGTTTCCTCGAGCTCGCTGTCGGGGATCTGGAGTTTCCGGACCACAGCAGAGGAGATCAGGTTCAAGCCGGCCCCGCCGTCAACCAACATCTTGGTGACCTTGAGGTTGCGGATGGTTGGTGAAACCAACATTGGCAAGCACCCGACCGCAGTTGTGCGATCAGGGTGGTCCTCAATGTCGAAGATGATAGGCGTGCTGGACCACTTCAGAAGTTTGCGTGACTCGATGGGTGGCTCTGCTGCATTAACTTCCCGCACACATTGCTTGAGTTGGCGGTGGGAAGTATGCAGAGAAGCACCTCCATCAACGCACAGAACTTCTGTGGCCTTCTGGAACTCCTGCTCGCTGTTATCTTCGTCGTCCATGTCCTCGTCGTCGTCTTCGTCTTCGTCCTTGTCGCGGCCGCGGGGAGGTCTGTCTCCTTGCCGCTGCTTAGCCTTGCCGCGGCGTCCTCCCCGGCCGTTGAACGGCCGCTTCTTGCCGGACTCTCCACCACCTCCCCGGGCCTTCTCCTTGTCGCGTCGCTCGTAGTCAGCTTTTTGCTGCTCAACGAGGTACTCGACCCTTTTGCAGTTCTGGAGGTCGTGGCCCTTGGTGCGGTGGATTTTGCAGTACTGCTTGTCGGAGCCGTCCTGCTTGTCGGCGGCCGCCACTGCGGCAGCCTCCTTGCCGGAGCTGCCGGCCTGGGCTGTTTTGGCGCCAGCCTCCTTGCCGCACTGCTCAACGACCAGCACTTCTTTGTTCTCCTTCTTCCTATTGTTCCGCCGCCGGTTCTTCTTCGCCGGGGCGGCGTCCTCACTATCTGATCCTCCTGCTCCAGTATCCTCTCCGGGGAGTTTCCTCCCCTCCTCAGCGCGTGCGCACTTGTCGGCTAGGGCATAAAGCTCACTGACGTCTCGGATCTTGCACATCGCCATCTCCTCCCTCATCCTGCGGTTACGCACGTTCTGGTGGAACGCGCTGATAACCGCGGCAGGGTGGACGTCTGGGATGTTGTGCTGGAAGCGGCTGAATCTCTGGATATACTTTCGCAGGGACTCTTCTTCCTTCTGGGCAAGTATGTGAAGGTCGCTCTCCTGGCCATGGGGCTTGTGGCCACCCGTGAAGGCGCCGACAAACTGATGGCACAGGTCGGCCCAAGAAGAGATGGAGTTCTCCGGCAAGTGCATGAGCCAAGATCTGACGTTTGGCTTGAGCACTAGCGAGAAGTAGTTTGCGAGTAACTTCTCGTCTCGTCCCCGGGCAGCCTGCACCACGATGGTGTAGATGCTGAGGAACTCCGACGGATGAGTCTTGCCGTCGTACTTCTCGGGTACGTCGGGCTTGAAGTTCTTCATGCTGGGCCACTGGACTTGCCGCAGCTCGCGAGTGAACGCAGGACAACCTGCCGCGTACGACAAGTCGCCTGGTCCCCCGGGCGCGTGCACGTCAACAGCGGGCCCAGCGCGCTGGTCAGATTGACGCCGCGCTTCTCTTCGACGCTCGATGCGAGTTCGAGCGTCCTCTTGCTATCTGTCGTCGAGAACTTGGCGTTGATCGCGGCGAGCTCACGGATCCGATGACACAGTGGAGTCGTCGTCGATGTTGATCCGCCGAGCTGGCGACTTTGGCCTTCGGGGCGGGGAGTGCATGGTGGTTGCACCCCCGGCAGTCCTGTCGCCATCAGCCCGCGCCTGGCTAACTTGCCGCGGCCGCGACATCGTCGACTGCTGCGGAGTGTCGCCGTTGGCGAAGGCGATGAGGCTCTGGATGGTGGCCCTCCAGTCCTCTGCTTTGTCTGCCGCTGGAGGGAAGTCGAGGAGTAATTGAGCTTGAGCTAGAGCTTCTGCTGGAGTGGCGGGGAGCGGTGGCGAGCGGTGCGAGGAGCGAGATATGCTCGGACTTCTAACTGCGTTAGAAGGAGCAGCGTCTCGTCCCGGCGACCGCGCCTTGCTCGTGCCAGCATGTTGGCCTTGAGCGCCCCGCGAACCGCCGGCTTGACCTTGGCCCAGCAAGCGTATGGTACCTTGTGTACCACGTCGCTGCCGGTCCCGCGCCTCCTGAGACGGGCGCGGTGCATGCACGGATGCCGAGGTCTTGTAGTGCGCCCGGTCGTCCGTCTTGTCCTTGGACTTGGCGGCACCGTGAGTTTCCTCGCCGATGTCCGTCCTTTGGCCAGCGTCCACACCACCAACCGTTGGCTCCGGTGGTGGCGGGATCGACGCGGACGGGCCTGCTACCTCCGAAGCTTTCTTCTTCGGCGGCATGTCGATGAAGTTGGTGGAGATTTCGCTCGCGTGAACGCCGGATCAGGTTCACACAACCTCGACGCACCCCCTACGTGGCGCGCCAAAGATGTCGGGGAAACTGATCGCCCCACGAACACCTATGGGACCGGAGCCCCTTTTCGGTACGGCAAGGGGGCGGAGGATGCACAAAGAGCAGATCGAGGCGAACACGCGAGCAGTTTACCCAGGTTCGGGCTGCACGGATGCGTAAAACCCTACTCCTGCCTAGGTTTGTATTGCGTTCTTGACTCGGGAGCGAGAGGAGCTACAGTGCTGATCACTAACAGGATCGAGCGTGAGAGTGAACGATGAGCGGAACCCCCTCTACGTTGCGCATGGGCCTCCTTTTATATGTCAAAGGGGTCACCGACAGGTGGCAACGCAGTCGAGGTAAAAACGTAAAATGGGTGGTAGTTGGAACAGTGTATGCATAGTGCTCTGTACCTAACCCTGATGGCAGGGGACAAGGGCATTGAATGCCCGTCGCCGTCGCCCTAAACAGTGTAAAAAGCGTCCGTCAGGGCGCCACCGCCCGCCACGACGGTGGCCTTGTCAACGCATCTTGCCACCGTGTCCCCCAGGCTGCACAGCCTTCCGCCACGTGTGCCTGGAAGGGTCCCAGGGCGACGCGTGGGCGAATGAGCTGGAGCGCGAGCACTTAGTGGATGTTTGCCGCGGCAAGCGCCTTGCCGCGGCTGCTATCTTGTCGCGCCCGGAAGCTTGTCGCTCTCCGGGCCTTGCCGGGACGCGTGGCGCGTCGCAGCAAGTCTCTTGAAATGCCTTGTTTGGCCTTCCCGGCAAGCTCCTCTTGCCAGGGCCTTGTTTCTTTAACTTGAATACTTTGTTCTTGAATGGCTCCAGAGGAACCACAGTGGACCTTGGCGGTCGCACGGCAAACCCTGCCATGGGACGCTGCGACTGTCCGTGCACAAGTTCGGGATACTAAGGTACCCCTACTTTAGTACACCGACACTATCCCGATGTCATCCAAGCAATTGTTTTCATACTTTACTTTTTCGAAACTTTTCAACTCTTCATGCAATACATGAGCGTGAGCCATGGACATAGCACTATGGGTGGAATAGAAGGTGGTAGTAGACAAAAGTAGGGAGAAAGTCTCACATCAACTAGGCAAATCAATGGACTATGGAGATGTCCATCAATCGATATCAATGTGAGTGAGTAGGGATTGCCATGTAACAGATGCACTAGAGCTATAAGTGTATGAAAGCTCAAAAGAAAACTAGTGGGTGTGCATCAACTTGCTTGCTCATGAAGACCTAGGGCATTTGAGGAAGCCCATCGTTGGAATATACAAGCCAAGTTCTATAACGAAAAATTCCCACTAGTATATGGAAGTGACAACATAGGAGACTCTCTATCATGAAGAACATGGTGCTATGATGAAGCACAAGTGTGGAAAAAGATAGTAGCATTGTCCCCTTTTTTTCTTCTTTTTTTCTCTTTTTTTTTCTTTTTTTGGGCCTTCCATTTTTTTTGCATTTTTTGGCCTTTTTTTGAAGGGACAATTCTCTAATAATGATGATCATCACACTTCTATTTACTTACAACTTTATATTACAACTCGATACTAGAACAAAAATATGACTCTATGTGAATGCCTCCGGCGGTGTACCGGGATGTGCAATGATCTAGCGTAGCAATGACATCAAAAAACGGACAAGCCATGGAAACATCATGCTAGCTATCTTACGATCATGCAAGGCAATATGACAATGATGGTGCGTGTCATAATAAATGGAACGATGGAGTTACATGGCAATATATCTCGTAATGGCTATGGAAATGCCATGATAGGTATGTATGGTGGCTGTTTTGAGGAAGGTATATGGTGGGTGTATGGTACCGGCGAAAGTTGTGCGGTACAAGAGAGGCTAGCAATGGTGGAAGGGTGAGAGTGCGTATAATCCATGGACTCAACATTAGTCATAAAGAACTCACATACTTATTGCGAAAAGTCTATTAGCCCTCGAAGCAAAAATACTATGACGCATGCTCCTAGGGGGGAGGTTGGTAGGAGTTAACCATCGCGCGCCCCCGACCTTCACACAAAGATAAACAATCAAAATACAATGCGCGCCAATTTGGTTACATAGTTAGGAGACCATACGTGCATGCTTCGGGAATCAGAAACCTTTACACCAATATTTTTACTAAACCATAATCATTCACTAGTTCCTTCCACATATTAGCATCTCTATATCGCAAAACTATTGCAAGGAATCAAACATATCATATTCAGCGATCTAAAAGTTTATGTAGGATTTTGTGACTAACCATGTGAATGACCAATTCCTGTCAACTCTCTAAATAGATATAAGTGAAGCAAGAGAGTTTTAATTCTTTCTACAAAAGTTATGCCCACGCTCTAACAATTATAAGTGAAGCAAAAGAGCATTCTACAAATGGCGGTTTTCTATGTGAAGAGAAACATGCAATCCAAACTTCAAATGATGTAAGTGAAGCACATGAAGTATTCTATAAAGCCATACTCAAAAGGTATAAGTGAATTGCAAAGAGCATTCTATAAATCAACCAAGGACTATCTCATACCATCATGGTGCATAAAATAAAAGGTGAAAACTAAATGCAAAAGACGCTCCAAGATCTGCACACATCACATGAATGAAACGAATCCGAAAACATACCGATACTTGTCGAAGAAAGAGGGGATACCTTCCGGGGCATCTCCAAGCTTAGATGATTGAGTCTCCTTGAATATTTACTTGGGGTGCCTTGCGCATTCCCAAGCTTGAGCTTTTGCCTCTCCTTCTTCTCCTCACATCAAGACCTCCTCGATCTTGGAACACTTCATCCACACAAAACTTCAACAGAAAACTCGGTAAGATCCGTTAGTATAATAAAGCAAATCACTACTCTAAGTACTGTTGCAAACCAATTCCTATTTTATTTTTGCATTGTAGCTACTGTAATATAACTTTTCCATGGCTTAATCCACTGATAGAAATTGATAGTTTCATCAAAACAAGCAAACTATGCATCAAAAACAGAATCTGTCTAAAACAGAACAGTCTGTAAACATTCACCATACTTCTGATACTTGATTTTTTCCCCAAAATTAGGAAAAATAAACAATTTGTATAGAAAGACAGTGCAGAAAGTTTCAGCTAAAAATGTAAAATCGCGCACTACAACCAAAGTTTCTGTCATGCACCGCACAAACCAACAAGCATTGTAAACATCCTAAAGGCAAACCTTGGCACATTATTTTTATAATACAATGGAATTGTAAAAGGGGATAATTTTTTTTGTTGAAAAGTTTCTGTAATTAAGATTCACAAAGTTTCCATGGGCGTGAACAAAGTTCAAGGACATCCCCCACTTTCACAATGCTCGTCTATATCACTTTAAATTTTCTTTTTGAAAAAGTTTTAGGTTCCCCTCTTTATTTTTATGTTTTCAAACTTTATGAAATCACACAACAGAAATAAATGACTTTCTAAAACTTCCGGGAGGTCTCCCTGGCAGCGCTTTCTTTATAGCCATTAAGCTAGGCATATAGTGCTCAAGTAATGGATCCACTCGGTTCCCAAGGTATATCAAAGCCAACTTTAATTAACAATGATTTGGCATTTAGTAGTGAGCACAAAGTGATATGTGTCATGAAACAACAAAGTCTCACTCTCTTCCTATGCATAGGCATGTCATAAAAGAACAGTTCATGCACATCAAGTAAAGGCCAATGCATAGTATAAGCAGTTTCTTGCAATTTTATCATGTTGGAAACATAGAGAGGTGGAGATGTAGTTCCTCTCTCATAATAATTGCAAGTAGGAGCAGCAAGCACATGCATACTATATTCATCAAAATCATCATGTGTAGCGGAAAAAGGCAACCCATCAATATAATCATTAATAAGTGCAAACTTCTCCGATATAGTGTAGTTTGGAGAACTCAAAAAGATAATAGGAATATCATGCGTGGGTGCAATAGCAACAATCTCATGTTTAACATAAGGAACTATAGCAAGTTCATCCCAAAAGCATAATTCATATTGGCATCTTGACCACAAGCATAGCAAGCATCAAGTTCATCAAAAAGGGATATTTCAAACAAATTCAAGGGATCATAGCAATCATCATAGCATTCATCCTTCGGTAAGTACGAAGGGAAATTAAACAATGTATGAGTTGAAGAGTTACTCTCATTAGAAGGTGGGCACGGGCGATCAATCCGCTCTTCCTCCTTTTGTTCTTCGCTCTCCTCCTCATCTTTTTCATCTAATGAGCTCACAATGTCATTAATTTCTTCTTCCATAGACTCCTGCAAAATATTAGTCTCTTCTTGGACAGCGGAGACCTTCTCAATAAATGCATCAATATTGGAGTTATATTCATAATTCAAATAGCAATATTTCAATATAGCAAGATTTCCAGGCCTGTAAACATCATCATCAAAAGCATCATACTTTTTAAACAGAGATTCCATTTCATAAGCACCCTTAAAAGCAACGAATTCTTCTATTTGTTCCACATCATAATAATCATATATACCATTAGCATTAGAAGCTAAGGTTTCAATATCATTAAATTTGCATGAAAATGGAAGGTGTGGAGCCTTCATCCTAGAGCAACAAGCATAATCATATCTCAAACATAGTTGTTGAGCATACCAATGAAACATAAGAATTTGATCCCGTAATAGTTTCCCTTTTTGTGTCAAGCGATAATCCCTAAAGTATTCACATTAATCCGATGTTAATCCCATTATATAGTTGAATGGGGTTTTCTCAGGATTATCAAAGTAGTACATAATATCTTTCACATAATGAGCATCGAGGGTTTTAGGAGGTTCCCCATCTCCATGGGTAGCAAGTACACCTAATTTTTTGGTATATCGTGTTCCATATCCATAACTAAAGATAGAGAACAACTTAGAACAGCAAATAAAATCTACTTAGTGATAAAGCAAACAAGCACACACGAGAATATTCACCCCACGCTATTGCTCCTCGGCAACGGCGCTAGAAAAAGGTCTTGATAACCCACAAGTGTAGGGGATCAGTTGTAGCCTCTTTCGATAAGTAAGAGTGTCGAACCCAACGAGGAGCTAAAGGTAGAACAAATATCCCCTCAGGTTCTATCGACCACCGATACAACTCTACGCATGCTTGAAGTTTACTTTACCTAGAACAAGTATGAAACTAGAAGTACTTTGTAGTTTTTGTGGGATAGGTTTGCAAGAATATAAAGAGCGCGTAAACAAAAACTAGAGGCTTTTTAGATAAAGAAGCAATAAAGTAAGTATAGCGAGTGTGGAAAAAGTGGTGGTAGGAGTTGCGAAATTGTCCCTAAGCAATTGACTACGTTACTAGACCGATAGCAAGTTTTATGTGGGAGGCCATTGCTAGCATGTCATCCCTGACTTGGAATTCTATGCACTTATGATTGGAACTATTAGCAAGCATCCACAACTACTAACATTCATTAAGGTAAACCCAACCATATCATTAAGATATATTGGCCCACCTTCAATCCCAAATGCATCAATTTCTACGCTAGGTTGAAGCTTCTGTCACTCTTGCCCTCCAATACGTAGTCCTATCAACATACAACTAACCCTATGGTGTGATCCACGCGCGCGCTCATATGATGGTCACCAAAGGACAACAACATAATGCTACTTCTCGAGCTTGCGTTGTATTCCCTCGAAGAGGAAAGGGTGATGCAGCACAGTAGCGTAAGTATTTCCCTCAGTTTTTGAGAACCAAGGTATCACTCCAGTAGGAGACCACGCGCGTGTCCCTCGCACCTACACAAACAAATAAGAACCTCGCAGCCAACGCGATAAGGGGTTGTCAATCCCTTCACGGTCACTTACGAGAGCGAGATCTGATAGATAGGATAGGATAATATTTTTGGTATTTTTGGTATAGAAACAAAAAGTAAATATTGCAAAGTAAAGTAGATGGAAGATTAATATGATGAGAATAGACCCAGGGGCCATAGGTTTCACCCGTGTCTTCTCTCATGATAGCAGAATTCTACGATGGGTGACAAAATTACTGTCGAGCAATTGATAGAAAAGCGCATAGTTATGAGAATATCTAGGCATGATCATTGTATATAGGCATCACGTCCGTGACAAGTAGACCGAAACGATTCTGCATCTACTACTATTACTCCACACATCGACCGCTATCCATCATGCATCTAGAGTATTAAGTTCATAAAAATAGAGTAACGCCTTAAGCAAGATGACATGATGTAGAGGGATAAACTCAAGCAATATGATATAAACCCCATCTTTTTATCCTCGATGGCAACAATACTATACATGCCTTGCTGTCCCTACTGTCACTGGGAAAGGACGCCGCAAGATTGAACCCAAAGCCAACCACTTTTCCCATTGCAAGAACTATAGATCTAGTAGGCCAAACCAAACCAATAATTCAAAGAGACTTGCAAGGATATTATAAATCATACATAAAAGATTTCAGAAAATAATCCAATATTGTTCATAGATAATCTTGATCATAAACCCACAATTCATCGGATCTCGACAAACACACCGCAAAAAGATTACATCGAATAGATCACCTCGAAGATTGAGGAGAACTTTGTATTGAGATCCAAAGAGAGAGAAGAAGCCAGCTAGCTAATAACTATGGACCCGAAGGTCTGTGGTAAACTACTCACAACTCATTGGAGAGGCTATGGTGTTGATGTAGAAGCCCTCCGTGATCGATGCCCCCTCCGGCGGAGCTCCGAAACAGGCCCCAAGATGGGATCTCATAGGAACAGAAGGTTATGGCAGCGGAATTAGGGTTTCTTCGTGCTCCTCGATGTATTCACGGTATATGGATATATATAGGAGGAAAAAGTACGTCGGTGGAGCAACGTGGGGCCCACGAGGGTGGGGGGTGCACCTACCCCCGTGGGCGCACCCTGCCCCCTCGTGGGCACCTTGTTTATTCCCTGACTTGTACTCCAAGTCTCTCGTGAAGATATCGTTCCAAAAAATAACTCCCCCGAAGGTTTCATTCCGATTGGACTCCGTTTGATATTCTTTTTCTGTGAAACATTGAAATAAGCAAAAAACAACAATTTGCACTCGGCCTTGGGTTAGTAGGTTAGTCCCAAAAATAATATAAAAGTGTATAGTAAAGACCATTAAACATCCAAAACAGAATATATAATAGCATGGAACAATAAAAAATTATAGATACGTTGGAGACGTATCAAGCATCCCCAAGCTTAATTCCTGCTCGTCCTCGAGTAGGTAAATGATAAAAACAGAATTTTTGATGTGGAATGCTAACCTACATAATTCTTAATGTAATTATCTTTATTGTGGCATGAATGTTCATATCCGAAAGATTCAAGACAAAAGTATGTATTTACATAAGAATAATAATACTTCAAGCATACTAACAAAGCAATCGTGTCTTCTCAAAATAACATGGCCAAAGAAAGTTATCCCTACAAAATCATATAGTCTGGCTATGCTCTATCTTCATCACACAAAATATTGAAATCGTGCACAACCCCGGTTTTAGCCAAGCAATTGTTTCACACTTTAATTCTTTCAAACCTTTCAACTTTCACGCAATACATGAGCATGAGCCATGGATATAGCACTATGTGGAATAGAGTGGTGGTTGTGGACAAGACAAAAGAAGAAGATAGTCTCACATTAACTAGGCGTATCAATGGGCTATGGAGATGCCCATCAATAGATATCAATGTGAGTGAATAGGGATTGCCATGCAATGGATGCACTAGAGCCATAAGTGTATGAAAGCTCAAAAGAAACTAAGTGGGTGTGCATCCAACTTGCTTGCTCATGAAGACCTAGGGCATTTGAGGAAGCCCATCGTTGGAATATACAAGCCAAGTTCTATAATGAAAATTCCCACTAGTATATGAAGGTTACAAAACAAGAGAATCTCTATCATGAAGATCATCGTGCTACTTTGAAGCACAATTGTGGAAAAAGGATAGTAACATTGTCCCTTCTCTCTTTTTCTCTCTTTTTTTTTCTTTGGGCCTTCTCTTGTTTTTTCTTTTTATGGCCCTTTTTTCATTTTTCTATTTCTTTTTCATCCGGAGTCTCATCTCGACTTGTGGGGGAATTATAGTCTCCATCATCCTTTCCTCACTAGGACAATGCTCTAATAATGATGATCATCACACTTATATTTACTTACAACTCGAAGGTAGAACAAAATATGACTCTATGTGAATGATGATGATGAAGCATGCCATATGAACGGAACGGTGGAAAGTTGCATGGCAATATATCTCGGAATGGCTATGGAAATGCCATGATAGGTAGGTATGGTGGCTGTTTTGAGGAAGGTATATGGTGGGTGTATGGTACCGGCGAAAGTTGCGCGGTACAAGAGAGGCTAGCAATGGTGGAAGGGTGAGAGTGCGTATAATCCATGGACTCAACATTAGTCATAAAGAACTCATATACTTATTGCAAAAATCTACGAGTTATCAAAACAAAGTATTCAACACATGCTCCTAGGGGAAGGGTTGGTAGGAGTTAACCATCGCGTGATCCCGACCTTCACACAAAGGATGACACTCAATAAATAAATCATGCTCCAACTTCATCACATAACGGTTCACCATACGTGCATGCTACGGGAATCACAAACTTTAACACAAGTGTTTCTCAATGAATAGCAGTCGCTCAATGGATGGGAATTGTTACTGTAAGTCATCTAAAAAAACGAGTGTTGACATAGTATGCAAAATCATTAGGCTGCAGTTAGTATGGGGTACATCAGTACATGTACATAAAAAAGTAAAGGACATACCTGATAGTGTTTGCTTGTCTTTGTGAGGTTTTTGAATTTTCTTTTTGAGTGGCTTCACACACATGTGCTTTTCTGCCGTACTTGTATCGCCGTAGAGACAATACTGCAAGCATTCTGAAAAATAAGTTGAAGGCTTGAAGCATGCCCATTAGTTAGTACAACATATATTTGCATTGCAGCCATGACTTTATTAGTGTGTGCGTTCACTTCCAGGTCACTGCATCATGTGAAAAAAAACTGGTGCTACTTAGATTTCTCAAAGAAAAGGAAGTTCATGTGAAGAACCATCGCGACACATGTGAGAAAAATATATTTGAGATGCGCAGAGTAGGCTATGTCATCCCTTGGTAAATGACTACTTTTGGAAATCCTAGTTAGCTGTAGCTCTCAGTTTCTGGAGGAGGAACTAGTGTTCTTTTTATGTCGATTAGATATCTCATCTGATTGTTCCGAGGCACTACTTCCCCTGGTTCGATCACTACATATGAATTTATAGCCATTCGTAGTTACTTCCATTTGTTTCATTGAAGGATACCAGAAGGTTGTGTCCACTCGGTGTTACTACCAAAACTAGCTTGCAATCATGTTACTCATGTACATTTGTAGTCCGTGCGAACGAGGGTAACTTTATTTTTGACATTTGTCTTGGATATAAGGAGTGGCACGTAGTGGCGCTCGGAGCTGGAGCAGGTTTTACAAAAACGATTGCCTGGTGGCAATATTAAGAATTCATTGAAAAATATTTTTGTCGAGTAGTCAACGTGGTGGCAATATTTAGGAGAACTCACCCCGTGGAAGATTTATAACTTGCATTTTTTGCCTTCCTTTAAACATTTTCTGTAGCTGTGCAGAACGAATGGTACATACATCAACTGGAATAAGTTTATGAAACGTCCACCTACGACCAAGCTTAATCATGGGGACATCATATCATTTACCACACCTCCTCATCACGGTAAAATGCTCTGCTTATTCTGCCTTTGCTAATCCGATCCTCATTGGTTTTTTGGCTATGGTATCCATTGGTCTGTACCTAGTCTGTGCTACCTGGCTTGCTGTTCTCTATAAGTAGTTTAGTGTTTCCTCACAATTTGTGCCCTTCCCTCCTTATTTACTTATGTGCACTTTATTATGTTGCCACTGTCATGCTTCTTGCTTGCATGAACGCTAACTCTTTTAATTTTATGGAAGTGATTTACCTGTTGATGCCCATTTAACTTGTATATTGATTTTACAGATGCCTCCTATGCATTTGTCTCTTGAGAAGTTAATGCAGTCAGCTGCGTAGGGAATGGTACTACCATACTTAAAAGAAAATCGGGTAAGACCAGAAAAACTAATGCAGTAAGTTGGCTCCTTCAAGATGGCCATAGTTAATCGCCCTTGTATCTCCATGATCTTATTATAAGCTACAATCCATGCAGGAGCTCAGGGAACAACTCGAGGCACAAGTTGTGACAATTGAGACATTGAGAACTGTAAGTAAAACAGCCGAAGAGCAGCATGAAAAGGTATCTACAAACACAAATAATTACGTGCTTATGTTTCTCGTAGACATATGAGTGTACTGCATATCACATGGTTATTTCTATTTGTTCTTCAGTCAACGTAATAAGCCAATAAAGGCACTGAGACTTGAGTAATAATTCCAGTAAGCTCACGGTACTACTTCCACAACCGCGTATGATAAATTTTAGAAGTATGAATAAAGGCATAGAAATTAACACAAATTGCTAGTTTATGTCTTCATTGATTTAGTAGACATCTGGTTTTTGAAATCGCTTTGATTTCATGAAGTGCCCTTCCATATAATATTGTTGGTACATTTTTTTAGAAAGGAGGCATCTGCATAAATTAAAATAAGAACCTTACCGAGGAACTTCAAATGAAAATCTCCAAAATTACAATAAGAACCTTATTCCTGATGCCTTAGAACATATTTGATTGCTTATCACTGAGCGCATAAATTTTCAGAGTAAGCCATGTGATATGCTATATGTGCTAGCCTGACTTTGGTTGATGTTATGATAAGGGTATCTTGTGTAACCTATTTGCTGCGCATCTACTTTTAGATCTTTGGGATAAAGGGCTACTTACAAATTTGAAGATATTTTCATTTTCTAAGATTGCTCAAACATGAATCTTTGCAGGGACAAATGGCAAAACGTAGCAAGGCCACAACTTGATTTAAGATGTTCTGGTGATTGCTTTGTTCAGAACATGGTTGACACATTTTGTTCATATGGAAGTTCATGTCGGCTTCGTGATCAAAGACTTGGGCTCTCATAATATTTTGTAGTAGTCAAGTGACTGAACAATTGGTCACATAGGAACTTGGCCATCACATTTTGTAACAGACCACGGCTTGAATGTCAACTTATGTATGTCCTTGATCCATTGTAGCTAACTTGAGTAAAGAAGACTAATGAATCTTCTATATATGTTAAATGGTATCTTGTGCATTGATCAATGTATACCGTGATGAATAGAAAAGTGTAATTGTGATGAATACAAGAGTGTAATTGTTTGTATATGTGAATTGAATATTATGAATTTAATGGCGTATTAATATATGGTGTATTGCATTTGTGCTAAAATGTAGATCTTGGCAGCAAGTGTGTCGGTAGAAGTATTAGCGTTGCATTATCTGTTGGTGTAGCCCATTGTCACATGAAGTGTCGGCATATCTATGGATGTTGCACAATCTGTCGGCATAGCACAATGTCAGATGAACTGTCGGCCTAGCGTTGTCTGTCGGTGTATAAATGTCTGTCGGCAAAGCTCTCACCAACAAAGTCATATTGTCTGTCAGTGTAGATTTATCTGCCGGCAAAGACCTTTCCCGGCAGCACTATAGGCGACATCTCCTTTCCGTCGGCGAAGGTCTTTCCTGACACAAAATGTGTCGCCTTAGGTTACCAATGCCGACAGATTTTTTGACGTTGCTTTGAGTGTCGTGGTGTAGTGAGTGCGTATAATACATGGACTCAACATTAGTCATAAAGAACTCACATACTTATTGCAAAAATTTATTAGCCATCAAAACAAAGTACTACATGCATGCTCCTAGGGGAAGGGTTGGTAGGAGTTAACCATCGCGCGATCCCGACCTCCACACAAAGGATGACAATCAAAAAATAAATCATGCTCCGACTTCATCACATAACGGTTCACCTTATGTGCATGCTTCAAGAATCACAAACCTCAACACAAGTATTTCTACAATCCACAACTACCCACTAGCATGACTCTAATATCACCATCTTTATATCGCAAAACTATTGCCAGGAATCAAACATATCATATTCAGCGATCTACAAGTTTATGTAGGATTTTATGACTAACCATGTGAATGACCAATTCCTGTCAACTCTCTAAATAGATATAAGTGAAGCTAGAGAGTTTTAATTCTTTCTAGAAAAGATATGCCCACGCTCTAACAAGTATAAGTGAAGCAAAAGAGCATTCTACAAATGGCGGTTTTCTATGTGAAGAGAAACAGGCAATCCAAACTTCAAATGATATAAGTGAAGCACATGAAGCATTCTATAAAGCCATGCTCAAAAGATATAAGTGACGTGCAAAGAGCATTCAATAAATCAACCAGGGACTATCTCATACCAGCATCGTGCATTTATTAAAAGGCAAATAAAAAGCACACGATGCTCCAAGAGTTTACGCATATCATGTGAATGAAACGAATCCAAAAACATACCGATACTTGTTGAAGACAGATGGGATGCCTTCTGGGGCATCCCCAAGCTTAGACTCTTGAGTCTCCTTGAATATTTACTTGAGATGCCTCAGGCATCCCCAAGCTTGAGCTCTTGCCTCTCCTCATTCTCCTCATATTGAGACCTCCTCGATCTTCGAACACTTCATCCACACAAAACTTAATCGAACTTTTAGTGGCGGGGTTAGTGCATATGATCAATAAAATCCCATCATGTACTGCTCTAACATTATTGTATAATTATGAACAAACATTACCCACTGTATGCTATCACAATTCTATGGCCCCAAGTCAAGGAGGTTTCAACAAGAATTCAAACATATCCAAATAATGAAGCTATAACAGCAATCTGTGAAAACAGGACAGTCTGTAGTAATCTGAACATTAACCATACTTCTGTAACCCTAAAAATTATGGAAAAATTAGGAAACATCAACAATTTTTATAGAAAGACTTTGCAAAAAGTTTCAGATCCTTTCGACGTTCCAGTAAAAAATGTAAAATCGCGCACTACAGCCAAAGTTTCTATTTTTGCACCGCACAAACCAACAAGCAGTTTAATCATCCTAAAGGAAACTCTTGGCACATTATTTTTACAATACAATGGAATTGTACAAGGGGATAATTATTTTTGTTGAAAAGTTTCTGTAATTAAGATTTGCATAGATTCCATGGGCATGAACAAAGTTCAAGGAGCTCCCCCATTTCAACGGTGCTCGTCCTTCTTACTTTCACTTTTCTTTTTGAAAAAGTTTTAGGTTCCCCTCTTTATTTTTTTGTTTTTAAACTTTATAAAAGCACACAACAGAAATAAATGACTCTCTAAAACTTCCGGGTTGTCTCCATGGCGGCGCTTTCTTTAAAGCTGTTAAGCTAGGCATATAGTGCTCAAGTAATGGATCCACCCGGATCCCAAGGTATATCAAAGCTAATTTTAATTAGCAATGATTTGGCATTTAGTAGTGAGCACAAAGTGATATGTGTCATGCAAAAATGAAGTCTAACTCTCTTCCTATGCATAGGCATGTCATACAAGAACAATTCATCCACATCAAGTAAAGGCCAATGCATAGTATAAGCAGTTTCTTACAATTTTATCGTGTTGGAAACTTAGAGAGGCGGAGATGTAGTTCCTCTCTCATAATAATTGCAAGTACTAGCAGCAAGCACATGCATATTATATCTATTAAAATCATCATGTGTAGTAGTAAAACACAACCCATCAATATAATCATTAATAAGGTCAAACATCTCCGATATAGTGTAGTCGGGAGAATTCCAAAATATAATTGGACTATCATGCGTGGGTGCAATATCAACTATTTCATGTTTAACATAAGGAACTATAGCAAGTTCATCTCCATAAGAATAATTCATATTGGCATCTTGGCCACAAGCATAGCAAGCATCAAGTTCATCAAAAAGGGATATTTCAAACAAATTCAAGGGATCATAGTAATCATCATAGCATTCATCCTTCGGTAAGCACGAAGGGAAATTAAACAATGTATGAGTTGAAGAGTTACTCTCATTAGAAGGTGGGCACGGGCAATCAATCCGCTCTTCCTCCTTTTGTTCTTCGCTCTCCTCCTCATCTTTTTCATTTAATGAGCTCACAATGTCATTAATTTCTTCTTCCATAGACTCATACAAAATATTAGTGGGAGTTATATTCATAATTCAAATAGCAATATTTCAATATAGCAAGATTTCCAGGCCTGTAAACATCATCATCAAAAGCATCATACTTTTTAAACAGAGATTCCATTTCATAAGCACCCTTAAAAGCAACGAATTCTTCTATTTGTTCCACATCATAATAATCATATATACCATTAGCATAAGAAGCTAAGGTTTCAATATCATTAAATTTGCATGAAAAGGGAAGGTGTGGAGCCTTCATCCTACAGCAACAAGCATAATCATATCTCAAACATAGTTGTCGAGCATACCAATGCAACATATGAATTTGATCCCGTAATAGTTTCCCTTTTTTGTGTCAAGCGATAATCCCTAAAGTATTCACGTTGATCCGACGTTAATCCCATTATATAGTTGAATGGGATTTTCTCAGGATTATCAAAGTAGTACATAATATCTTTCACATAATGAGCATCGAGGGTTTTAGAACAGCAAATAAAATCTACTTAGTGATAAAGCAAACAAGCACACACGAGAATATTCACCCCACGCTATTGCTCCCCGGCAACAGCGCCAGAAAAAGGTCTTGATAACCCACAAGTGTAGGGGATCAGTTGTAGCCTCTTTCGATAAGTAAGAGTGTCGAACCCAACGAGGAGCTAAAGGTAGAACACATATCCCCTCAAGTTCTATCGACCACCGATACAACTCTACGCATGCTTGAAGTTTACTTTACCTAGAACAAGTATGAAACTAGAAGTACTTTGTAGTTTTTGTGGGATAGGTTTGCAAGAATATAAAGAGCACGTAAATAAAAACTAGAGGCTGTTTAGATAAAGAAGCAATAAAGTAAGTATAGCGAGTGTGGAAAAAGTGGTGGTAGGAGTTGCGAAATTGTCCCTAAGCAATTGACTACGTTACTAGACCGATAGCAAGTTTTATGTGGGAGAGGCCACTGTTAGCATGTCATCCCTGACTTGGAATTCTATGCACTTATGATTGGAACTATTAGCAAGCATCCGCAACTACTAACTTTCATTAAGGTAAACCCAACCATAGCATTAAGATATATTGGTCCACCTTCAATCCCACATGCATCAATTTCTACGCTGGGTTGAAGCTTCTGTCACTCTTGCCCTCCAATACGTAGTCCTATCAACATACAACTAACCCTATGGTGTGATCCACACGCGCGCTCATATGATGGTCACCAAAGGACAACAACATAATGCTACTTCTCGAGCTTGCGTTGTATTCCCTCGAAGAGGAAAGGGTGATGCAGCATAAGTATTTCCCTCAGTTTTTGAGAACCAAGGTATCACTCCAGTAGGAGACCACACGCGTGTCCCTAGCACCTGCACAAACAAATAAGAACCTCGCAGCCAACGCGATAAGGGGTTGTCAAATTCTTCACGGTAACTTACGAGAGCGAGATCTGATAGATAGGATAGGATAACATTTTTGGTATTTTTGGTATAGAAACAAAAAGTAAATATTGCAATGTAAAGTAGATGGAAGATTAATAAGATGAGAATACACCCGGGGGCCATAGGTTTCACCCGTGGCTTCTCTCATGATAGCAGAATTCTACGATGGGTGACAAAATTACTATCAAGCAATTGATAGAAAAACGCATAGTTATGAGAATATCTAGGCATGATCATTGTATATAGGCATCACGTCAGTGACAAGTAGACCGAAACGATTCTGCATCTACTACTATTACTCCACACATCGACCGCTATCCATCATGCATCTAGAGTATTAAGTTCATAAGAACAGAGTAACACCTTAAGCAAGATGACATGATGTAGAGGGATAAACTCAAGCAATATGATATAAACCCCATCTTTTTATCCTCGCTGGCAACAATACTATACATGCCTTGCTGTCCCTACTGTCACTGGGAAAGGACACCGCAAGATTGAACCCAAAGCCAATCACTTCTCCCATTGCAAGAACTATAGATCTAGTAGGCCAAACCAAACCAATAACTCGAAGAGACTTGCAAGGATATTATAATCATACATAAATGATTTCAGGAAATAATCCAATATTGTTCATAGATAATCTTGATCATAAACCCACAATTCATCGGATCTCGACAAACACACCGCAAAAAGATTACATCAAATAGATCACCTCGAAGATTGAGGAGAACTTTGTATTGATATGCAAAGAGAGAGAAGAAGCCATCTAGCTAATAACTATGGACCCGAAGGTCTGTGGTAAACTACTCACAACTCATCGGAGAGGCTATGGTGTTGGTGTAGAAGCCCTCCGTGATCGATGCCCCCTCCGGCGGAGCTCCGGAACAGGCCCCAAGATGGGATCTCACAGGAACAGAAGGTTATGGTAGCGGAATTAGGGTTTCTTCATGCTCCTCGATGTATTCAGGGTATATGGGTATATATAGGAGGAAAAAGTACGTCGGTGGAGCAACGTGGGGCCCACGAGGGTGGGGGGTGCGCCTACCCCCCGTGGGCGCACCCTGCCCCCTTGTGGGCACCTTGTTTATTCTCTGACTTGTACTCCAAGTCTCTCGTGAAGATATCGTTCCAAAAAATAACTCCCCCGAAGGTTTCATTCCGATTGGACTCCGTTTGATATTCCTTTTTTGCGAAACACTGAAATAGGCAAACAACAACAATTTGCACTGGGCCTTGGGTTAGTAGGTTAGTCCCAAAAATAATATAAAAGTGTATAGTCAACCCCATTAAACATCCAAAATAGAATATATAATAGCATGGAACAATAAAAAATTATAGATACGTTGGAGACGTATCAAGCATCCCCAAGCTTAATTCCTGCTCGTCCTCGAGTAGGTAAATGATAAAAACAGAATTTTTGATGTGGAATGCTAACCAACATAATTCTTAATGTAATTATCTTTATTGTGGCATGAATGTTCATATCCGAAAGATTCAAGACAAAAGTATGTATTTACATAAGAATAATAATACTTCAAGCATACTAACAAAGCAATCGTGTCTTCTCAAAATAACATGGCCAAAGAAAGTTATCCCTACAAAATCATATAGTCTGGCTATGCTCTATCTTCATCACACAAAATATTTAAATCGTGCACAACCCCGGTTTTTAGCCAAGCAATTGTTTCACACTTTAATTCTTTCAAACCTTTCAACTTTCACGCAATACATGAGCATGAGCCATGGATATAACACTATGTGGAATAGAGTGGTGGTTGTGGAGAAGACAAAAGAAGAAGATAGTCTCACATTAACTAGGCGTATCAATGGGCTATGGAGATGCCCATCAATAGATATCAATGTGAGTGAATAGGGATTGCCATGCAATGGATGCACTAGAGCCATAAGTGTATGAAAGCTCAAAAGAAACTAAGTGGGTGTGCATCCAACTTGCTTGCTCAAGAAGACCTAGGGCATTTGAGGAAGCCCATCGTTGGAATATACAAGCCAAGTTCTATAATGAAAATTCCCACTAGTATATGAAGGTTACAAAACAAGAGACTCTCTATCATGAAGATCATCGTGCTACTTTGAAGCACAATTGTGGAAAAAGGATAGTAACATTGTCCCTTCTCTCTTTTTCTCTCTCTTTTTTTCTTTGGGCCTTCTCTTTTTTTCTTTTTCTTTTCTTTTTTATGGCCTTTTTTCCTTTTTCTATTTCTTTTTCATCCGGAGTCTCATCTCGACTTGTGGGGGAATCATAGTCTCCATCATCCTTTCCTCACTGGGACAATGCTCTAATAATGATGATCATCACACTTATATTTACTTACAACTCGAAGCTAGAACAAAATATGACTCTATGTGAATGATGATGATGAAGCATGCCATATGAACGGAACGGTGGAAAGTTGCATGGCAATATATCTCGGAATGGCTATGGAAATGCCATGATAGGTAGGTATGGAGGCTGTTTTGAGGAAGGTATATGGTGGGTGTATGGTATCGGCGAAAGTTGCGCGGTACAAGAGAGGCTAGCAATGGTGGAAGGGTGAGAGTGCGTATAATCCATGGACTCAACATTAGTCATAAAGAACTCATATACTTATTGCAAAAATCTACAAGTTATCAAAACAAAGTATTCAACAAATGCTCCTAGGGGAAGGGTTGGTAGGAGTTAACCATCACGTGATCCCGACCTTCACAGAAAGGATGACACTCAATAAATAAATCATGCTCCAACTTCATCACATAACGGTTCACCATACATGCATGCTACGGGTATCACAAACTTTAACACAAGTGTTTCTCAAATTCACAATTACTCCACTAGCATGACTCTAATATCACCATCCTCATATCTCAAAACAAGCATCAAGTATCAAACTTCTCATAGTATTCAATGCACTTGTATGAAAGTTTTTACTATACTCATCTTGGATGCCTATCATATTAGAACTAGTTTTATAACCAAAGCACATTACCTTTCTGTTCTAAGAGACTCTCAAATAGATATAAGTGAAGCATGAGATATCTATAATTTTTACAAAATAAAACCACCACAGTGCTCTAAAAGATATAAGTGAAGCACTAGAGCAAAACTATCTAGCTCAAAAGACATAAGTGAAGCACATAGAGTATTCTAACAAATTCTAAATCATATTTTATCTCTCTCAAAAGGTGTGTCCAGCAAGGATGATTGTGGAAAACTAAAAAGCAAATACTCAAATCATACATGACGCTCCAAGCAAAACACATATCATGTGGTGAATAAAAATATAATCATATAAGCGACTTTTATGAATTCTTCACTGAGAAATTTGCTGTTGAGGAAATTCCTTAGCGAAGAACTACTTGCAGCGGAATAAGTACTCAGAAGTAAACATGACAAAATACAAGCATGGTCATCATGAAGAAATGAAGAAAAACACAGAGTACAGAAAGCGTAATCATAGGATAACACAGAATGAAGACAAACAGACTGAAGACATTGAATTTAGGAAATTGAGAAAGTCTTCAGTCAAAGTCTTGAAACAGATATGAACAAGCACACAACATAGATAAGAGGAAATGAAAGAGTTGAGGAAATAGAAGCAGTAAGCTTGGTGAAGACAATGATTTGTTAGACCAGTTCCAACTGATGTCTCAGTTGTACATCTGGTTAGGGCGGCTAGTTATTTAAACCTGAGGACACATAGTCCCGGACACCCAGTCAAGGACACAAAGTCCAAGACACCAAGTCCTCACCATATTCCCCTTGAGCTAAGGTCACACAGACCTCGCCCAATCACTCATGGTAAGTCTTCAGGTGACTTCCGAACCTTCATAGACTAGGTCACTCGGCGATCCAGAATTCCTCTTGGATGCTCTAGACCATGATGCCTAACCATCTGGAAGAAGCACAATCTTCAAAGGTAACAAGCGTCGGATCCACGCAGGATCAATCTCTTCAGTGATGCTCAATCACTTTTGGGTTTGAAGGTGTTTGGGTTTGGTTTTGGGTTTTTCCTCACTTGATGATTTTCGCTCAAAGTCCTCGGAGGATGGGTTGCTCTTATGACAAGTGTCAGTTTCTCTCGGAGCAGCCAACCGGCTAGTGGTTGTAGGGGGCGGCTATTTATAGCCTAGGGAGCAGCCCGACATGATAAGACATAAATGCCATTTATTGATATGACCGTTAGGTAGGTAGATATTTTGGGATAGCTGGTGCATAACACAGCAACGGTCGGAAATTTGAGTATCAAATTCCTCAGGGCTATCATGTTCCTCACTGTGTAGGTAATCCGCACTGGCGAATTCCTAACTCCTCAGTCAGAACAAATTCCTCAGAGACCAGAAGAACTTCGTCTCTGTCACTGAAGAATATGACTGAACTGTATGAGATTTCCAATGGCTTCACTCGAAGGGATTGGTAGGTGTAGGATTTTTGAGTTGAGCATCACATGGAAATTTTTCCTTAGTATTTCCTCGACCCCCTTTAACAGTACGGTGTTTCCTATGACTCAAGAAAGAGAAAATGAAACTACAAAAACAAAAGTCTTCACGCTTCATGTTCCACAAATGAATACCAAGTCTTCAAGGTCACACCAATTTCTTCACTTTCAAAGTCTTCAGAAAGTCTTCAGAAAATCCAAAGTCTTTAGTCGAAGAATTTCATTTTAGGGGTCGACTTTCTTTGTAAATATCAAACTCCTCATAGACTTATAGACCTGTGTACACTCACAAATACATTAGTCCCTTAACCTATAAGTCTTCAATACACCAAAATCACTAAGGGGCACTAGATGCACTTACAATCTCCCCCTTTTTGGTGATTGATGACAATATAGGTTAAGTTTTCAACGGGGATAAAACATATGAAGTGTAAATACTGATATTGAGGAATTTGATTGCAAGATATAGAAGAACTCCCCATGAAGAAGTGCATAGTGAGGAATTTGCTTTTGAAGCAATGCACACTTGAAGAGTAGAATCATGGAGATCCCCCTATATCTTGTAATTTATACACGCATTTGACATATAATATGAAGAATTTGAAATACATGATGAAATATGGTGACTAATGTAATTCAGCATGTGTGCATAACATTAATGAGGAATAAGCATGCAGAAACACCACATCAAAAGTATTAGGTCACCATAGAGTTTAAGTTTACAACTCGATCACAAAGTCATCAGAAGAACGAGAGTTGTAACTTAGCAAAAAAATGCCCTTATATATAGACCCGCTTGAAGACTAACTCAAATTTCTCCCCCTTTGTCATCGAATGACCAAAAGGATCGAAACTGAGGACTAACGCCCCTGAAGAATCTCAAGATGATGAAGGAGCCCCAGCGTTGTTGGGGTCGATGGTTGAAGTAGGGCCTACTGCAGTGTCGTCCAAGTCTTAATACTCGTCGGTCTCGCGTTATGAAGAATACGAGCTGGCCACCAAGGGAGGAACTTTGACCTTCTTGTATTTCTTCGGAGGAGGAGCAGACCAGTCAAAGTCATCCTTGAAACCCATTTTCTTGAAATCTTCTTCGCCATACATATGAGACAGAACAGCCCAGGTGCAGTTGAGGGTTTCATGAAGGTACTAATGGTTTTTCTTCAGTGCATTATGTGTAGAGGTCATGTTGTGAATAATTGAACCAAACTAATGCTTGACCCATTTGTGGTTGCGATCAACCTTCTGATGAAGACTGAGTAGAAGCTCACGACCAGTCATCACCCTGGGAGCTGTGCCTTGAGGATTTTGCTTGGGAGCATTGGCGGCAGAGTCATGATTGGCAGATTCATCATTGGTGGAATAGGATGCAGCTTTGCGAAACTGACCATCCAATGGACGAGTGCCTTCATAAAAAACAGGAGTGGCCTTGCCCTTGTCATCAGCTGAGGAAAATGTCATTTTGAGGACTTCAACTGGGGGCAAGTAGCTGCAATGATTTAGAGTGTCAGCTTTGTAGTTCACTGAAGACCTTGTCCTGATGAATCTCATAATCCATGGAGCATAAGGCTTCAGGTTGAAAGGGGATAGTGCAACATTTGCCATTGTCCTCATGAAGAAATCATGAAAGTTGACGGGAACGCCAT
This sequence comes from Secale cereale, assembly GCA_902687465.1. Classification (NCBI taxonomy): domain Eukaryota; kingdom Viridiplantae; phylum Streptophyta; class Magnoliopsida; order Poales; family Poaceae; genus Secale; species Secale cereale. The sequence goes on from LR738713.1 coordinate 771,507,316, forward strand.
GGATGATGTTGAATAGCAGATTCTTCATGATGCTAACGACTTCTTCATCATTCGAGTCTTGGCCCTTGATTGGACTCAATGTATTCGTCAGAATACGGTAGACAGTCCGTGGAAGAAACATCTATTCCTTCACGAGGAATTTGGTCCATGGGGCTTGACCTGGCTTCAAAGGCTTCATAAGCACTTGCATGTAATGATCAGTGAGTTCAGTTTCTTCATACATGCAACGTGCTGCTTCATTTGGAGGACTGAGAGGAAGAGCCTGAAGCAATTCAGAGGCTGGTGCTTTGTAGTGAGTGTTTTCAGACATCCAGTCCAGCACCCATGAATTCTCATCTTCAGAATTGCCAATGATGTGCAGGGTTGCATAAAATTGGAGAATCAATTCTTCATTCCAATCTCATATATCAGTGCAAAAACCCAACAATCAAGCGTCGTGAAGAACACTAAGGACTGGCACAAAACACGGCAGAGATTCCATATCCACGTGAGGAATATGCTGATGATTGAAGACTTTGTCTTTGTTGTAAAGCACTGAGGAATAGAAATTTGCCTGACTGGTAGTCCAGAAACGCCTCTTCCTTATGCGAGCAGAGTCATAGGGATTGAAATCAGTGAAGAACAGATGCTCGCCGAAGAAATCAGCCTTCTTGAAAGATTGCTTCCTTGAGAAAGGATCCTTTGGCTTGGGTTTTGGAGTATCAGTCAATTGCATCACAACCTCCGGATTCGCAATCTCAGGTTCTTCAGTCTGAGGAATTTCTGGTTCCTCTTCAGTGGCAGTCTTCATCGATTCAGCATCAGCAGCAGAGTCTTCATTGAATTTCCTCACTGCTTCTTTTTCTTGTCTGGCCAACTTGGCCTGGTGCTTAGCCCATTCTTCAGGAAATTCCTCACCACGCTTGAGGCTTGTGGGATCAGCAACTTGGCCATGTGCCAGTGGAGGTCTTGGGCAGGGAGGATTGAGTGCGAATTTCTTCATGTATTTGGGAGTGACATATCTGTACTCCCTCCACTCACCGTGCCCATCTCCTCTCTATTCTTTGTATGCGCACTTTGCGCTGATTCTTGTCCTCTTTTCCGAACTTTGCCTCATCAGGAGTGCAATAGTCAGCATAGATGTCTTCAGGTAGTTCAAAAGCAGTGTTGGCCTCAAGCCTCTTTCCTCCTTTCTGTGGCTTCTCTCCGTCAGCCATTTTCTTCACATGTGGAATTTGAACAATTGAATTTTCTAAAGAAGTGTGCAACTTTTCTTCAAGGAACGCTGCAAATGAGTTAGGTTGATGAGAACCTAGTGATTCAGCAATAGACATGAGTACCTGTGAACAGAGTATAGTTGCGAGGAATTTGGAGAGGTCATATGCGTTCTCAGAAGGTTTTGTAAAAAGAACAAGTTTGAGGAATTTGACCAGATGAGTCTTGAAGAATTTGACTAAGCGTTCTTTGTCTTAGGTTCCAGAGTTGTGTAGATTGAAAATCCACACAATTGAGGAATCTTGAAGAAAATCATAGCTTAGATAAATCAAATCAAGAATAGATGATATGTGAGGTGTTTAGTGTGTGAAGATTTGACAAAGAAAACACCTTTTGAGAATTTTTAAGAAAATGTTTGAATCAAAGAGGGCAGTAAAAGTAACTTTTAATTACCCTGGCTGAAGAACACGATGAACTGTGGGATGGAGATGTGAAGTTCGTCTGTGCAGATCTTCCACGCCCTAACTTGGTAGAGGAAGACAGCTACGGCGGCGGCCGAGTGAAGAAATCCACGGCCGACATGAGTACGACGGCGACGAGGTCGAGGCAGTGAAGATCTTACTCACCGGCGACGATGGAGTAGCGGCGGCGCTAGGGTTGGAGAAGCTCGAGCGGGAGAGTGAGAGCGAGCAAAGTAAAAAGTGAAGTGAGGGAAGGGGATGGGTATTTATAGCTGAGATGAAAAAACTGTTCACCCGAAGAAATTGGACGAACGTGCCCCTGACCCTTCTCATTCGCACGACATGTGTCACCCACGTACTGTGTAGTGGAGATCGTGGGTGAATAGATAAGTATTGTCGTGGGAAGCGGAACGATTTGAGTGGCAAAACCAATTTTTTTGGAAAGGATAAGTTTTAACGTTGCGTTCGCAATTTCTTGAGCTGAAAAGGACACAGTGAAGATTTTGAACAAGTTTCAAATAGAACGCATATGAAGAATTTGTGAATGGAAGAGGACATAAACTCCTAACATTATGAGAATAATATTCTCATAACACTTCCGAACTGCATTGCAAAATTGCATTGGAGTGCTAAACGCACCGCACCACAGAGACCAGCGAACTTCATGTTGAAAAAACTGTACGTGTTGTTTTTTCGGTACATTTTTTCCTCTAGTTTTTTAACCGTTTATCGGAATTATGCGTGTAATATACCGTTGAAAAGCTATGGAGTAGACGCATCTTCGCCATGTTGAACACTTTTCAAGATTCCGCACGGTTTAAGAGCAGTTTCGAAAATCGTGCGGCTCACAACGAATGGCAGCGAGCGCTTTTTGGCCTTTTTTCTAAACCGCTCGTCGGAATGAAACATATGATACACCGTTGGAAAGGTATCGTCGCCACGCATCTTTTTCATATCTATTATTTTTTCTAATTCGCTACGGTTTAAGAGCAGTTTTGAATTTACTAAATCGCGGAATTGTGTTTTTCGAATTTTTTCAAATTTTTCGGTACTGTTTTCATTCCAGTTTTTTAACCTTTTGTCGAAACAAGGCGTGTAATATACCGTTGGAAAGCTACGAACGAGGCGCAACTTTCATATGTTGAAATGTTTTTGAGATTCCTTACGGTTTTTAGTTAAATTTGAAAATCGTGTGGCTGACTACGAACGGCAGCGGCCGTTTTTTCGTGAAATTTTTACAAAATGTTGGACGAAATGATCCAAATGATACACCGTTGGAAAGATATCGTCGAGACGCTACTTTCTCATGTAGAACACGCCCTGTAATTCATTACGGTTTTAAGAACAGTTTTGAAATTACAAAAACGCGAAAAGCGCACTGCTTCAAACTGAAGAACGCACTGCATCAGACAGTTAACCGAACCTCATGATTTATTTTTGTTGGACGTAGATTTTTCTCAGAGAAGTTTTGTTGTCTTTTTACCAACTTTTTTTTCGAAGGAAAGTGGACCGCAATACCCCCGAAAGTGAAGCGGAACACTACCAAAAGTGAACCTCATGATTTGCTTTTGTCTTTTTTCGTACTAATTAATTTTTTACGCGCGTTTGCAAAGTGAGCTGCTTTCCGATGTGTTTTTGTTTTTGGATCACCAAGTGAACCGCATTACTTTTTTGTGTTGTTTTGGTAATAATTTTTTTTAAGATTCCGCTAATTTTTTTTTTTGCATTTTTCATGTTGGGGGCAAGTGAACGGCATCATTCTTAAAATGAACTAATGAATTACATTTTACAAGAAACAAACTTTGCCAAAGTGGAGCACACTTTCTTTCATCTTTTCTTTTTTGTTTCTCGTCTTCTACTGAACCGGAACCGCACTGCACTTAATTTTACGTTTTGCGCCACTGTCTATGGCCGCTGATGATGCTCACGGAGATAATACATTCATCCGTTTGTTTTTACACAACCACACACATACATACACAAGAAATCAACACTAGCCAGATCAAAAAATCAGTTGAATAGGCGGGTTGCATACTGCAAGCACCCACGCGCTGCACTGCACACGCCCACGGACGGTGACGCACACACCGTGGCCTGCGTGACCACGGTGCTAAACTACATATTGTCGTGTACCACACCGGATCACTATTTTCTCTTTACACTTGCAACCAAAATCTGCAACACATTAGAACATCTCTGAAACATGAGCAGAAATAAAAGTACAAAATATTCACTGCAATTTTACATAGCGAACTGCATGGCACAAGTTAAACAAAAAAAGAACTACATAGCGAACTGCACTCCTACTCGTGGAGGTTCAGTGGCAATAATAGAAGTGAACATCAATAACAACTAAGCTAACTCCCTGTTCGTGGGAACATGCCGGCGAGGACAGAGCGATGGAGGACACACAACTCAGGGTTGGTGGGTGCTCAACTATTGTCCATACGTGGGAGCGAAGGAAGGAGGCCACAGGAAGGGGGCTCAGTAGCCGTGGATATCGGCCAGAGTTGAAGAGGTTGAACCCACCCGCGGCAGTGCACCGACGCCTACGAACTGAAGCCATGGGCTGGCCAAACCGCATGGCCACGCTAGCCGAACTGCTCACCAGAAATACAAGGAAAACTTGCCTGAACCTCGCTGCCGATGGACCTCATTCTTACCTGCGGTGGTTCTTGGCGATGGAGCAGAAGAGGACGGGGGGAGGCGGCCATCAGGGAGGGCAATGGGAAGGGGCTCGCCGGCGGTGGGGATCCTGCCATGGCCACGGGATGCGCCGGGGCGCCTGGGGGCGGCGCGACCCGATACATGCCGTATGATGTAGACCGGCAAGACAGGGGAGGAAGGCCGCTGGCCCGTCGCGACGGGGTGCGGGGTGGAGGGGGCCATGGGGGGCTCGCCATATCAGGGAAGGAGAGGGCCACGGTGACCTCGGTAGGCCGCGGGGACGACAAACAGAGGTCGGGACAGCCAGATCCGACGGAGAGGGAGGCCGGGGACGGCCCGATCCGGCGCGAGGGAGGCCGGGGGCGGCCCGGTCTGGCAGCGATGGGGACTGGGGCGGCCGATCCGGTGGCGAGGGATGCCGGGGAGGGCGGCGGTTGGCTCGAGATGCCTGCGGTGGCTTGGCGGGTCGAGGCTGCGTCAGGTGAAGTGGAGGGGAGGGGGACGCTGTCGGGGCGCTCCCGCGCTAGAAGGCGGGGATGGGTCG
>LR738713.1:771526574-771583438 GCA_902687465.1 Secale cereale
GTGGTCTTATTTATTGCCATGCATGACACATTGTAGCATAACATTTATTATGTTATGGTATCTACCTATGTTACTATAACCATCTCTCTCTTCTTTAAATTCTTGCCACATAAGCATGTTTGCGAGTCCCAAGTGCATGATACAACTTAGGCTGCCCGTAAGAGCATGGTTAATAATACAACCAACTGCTGACTATAAGATATTGCCATATCATCTATAGCCAACATATATAATCATTCATACAATAAGGTTGGCTATAAGGTTGGCTATAAGATTAGTACTTTTTCTCATCTTCTGTGACACCCCGAGACCGATGCGCCAGGTGTCAGCCAGTTATTCGTCGTCGTTGCCATGTCATCTGCTTGCGTGTTGCATCTTTGCCTTGTCATCATGTGCATTGCATCCTCATGTTTTCAAAACTTGCATCCGGTTGAACCCTCTCGTCCATTCCGTTGTCCGTTCTGAGCCCAGACACACTCACACGCGCCCGCGGCACCTCCGAATATTTATTTTATGAGTGGCCGGAAAATGTTCTCGGAATGGGTTCAAACTTGGCGTGTGGTCTTATTATAGTGTAGACAGGCCGCCTGCCAAATTTCATCGCATTCGAAGCTCGTTTGATAGCCCAACCGGTAAATTATAGCGGCAGTGGTAGCCGGTTAAATCGTCGGACGTTTTCGGTCTCCGAAAACCCCCGCGGGCCTCTCTCCTCTCCTCTCATCTCAGCCCACCTCCTCTAACACAGCCCACCTAGGCCTTCCTAGACCCCCCCTCTGCTCCGGTGTCGTTGGATCGTGATCCGATGGCTCCGTTTCGCTTAAAAACCCCTCCAAACCCTATCCCTAACCCCCTTTCCTATTTAAGCAGTCTACCCGTGCCAAAAATGGCCTCTCTGCCCCTTCCCTAACCTCCAGCGCCGCCACTCCTCGAATTCTCCGCCGATCCAGCCGGATTCCGCCACTTGGCGTTGCCTGTATGGCCAGCCGCCACCCTGAGCCGCCACAGCCGCCGTTCCAGCCAACGGCGGGCTGCCACGTCGCCCCAACCATCCTCCACCCGTCGCAGGCCCGCCAGGCCCGCTCGGGGGCCCGCCAGAGTCGCCCACTGGGCCGAGCGCTGCGCCCGCGCCTCCCGCTCTCAGCTCGACCTCACCAACCCAGCCTCTCGCCGCCTCGCCGGCGTCCCGCTCGGCTCGTTCCGCCGCCGTTCTTCCCCCTCGCCGGACTCTGCCGCCTGGGAGCGCCGCCTCCTCGCGTCGCATCTCCGCCTCGTCCCGCCTTCGCCGAGCTGCTTCCCCGAGCTCCTCCGCTTCCTGGACAACACCGCCGCCGCCATGGCCCTCACCGCCGCCGCACTGCCCAGCTCCGCCCGTCCCCGGCCTCCTCCGCCGTGAAGAGCTCCTCGCCGGAGATTGCGGGCTCGCTGGAGCTCCTCCCGCCGCTGACCTCTGCCCGAGCCGGACATGTCCGGGTGGCGACGGACATGTCCAGCGCCCCCTCTCAACTGTGCCCCCGCCAGGTGGGGCCCGTGGTCCGCCTCACCGACGGACACGTCCGGGTGGGTTTGGACACGTCCGATTCCCCCCGGGCCCGCACGTCAGCCCCTGCCGCCCGGACACGTCCGCCCCAAGACGGACAATGTCCAAATCAGCCCCCGGGAGGTTGTTTTTTCTAAGTCCTTTTCTGTTGTAAATTTTTTGCATACTTTGTCTGCTTGTAACTTGTGGTGTGCTTATCCAAATTGTGCATATTATATGTCAAAATGATCGAGTTGATATGCTATTCACTTTGTTCCACTGTGGCATGCTTGTTTGAGTTCATCTTGATGCCCTAATCTCTGTTGCAAGAGTGCTATAAGTTTAAAACTGTTGTTATCTGTAATTTTGTTAGCATGTTTGAGTTGTGATAACTTTGTGCATGTTTATCCAAATGGAGCATATGATATGTCAAACTGTTCATTGTGAAGTGCTCTACATGATGGTTGCTGTAGCATTCATGTTAGGTGCCATCTTGCCATGTTAATCTCTGTTGCAAAAGTGCATTTGGCTGTTAAGTGCTAAAACTTATTATGAGATGCTGATTTGACTTGCTCATTGCTATTGGTGTGTTTGTCTTCATGCCACATGTCTATATGTGTTAGAAGCACAATCATATGGTCTTTGCTATGGTGCAACCCACTTTCCATGATATGCCTTGAGGTGACTTAAACAAGCTTGTAAACATGCCATGCCAATGTTGCTGTTTTATACTTAGTGAAAAAACTGCTAAGTATGGAATCTGTTAAACCTGATGCTATGTTTGCTTGATGCCTCACACAAATCCATGCTTGTTTTGGAATGGCCAATGATCATGTCTTGTTGTCCATGTTATTGTCTATCCATCCATGCCCTTACTTGCACTTATGGCCTACTGTAGCTTATTTATTTATTGCTCTCAAGTTGCTATAAATTTTACCTGTCAGACTTTTATCAGCATGTTCAATTTGGTGAAGCTTGTTGTTATTGATCCATGCCTCCTATGGAGTTGCTCCAATGGAGTTGTTTGTTGTATGCTATGTCTACTACATGTCCATGATCTTTATATACTTAGTTGATTTGATATGCTTGTTGTTTTGTGCCTCCGAAGGCAGCATCGTGATGATGTTTTTGCCTTCCCAGATTTTGACTAAGTCTGGATAAATTTATTGCAACTTGCCATGCTTGTTTAAATGTGTTCCAGCAAGCTTTTTGGTGTGTTCTTAGTTCATGCTTATTAAGTATCTTGTCTACTTCACATCCATGCCTCTTGTTATCATGTTTGGGTGCTGTAGCATATATTTACCTTGCTCCAAAGTTGCTATGTTGCTGTTTTTGAAAGCTTGTTATATCTTGTTTCGTGTGTATGTGTTGAACCGTTGCTCCGTTTTGAGCGTGCCCTATATGAAACTTCTGTGATTTTGCATGTAGAAGCATAATATCATGTTGTTTACATGTTTGGAGTGTGTTTACTTGATGTTTGGGTTCATCTTGCACCGTTGACATGCTTGCCTTGTTTTGCTCATATCTTCTAGGCTGTAGCTCCGAATTAAACAAATTTTATATGAAACTTGTCTAGAATTTCATGTAGATCATCATGGTGCATGTTAACCTGTTGTTTAACAACTTTAACTTAATGTTTGTTCAGATCTGGACCAATTTCAAAATGTGCATATGAGGACTTACCGGATTTGTTATATGTTGGTTCCGGCCTCATTTAAACTGGTTGTTTGTGCTGTTCTTGTGTGATTCATCCCTTGCCATGAATTGCATCATATAGACTTGTCTTGCTTCATACTTGTGTGGTGTGTTTTGTCAGGCCCAAGATGCGATTCTATCCCGATCATGTGACACTTACGTGATTGGGGCACAACCGCATTTCGGGCGCTTAGCAAGATGGATATCATTACATCGTACAATTACATACATACATTGGGGATACAACCAAACATACAATTACATGAATGCAACAACATCAATACAAGGCATCCGACTACGGATGCAAACACGAAAAGCACAATGACATCCATCTGCTATCCCAGGCTGCCGACCAGGAACCAAACCCAAGACTGAAGAAGAAGAAGAAGAAAGAACTCCTACACAACGATCAACGCTCTCACGTCAAGTCATCGGAAACCTACACCTGCAACTGTTGTTGTAGTATCTATGAGCCATGAGGACTCAGCAATCCCATAACCATGGGTAACAAGACTAGCAAAGCTTAAAGGGTAGGAAGAGGTAAAGTGGTGAGGTTGCAGCAGCGGCTAAGCAATATATATGGTGGCTAACTTACGAGTACAAGAATAAGATGAGCATCTACGCAGACGGTCGCAAAATAGTAGTGATCGCTAAAGATCCTGAACTACCTACGAGTCAAACATAACCCCACCGTGTTCTTTTGTCAAGGTGAAAAGAGACAGTCACGGTTACTCACGCAGTTGTGTGTTTTACTTCGGATCCTCTGTCAAGTTTTCTATAACCGGACATTAACAAATTCCAATCTGCCACATAACCACGGGGACGGATTTCGAAAGATCATAACCCTGCAGGGGTGTCCCAACTTAGCCCATCACAAGCTCTCATGATCAGCTGAAGTAATAATAATTATTACCCCTTATCTTAGGGAAATCCGATCAGGCTTGGCATCCCGGTGCACAGGACATTTCGACAATGGTAAAACAAGTCCAGCAAGACCTCCCAGCGTGCTGACACCCTGATAGTAGCCGCGCGTATCTTGTCTCAGGCCACAACCGGATGGGAGGAGCTACGAGTAAATCCAGCCCTCGGGTTTCCCCAAGGTGGCCCCGCAGCACCCCCGTTTGGGACCAACACCATCAGCACTGCCCCCCTTGCTATGTAGAAAAGAATCCCGAGGGCGCGACCCCCTATGCAATTTTAATTAATTAATTAAGTTGTTATTATGAGGCAAATTAAAACCAATGTTGGGTCATGCTGGAGGAGTTTTGTTCAAAGGCGAAGTGTCAAGGGGTCCCAATATACCCAACCGTGTAAGGAACGCAAAATCAAGGAACATAATGCCGGTTTATCGGTTCCTAAGGTGGCATGAGTGGAACAAAACACCGAGCAAAAGGCCAAGCCTTCCACCCATGCCAGTATATAGGTGTGTTAATATATATAAGACATATTGTGATATTCCAAAGCATCAAGATCCGACATGGATCAATCTTCATCTTCACCTGCAACTAACAATGCTATAAGAGGGGCTGAGCAAGCGGGTAACATAGCCAATGGTTTTGCTGGGAAGGTGTCAAAAGTTAGGGGTTCATGGCAACAAGGAGAGGGGCTGACAATAAAGATGGGTAGCGCGACATGTAACGATAGCATCAAGACAACTAAGCATGGCAATGATAGTAAAGGTATCCAAGGGTATGATCATCTTGCCTAAGATCCCGCAAGGAAGAATAATGAGTCCATGAAGAAGACGAAGAATCAGCCTCGAAGACGAACCACGTGTAGACGAACGAATCCTCACGATCGCAACGGAACATGCACTAACGAGAAGAAGCAAGCAATACGGTAAACACACCACACAAGACAAGACAAGGTGCTCAAACAAGTATGATGCAAGACAAGTATATATAGGATGCAGTACATAAACATGGCAAGGTATGAAGCACACAAGAACAACACAAACGAACAAGTTTAAATGAGGCCGGAATCAACATATAACAAATCCGGAAAGTCCTCATATGCATATTTTGAAATTAGTCCAGATCTGAACAAACCTTAAGTTAAAGTTGTTAAACAGCAGGTTAGCATGCACCATGATGATCTACACGAAATTCTAGTCAAGTTTCATATAAAGTTTGTTTAATTCGGAGCTACGGCCTAGAAGATATGAGCAAAACAAGACAAGCATGGCAACGGTGCAAGATGCACCCAAACATCAAGAAAACACGCTCCAAACATGTAAAGAACATGATATTATGATTCTACATGCAAAATCACACAAGTTTCATATAGGACACACTCCAAACGGAGCAACGGGCTAAAAGTTACGAGCTAAACAAGTTAATTACAAGGCAAAGATGAAGTTAACAGCCACATAGCAACTTTGGAGCAAGGTAAATATAAGCTACATCACCCAAACATGATAACAAGAAGCATGGATGTGAATCAGACATTATACTATACATGCATGAACTTAGAACACACCCAAAAGCTTGCTGGAACACATTTAAATAAGCATGGCAAGTTGCAATAAAATTATCCAGACTTAGCCAAAATCTGGGAAGGCAAAAACATCATCACGATGCTGCCTTCGGAGGCACAAAACAACAAGCATATCAACTCTACTAAGCATATAAAGAGCATGGACATGTAGTAGACATATTCTACAACAAACAACTCCATTGGAGAAACTCCATAGGAGGCATGGATCAATTGCAACAAGCTCCACCAAATTGAACATGCTGATAAAATCCTGACAGCTATAATTTATAGCAACTTGAGAGCAAGAAATAAATAGGCTACAGCAGGTCAAATGAGCAAGTAAGGGCATGAATGGACAAAAAATAACATGGACAACAAGACATGATCATAAGCCACTCCAAAACAAGCATGGATTTGAGTAGGGCATCATGCAAACATAGCATCATGTTATAACAGATTCCAGACTTAGCAGTTTTTTCACTAAGTATAAAACAGTAACAACAACATGGCATGTTTACAAGCATGTTTAAGTCACCTCAAGGCATATCATGGAAAGTTAAATGCACCACAGCAAAGATCATATAATGGTGCTTCTAAAACATCTAGATATGTGACATGAAGACAAGCACATCAATAGCAATTAGCTAGTGAAATCAGCATCTCATAACAAGTTTCAGCACTTAACAGTCAAATGCACTTTTGCAACAGAGATTAACATGGCCATATGAACTCAAACAAGCATGCTACAACAACCATCATGTAGTACACTTCCCAATGAACATTTTGACATATCATATGCATCATTTGGATAAACATGCACCAAGTAATCACATCTCAAACATGGCAACAAAATAACAAGTAACAACAGTTTATAACAAGTAGCACTCTTGTAACAGAGATTAGAGCATCAAGATGAAGTCAAACAAGCATGGCACAATGGAACAAAGTGTATAGAATATCACCACGATCATTTTGACATATCATTCATTCAATTTGGATAAGCACACAAATAGTTACAGGCATGCAAAGATACAACATTATTAACAGTTTCTGGGGACTTAGCAGTTTTTAGACAAGGAAAAAAACACAGAGAGTGACATGCGTCTAAATGACGCCCAGGCGGACGATAGTGGCAGAGGAGGGCCTGGGCTGAGGCTCACCTTGTGGGCGTTGGCCCAGTTGGTGGAGATGCTCCTTGGGCCAGACGGGGACGGACCGGAGCGGGGGACGAGCCTCACGGAGGGAGGCGATGGGCTGGGGAGGAGGATGCCCACGAGGTTGGGCCGGCCCGAGGAGGGGACGAGGAGGCCCAAGCGCGGGGGCGACACGCTCGAGCGGAGCGTCCGAGCTCCTGCCGGCGCTCATGGCGACACCACGGTGAGAGGGAGCAGGGGACGCCGGAGGGGCGGATCCGGCCGGCCGGCGCCGGATCCGGCCGCGGGACCTCGCCGGAGGGGACCAGGGGCGGCGGCGAAGTGGTAGGAGGCAGCGACAGTCTCGGGCGGCGGTGAATCTGGAGGAGGGGTCGCGGCGGCGTAGCTCGTGGCCGCCGGCGAGACGAACTCCGGCGGCGGGGCTGCAGGGTCGGGCGGCAGAAGGCGAGCGAACGAGGCGAGGCTCGGGCATCGGGCGCGGCTCCTCGAGCGGCTTCGGCCCCGGGCAAACGATGGCGGCGCTCCGGGCCGGACGGGCCCCGCGCGGGCCTGGCGGGGCGCGGGGACGAGGAGAGAGAGAGAGAGAGGGTGAGGTGTCGGCGCGGGAGTGGCTGAGAGCGGCGGCGGGGTGACGTGGCAGGCCGCGATTGGCCGGGGTGAGGTGGCCAGCTGGACATGTCCGGCGCGGGTGGACATGTCCGCGGGCGCGAGGTGGAAGAAGACTAGGGTTGCACCGCGAATTTTGGGGGGAGGCACATATTTATAGGTAGAGGGAGTTAGGAGAGTCCAAATGAGTTGCGGTTCACGGCCACGCGATCGTGATCGAAAGGCCAAGAGCATGGAGTGGTTATAATGGGCTAGGTAGGCTGTGTGAAAGGGGTGCTGGGCCAAAAGAGATAAGGTTTTCGGCGGTTAACACGGTTAACCGTTGGGCTATCAAACGAACTCCGAACGCGACAAAACTTGACAGGAGGTCTAACAATGCTATAATAAGACCACACGCCAAGTTTCAACCCATTCTGAGAACGTTTTCTGGCCACTCATAAAATAAATATTCGGAGGCGCTGCGGGCGCGTGCAAGTGTGTCTGGGCTCTGAACGGACAACGGATAGGACGAGGGGACTCCGATGGATGCAAGTTTTGAAAACATGATGATGCAACACACATGATGACAAGGCAAAGATGCACACGCAAGCAGATGACATGGCAATGCCGACGAATAACTGGCTGACACCTGGCGCACCGGTCTCGGGGTGTCACAACACTCCCCTACTTATAAGAGATCTCGTCCCGAGATCTTAGGAACGAGACGGAAGAGAAAAAGAAGAACAAAGTTCTTCGAGGACAAAAGAGTGAAATGAAAGAACCTTGAGGGTTGAACAACGGGAAAGAAAGGATACAACGGAGATGAGCGATATTTGAGAAGCTCCGGTAAAATAAGCAAGAAGGCATTAGACGAGAACCAAGAGGATAGATGACACGAGAGACATTGAAACCACTCCGGTTAATAAGAGATGGAAAGGAATTAAAACGAAAGAATTCGGGCAGCACTCCGGCTAAAACTGAAGAAATAGCACACCGGTTGAACATGAATGGAAAGGAACAAGAACTTGAAAAGATGAAATGATACTCGACGAGAGCAACAACACAATGCCTCCGGAAGAATTGAAAGAGTTGAATGAAAAGAACGGATAAGAAAAGAACAACTTTGAGCACGAGTGACATGAATGAGAATTTATAAGAGAAAGACTTGAAAGGAATTGTTGAGAAAATCAACAACAAAAGAATAAGCTAGCTGTGGACTTATGAAAACATCTCAAGACTTGAGGTGAATTATGCCGCAACCAAAAGATTGAATTAGCTGAGAATGAAGAAAAGAAATGCAAAACTCCACTTCAAAAGAATACAGAGAATTAATTGCACTCGAGAGGCAAGAATAAGAATGCTTGCGCTGCTCCACAAGGATTGCTCAATATATTTGAAATAAGAATTAAATCATGAAGAGACACCAAGAGGAACTCCGGTAACCACATGATGATGATATAGAATTGAATGATCAAAAGAATAAGATTAAAGCCTTGCGATGATTTAGAAAGAGCCTCCGCCGAAATAACCGAGAAAAATTTGAACTCCAGAAAAGAAAAGGTTAAGGCGCTTGGAACTAGAATTTATTCATCAAGAATAAACTCCGAAGGAAGGAATTAAATCAACTTGATGAAAAGAATAAGATTTATGTTATGCTTATCCTTCACCAATTAAATTGATGAACAATGGATTCACATACTACTTATTCCCGTTGAAAAAAGATTAACGAGGGATATAGCACGAACTTGAGAAGGTCTTCTTGAACCACCGGTAGGATTGGAATGAACGAATAAATTGATATGATAACACCGGAAAAGAACTCTTGAGAGAACCACCGTAAGGATTGAAGCCGAGTAAAGAAAAGAACGAACAATCAGGAAGAATTAAAATCGAGTGATGAAAAAGAACAAACCACCGGGATGAATTAAAATCAAGTGAACATAAGAGAATGAATCGCCGGGAAGAATAAAGCACTTGTGGAAATTAAGATACCAGAGAACGAAGGGATCGTGAAGTGATTACGACTATTTGAACGAAGCACCAGAAAGAATGTGAGACGAACGAAAAGGCATGAAAGAAGAATATTTGGAGGATGAAGTTGAAAACTGAGAACGAAGAAATCTTCTAAAATGATGCCTGCGGAGGAACACAAAGAAAAGAATTCATGAAACGCTCCGGAAGAGTGAAAGAATTAAGGTTGAACCAACGATGAAAGAATTGAAAGCGATCTTGGAGAAGGCATATGACTGATGGAATCCATACTTACGTCATACTTAAAAGAATTTCAAAACACTCCGGGAAAATAAAAGAGTCAAGTAAGATCCTGGGAATAAACCTGTGGGTTATGAGCCCACCGAAGAGAAAACACCGTTGGAAAGGATCGAAAACAAGATAATGCACTAGAACGATTAAAAGACTCGAATGAGGTGAGAACCTCAAATTAATTGGAACACAGACGAATCTCCTGAGATGTCTACGGAACTCCGGAATAATTAAATGACGAGAGGTAAACGAGCAAGGGAAAAAACACTTGAACCAATGAAAGAATAAGAACAACACTGAGATATTGGAATTGAGTCCACCGGAAAAGAAGGAGAGGTGAAGAATATCAAACGAGAGGAGAATTCTTCGGGGAAGAAAATATAAGAATGATGACGAGCTAGACGAGAATTCACCGGTTGAAATAACTGAGGAAAAAATGCAGATGATTTACACGAGTAGGATGGATACTCGATTAAGGACTCTGGTCCGAGAAGTAAAAGGGTGGGCGGGTGGGAAAAGAAGACAACATCGGACGGGGAAACACCGTCGGTTGAAAAGAACTGAGGTTGAACTTGCAAAGAAGAAGAGGGTTGAATCCACTTGACGATGCACCAGATGAAAGAACTAACAATGCAACGAACGAAAACTAACCATGTGATCCTAAAAAAATTGAAGGGGAAGAGGGGTAAATCAAAATACCTACGTCACGATTCCTCACCAGAGCGACGAAGGGACTGAGGAGTAAAAAGAATTCCTACTCTCCGATATAACTAGACTCCGAAAAAGTTTTCTGCTAGACTCAACAACGCCAGACTACGATCAATCAAGGGGGCTCCTATGGTCGGTCGAGGCTCTGATACCAACTTGTTAGGCCCAAGATGCGATTCTATCCCGATCACGTGACACTTACGTGATTGGGGCACAACCGCATTTCGGGCGCTTAGCAAGATGGATATCATTACATCGTACCATTACATACATACATTGGGGATATAACAAAACATACAATTACATGAATGCAACAACATCAATACAAGGCATGCGAATACGGATGCAAACACGAAAAGCACAATGACATCCATCTGCTATCCCAGGCTGCCCACCCGGAACCAAACCCAAGACTGAAGAAGAAGAAGAAGAAAGAACTCCAACACAACGATCAACGCTCTCACGTCAAGTCATCGGAAACCTGCACCTGCAACTGTTGTTGTAGTGTCTGTGAGCCACGAGGACTCAGCAATCCCATAACCATGGGTAGCAAGACTAGCAAAGCTTAAAGGGTAGGAAGAGGTAAAGTGGTGAGGTTGAAGCAGCGGCTAAGCAATATATATGGTGGCTAACTTACGAGTACAAGAATAAGATGAGCATCTACGCAGACGGTCGCAAACTAGTAGTGATCGCTAAAGATCCCGAACTACCTACGAGTCTAACATAACCCCACCGTGTTCTCTTCTCAAAGTGAAAAGAGACAGTCACGGTTACTCACGCAGTTGTGTGTTTTACTTCGGATCCTCTGTCAAGTTTTCTACAACCGGAAATTAAGAAATTCCAATCTGCCACATAACAGCGGGCACGGCTTTTGAAAGATCATAACCCTGCAGGGGTCCCAACTTAGCCCATCACAAGCTCTCACGATCAGCTGAAGTAATAATAATTATTACCCCTTATCTTAGGGAAATCCGATCAGGCTCGGCATCCCGGTGCAGAGGACATTTCGACAATGGTAAAACAAGTCCAGCAAGACCTCCCGGCGTGCCGACACCCTAATAGTAGCCGCGCGTATCTCGTCTCAGGCCACAACCGGATGGGATAAGCTACGAGTAAAACTAGCCCTCGGGTTTCCCCAAGGTGGCCCCGCAGCACCCCCGTTTGGGACCAACACCCTCAGCACTGGCCCCCCTGCTATGTAGAAAAGAATCCCGAGGGCACGACCCCCTATGCAATTTTAATTAATTAATTAAGTTGTTATTATGAGGCAAATTAAAATCAATGTTGGGTCTTGCTGGAGGAGTTTTGTTCAAAGACGAAGTGTCAAGGGGTCCCCATATACCCAACCGTGTAAGGAACGCAAAATCAAGGAACATAATGCCGGTTTATTGGTTCCTAAGGTGGCATGAGTGGAACAAAACACCGAGAAAAAGGCCAAGACTTCCACCCATGCCAGTATATAGGTGTGTTAATATATATAAGACATATTGTGATATTACAAAGCATCAAGATCCGACATGGATCAATCTTCATCTTCACCTGCAACTAACAATGCTATAAGAGGGGCTGAGCAAGCGGGTAACATAGCCAAACAATGGTTTTACTGGGAAGGTGTCAAAGGTTAGGGGTTCATGGCAACAAGGAGAGGGGCTGACAATAAAGATGGGTAGCGCGACATATAACGATAGCATCGAGACAACTAAGCATGGCAATGATAGTAAAGGTATCCAAGGGTATGATCATCTTGCCTGAGATCCCGCAAGGAAGAAGAATGAGTCCATGAAGAAGACAAAGAATCAGCCTCAAAGACTAACCACGTGTAGACGAACGAATCCTCACGATCGCAACGGAACAAGCACTAACGAGAAGAAGCAAGCAACACGGTAAACACACCACACAAGACAAGACAAGGTGCTAAAACAAGTATGATGCAAGACAAGTATATATAGGATGCAGTACATGGCAAGGTATGAAGCACACGGGAACAACACAAACCAAAAAGTTTAAATGAGGCCGGAATCAACATATAACAAATCCGGAAAGTCCTCATATGCATATTTGGAAATTAGTCCAGATCTGAAAAAACCTTAAGTTAAAGTTGTTAAACAACATGTTAACATGCTCCATGATGATCTACACGAAATTCTAGTCAAGTTTCTTATAAAGTTTGTTTAATTCGGAGCTACGGCCTAGAAGATATGAGCAAAACAAGACAAGCATGGCAACGGTGCAAGATGCACCCAAACATCAAGAAAACACACTCCAAACATGTAAAGAACATGATATTATGATTCTACATGCAAAATCACATAAGTTTCATATAGGACACACTCAAAACGGAGCAACGGGCTAAAAGTTACGAGCTAAACAAGTTACAATGCAAAGCTGAAGTTAACAGCCACATAGCAACTTTGGAGCAAGGTAAATATAAGCTACAGCACCCAAACATGATAACAAGAAGCATGGATGTGAAATAGACATTATACTCTACATGCATGAACTTAGAACACACCAAAAGCTTGCTGGAACATATTTACAATAAGCATGGCAAGTTGCAATAAAATTATCCAGACTTAGCCAAAATCTGGGAAGGCAAAAACATCATCACGATGCTGCCTTCGGAGGCACAAAACAACAAGCATATCAACTCTACTAAGCATATAAAGAGCATGGACATGTAGTAGACATATTCTACAACAAACAACTCCATTGGAGCAACTCCATAGGAGGCATGGATCAATAGCAACAAGCTCCACCAAATTGAACATGCTGATAAAATCCTGACAACTATAATTTATAGCAACTTGAGAGCAATAAATAAATAGGCGACAGCAGGTCAAATGAGGAAGTAAGGGCAAGAATGGATAGACAATAACATGGACAACACGACATGATCATAAGCCACTCCAAAACAAGCATGGATTTGAGTAGGGCATCATGCAAACATAACATCAGGTTATAACAGATTCCAGACTTAGCAGTTTTTTCACTAAGTATAAAACAGTAACAACAACATGGCATATTTACAAGCTTGTTTAAGTCACCTCAAGGCATATCATGGAAAGTTAAATGCAACACAGCAAAGATCATATAATGGTGCTTCTAAAACATCTAGATATGTGACATGAAGACGAGCACATCAATAGCAATTAGCTAGTGAAATCAGCATCTCATAACTAGTTTCAGCACTTAACAGTCAAATGCACTTTTGCAACAGAGATTAACATGGCCATATGAACTCAAACAAGCATGCTACAACAACCATCATGTAGTACACTTCCCAATGAACATTTTGACATATCATATGCATCATTTGGATAAACATGCACCAAGTAATCACATCTCAAACATAGCAACAAAATAACAAGTAACAACTGTTTATAACAAGTAGCACTCTTGTAACAGAGATTAGAGCATCAAGGAAGTCAAACAAGCATGGCACAATGGAACAAAGTGTATAGAATATCACCACGATCATTTTGACATATCATTCATTCAATTTGGATAAGCACACAAATAGTTACAGGCATGCAAAGATACAACATTATTAACAGTTTCTGGGGACTTAGCAGTTTTTAGACAAGGAAAAAAACACAGAGAGCGACATGCGTCTAAATGACGCCCAGGCGGAGGATAGTGGCAGAGGAGGGCCTGGGCTGAGGCTCACCTTGTGGGGGTTGGCCCAGTTGGTGGAGATGCTCCTTGGGCCAGACGGGGAGGGGCCGGGGCGGGGGACGGGCCTCACGGAGGGAGGCGATGGGCCGGGGAGGAGGAGGCCCACAAGGTTGGGCCGGCCCGAGGAGGGGGTGAGGAGGCCCAAGCGCGGGGGCGACATGCTCGAGCGGAGCGTCCGAGCTCCTGCCGGCGCTCATGGCGGCACCACGGTGAGAGGGAGCAGGGGACGTCGGAGGGGCGGATCCGGCCGGCCGGCGCCGGATCCGGCCGCAGGACCTCGCCGGAGGGGACCAGGGGCGGCGGCGAGGTGGTAGGAGACGGCGACAGTCTCGGGCGGCGGCGAATTTGGAGGAGGGGTCGCGGCGGCGTAGCTCGTGGCCGCCGGCGAGACGAACTCCGGCGGCGGGGCTGCAGGGTCGGGCGGCAGAAGGCGAGAGAACGAGGCGAGGCTCGGGCATCGGGCGTGGCTCCTCGAGCGGCTGCGGCCCCGGGCAAACGATGGCGGCGCTCCGGGCCGGACGGGCCCCGCGCGGGCCTGGCGGGCCGCGGGGACGAGGAGAGAGAGAGGGTGAGGTGTCGGCGCGGGAGTGGCTGAGAGCGGCGGCGGGGTGACGTGGTAGGCCGCGATTGGCCGGGGTGAGGTGGCCGGCTGGACATGACCGGCGCGGGTGGACATGTCCGCGGGCGTGAGGTGGAAGAAGACTAGGGTTTCACCGCGAATTTCGGGTGGAGGCACATATTTATAGGTAGAGGGAGTTAGGAGAGTCCAAATGAGGAGCGGTTCACGGCCACGCGATCGTGATCGAACGGCCAAGAGCATGGAGTGGTTATAATAGGCTAGGTGGGCTGTGTGAAAGGGGTGCTGGGCCAAAAGAGATAAGGCTTACGGCGGTTAACACGGTTAACCGTTGGGCTATCAAACGAACTCCGAACGCGACGAAACTTGACAGGCGGTCTAACTATGCTATAATAAGACCACACGCCAAGTTTCAACCCATTCCGAGAACATTTTCTGGCCACTCATAAAATAAATATTCGGAGGCGCCGCGGGCGCGTGCAAGTGTGTCTGGGCTCAGAACGGACAACGGAAAGGACGAGGGGACTCGGACGGATGCAAGTTTTGAAAACATGATGATGCAACACACATGATGACAAGGCAAAGATGCACACGCAAGCAGATGACATGGCAACACCGACGAATAACTGGCTGACACCTGGCGCACCGGTCTCGGGGTGTCACAACACTCCCCTACTAACAAGAGATCTCGTCCCGAGATCTTAGGAACGAGACGGAAGAGAAAAAGAAGAACAAAGTTCTTCGAGGACAAAAGAGTGAAATGAAAGAACCTTGAGGGTTGAACAACGGGAAAGAAATGATACAACGGAGATGAACGATATTTGAGAAGCTCCGGTAAAATAAGCAACAAGGCATTAGACGAGAACCAAGAGGATAGATGACACGAGAGACATTGAAACCACTCCGGTTAATAAGAGATGGAAAGGAATTAAAACGAAAGAATTCGGGCAGCACTCCGGCTAAAACTGAAGAAATAGCACACCGGTTGAACATGAATGGAAAGGAACAAGAACTTGAAAAGATGAAATGATACTCGACGAGAGCAACAACACAATGCCTCCGGAAGAATTGAAAGAGTTGAATGAAAAGAACGGATAAGAAAAGAACAACTTTGAGCACGAGTGACATGAATGAGAATTTATAAGAGAAAGACTTGAACGGTATTGTTGAGAAAATCAACAACAAAATAATAAGCTAGCTGTGGACTTATGAAAACATCTCAAGACTTGAGGTGAATTATGCCGCAACCCAAAGATTGAATTAGCTGAGAATGAAGAAAAGAAATGCAAAACTCCACTTCAAAAGAATACAGAGAATTAATTGCACTCGAGAGGCAAGAATAAGAATGCTTGCGCTGCTCCACAAGGATTGCTCAATATATTTGAAGAAAGAATTAAATCATGAAGAGACACCAAGAGGAACTCCGGTAACCACATGATGATGATATAGAATTGAATGATCAAAAGAATAAGATTAAAGCCTTGCGATGATTTAGAAAGAGCCTCCGATGAAATAACCGAGAAAAAATTGAACTCTAGAAAAGAAAAGGTTAAGGCGCTTGGAACTAGAATTTATTCATCAAGAATAAACTCCGAAGGAGGAATTAAATCAACTTGATGAAAATAATAAGATTTATGTTATGCTTATCCTTCACCAATTAAATTGATGAACAATGGATTCACATACTACTTATTCCCGTTGAAAAAAGATTAACGAGGGATATAGCACGAACTCGAGAAGGTCTTCTTGAACCACCGGTAGGATTGGAATGAACGAATAAATTGATATGATAACACCGGAAAAGAACTCTTGAGAGAACCACCGTAAGGATTGAAGCCGAGTAAAGAAAAGAACGAACAATCGGGAAGAATTAAAATCGAGTGATGAAAAAGAACAAACCACTGGGATGAATTAAAATCAAGTGAACATAAGAGATTGAATCGCCGAGAAGAATAAAGCACTTGCGGAAATTAAGATACCAGAGAACGAAGGGATCGTGAAGTGATTACGACTATTTGAACGAAGCACCGGAAAGAATGTGAGACGAACGAAAAGGCATCAAAGAAGAATATTTGGAGGACGAAGTTGAAAACTGAGAACGAAGAAATCTTCTAAAATGATGCCTGCGGAGGAACACAAAGAAAAGAATTCATGAAACGCTCCGGAAGAGTGAAAGAATTAAGGTTGAACCAACGATGAAAGAATTGAAAGCGATCTTGGAGAAGGCATATGACTGATGGAATCCATACTTACGTCATACTTAAAAGAATTTCAGAACACTCCAGGAAAATAAAAGAGTCAAGTAAGATCCTGGGAATAAACCTGTGGGTTATGAGCCCACCGAAGAGAAAACACCGTTGGAAAGGATCGAAAACAAGATAATGCACCAGAACGATTAAAAGACTCGAATGAGGTGAGAACCTCAAATTAATTGGAACACAGACGAATCTCCTGAGATGTCTACGGAACTCCGGAATAATCAAATGGCGAGAGGTAAACGAGCAAGGTAAAAAACACTTGAACCAATGAAAGAATAAGAACAACACTGAGATATTGGAATTGAGTCCACCGGAAAAGAAGGTGAGGTGAAGAATATCAAACGAGGGGAGAATTCTTCGGGGAAGAAAATATAAGAATGATGACGAGCTAGACGAGAATTCACCGGTTGAAATAACTGAGGAAAAAATGCAGAGGATTTACACGAGTAGGATGGATACTCGATTAAGGACTCTGGTCCGAGAAGCAATAGGGTGGGCGGGTGGGAAAAGAAGACAACATCGGACGGGGAAACACCGTCGTTTGAAAAGAACTGAGGTTGAACTTGCAAAGAAGAAGAGGGTTGAATCCACTTGACGATGCACCAGATGAAAGAACTAACAACGCAACGAACGAAAACTAACCACGTGATCCTAAAAAAATTGAAGGGGAAGAGGGGTAAATCAAAACACCTAAGTCACGATTCCTCACCAGAGCGACGAAGGGACTGAGGAGTAAAAAGAATTCCTACTCTCCGATATAACTAGACTCCGAAAAAGTTTTCTGCTAGACTCAACAACGCCAGACTACGATCAATCAAGGGGGCTCCTATGGTCGGTCGAGGCTCTGATACCAACTTGTCAGGCCCAAGATGCGATTCTATCCCGATCACGTGACACTTACGTGATTGGGGCACAACCGCATTTCGGGCGCTTAGCAAGATGGATATCATTACATCGTACCATTACATACATACATTGGGGATACAACAAAACAGACAATTACATGAATGCAACAACATCAATACAAGGCATCCGACTACGGATCCAAACATGAAAAGCACAATGACATCCATCTGCTATCCCAGGCTGCCGACCCGGAACCAAACCCAAGACTGAAGAAGAGAAGAAGAAGGAACTCCAACACAACGATCAACGCTCTCACGTCAAGTCATCGGAAACCTGCACCTGCAACTGTTGTTGTAGTGTCTGTGAGCCACGAGGACTCAGCAATACCATAACCATGGGTAGCAAGACTAGCAAAGCTTAAAGGGTAGGAAGAGGTAAAGTGGTGAGGTTGCAGCAGCGGCTAAGCAATATATATGGTGGCTAACTTACGAGTACAAGAATAAGATGAGCATCTACGTAGACGGTCGCAAACTAGTAGTGATCGCTAAAGATCCTGAACTACCTATGAGTCAAACATAACCCCACCGTGTTCTCTTCTCAAAGTGAAAAGAGACAGTCACGGTTACTCACGCAGTTGTGTGTTTTACTTCGGATCCCCTGTCAAGTTTTCTACAACCGGACATTAAGAAATTCCAATCTGCCACATAACCGCGGGCACGGCTTTCAAAAAATCATAACCCTGTAGGGGTCCCAACTTAGCCCATCACAAGCTCTCACGATCAGCTGAAGTAATAATAATTATTACCCCTTATCTTAGGGAAATCTGATCAGGCTCGGCATCCCGGTGCAGAGGACATTTCGACAATGGTAAAACAAGTCCACCAAGACCTCCCGGCGTGCCGACACCCTGATAGTAGCCGCGCGTATCTCGTCTCAGGCCACAACCGGATGGGATAAGCTACGAGTAAAACTAGCCCTCGGGTTTCACCAAGGTGGCCCCGCAGCACCCCCGTTTGGGACCAACACCATCAGCACTGGCCCCCCTGCTATGTAGAAAAGAATCCCGAGGGCGCGACCCCCTATGCAATTTTAATTAATTAATTAAGTTGTTATTATGAGGCAAATTAAAATCAATGTTGGGTCTTGCTGGAGGAGTTTTGTTCAAAGACGAAGTGTCAAGGGGTCCCCATATACCCAACCGTGTAAGGAACGCAAAATCAAGGAACATAATGCCGGTTTATCGGTTCCTAAGGTGGCATGAGTGGAACAAAACACCGAGCAAAAGGCCAAGCCTTCCACCCATGCCAGTATATAGGTGTGTTAATATATATAAGACATATTGTGATATTCCAAAGCATCAAGATCCGACATGGATCAATCTTCATCTTCACCTGCAACTAACAATGCTATAAGAGGGGCTGAGCAAGCGGGTAACATAGCCAAACAATGGTTTTGCTAGGAAGGTGTCAAAGGTTAGGGGTTCATGGCAACAAGGAGAGGGGCTGACAATAAATATGGGTAGCGCGACATATAACGATAGCATCGAGACAACTAAGCATGGCAATGATAGTAAAGGTATCCAAGGGTATGATCATCTTGCCTGAGATCCCGCAAGGAAGAAGAATGAATCCATGAAGAAGACGAAGAATCAGCCTCAAAGAATAACCACGTGTAGACGAACGAATCCTCACGATCGCAACGGAACAAGCACTAACGAGAAGAAGCAAGCAACACGGTAAACACACCACACAAGACAAGACAAGGTGCTCAAACAAGTTTCATATAGGACACACTCAAAACGGAGCAACGGGCTAAAAGTTACGAGCTAAACAAGTTACAAGGCAAAGCTGAAGTTAACAACCACATAGCAACTTTGGAGCAAGGTAAATATAAGCTACAACACCCAAACATGATAACAAGAAGCATGGATGTGAAATAGACATTATACTCTACATGCATGAACTTAGAACACACCCAAAAGCTTGCTAGAACATATTTAAAGAAGCATGGCAAGTTGTAATAAAATTATCCAGACTTAGCCAAAATCTGGGAAGGCAAAAATATCATCACGATGCTGCCTTCGGAGGCACAAAACAACAAGCATATCAACTCTACTAAGCATATAAAGAGCATGGACATGTAGTAGACATATTCTACAGCAAACAACTCCATTGGAGCAACTCCATAGGATGCATGGATCAATAGCAACAAGCTCCACCAAATTGAACATGCTGATAAAATCCTGACAGCTATAATTTATAGCAACTTGAGAGCAAGAAATAAATAGGCTACAGCAGGTCAAATGAGCAAGTAAGGGCATGAATGGATAGACAATAACATGGACAACTAGACATGATCATAAGCCACTCCAAAACAAGCATGGATTTGAGTAGGGCATCATGCAAACATAGCATCATGTTATAACAGATTCCAGACTTAGCAGTTTTTTCACTAAGTATAAAACAGTAACAACAACATGGCATGTTTACAAGCTTGTTTAAGTCACCTCAAGGCATATCATTGAAAGCTAAATGCACCACAGCAAAGAACATATAATGGTGCTTCTAAAACATCTAGATATGTGACATGAAGACAAGCACATCAATAGCAATTAGCAAGTGAAATCAGCATCTCATAACAAGTTTCAGCACTTAACAGTCAGATGCACTTTTGCAACAGAGATTAACATGGCCATATGAACTCAAACAAGCATGCTACAGCAACCATCATGTAGTACACTTCCCAATGAACATTTTGACATATCATATGCATCATTTGGATAAACATGCACCAAGTTATCATATCTCAAACATGGCAACAAAATAACAAGTAACAGCAGTTTATAACAAGTAGCACTCTTGCAACATAGATTAGAGCATCAAAATGAAGTCAAACAAGCATGGCACAATGGAACAAAGTGTAGAGCATATCACCAAGATCATTTTGACATATCATTCATTCAATTTGGATAAGCACACAAATAGTTACAGGCATGCAAAGATACAACATTATTAACAGTTTCTGGGGACTTAGCAGTTTTTAGAAGAGGAAAAAAAACACAGAGAGCGACATGCGTCTAAATGACGCCCAGGCGGAGGATAGTGGCAGAGGAGGACCTGGGCTGAGGCTCACCTTGTGGGCTTTGGCCTAGTTGGTGGAGATGCTCCCTGGGCCAGACGGGGAGGGGCCGGAGTGGGGGACGAGCCTCGTGGAGGGAGGCGATGGGCCGGGGAGGAGAAGGCCCACGAGGTTGAGCCGGCGCGAGGAGGTGGGCGAGGAGGCCCAGGCACGGGGGGCGACACGCTCGAGTGGAGCGTCCGAGCTCCTGCTGGCGCTCATGGCGGCGCCACGGTGAGAGGGAGCAGGGGACGCCGGAGGGGCGGATCTGGCCGGCCGGCGCCGGTTCCGGCCGTGGGACCTCGCTGCAGGGGACCAGGGGCGGCGGCGAGGTGGTAGGAGGCGGCGGCAGACTCGGGCGGCGGCGCATCTGGAGGAGGGGTCGCGGCGGCGTAGCTCGTGGCCGGCGGCGAGACGAACTCCGGCGGCGGGGCTGCAGGGTCGGGCAGCAGAAGGCGAGTGAACGAGGCGAGGCTCGGGCGTCGGGCGCGGCTCCTCTAGCGGCTGCGGCCCCGGGCGAACGGCGGCGGTGCTTCGGGCCGGACGGGCCCCGCGCGGGCCTGGCGGGCCGCGGGGACGAGGAGAGAGAGGGAGGGTGTGGTGTCGGCGCGGGAGTGGCTGAGAGCGGCGGCGGGGTGACGTGGCAGGTCGCGATTGGCCGGGGTGAGGTGGCCGGCTGGACATGTCCGGCGCGGGTGGACATGTCCGCGGGCGCGAGGTGGAAGAAGACTAGGGTTGCACCGCGAATTTCGGGGGGAGGCACATATTTATAGGTAGAGGGAGTTAGGAGAGTCCAAATGCGGAGCGGTTCACGGCCACGCGATCGTGATCGAACGACCAAGAGCATGGAGTGGTTTGAATGGGCTAGGTGGGCTGTGTGAAAGGGGTGCTGGGCCAAAAGAGAAAAGGCTTCCGGCGGTTAACACGGTTAACCGTTGGGCTATCAAACGAACTCCGAACGCGACGAAACTTGACAGACGGTCAACCTATGCTATAATAAGACCACACGCCAAGTTTCAACCTATTCCGAGAACGTTTTTCTAGCCACTCATAGAATAAATATTCGGAGGCGCCGCGGGCTGATACGTCCAAAACATATCTATAATTTCTGCTTGCTCCATGCCTCTTTTGGGTGATATTGCTATGTTATTTATACACTTCCATACACTTTTGATCATATTTGGACTAACCTATTAACTCAGTGCACCCCAGTGCCAGTTTCTGTTTTCGGCTGTTTTTGTATTTCAGGTTTTCACATTACGAGAACTGCCAGAAAAAATCCAGAAAAAATATATAAAAAATCAGCGTTCCGGAAGCTTCCATGCGGCCAAAGTAGGGCAGGAGGGGACCCACAGGGGCTCCAGGCGGCCTGCCCAGGCGGCCCACCCCTAGGCCGCGCCGGGGGGCGCCTGGGCCCCCCTGACCTCTTCTGGCGACCCCCTTTGGCATATATTTAAGGTCCGTCGAGGAAACCCTGATTCCGGACCTCTTTTCTCCAGACGCGATTCCGATCTCCGCCGCCATCGCCATCAAGCTTCGGGGGACCAGAATTCCTGCGCCGGCACCCTGCCGGGACGGGGAAGTGCCCCCGGATTCATCTCCATCGACGTTGCTTCCTCCCTCCATGATGCGGGAGTAGTTCCTCTTCGGGGCTGAGGTTCTTACCAGTAGCTATGTGGTCAATTCTCTCTCCCATGATGTGATCTTCGTTGTGATCATAGGCTATGTTAATCTAGGGTGATCCCATGATATTTCCCCTTCCTCTATGTATTGGATTGATGTACTCACTTGTCTTTATCTAGTATAATCCCCGAGACCAAGGTGACAACGGTCTATTGGACATGGATTAGAAAAGTATTTTCATGAGTGATTTCCTCTCTTGTGTGTTGATTGAAGATTGAGAGTCTCTTGGTGCTTGTCTTTGACTATCCTTTAGATATGTTGTGGTGATTGTGGGACTCTCTTTGGATGGCCGCGGTGACATTGGGAAATCCTTAGATTGAGAACTACGAACTTTGAGGTGTGCTTTTGTAGCCCTACATAATTCTCGTCCTCTCTTGACCACGAAGGAATGACCTCCGAGTGTGTCCCCTTTGCATGTTTTATGGGAAATATCACGTGATTCGATTATGTTAATGTTGTTGGGAGTTGCCACTAGTGAAAGTATGAACCCTAGGCCTTGTTTCCACCATTCCAATACCATTTGTGCTCACGTTTACCACTTGTTTGCTTACTGCACTTTTTATTATAGAATTATATTACTTTGTTTTGCCATCCATATTACTTGCCATTTAACATCTCTTCGCCGAACTAGTGCACCTATACATCTAACAAGTGTATTAGGTGTGTTGGGGACACAAGAGACTTCTTGTATCTTAGTTGCAGGGTTGCTTGAGAGAGACCATCTTCAACCTCTACTTCCCTGAGTTCGATAAACCTTAGGTCATCCACTTGAGGGAAATTGCTACTGTCCTACAAACCTCTGCGCTTGGAGGCCCAACATAGTCTACAAGAGTAGAAGCGTGTGTAGACATCAAGCTATTTCTGGCGCCGTTGTCGGGGAGGTGAGCGCTTGAAGGTATATCTTTAGATCTTGCAATTAAATCTTTTTGTTTCTTGTTTTTATTTCACTAGTTATGTTTATGGAAAACCTTGCTATTGGATCGTTGCTTGCGGGAAGACGCCCCACACCTGTGGTGGTTGCTCCTCCCCCTACTGAAATTGTGCCCTATAAAATACCAGCTGGTATTATTGATTATGTTTTGGCTGATTGTTATGCAGGAGACAGACATCCCGGTGAACACTTGCTATATCTGTCACAACTATGTTCATTATTTAAGCTTGCAGGTGTATCAAGGGAGTTTGTCATGAGGAAATTATTTGCCTTGTCACTAAAAGGAAAAGCATTGGAATGGTATAGGCTACTAAATGACTCTCACCTGCTGGAGTGGGAAGAGATCCAGATGATGGGCCTCGAACCCCTCGTTGGTTACCCCAAGTGGAAGGTGTAAGATGCAGTAAGTAGAAGTGTTTTCCCCTAGCAAAGATGCCAAGGATCGATTCCCCAGAGACTCCTAGGTTCAACAAGTAGGTGTCAATTGCTACGGCGCCAGATTAGTAGCAACCAACGTGGACCTGCACACAGATACAAATAACTTTGCTCCCAACGAGTACAGAGAGGTTGTCAATCTCTCCGGCCTTGTAGTTCACAAAGGGTTAAAAGCAATGATAGTAGTGATAGATAGTTTTTGCGATAGTAGGTAAATAACGAAAAGTAAATAATGGATGTGATCAATGATGGTAATATGGACCGGAGTCTCATGATGTTCACTAGTGATGTCTCTCTCCCAAAAGACGATAAAACAGCTATGTGAGGTAAACAAATTACAGCTGGGCAATTGACAGGACCACGAACGCAAACCAGTGCTGACTACATTGCAAGAAAGGTTGAGGTTCAAAGCATGGGCGATACGCCAAAGTAAGTAGACCAAAATCCATCAATATCTACTACTAATCATCCACCTTGAGATATCTATCCAGAACATCTCGCTGGTATTAAGTTGCGAGTCCCACCCATAGTGTAAACTCAATGCAACAGACAACTGCATTAAAAGAACTTTGCGTAAAGTAAACAATCCTTGCACCCGCGGGCACAAGCACCGTTGTTTTCCCCCTTGTGGCAACAGCACATCCCCTAGACTCATGTTTCTGTCACTCAAGCTAGTCATCGAGGGGCATGAACCCACAATCAAGCATAACGTTCCCTCTTGGAGTCACTACCTACTACTCGGCCAAAGCAATAAGTAACAACGGAGAACATGCAAGAATTACTTATGAACTAAAATATAAAAGAGGTGAATCAAATATATTACTCAAGATCAATCTGAACATAATCTCATAATCCATCGGATCGCAGCAAACTCAACATAGCAACAACATAAGGATTACATAGGTGCCTCGATCATGTAGGGCAGCTCACGAGGACTAATTAGTGAGGCACAAGAACGGGAGGAGAACATCACATAGCTACTGGTCATGGACTCATGGTGGTGGAGAAGCTCCCGGTGGTGATCCTCCCCTCCGGCAGGGTGCCGGGAAGAGTTCTCCTGGTGCTCCTGATCTTGGAAGCGGCGGCGGCGGCGGAACAGAGATGGGATCGAGAAAAGAGTTCCTGTTCTGAGGGTTTCGGAGGTCCCTCTAAATATATGCCAAAGGGGGGCACCGAACGGGCTTCGGGGGGCCCAGGCGCCCCCCCCCGGCGCGGCCCCGGGGGGGGGGGGGCGCCCACAGGGCGCCTGGAGCCCCTGTGGCCCCCCCCAGGCTGCCCTTCGGACGCAGTGTTGTTTCCGGATCGCTGATTTTTTATATAATATTTCTGGATTTTTCTGGGCAGTTCTCGAAACGTGAAAACCTGAAATACAAAAACAGCCGAAAACAGAAACTGGCACTGGGGTGCACTGGATTAGTAAGTTAGTCCAAATATGATCAAAAGTGTATGAATATCATAGCAATATCACCCAAAAGTGGCATGGAGCAAGCAGAAATTATAGATACGTTTTGGACGTATCAACATCCCCAAGCTTAATTCCTGCTCGTCCTCGAGTAGGTAAATGATAACAAGAATAATTTCTGTGGTGACATGCTATTAACCATATAGGACTTTCTCATAGTCATATGACAAAAGCTTACTGAGACAATGATTCTAAAGTAATTAAGTTGCCTCAAGAGAAAATCACAAATGACTGAAAGTTTTACAACATGAAACTGAAACATCAAAAAGATTTGCAATGAACATGATGTGCAAATATGATAGAGTGATATCTAGCTTGCCCCCTTTAGTGATGCAAAACATAAATGCAAGGGCACCTTCAAGGTTTAAGTGATGACTAGATACAATCATTTCAGAATAAACGATATCACAATCATGCAAAAGACAATGCTACTTTGGGACAATGAACATTACACTCAGAATGACAATCATGCTCTCAGTAGTTGGTGCTTTAACATAAAGGTAAAAGAATGGTTATGTGCTAGAGCTTTTTATTTTGAAAACATGGAAGCAATTGTGTCAACGGTAGTAGTACTTCATATGTGTCATGCATAAAACATCCTATAAGTTGCAAGCCTCATGCATCGAATACTAATAGTGCTCGCTCCTTGTCCTAATTAGCTCGGATCCCCATGGGTTATCATTGCATTACATATGTTTTAACCAAGTGTCACAAAGGGGTACCTCTATGCCACCTGTACAAAGGTCCAAGGAGATAAATCGCATTTGATTTCTCGTTTTTGATAGATCTCAACTTGAGGACATCCATACCGGGACAACATAGAAAATAGATGATGGACTCCTCTTTAATGCATAGGCATATTCTCATGAGAGATTGAGGATTAAGGTCCAAGCTAAAACTTCCACCATGATGCATGGCTTTGGTTGGCGGCCCAATGTTCTTCTCTAACAATATGCATATTAATTCAACCCACGGTAAATCACCCTTACTTCAGACAAGACGAACATGCATAGCAATTCACATGATATTCAACAAAAGTGTGACAGTTGATGGCGTCCCCAGAAACATGGTTACCGCTCAGCAAGCAACTCATAAGAAAGAAGATACATAAACAACATATTCTTTACCACAATAGTTTTTAGGCTACTTTCCCATGAGCTATGTATTGCATGGTTAATTTTCTTAGTACAGGTGGAGGTTAGCAAAAAGACTGGGAGCGACCAACTAAGAGAGCAATGACGGTCATAATCATGCAGAGCGACAAAGCAATATTGAATCAGGCATGGTAGTTATATCGCTACTTAGAAATAAAAGATCATCAAGGCTTGACAGACTTTCTTTACAGTCTTGAATATGCGTGAGCATACGCCAAGTCAATCAAAATAAATTCTCGAAGGAAGACATTACTAAACCATACCACATCATAGGCAAGCAAACCAAGTTGGTACTACAATAACACATTGGGAACCCCCCAGCTATTTGAGATTAACCATAAGAAAACCTGAACTACTAAGCACCATCATGAAAGTAGCATCTTTATCATAGACACATTAACCAATGCAACGGAAGCAAACTCTCTTAATAAGGTGAGCATGGTAATTAAAGAGAGTTCAAGCAACCAACTAAACAAAAGCTCTTTGAAAAGATAAGCATGAATACTAAGAGCAGAGCACGATAGTAGCTATTAAAAGACAAAGAACACACACAACATAGATAGTCATGAAAATTCTATGTAATGTTCTAGGTAGAAGTGGAGCGTGTTTCTCTCCCACATAAAGGAATGCTGAGTTCCGACTCGTTATGAAAAACTAAAAAGAAAACTAAAAGCAAGACGCTCCAAGCATAGCACATAACACATGAAGTGATAAAAATATAGCGAAACGAAAGATGAACTGATAATGTTGATGGAGAAGGGGATGCACGGGGGCATCCCCAAGCTTAGATGCTTGAGTCTCCTTGAATATTTCTTGGGGGTGCACGGGGGCATCCCCAGGCTTGAGCGCTTGACACTCCTGAATCTTTTTTATCATCTTCCCTCGCACACTTGAAAACTCCCTTCATACATAACTCATCATAATCTGATTAGCGAGGTTAGTACCCTTAATAAAATAATTATACCTTGCTGGAAATAAGGATATTCTTGAAGTTCTACTGTTTCTCAAGATTGCCAAAAGGTTTTTGCAAAGAAAAAGCAAGTTCTTAATTTGCAAAGTGAAGGTAAGGCAAAACAGGACAGAATCTGTGAAAAACAAAACAGCAGGCAGTAATTGATCTGTTCGGGATACTTCTGCAACTCAAATCAAAAAACTCAGAACTGACACACGAAAGACAATTATATAGAGAACGCTATCGAAACAATTCAGACCAAAAAGATGATCTGGTGATTTTATACGAATTTTTCTATCCAAGGACAGAATCTGTTTCCTGGACAGCACCTCACAACTTTTGAACTTTCTAGCAATCGGAGGCTATACTTGGCAGAAATATGAAAAGCAAAGATACAATGATGATGCTACAGCAGTAAACAACATCAAGACACAAAAAAAGAAAAAAAATTATTCATGTGGGCTGCCTTCCAAAAGCGCTTTCTTTTATGCCTTTAATCTAGGCATAATGCATAGGTCAAGTTTTATCAAGAGTAAAAGAATAGCTAGCCCGTACAACGGACTCAAAAGGTAACTTGATCTTCTTACGAGGGAAGTGTTCCATCCCTTTCTTGAGAGGAAACTGAAATTTTATATTACCCTCTTTCATGTCAATGACAGCACCAACGGTGCGCAAAAAGGGACGTCCCAAAATAATTGGACATGAAGGATCACATTCAATATCCATAATAGTGAAATCAACGGGCACATAATTATCACTGATAACAATAAGAACATCATCGATCCTCCCCAAAGGTTTCTTTATGGAAGAATCAACGAGACGAACACCAAAAGAACAAGAATCATAAGGTTTCAATTTAAGCATATCATACATCCTTTTGGGCATAACAGAGGTACTAGCACAAACATCACATAATGCATAACAAGAGAAGTCATTCAAATTAATTTTTATCATAGGATCCCAACCATCTTCTAGTTTCTAGGTATGGAGGCTTCTACTCTAAGTTTCTCCTCCCTAGCTTTGATGAGAGCATTAGTGATATGCTCTGTGAAGGCAAGGTTAAGCGTGCTAGTGCGGGGATCTCTAGACATCTTGTGAAGGAAATCAATAACTTCGGTAAGAGTGCAATTATCAAAATCAAGGTCACGAGCATCAAGTAAAGTGGTAGTGGTGTCCTTAAGGTTCTCTTGTTTGGTAGTTGATATAGTCATAGCATCACCATTAATAGGTCCATTGGGACCAGGAGTACATTGGGTGCTAAGAGTGTGAACATCCTCAATAACTTGGATAGTAGCAACAGTGTGGTGGGTAGGAAGGCTCTTAATTCTTTCCTCTTCCTCCCTTTCTCTAGCCCATCTCTCTTTAAGCTTAGCCATCATCCTAATGTTTTCATTAATTTGCACTTGAGTAGCATTAATAGGGATGACTTCCCTCTCCTTGAGAGGAGAAGTTTCAATTTTTAGCAATTTTACCTCATTGGCTAAGTGGTCTACCTTAAAAGAAAGATCATCTAGTTTATGTAGTTTCTCTTCTACATTCTTATTAAAGGTTTTTTGGGTAGTGATGAAATCTCTAAGCATGGTCTCTAGTTCAGTATTGGAGTTCTTGGTACTAGGATAAGCATTGTTGTTCCCATAAGAGTTAGAGGGGAACGGTCTAGAATTGTTACCAAAGTTACTCCTATAAGCATTGTTGTTAAAATTGTTTCTAGAGATAAAGTTCACATCTACTTGTTCTTGAGCAATCAAAGAATTTAAAGGAACATCACGAGGATCAACAGTAGATTGCTTCGAAAGTAGAGACATGATCAAGTCAAGTTTTTCATTGAGGGAGGAAATCTCCTCGACAGAGTTTACCTTCCTACCTGTTGGAGCGCGTTCGGTGTGCCATTGGGAATAGTTGGTCATCATCTCATCGAGAAGCTTTGTGGCAGCACCAAGTGTAGTTGACATAAAAGTTCCTCCCGCGGCTGAGTCTAACAAGTTCCGCGAGGTAAAGTTCAAGCCTGCATAAAAAGTTTGGATAACCATCCAAGTAGTCAAACCGTGAGTAGGGCAGTTCTTGATAAGAGATTTCATACGTTCCCAAGCTTGGGCAACGTGTTCATTATCCAATTGTTTAAAATTCATGATGTTACTTCTAAGTTGGATAATTTTAGCAGGTGGATAGCATTTTCCAATAAAAGCATCTTTGCACTTGTCCCATGAATCTATGCTATTTCTAGGCAAAGACTGAAACCAAATTTTAGCTCCTCCTCTCAAAGAGAAAGGAAAAAGCTTAAGCTTAACAATATTACCATCTATTTCTTGGTACTTTTGCATATCACAAAGTTCAACAAAGTTGTTCAAGTGTAAAGCAGCATCATCTCCAGCACCGGAGAATTGTTCTCTCATGACTAAGTTCAGTAAAGCAGGTTTAATTTCATATGAAGGTGCTGAAGTGGCAGGTGTAGTGATAGGTGTGCTGATAAAGTCATCGTTGTTGTGACTAGTGAAGTCACACAACTTGGTGTTCTCGGTGGAACCCATAGTAGCAAGCAAGCAAGATAACTATTTTTGTGATTTTCGATAAAAAGGTACTAAAGCAAAAAATGAAAGGTAAACTAACAAGACTAAAAGGCAAAGGTAAAAGATAGCATGAAACTCCCCTATCCTGAAGAGTGGAGTCCCCGGCAATGGCGCCAGAAAATACTCCTTGATGGGCCTCGAACCCCTCGTTGGTTACCCCAAGTGGAAGGTGTAAGATGCAGTAAGTAGAAGTGTTTTTCCCTAGCAAAGATGCCAAGGATCGATTCCCCAGAGACTCCTAGGTTCAACAAGTAGGTGTCAATTGTTACGGCGCTAGATTAGTAGCAACCAACGTGGACCTGCACACAGATACAAATAACTTTGCTCCCAACGAGTACAGAGAGGTTGTCAATCTCTCCGGCCTTGTAGTTCACAAAGGGTTAAAAGCAATGATAGTAGTGATAGATAGTTTTTGCGATAGTAGGTAAATAACGAAAAGTAAATAGTGGATGTGATCAATGATGGTAATATGGACCGGAGTCTCATGATGTTCACTAGTGTTGTCTCTCTCCTAAAAGACGATAAAACAGCTATGTGAGGTAAACAAATTACAGCTAGGCAATTGACAGGACCACGAACGCAAACCAATGCTGACTACATTGCAAGAAAGGTTGAGGTTCAAAGCATGGGCGGTACGCCAAAGTAAGTAGACCGAAATCCATCAATATCTACTACTAATCATCCACCTTGAGATATCTATCCAGAACATCTCGCTGGTATTAAGTTGCGAGTCCCACCCATAGTGTAAACTCAATGCAACAGACAACTGCATTAAAAGAACTTTGCGTAAAGTAAACAATCCTTGCACCCGCGGGCACAAGCACCTTTGTTTTCCCCCTTGTGGCAACAGCACATCCCCTAGACTCATGTTTCTGTCACTCAAGCTAGTCATCGAGGGGCATGATCCCACAATCAAGCATAACGTTCCCTCTTGGAGTCACTACCTACTACTCGGCCAAAGCAATAAGTAACAACGGAGAACATGCAAGAATTACTTATGAACTAAAATATAAAAGAGGTGAATCAAATATATTACTCAAGATCAATCTGAACATAATCTCATAATCCATCGGATCCCAGCAAACTCAACATAGCAACAGCATAAGGATTACATAGGTGCCTCGATCATGTAGGGCAGCTCACGAGGACTAATTAGTGAAGCACAAGAATGGGAGGAGAACATCACATAGTGAAAGTGCAACTAATCCCCGGGTGGTTTTGGTAATTAATAACAACATATATATCATTGAACTAATAGCTACTTGAGAATCATTTCAGAGAAGTTCAGTGATACGGGTATGGAAATGTCTGAAGAAGTGGACCCCTCAATATGCTAAGGCAAGCATTGGCAAAAGCTCAAGACTCCATTTTTGGTTTAGTGATCCAAGATCACATTGAGTCCATAGGAAAAGCCAATACTATTAAAAGGGGATGAGGTTGTGTTGATGATCTGGTTGCTCAAGTGCTTAGTGATTTAGCTCCTTCAACTATCAGCAACTTTCACTACTAAACACACTCATAAGTAATCTCGGACAAACCGATTCTTCCAACTCAGTCCCACCGAGATGAACCACCTCAGCTATTTTCCAAACCCTAGAAATTTCGGTCAATCCGAGTTTGAGTTCGGTCTCACCGAAACTGGACTGCCAACCTTCTGTAGCCGTTTGTCATCATTTCGGAATATCCGAGTTGTTGATTTCGGTCCCACCGATTCTGGCAAGTTCCTATCTTTGACTCTAATCGGACAAACCGAGATGGTATTTTCGGTCCCACCGAAAACCCCAACGTTCACTATATTTGAACTTTCGGTCTGACCGAGTTTTCACTTCGGTCTCATCGAGATTGCTCAATTATGTGTGTAACGGTTGGATTTTGTGTGGAGGCTATATATACCCCTCCACCCCCTCTTCATTCGTGGAGAGAGCCATCAGAAAGTACTACCACTCCTACCTTACACTTTCTGAGAAGAGAACTACCTACCCTTGTGTTGAGATCAAGTTATTCCATTCCTACCATATGAAACTTGATTTCTAACCTTCCCAAGTTGCTTTCCACTCAATCCTTTCTTCCACCACAGCCATATCAGTGAGGAGAGTTGAGTGTTGGGGAGATTATCATTTGAAGCACAAGAGCAAGGAGTTCATCATCATCTACAACATCTATTACCTTTTGGAGGGTGGTGCCTCCTAGATTGGTTAGGTGTCGCTTGGGAGCCTCCGTCTTCGAGATGTGGAGTTGAACCAAGAAGTTTGTAAGGGCAAGGAGATCGCCTACTTCGTGAAGATCTACCCCGAGTAAGGCTAGTCCTCCGTGGGCGTAGGCCATGATGGAATAGACAAGGTTGCTTCTTCGTGGACCCTTCGTGGGTGGAGCCCTCCGTGGACTCGCGCAGCCGTTACCCTCCGTGGGTTGAAGTCTCCATCAACGTGGATGTACGATAGCACCACCTATCGGAACCACGAGAAAAATCTCCGCGTCTCCAAATTGCGTTTGATCTTCTCCACCTCTCTTTACTACATGTGCAATTTACTTCCCGCTGCTTATACTCTAGAATTGCATGTGTAGGGTGATACTTGTCTTGATCATAATTGTGAAACTGCGAAAAACTGTTCATGATCAAAAGGCAGAATTTTTATATTTACAAGTAGTCTAATCACCCCCCCTCTAGACATACTTTCGATCCTACAAGTGGTATCAGAGCTTTGGTCTCCATTGTTTTGGTTTCCATTGCATTGGACTCCATAAGCTTGGTTTCACAACCTAGGAGAGTATGGCGTCTAGTGAGGGTAATTATCGTAGAGGTCCTTACTTTGATGGTACAAATTTTGCTAGTTGGAAGCATAAAATGAAAATGCATATTCTTGGTCATAACCCAGCAGCATGGGGCATTATTTGTGTTGGTATGCAAGGTGAATTCTTCGAGGAAGGAAAAGTTCCGGATCGCGAAGCTACACCGGAAGAGTTGCGGATGTTGCAAAACAATGCTCAAGCTTGTGACATTCTCTTCAATGCTTTGTGTCCCGAGGAGTTCAACAAAATCAGCCGTCTTGAGAATGCTAAAGAGATTTGGGATACTTTGGTTGAAATGCACGAAGGTACCGAATCTGTGAAGGAATCAAAGCTAGATATTCTTCAAGGTCAACTTGACAAGTTCAAGATGAAGGATGGTGAAGGAGTCACTGAAATGTACTCTAGGCTTGCTCTCATCACAAATGAGATTGCCGGCTTAGGAAGCGAAGAAATGACCGACCGATTCATCATCAAGAAGATTCTAAGAGCTTTGGATGGAAAATATGACACCGTGTGCACTTTGATCCAAATGATGCCAAACTACAAGACTCTCAAGCCAACTGAAGTCATTGGAAGAATTGTTGCTCATGAGATGACACTTAAGGATAAGGAAGAGCTTCACAACAAGTCAAGTGGTGCTTACAAAGCTACAAGTGATGCTCCCACAACCTCAAGTGACAAGTTAATTTCCAATGAAGAGATAAGCCTAATGGTTAGGAACTTCAACAAGTTCTACAAGAATAGAGGCAAAGAAAGAAGCTCAAAGTCTAGATCATATGATGAAAAGAGATCTTCTAGTCGTGGTCGAAACTGCTACAATTGTGGAAGACCCGGACACTTCTCAAATGAGTGTACGGCTCCCCACAAGAGAAGAGAAGAATCTCCAAGAAGAAGAGCAAGAGATGAGTCACCTCGGAGAGAGAGAAGGAGTAGAGATGATCGTTATGAACAAAGACCCTCTCGGAGAAGCAAGGATTCGGAAAGGAAAGACAAGTCATCAAGGAGCTACACAAGAAGAAGACATCAAGCTCATGTAGGTGAATGGGTCTCCGGCTCCGACTCCGACAATCAATCCGATGGAAGCTATCACTCCGACTCCGACTACAGTCAAGATGAAGGTGTTGCCGGTCTTGCACTCATATCCTCCAACTCCAACTCCTACGACTTATTTGATTCACCAAATTAGGGAATTGGAAGATGCTTCATGGCTAAAGGCCCCAAGGTAACACACCCTGAATTCATTGACTTTGATAGTGATGAGGATGACTTGCTTGGTGAAGATGAGCTCTTGCATGATAAATCTAGTGAGCTTAGTAACGATGAAAATGCTAGTAGTCTTTATAGTCGAGAAGAGTCGAATGACAATGCTATGAAGGAGATTGAGCGTCTAACTAAAGAACTAAACAATCTTAAGTTAGCTCATGAAACAACTCAAGAAGATCATAGAGAGCTCCTAAGATCTCATGAGAAGCTACGCTTCGAGAAGCTCACTCTAGAGCAAGAACATGAGTTTCTAAAAGCGATCAATGACGATCTTCGAAAGAAGAGTTCTTGATATCTTGCCAAACGACTTCTCTTGTCTAATTTCTTGCCACCTATTAAGACTAAGCATGACAAGCATAAGAAAAATTCTTCCTCTAGTAGTAACAACAACCATGTTAAATCCAATATTGTTGCTTCTAGTAGTTCTCTTGATTCCACTAACAATGTTTCAAGCCAAGTTACACTTGAGCAAGAAAATAGCTTTTTGAAGGAAATCATAGAGAAAGGTGTCTACAAGAGTCTTGCCGGAAGCAAGAACTTTGAGGAAATTGTTCGCAAACAAGGAAGGCACCGGAAGAATCAAGGGATTGGTTTTGAGCGAAAGTTCAACGCCGAAGGTGTTGAGTGGGAAGAAGGTCAATACCCTACTCCACAGTTTGTTTCACAAAAGGAGAAGTATGATCCTACTTCTTCCAATATGGAACAAGCTCAAG
Source organism: Secale cereale (assembly GCA_902687465.1). NCBI lineage: Eukaryota > Viridiplantae > Streptophyta > Magnoliopsida > Poales > Poaceae > Secale > Secale cereale. The sequence goes on from LR738713.1 coordinate 771,561,393, forward strand.
ATGACCTTCCACCACAAGACCACAAGCTAAAAGCCAAGGACAAGCTTCAAGAGGAGATTGATGCATTCATTGAAGCACCTCAAGCCATGGTCAAGTGGGTTCCCAAGGACACATCAAGTTCTGCTTCGTCAAGCTCAACTACAACCCCAAGGATTCCCATCAAGATGATGTGGATCCCAAAGAAGAAGAACTAGAAGGTTCTTGAGGGTGACTCCGCCAACATACTTCACTCACATTCATTTTGGCAACTTGTGCAATCAACTTCCACATCATGCACTAGTTCATGGAGTCACAAACCCTCTTGTTGGTAAGTCTTGGGACAAGGTAATCATTGCTTTCATGGACATCATCTTTTGTGAACTTCAATCTATGTCCATGGATATCCTTGTTTGTTCCTTGTGGGACTAACCCATGTAGGTATTGAAAGTGCCCTAATCCAAAGGATAGCTCCCAACTCTTGATGATCTACATCAACATTGAGCATCCACATCTTCAACATCTACATGAAGTCTTCTACGACAACCCAAGGTTAGTTTGACCCTTTAAAAGGGGTTCTCACATCTAGGGGGAGCTTTGCTCTAAAAATTGAGCTAAAGCATCTCCAAATGATGTGAACACATCAATGCTTTATGTAAAAGTGGTAACCCCACTTGTGCTTAAACGATGAGTATGACCTATGATCAAATGTTCTCATTTGACTCCTAAGTCAAAATACTCATATAAAGATGACCTAGTCATCGACAAATTGTGTGCTAGTAGCTAGAGTTTTGGTTGTGCATGTTTGACACATATTTCATTTGCTATCTTATTGTGTGAGCATGTTGAATGCATGATTTTATCCATTCAAGGACATCCATTTGTTGTTTTGGTTGTTTTGATTTTTCTGGCCAAATGGATGGACAAGAATGCCTAAGCACCTTCCCTAGCTATCTATGCTTTCTTGTCTCAAATTCTATTAATGCCCATATCACAACTTCGAACAAGTCATTTTCGGACCCTCCGAGTGAGGAGCACTCGGAGCCACCGATCCGTCTAAGGCTGACTTCCAAAACCTTCTAAGTCAATTTCGGTCAAACCAACTTCTCCATCTCGGTCCAACCGAAATGCTTAGACTGATCTAGGTTTCATCTCGGTGAAACCAAGTTATGAATCTCGGCGTGACCGATATGTGTAACTGCACAGCAGTTATCCGTTTCGGTGTCACCGAGTTTTTCAACTCGGTCCCACCAACAGCATGGGGATATAAATACTGAGGGCAGCGCGTGATTATTTCTTCAAACCGTTTCGCCCCCAAGTCCCCTGCTGCCGTTGCCCTGGTCTTCGGATCGTCGCCGTCGTCGCCTGTGCGCCCTCGCCGCAGGTCTCCGCCGCCGTCAACGGTTTTCTTCTCCGCGCCGTTGCCGCCGTAGAGGGACTCCACCAAGTTAGGGTGAGTCTCGATCCCTCTCGTGCTCGCCATCTGATTCTTGCACGATTGGTTTGCCCTGCATCTAGCCACGTTTGAAATCTTCCTTAACATCAGATCAGATCATTCTAGTTTCGAGCAAAATTCTTAGGTTTAGGTTTCCACGGAACACATCTCAGTGAAACCGAATTTAATTTTTCGGTGTGACCGATTTGGCCTCTGGCCATTGCACTGCACTTTCGGTTTAACCGAGTTGTGCAAATCGGTGTGACCGAAACTCAGTTTTAGTGAAACCCTAGTTTATCGGCAGGACCGAAACCCATTTCGGTCTGACCGAAAGTGGTGTGTAAGTTTCTGTTATACACTTCGGATTCACCGAAACTGAAAATCGGTTTGACCGAAATGCATTCTGTGAAAACTCAAAACTAAGATTTGAACTCTTTTTTTTTTGCAAAAACCTCTGCAGTTGTGATAACTCTTCTACTCTGCCTATACCTTATCGATTCACAAGTTGTCAGTCATGTCAGATGCCAGTGACAGCCAGAACAGGTCTGAGTCACCTTTTGCAGAGATTCCTGAGGCAGATACTAGTCCTGAGGCTAGTAGTCCTAGTGATGATGGTGAGAGGAGTACCCCTAGTGGTTTGCCTCCTGCAGCCACCAGAACCAGAAAGCAGAGAAATTCTGATGATGAGGACTCTAACTTCATTGCTGAGGAAGTAACCTCCAAGCCCAAGAGAAAAGTTGTTGCCAAAGAGCACCAAGGGCATTAGTCGAAGAAAGGCACCAGCAAGGTCAAGCAGTCAGCTGTTGCCAAGAAGCTAAACTTGGAAGAGCCAGCTCCAAGTAAAGTGAAGAAAACTTCCAAGAGGAAGAGAGTTGTGTATGCTGAACCTCATGCAGATGTAGCTGCTGAAGAAGAAGAAGAAGATGCACCCCAGCCTCCTCCTCAGAAGGCTAAGTTCATGGGTGATGCAATTAGGGCTCAAGCCACTTCTAAGCCCAAGAAGCCTGCTCAAGCCAAGGCAGCTCCAGCCAAGCCCAAGAGGACAACCAGGAACATCCCAGCCTCTGAGAAGAACAAAGGTGATATGCCACCGTCCGAGTCTGAAGAAGAACATGTGTTGCTAAAGCTCCGTCCAAAACTGCCACTCCACAACGATGCTCATCCTCAAGCCGAGGATATGAAGGCAAGGAAGGATAGAGGTCTCAGGCTATGGAGACAGTCTGATCCATATGCCGTGAGGAGAAGGACTGCTGTGGACCCCAGATTCCACACCAGAGAGCAGCAGGACTTCTATGAGACTGTGTTGATGGATAAGAAGCCTATTGTTGCAGACACCAGGTACGTTGACTGGAAGTACATTGACAGTGAAGAGCACCGAGACTTCTTTCCCCATGTGCATGAGAGCTTTACTGCATGTGGAGTTGCTGACTTTGTGGGTCAGAAGCTGACAGATTGGAACGATGAGATGATCATGCAGTTCTACGCCACAGCCCACTTTTATCCTGATGGGAAGATCACCTGGATGACTGAAGGTCAAAGGTTTTCTTCGTCTGTTGAAGAATGGGCAGAACTTCTGAACGCTCCAGTGCAGAGAGAAGACGACATTGATGTCTATGGGATTCCTAAGAAGAACCATGATTCCATGAAGACCATGTACAAGGAGATCCCCGCAGCTGATTTGGAAGGGTGGAAGCTTGGCTCAGTGTACTATCTCCAGGCAGGTCTCACTACCACAAACACTGTTTTGAGGCATACCTTGATGCCCAAGTCTGGAGACCACCGCATGATCCGAGGTTATTCTATCAACATGCTGCACATTCTTGATGAGAAGGCACCTTTCAAGGTGATGGACTTAATGGTAGAGACCATTAAGAGGACTGCAGCTGACCAGAAGAGGTCGTGTGGATTTGCCCCGCAGATTCAGATGCTCATTAATGCCAAGTTTGGCACGGGCAAATTCATGTTGGATAGGAAGCACTTACCACTGCAGCCAGAGCATGAAGATAACATTGTTGTGATGGATGAGGAGGATCCAACTTCTGTCGAAGGTCAAGCCAAGATTGAAGCTGCCAAGAAAGCCAAAGCTGATAAAGAGGCAGCAGCAGCAGCAGCTAAACCAAAGAGCTTCGGAGAGCAGATTCTTGAAGCTACCCAGAGAATTGAACAACGCCTGGCCAGCATTGAACAATCTCACGAAAGCCTAGAGAGGATTGTTGAAGACAAGATCCACGCTCTGGACGTGAAGCTTACTGAGATTCAGGTGACCGTCAACAAGCTTGAGGCAGACATGGAGGAAGCAAGGCAGGAGAGAGCAGAGCTCATGCAGGATGATCTAGTCCAGGACTCTTATCGCCAGACTGCTCAGGTTCCCAGAGGATCCCGATCAGCAGCTATCCCAGTGACTGACTCCAGGGCTACCACTTCAGCACCTCCTATAGCTCCAGCAGTTACTCCAGCCACAGCTCCAGCATCTACTCCTCCAACACAGACATCAGCAGAAGTCTTCGCCAATGCCGTCATTTCTACTCCGACATCTACCCAGACGGGAGCCGCCAGCAGAGCCCACAGTGACGCTTAGCTCTATGCTTTTTCGAACTTTTTGGTAACTTGTTGCCAAAGGGGGAGAAATTTTATAGATCATAGGGCTTCGAGAGAGAGAGTGCTCTTTCGTTCTTTTGCCGGTTTTCTTTGAGATACATTTGGTTCTTTTGGTTCTTGATACTTTCAGTGTGCTTGATACTACGTTTGATGCTACCTTAATGAGTGCTTGGTCATACTATGCTTTAATGTGTGCTTAATGCTTATCATATGCTATTCCTATATTGTATGGCTATTTACTCTTGTCTTGGTGATTGGGTGCATGTTATTCATTCTTATCATTTTGTGCGCTCCACCAAGATGTATGTGACATGGAAGAGTGACCCATAATCCTAATCGATTGTGCATTTGCATTCAAACGCAAATTTTAAATAATGCACAAATTTAGGGGGAGCTCTTGTTTATCACATACTTCTCAAAGCGACGATATTATTCATTGATTATATCTTTTGTCGAAGCTTTGATCTATATGTTGTCATCAATTACCAAAAAGGGGGAGATTGAAAGTGCAACTAATCCCCGGGTGGTTTTGGTAATTAATAACAACATATATATCATTGAACTAATAGCTACTTGAGAATCATTTCAGAGAAGTTCAGTGATACGGGTATGGAAATGTCTGAAGAAGTGGACCCCTCAATATGCTAAGGCAAGCATTGGCAAAAGCTCAAGACTCCATTTTTGGTTTAGTGATCCAAGATCACATTGAGTCCATAGGAAAAGCCAATACTATTAAAAGGGGATGAGGTTGTGTTGATGATCTGGTTGCTCAAGTGCTTAGTGATTTAGCTCCTTCAACTATCAGCAACTTTCACTACTAAACACACTCATAAGTAATCTCGGACAAACCGATTCTTCCAACTCAGTCCCACCGAGATGAACCACCTCAGCTATTTTCCAAACCCTAGAAATTTCGGTCAATCCGAGTTTGAGTTCGGTCTCACCGAAACTGGACTGCCAACCTTCTGTAACCGTTTGTCATCATTTCGGAATATCCGAGTTGTTGATTTCGGTCCCACCAATTCTGGCAAGTTCCTATATTTGACTCTAATCGGACAAACCGAGATGGTATTTTTGGTCCCACCGAAAACCCCAACGTTCACTATATTTGAACTTTCGGTCTGACCGAGTTTTTACTTCGGTCTCATCGAGATTGCTCAATTATGTGTGTAACGGTTGGATTTTGTGTGGAGGCTATATATACCCCTCCACCCCCTCTTCATTCGTGGAGAGAGCCATCAGAAAGTACTACCACTCCTACCTTACACTTTCTGAGAAGAGAACTACCTACCCTTGTGTTGAGATCAAGTTATTCCATTCCTACCATATGAAACTTGATTTCTAACCTTCCCAAGTTGCTTTCCACTCAATCCTTTCTTCCACCACAGCCATATCAGTGAGGAGAGTTGAGTGTTGGGGAGATTATCATTTGAAGCACAAGAGCAAGGAGTTCATCATCATCTACAACATCTATTACCTTTTGGAGGGTGGTGCCTCCTAGATTGGTTAGGTGTCGCTTGGGAGCCTCCGTCTTCGAGATGTGGAGTTGAACCAAGAAGTTTGTAAGGGCAAGGAGATCGCCTACTTCGTGAAGATCTACCCCGAGTAAGGCTAGTCCTCCGTGGGCGTAGGCCATGATGGAATAGACAAGGTTGCTTCTTCGTGGACCCTTCGTGGGTGGAGCCCTCCGTGGACTCGCGCAGCCGTTACCCTCCGTGGGTTGAAGTCTCCATCAACGTGGATGTACGATAGCACCACCTATCGGAACCACGAGAAAAATCTCCGCGTCTCCAAATTGCGTTTGATCTTCTCCACCTCTCTTTACTACATGTGCAATTTACTTTCCGCTGCCTATACTCTAGAATTGCATGTGTAGGGTGATACTTGTCTTGATCATAATTGTGAAACTGCCAAAAACTGTTCATGATCAAAAGGCAGAATTTTTATATTTACAAGTAGTCTAATCACCCCCCCCCCTCTAGACATACTTTCGATCCTACACATAGCTACTGGTCATGGACTCATGGTCCAAGGGAGACTACTCACGAGTCATCCGGGAGGCGTCCATGGTGGTGGAGAAGCTCCCGGTGGTGATCATCCCCTCCGGCAGGGTGCCGGGAAGAGTTCTCCTGGTGCTCCCGATCTTGGAAGCGGCGGCGGCGGCGGAATAGAGATGGGATCGCGAAAAGAGTTCCTGTTCTGAGGGTTTCGGAGGTCCCTCTAAATATATGCCAAAGGGGGGCACCGGACGGGCTTCGGGGGGCCCAGGCCCCCCCCGGCGCGGCCCAGGGGGGGGGGCGCCCACAGGGCGCCTGGAGCCCCTGTGGCCCCCCCAGGCTGCCCTTCGGACGCAGTGTTGTTTCCGGATCGCTGATTTTTTATATAATTTTTCTGGATTTTTCTGGGCAGTTCTCGAAACGTGAAAACCTGAAATACAAAAACAGCCGAAAACAGAAACTGGCACTGGGGTGCACTAGATTAGTAAGTTAGTCCAAATATGATCAAAAGTGTATGGAAGCGTATGAATATCATAGCAATATCACCCAAAAGTGGCATGGAGCAAGCAGAAATTATAGATACGTTTTGGACGTATCACCAGTCTCTCTTTTACTCCAAGTTTTATCCTCTTCATGAAGTCCATGAGAATAGGAATTATGTTTATAATTTTTATCCTCATGACGGAGAGAGCATAGCTCAAGCTTGGGGGAGACTGAAAACGTTAATGCTAAAATGTCCTAACCATGGGCTCCCCAAAGATATGATTATTACTAATTTCTATGCGAGGCTTTCTCGACAGGATAAAGATTTGCTCGACGCTTCCTCTATGGGTTATTTCACAAACAAAAAGATTGATGCTAAATGGGAACTCCTTGAAAGAATTCAACGCAACACTGAAGATTGGGAGATCGACAAAGGTAAAGAGTCAGGTATAATTTATGAGTATGATTGCATTAAGTCCTTTGTTGAAACTACAAGTTTTAATAAGTTTAGTGCTAAGTTTGGGCTTGATTCTCAACTCCTTGTTGATTTCCTCAAATCTTTTGCTTCACATCTTAATATGCCTAAGGAGGATTGGATCAAGTATCATAAACCTTTTAAAGAGACTTGCAAAGAAAATGAAATTGTTCATGATGATTGCAACATGCATGATCCAATTCCTAAAAATGAAGTTTTATATAAGCATGTTAATTTTTGTGGAGTGGATAGACCTTGTGAAAGGCCTATGATTGAAGAAGAAAAGTATTGGAAGCAACATAAGCATGAAAGAACAATTACTTGGGTCAGAGATTTAAATGAAATTGCTAGAGAATTGTGTGACCTTTATCCTTTTACTTGTGAACTTTGCCGTATAGAGGGTCACTTTAATTTTCAATGCATGAACTTTCAAAACATAACTGTTAACTGGTTGTGTGATAACATGATCACCTCTGATCTTTATGATGAGCTTATGTTATTTTTGATGTGTGAAGAGTTATCAGAAAAGACTTCATGGCTAGATGTTAATGCCATAGGAATAAAAAACACTTTGCAAAATTGCCATCTCTATTGTGTTGTTAATTGCCATGAAAATGATTACATAGGTAAGATTATAAAGGAGGGAACTTTACCAAAGTATAAAAATGTCTCTTATATTTCTGCTAATAAAAAGGAGAGTTTCTCCCAAGTTTCCCTATTGTTTCTAATGATAAACCAGGATATGTGGAGAAGCTTCATCTCCAACCACTCCCTCCTAAGGTTAAGAAGAAGAAAAAGAAGAGGAGGAGGAAGAGGAGCAAGAAAGAAGAAGAATGGGTATCCACCTGGCCTGAGCATATTCCTCCCATCAACTTTTATCCTAACGATTGTAAGTTTAAAGAAGAAGGTGAAGTTTATTGCCTTAATTATCATCTTGATGATACATTCGTAGGTACTATTGAAGATGATTTTGATTATGATATGCATGTTACTTATTGTGATTGGGAAAATGATGATAATGCTACTTATGATCTTGAAAATCTTTTTGGTACCAACTCTGAAAGTGATGATATGGGAAGCTCTAAGCTTGGGGATGATAGGATTGCAAATCATTTACCCACTAGTGATGTGATAATTGATAATTCTTTTGCTAGTAAGAATAAAGACAACATGATTACAAATATAGTTACTAGCAATGATAATGCTCTTCTCTACTATGATGATGTCATAACTCCAACCTATAGTGATTATAAAGGTACCTATGACATAAGGAGAAATTATCCTTATGAAACTTGTCATAATCATGGAGGGAATTACTCCCTTGTTGAACACCACCCTCTTAATACACAATTAATCTATAGTGTTCAAGTTGTTTATGATAGTCCTACTCCCACTATTACCAATGAGAAAAATTATGCTTATGTGGAGAGTAAGAGTACCTTTTTGCATGTGGATCATGGTAACAATGCTTTATGTGATGCTTATATTGTTGAGTTCATCCATGATGCCACTGAAATTTATAATGAGAGAGGGAGACTTGGTTCTAAATATCTTAATAATACGAAGTTTCCTCTCTTTATGGTGAATATTTTGAAGTTATGCTTGTTTTGCCTTCCTATGCTAGTTGCTTTGTGCTTCAATGAATTATTCTATTGCAATATTCCTATGCATAGGAAGCATGTTAGGCTTAAATGTGTTTGGTATTTGCTTCTTGATGCTCTCTTTTGTTCTTCAGCTCTTATTCCTACGAGAGCATCATTAAAGTCTTAAGCCTATCTTTATGGCTATAAAGAAAGAGCTCTAGGGAGACAACCCTTGTTATGTTTACTTTTAGTTTTAGTGGTCTTGATGTTTGTTACTACTGTAGCAACATCATTGTATCTTTATTTTTCAGCTTTGTGCCAAGTTTAGCCTCTGATTGCAAGAAAGTTCAAAAGTTGTGACGTGCTGTCCTGGAAACAGATTCTGTCCTTGGATAGAAAAAATCGTATAAAATCACCAGATCATCTTTTTGGTCTGAATTTTTTCGACAGCGTGCTCTATATAATTTTCTTTCGTGCATCTGTTTTGAGTTTTTTGATTAGAGTTGCAGAAGTGCCCCGAACAAATCGTTTACTACCTGCTGTTCTGTTTTTCACAGATTCTGTCCTGTTTTGCCTTTCCTTCATTTTGCAAACCTAGAGCTTGCTTTTTCTTTGCAAAAACTTTTGGCAATCTTGAGAAACAGTAGAACTTCAAGAATATCCTTATTTCCACCAAGGTACAATTATTTTATTATGGGTACTAACCTCGCTAATCAGATTATGATGAGTTATGTATGAAGGGAGTTTTCAAGTGTGCGAGGGAAGATGATAAAAAGATTCAGGAGTGTCAAACGCTCAAGCTTGGGGATGCCCCCATGCACCCCCATGAAATATTCAAGGAGACTCAAGCGTCTAAGCTTGGGGATGCCCCCGTGCATCCCCTTCTCCATCAACATTATCAGTTCGTCTTTCGTTCCACTATATTTTAATCACTTCATGTGTTATGTGCTATGCTTGGAGCGTCTAGCTTTTAGTTTCCTTTTTAGTTTTTCATTGGAACTCAGCTTTATTTATGTGGGAGAGAAACACGCTACACTTCTACCTAGAACATAACATAGAATTTTCATGCCTATCTATGATGTGTGTGTTCTTTGTCTTTTAATAGCTACTATCATGCTTAGCTCTTAGTATTCATGCTTATCTTTTTAAAAGAGCTTTTGTTTAGTTGGTTGCTTGAACTCTCTTTAGTTATCATGCTTATCTTCTTAAGAGAGTTTGCTTTCGTTGCATTGGTTGATATGTCTATGATAAAGATGCTACTTGCATAATGGCGCTTGGTAGTTTAGGTTTTCTTATGGTTAGTCCCAAATAGCTGGGGGGTTCCCAATGTGTTATTGGAGTACCAACATGATTTGTTGCCTATGATGTGGTATGGTTTAGTAATATCTTCCTTCAAAGAATTTATTTTGATTGACTTGGCGTATGCTCACGCATATTTAAGACTGTAAAGAAAGTCTGTCAAGCCTTGATGATCTTTTGTTTCTGAGTAGCGATATAACTTCCATGCCTGATTCAATGTTGCTTTGTCGCTCTGCATGATTATGACTGTCATTGCTCTCTTAGTTGGTCGCTCCCAGTCTTTTGCTAACCTCCACCTGTACTAAGCGGACTGACTGCTTGTGCATCCACATCCTTTTAATCCAGTTATGCCATATGAGTCCACCATACCTTCCTACATGGTATTTACCTGCCATTCCTAACGGAGACTTACATGTGCCATCTCGAAATTATTCAAAGAAAAAGCATTCTTATTTTGTGCCTCTGTTGTAAGTTCATGAGGAAGTAGTGGTTAATTCATGATTTTCTTAAGTTGGACAAGCTTCACCCCGGGATTGCATGTATAATGTGCAAACCCATAATACGAGAAGGAACTGGCATTGAGTGCGCCCGGCTCAAAAAGATAATATAACAAACAAACCTTCCTTCACGCTTTGATCATGAGAAATCAGAAAACTTTGGCAGTGATAAACAAAGGAGATTAAGAGGATGTGATCGTCCTCATTCGGGAGCCGTTCCTCGAAACTTGTCCATCTCAAGAAGTGATTGAGTTGTCTGCTAGCATTGTTGACGAAACATGCATGATCTAAAAAAAATTATTACCTCTGTTTTAAAACCAAGAGCTCTGGTACATGTTCTGTCTTTGTTTCCGACTACGGGTTTTCAACCTTGCCAACAAAAGCCACGGTTCGAGAGTCTCCACCTTCTTTTAAAAGCACCAACTACTGAGAGCATGATTGTCATTCTGAGTGTAATGTGCATTGTCCCTAAGTAGCATTGTCTTTTGCATGATTGTGGTATCGTTTATTCTGAAATCATTGTATCTAGTCATCACTTAAACCTTGGAGGTGCCCCTGCATTTATGTTTTGCTTCACTAAAGGGGGCAAGCGAGATATCACTTTATCATATTTGCACATCATGTTCATTACAAATCTATTTGATGTTTCAATATCATATTGTAAAACTTTCAGTTCCTTGTGATTTTCTCATGAGGCAACTTAATTACTATAGATTCATTGTCTCAGTAAGCTTTTGTCATATCACTATGAAAAGTCCTATATGGTTAATAGCATGTCACCATAGAAATTATTCTTGTTATCATTTACCTACTCGAGGACGAGCAGGAATTAAGCTTGGGGATGTTGATACGTCCAAAACGTATCTATAATTTCTGCTTGCTCCATGCCTCTTTTGGGTGATATTGCTATGTTATTTATACACTTCCATACACTTTTGATCATATTTGGACTAACCTATTAATTCAGTGCACCCCAGTGCCAGTTTCTGTTTTCGGCTGTTTTTGTATTTCAGGTGTTCACATTACGAGAACTGCCAGAAAAAATCCAGAAAAAATATATAAAAAATCAGCGTTCCGGAAGCTTCCATGCGGCCAAAGTAGGGCAGGAGGGGACCCACAAGGGCTCCAGGCGGCCTGCCCAGGCGGCCCACCCCTAGGCCGCGCCGGGGGGGCGCCTGGGCCCCCCTGACCTCTTCTGGCGACCCCCTTTGGCATATATTTAAGGTCCATCGAGGAAACCCTGATTCCGGACCCCTTTTCTCCAGACGCGATTCCGATCTCCGCCGCCATCGCCATCAAGCTTCGGGGGACCAGAATTCCTGCGCCGGCACCCTGCCGGGACGGGGAAGTGCCCCCGGATTCATCTGCATCGACGTTGCTTCCTCCCTCCATGATGCGGGAGTAGTTCCTCTTCGGGGCTGAGGTTCTTACCAGTAGCTATGTGGTCAATTCTCTCTCCCATGATGTGATCTTCGTTGTGATCATAGGCTATGTTAATCTAGGGTGATCCCATGATATTTCCCCTTCCTCTATGTATTGGATTGATGTACTCACTTGTCTTTATCTAGTATAATCCCCGAGACCAAGGTGACAGCGGTCTATTGGACATGGATTAGAAAAGTATTTTCATGAGTGTTTTCCTCTCTTGTGTGTTGATTGAAGATTGAGAGTCTCTTGGTGCTTGTCTTTGACTATCCTTTAGATATGTTGTGGTGATTGTGGGACTCTCTTTCGATGGCCGCGGTGACATTGGGAAATCCTTAGATTGAGAACTACGAACTTTGAGGTGTGCTTTTGTAGCCCTACATAATTCTCGTCCTCTCTTGACCACGAAGGAATGACCTCCGAGTGTGTCCCCTTTGCATGTTTTATGGGAAATATCATGTGATTCGATTATGTTAATGTTGTTGGGAGTTGCCACTAGTGAAAGTATGAACCCTAGGCCTTGTTTCCACCATTGCAATACCATTTGTGCTCATGTTTACCACTTGTTTGCTTGCTGCACTTTTTATTACAGAATTATATTACTTTGTTTTGCCATCCATATTACTTGCCATTTAACATTTCTTCGCCGAACTAGTGCACCTATACATCTAACAAGTGTATTAGGTGTGTTGGGGACACAAGAGACTTCTTGTATCTTAGTTGCAGGGTTGCTTGAGAGAGACCATCTTCAACCTCTACTTCCCTGAGTTCGATAAACCTTAGGTCATCCACTTGAGGGAAATTGCTACTGTCCTACAAACCTCTGCGCTTGGAGGCCCAACATAGTCTACAAGAGTAGAAGCGTGTGTAGACATCACGGGCGCGTGCAAGTGTGTCTGGGCTCAGAACGGACAACGGAAAGGACGAGGGGACTCGGACGGATGCAAGTTTTGAAAACATGATGTTGCAACACACATGATGACAAGGCAAAGATGCACACGCAAGCAGATGACATGGCAACACCGACGAATAACTGGCTGACACCTGGCGCACCGGTCTCGGGGTGTCACATGTTTACCATGTTGCTTGCTTCTTCTCGTTAGTGCTTGTTCCGTTGCGATCGTGAGGATTCGTTCGTCTACACGTGGTTCATCTTCAAGGCTTCTTCTTCGTCTTCTTCATGGACCCGTTCTTCTTCCTTGCGGGATCTCAGGCAAGATGACCATCACCTTGGATACCTTTTCTATCATTGCTATGCTAGATGTCTCGATGCTATCATTATATGTCGCGATACCCATCATTTGTTGTTAGCCCCTCTCCTTGTTGCCATGAAACCTCTAACCTTTGACACCTTCCCAGCAAACCATTGTTTGTCTATGTTACCCGCTTGCTCAGCCCCTCTTATAGCGTTGTTAGTTGCAAGTGAAGATGAAGATTGTTCCAAGTTGGAACTTGTTGTTGGAATATCACAATATAATTTATATATATTAACACACCCATATACTTGGCAATGGGTGGAAGGCTTGGCCTTTTGCTCGGTGTTTTGTTCCACTCATGCCACCTTAGGAGCCGATAAACCGGCGTTATGTTCCTTGATTTTGCGTTCCTTACACGGTTGGGTATATGGGGACCCCTTGACAGTCCGTCTTTGAATAAAACTCCTCCAGCAAGGCCCAACACTGGTTTTAATTTGCTCATAATAAAAACTTAATTAATTAATTAATTGCATAGGGAGTTAGTGCTACCCGAGGATTATTTCTACATAGCAGGGGGGCCAGTGCTGATGGTGTTGGTCCCAAACGGGGGTTTGACGGGGCCACCACAGGGAAACTCGAGGTATCTGGCTCCCGTAAAATCGCCCATCCGGTCGTGGCCTGAGAGGAGATACGCGCGGCTACTATCAGGGTGTCGGCACGTCGGGAGGTCTTGCTGGACTTGTTTTACCATTGTCGAAATGTCTTGTGCACCGGGATTCCGAGCCTGATCGGGTTGTCCCTAAGATAAGGGGTATTATTATTATTACTTCTGCTGATCGTGAGAGCTTGTGATGGACTAAGTTGGGACACCCCTGCAGGGTTATGATCTTTCGAAGGCCGTGCCCGCGGTTATGTGGCAGATTGGAATTTGTTAATGTTCGGTTGTAGAAAACTTGATAGAGGATCCGAAATAAAACACACAACTGTGTGAGTAACCGTGACCGTTTGTTTTCATTTTGAGAAGAGAACACGGTGGGGTTATGTTTGACTCGTAGGTAGTTCAGGATCTTTAGCGATCACTATTAGTTTGCGACCGTTTGCATAGATGCTCATCTTATTCTTGTATTCGTATGTTAGCCACCATATTATTGCTTAGCCGCTGCTGCAACCTCACCACTATACCTCTCCTTACCAGTTAAGCTTTGCTAGTCTTGTTATCCATGGTTATGGGATTGCTGAGTCCTCGTGGCTCACAGATACTACAACAACAGTTGCAGGTGCAGGTTTCCGATGTCTTGACGTGAGAGCGATGATCGTTGTGTTGGATTTCTTTCTTTCTTTCTTCTTCTTCTTCTTCAGTCTTGGGTTAGGTTTCGGGTCGGCAGCCTGGGATAGCAGATGGATGTCGTTGTGCTTTTCATGTTTGCATCCGTACTTGGATGTCTTGTATTGATGATGTTGTATTCATGTGACTTGTATGTATTGTTGTATCCCCCATGTATGTATGTAATGGTACGATGTAATGATATTCATCTTGCTAAGCGCCCGAAATGCGGTTGTGCCCCAATCACGTAAGTGTCACATGATCGGAATAGAATCGCATCTTGGGCCTGACAAGTTGGTATCAGAGCCTCGACCGACCGTAGGAGCCCCCTGGATTGATCGTAGCTTGGCCGTTGTTGAGTCTAGCAGAATTTTTTTTCGAAGTATAGTTATATCGGAGAGTAGGAATTCTTTTTACTCCTAAGCCCCTTCGTCGCTCTGGTGAGGAATCTTGACGTAGGTGTTTTGAATTACCCATCTTCCCCTTCAATTTTTTTTGGATCTCACGATTAGTTTTCGTTCGTTGCGATGTCTGTTCTTTTCATCTGGTGCATCTCTCGTCAAGTGGATTCGACCCTCTTCTTCTTTGCAAGTTCAATCCTCTGTCTTTCCAACCCATGGTGTTTCCCCTTCCGAAGTGGTTTTTCTTTTTCCCACCCACCCACCCTTTTCTTCTCGGAGCCGGAGTCCTTAATAGAGTAACCATCCTACTCGTGTGAAGCCCTTGCTTTCTTTCATCAATTATTTCAACTGGTGAATTCTCATCTCATTCGTACTTCTTCATCTCTTTCTTTTCCGGTGGCTTTCAATTCCAAGTTCTCGGTGTTGTTCATATTATTTCATCGGCTCAAACATTTTTTCCCCTTGCTCGTTTACCTCTCACCATTTAATTATTCCGGAGTTCCGAAGAAATCTCAGGAGATTCATCTGTGTTCTAATTAATTCGAGGTTGTCACCTCCTTCGAGTCTTTTAATCGTTCCGGCGCATTATCTCTTTTCGATCCTTATCAACGGTGTTTTCTCTTCGGTGGGCTCATAACCCACAGGTCTTTCCCATGATCTTACATGACTCTTCTATTTTCCCGGAGTGTTTCAGAATTCTTTTCAAGTGTGACATAAGTATGGATTCCATCAGTACCTTCTTCAAGATCACTTTTAATTCTTTCATGTTTGGTTCAACCTTTCCTCTTTTTTTTTTCTTCCGGAATATCTCAATAATTTTGGTGATGTTCCTCCTCGGTATTTAAAGACTGAAGAAGTTTTTCCTCTAAATCTTGCCCGTTCTCTCGGAGATTCGTGCTTCTAGCTTAATGCTATCCTCTCGAATTATTCCGTTTGTCATAAATTCTTTTCCTTACCCATCCAGAGCATTTCATGAATTCTTTCTTTTGTGATCCTCCGAAGGCCATCATTTCCGAAGATTTCTTCGTTCTCAGTTTTCAACTTCGTCCTCTAAATATTCTTCATTGATGCCTCTTCGTTCGTCTCACATTCTGTCCGGTGTTTCGTTCAAGTATTCTCTAATCAGTTCGCGATCTCTTCGTTCTCTTGTACCTAAATTCCCTCGAGTGCTTTATTCTTCCCGGTGATTTGTCGTCTTCACTCAAGTTCAATTCGTTACGGTGATTTGTTCTCTTTCATCACTCGATTTAAATTTCTTCACGGTGGTTTGTTCTTTTCTTCACTCGGCTTTGATTCTTTACTGTGATTTGCTCAACAGTTCTTTTCCAGTGCTATCATATCAATTCATTTGTTCATTCCAATCCTACTAGTGTTTCATGAAGACTTTTCGCAAGTTCGTGATATATCCCGCTTTAATCTTTTCAACGAGAATAAGTAGTATGCAAATCCACTGTTTCTCATCAATTTAATTGGTGGAGGATAAGCATAACATAATTCTTATTCTTTCATCAAGTTGATTAATCCCTTCCTTCGGAATTTGTTCTTGATGAATAAATTCTTATCCCAAGTCCTTTCACCTTTTCATTCCGGAGTTCTTAGTTTCTCGGCTATCTCGTCGGAACCCCGACTAATCATCGCAAGGCTTTATTCTTATTCTTGCATCCCTCACGTCTTTTATCATTCCTTTTGTTACCGGAGTTGTTCACGGTGGTTCATCGCGATTCAAATAATTCTTCAAGTGTTCATCAAATTCTTGTTGAGCAGCTCAAGCATTATTCTTTTGTGTCCCGAGATGCAAATAATTCTCCGTATTCTTTTGAAGTGGAGTTTTGCATTCTTCGCTCTTCTCAGCTCATCAATATTTTGGTTGCGGCATAATTCACCTCAAGTTTTTGGGATGATTTCCATAAGTCCACAACTAGCTTATTCTTTTTTTGTTGATTTTCTCAACAACTCCGTTCAAGTCTTTCTCTTATAAATTATCGTTCTAGCCACTCGTTCTCAAAGTGGTCATCTTATTCTCCATTCCTTTAATTCCATTATTTCAATTCTTCCAGAGGCTTTATGGTGTTCCTCTCGTCAAGTTTCGTTCCATCGTCTCATGGTCTATTCATTCCATTTCTAGCCGGAGTGCTACCCGAATTCCTTCGTGGAAATCCATTTCTTTCTCTTATTAACCGGAGTGGTTTCGAATTCATTCTTGTTACTTCAACCCGTGCTTCATATCCTTCAACCTTTTGGGTTCTCGTCGTATTCCTTCTTCCTCTTGTCTAACGAAGTCTTTGCAACTTCGTTCATCTCCGTTGTACCCTTCTTTCATATTGTTCAACCTCTCAAGGTTCTTTGGTTTCACTCTTTTGTTCTCGAAGAACTTTGTTCTTCCTTTTCTCTTCCATCTCGTTCCTAAGATCTCGGGACGAGATCTGTTGTTAGTAGGGGAGTGTTGTGACACCCTGAGACGATGCGCCAGGTGTCAGCCAATTATTCGTCGTCGTTGCCATGTCATCTGCTTGCATGTTGCATCTTTGCCTTGTGATCATGTGCATTGCATCCTCATGTTTTCAAAATTTGCATCCGACCGAACACCCTCGTCCTTTCCGTTGTCCGTTCTGAGCCCAGACACACTCACACGCGCCCGCGACACCTCCGAATATTTAATTTATGAGTGGCCGGAAAATGTTCTCGGAATGGGATGAAACTTGGCGTGTGGTCTTATTATAGTGTAGACAGGCCACCTGCCAAATTTCATCGCATTCAGAGCTCGTTTGATAGCCCAACCGTTAAATTATAGCGGCACTAGTAGCCGGTTAAATCGTCGGACGTTTTCGGTCTCCGAAAACCCCCGCGGGCCTCTCTCCTCTCCTCTCATCTCAGCCCACCTCCTCTAACACAGCCCACCTAGGCCTTCCTAGACCCCCCCTCTGCTCCGGTGCCGTTGGAACGTGATCCGATGGCTCCATTTCGCTTAAAAAACCCTCCAAACCCTATCCCTAACCCCCGTTTCCTATTTAAGCAGCCTACCCCTGCCAAAACTGGCCTCTCCGCCCCTCCCATGACCTTCAGCGCTGCCACTCCTCGAATTCCGCGCCGATCCAGCTGGATTCCGCCACTTGGCTTCGCCTGTATGGCCAGCCGCCACCCTGAGCCGCCACAGCCGCCGTTCCAGCCAACAGCGGGCTGCCACGTCGCCCCAGCCATCCGCCACCCGCCACAGGCCCGCCAGGCCCGCTCGGGGGCCCGCCCGAGTCGCCCACTGGGTCGAGCGCCACGCCCGCGCCTCCTGCTCTCTGCTTGACCTCACCAACCCAGCCACTCGCCGCCTCGTCGGCGTCCCGCTCGGCTCGCGCCGCCGCCGTTCTTCCCCCTTGCCGGACCCCGCCGCCTGGGAGCGCCGCCTCCCCGCGTAGCGTCTCCGCCTCGTCCTGCCTTCGCCGACCCGCTTCCCTGAGCTCAAAAAACCATGCAGTGTAAACTGTGAAGCGCGCGCAATCCGGCGCCTCAAATTTTCAGCTTTTGATACCTTTTTCAGCGCGAGCCCAACCCTTTTTTGCCTCCGCACTATTTTACAGCTTCTGTTGAATCTGTGCGGTGCCCAAAAAACAAGAATTTTAGCGCGCGGAGCAGTTTTTGAGCGCCTGTTGGAGATGCTCTTACCCCGTCAATCTTGATCTATTTGGTAGATTGTGATCCTGAAGCACACTGCCGCCGCCACTGCTATCCCGTAGCCCTCCGCCGTGAGGAACACCGCCTATGCCCCGAGCCCCGCCCCCTCCCCGACCCCTCCTTGGAGAAGGCCAGGGGTCGCTGGATCCCTGGATCCATCCACGCCAGGACGAATCCAGCGTGCAGCGCAGGAACGAGGAGCGCCCCACCTCCCCTCTGTTTCTCTGCGTGTAGCTTGGACGCAAGCGCTGCCGCCACCAACGTTGCCCCACCAACGCGACCGTGCCGACGAGGAGAGTCGGATGCAGGTGGACCTCCACCTGGTGGAGGAAGATGGACGGCGCCTCGAGCGGCTGCCTCCAGTGGTAGCGACTCCCCTCCACGGCGTCCATTATTGACGACGGCAGGTAGAGGCACCATGGTGATGATCTGGCCACCCCAACCTTGCTCCCACCGGATCCGCTGGGTCACTCATCGACTGACAAGATCAGCCTCCTTCGCCACCATGGTAGTTGCCACGTGCAACCATGTACAAGTGTCGTGACCTGCATCTCCTCTGTCCGTTCCCATGTCTCCAAGCCACACGAGGATGCAGTCGCCGCACCTTTGAGTTGGTAATTCTTCAATTGATAGCTTGTCTCCCTGTTATGACTTGCATCTTTATACTTTGGACCGAATTAAATTTGATTGGGACTGTTTGATTGAATGTCAAATAAAGATCAACTTTGTCTCCAATCGATACATGGAAATGCAAGCTGAATAATATTCTAATTATTACTTGCAAGCTATATTCTAACACATTGTTTTTGATTTAACAACTTGCAAGTGTTTCTTGTAAGCCCCAAAAAAGGACTCACAGGTGGACATCTGCTATAAATTACCTAGGCCTGGTCATCTGCGAGTTGCATCTGTCATTTTTCTTCCCAGGTAGTAGAACATTAGTTTTGATTAAAAACAGGGCAGAACATTAATGTTCTCCGCACTCTGATGGGAACGCTTTGACTTTCTGTAACCCCTAGATTTGGTATTTCCTGATGATTGATTGCGGTTCTTCTTACTTTCTAGTATAAATATAGAGAAAAATGAGGATCTTGTAACTATTTTAGAATGTTCAAGATTTAGGTATCCATACTATGCTAACATTGGTTTGGTTGTTTAGGGGAAATCATGATGTCATGTCGTGATTACACAATTCCAAGCTAAAATGTGGTTCACACGCACACTTCGCTAAAATGCACATTTCTTCGGGTTTTCTTCTCACTATATATATATATATATATATATATATATATATATATATATATATATATATATATATATATATATATATATAGCTGGTCTATTCTCATAACATTATGAGAATAATATTCTCATAATACTTTCGCACTGCACGCACAACGCGAGGGCACTGCAACACAACGAAAGGTGAACTTAGTTTCGAAAAAACTGTACGTGTTGTCTTTTGTGTACCTTTTTTGCTCTAGTTTTTTAACCGTTTATCGCAATTATGCGTGTAATATACCGTTGAAAAGCTATAGAGTAGACGCAACTTCACCATGTTGAACACTTTTCAAAATTCATCATAGTTTAAGAGCAGTTTCGAAAATCGTGCGGCTCACAACGAATGACAGCGAGCGTTTTTTCACGGTTCCTTCTAAACCGCTCGCCGGAATGAATCAAATGATATACCGTTGGATAGATATCGTCGAGGCGCATCTTTTTCATATGTATTGTTTTCTCTAACTCGTTACGGTCTAAGAGCAGTTTTGAATTTAACAAATCGCGGAATTATGTTTTTTCAAATTCTTTGCAATTTTCGGTACTGTTTTAGTTTCAGTTTTTTAACCCTTTGTCGAAACGAGGCGTGTGATAAGCCATTGGAAAGCTACGAACGAGGCACAACTTTCATATGTTGAAATGTTTTTGAGATTCATTATGGTTTTTAGTTAATTTTAGAAATCGTGCGGCTGACTACGAGAGGCAGCGGCCATTTTTCGTGAAATTTTTACAAAACGTTGGTCGAAATGATCCAAATGATACGCCATTGGAAAGATATCATCGAGACGCTACTTTTTCATGCAGAACACTCACTCTAATTCATTACGGTTTAAGAGCAGTTTTGATTTTGTGAGAATGCGGACACTCTGTTTTCCGCGACACCAAAATTGGCGCGTGCACTGCATCGGACAGAAAAGCGCACTGCATTAAACTGAAAACCGCACTGCATCAGATGGAAATGCGGATACTCTGTTTTTTTTTGCGACACCAAAATCATCGTATGTACTGCATCAGACAAAAGAACGCACTGCTCCGGACTAAAAACTGCATTGCGTCAGACGAGCAAAAGAACTGCATATTTTTTTAAATGTAACTAGTAAAAATGCCCGTGCGTTGCAACGGGAGAAAAGAATCAAATTCTAAACAAATTCATTATTGATGGTCCAAGACCAGCGATGAGTAGCAGAGATAAAAGAACTCCTAGAATCCTTATACAAAAATTTGAAGCATTTTCTCATTTAGCTTCATATGAGAGATCATGAGTTTGTCTAGTAAAAAATCTTTTCTGACGTAACATTATTCCCTGATTGCTTATTTGCTTTGGTTGTTGGAGGTTGCCTCTACCATCAACCAATCCAAAGAGACGCTGGATCTTTTGGCAACACAATTGGTCAGGCAACTGGGTGTAGTTGTGTAGCACCATCTTCAGTTCTATACTTTCGAAACGATAAAGATAATCTAAAAGGCAAGACTCTATCCGCGGCTTTGATGTTGGACACAAAGTTTGATGGTGCTGACTTAACAGAAGTTGTCATGTTCAAGGCCTATGCTATTGGTGCAACTTTCAAAGGTAACAGAAACGTTACTACACACGTTGATTTGTTCTATACAACACTGCTTTGTTCATTGTCTCCTTGCTTCCAAATACCGATTCTTTAATATGTATCTTTGTAGTCCATGCATTGCAACAGAAGAAAAATAAATAATGTACTTCACTGCGAAGCAAAATGACAATTATCATTAAGCAAACTGGCCAGGTACAGAATAAATTTAATGATGATCAAAATGATGACTCGATTAACTACAAAATTTTTTGGGGTGCTAGTTTGAAATATTCGACATGAATCCTAGTCAGCTAAGCGAGTGAACAACTTTATCTTTAGACAACCGTATAGATAATAAAAATATCGCACACAGAATGCTTATTTTGAGCTACCGCCAGACAATAAAAATGTGGTATACTTCGTCTTGACATAGATCAACTAAAGACTATATTGCCAAGACATGTAATTGTCTGTGTTTTGACACTAATAATGAAATAATTTATTTTTATTTACTTTTTAGTTTTCGTGTCTTAGTAGCCCGTCACTATGAGTCCACGAGGGATATAAACGGAGTCAAATTCAATCTTTAAAAAAAAGGCAATGTTTGTATAGCTCAGAGAAACATGTGTGCCTGTTAAGACGTCCATGCTAACACATGTGTGAGGAATCCAAACCGCACCTTTATTAATTAATAATAAAAACTGAAAAACAACGGGCCATGCGTGCCACGCTAGCGTAACAACACGTCGGCTGGCTAGAAGAATCCAGCGTGCCTCGCTCGCGCTTCTCCAGTCGGCTCGCAGCCTTCGTTCGTTTTCCAGTATATACATACCATTTATCCGCATCCCTCCCGACCTCCCCCCACCAGTACA
>LR738713.1:771586969-771631354 GCA_902687465.1 Secale cereale
CTCTCTTTCTCTATTTCTCTCTCTCTCGCTCGCTTTCTCTCACTCTCGCGATGAGAAAATTATTGTTTTACCCTGCGACATTTTTCAGAGGTATGCATGTGTACTTATTGATGTTTTCTATTCCCTATATGGTTATAATGGGGTGTTTTTTTGCAATCCGGATCGCCGCTGGTACGAAATAAAAAATGAATCTTGCGCTATAAATTATAAGTTTGCTTCTAAAAAAATATTATAAAAATATTTAACAGGTAAAATTAACATCATATTTAGATTCCACACATTTTTCTAATAATATTTCAAAATCGAAGTTAAAATCGAAGTTACGGTTTAAAAGATACGTATAATTTAGAAAATCATTTGTTTGACTTAAATATAGTTCAAAATAATATTTAAAAGTACTTATAACAGGTAAAAATAAACTCATATTCATATTCTATATATTTTTCTAATTAAATTTCATATATAACATGTTCAAATTGGAGTTACGGTTAAAAGATATGGATGGTTTTAAAAAGTATTTATTTGACTTAAATAAGATCCGCGGATGAATTACTTAAAACATCAGGGGGATTTACAAAAAATGTAAAATAACGGTTCGGGAGTGACTTAAACCCGGACTGTGGGTTGATTTCAAGAAAACACGGGGACTTTTGTGTAAAATACAAAAAACGATTCGATTTGACTTAAAACAAGACTACGGGTTGAATTCTCTGAAATAGAGGGGCTTTTTTGAAAAATGCCATGACGGACGAGAAGAGACCCAATTTTCTTTATTATGAGGTAAAGATATATATATATATATATATATATATATATATATATATATATATATATATATATATATATATATAGGACTCCTATTTTATACTCCTGGGAGTATGTACTCCCATCCTTAATATACCTCATATACGCATTAATTATACCTCTTTATCATTCTCAATATACTTAATTAAATATTCTAAGATACCCCAATACGAGTTTTGTTGAAAAAATATCATCTGCGACGTACTTTTTGTAATATACCTTTTTCACGTACAAACACAACAGTATATACATAAACATTTAAAATATGTAGACTCGCATGAATTTTTTCATGAAAATCATTTTGAGGTATCTAATAATTACTAATGAAGTATATTAAAAATAATAATAAGGTATAAAAGATTCATCTATATGGTATATGAGGAGCGGGAGTACATACTCTCAGGAGTACACAACCATTTTCCTATATATATATATATATATATATATATATACAGCCGGTCTATTCTCATAATATTATGAGAATAATATTCTCATAACACTTCCGCACTGCACGCACAACGCGAGGGCACTGCACTCTCAGTAGCTGAGGTACCGCAACACAACGACGAGTGAATTTCGTCTCGATAAAACAGTATGTGTTGTTTTTTGGGTACATTTTTTACTCTAGTTTTTAACCGTTTATTGAAATTATGCGTGTTATATACCGTTGATAAGCTATGGAGTAGACGCAACTTCGCCATGTTGAACACTTTTCAAAATTCATCATAGTTTAAGAGCAGTTTCGAAAATCGTGCAGCTCACAACGAATGAAAATGAGCATTTTTTCGCGTTTTCTTCTAAACCGCTCGCTGGAATGAATCAAATGATATACCGTTGGATAGATATCATCGAGGTGCATCTTTTTCATATATATTGTTTTCTCTAATTCGTTACGGCCTAAGAGCAGTTTTAAATTTATCAAATTACAGAATTAAGTTTTTTCGAAAAAAATTCAGTTTACATACGGTTTTTGCTTCAGTTTTTGAACCGTTCGTCGAAACGAGGCGAGTGATACACCGTTGGAAAGCTACAAACAAGGCGCAACTTTCATATGTTGAAATATTTTTGATATTCCTTACGGTTTTTAGTTAATTTTGAAAATCGGGCGGCTGACTACGAGAGGCAGCGGCCGTTTTCACGAAATTTTTACAAACCGCTAGCCGAAATGATCCAAACGATACACGGTTGGAAAGATATCGTCGAGACGCTACTTTTTCATGTAGAACACTCCCTCTAATTCATCACCGTTTAAGAGCAGTTTAAAAATACCGAAATGTGGACACTCTGTTTTTCGCGACACCAAAATCGATTAGTGAACCGCATCAGACAGAAAAGCGCATTGCTTCAAACTGAAAACCACCCTACATCAGACAATCAGTTGAACTTCATGAATTCTTTTGTTGGACGTAAACTTTCTTACACGAGTTTTTTTTGAGTTTTTATTGTCTTTTTTTAAACATTTTTTATGAACGAGAGTGGACCGCGAAGATGAGGGCAAGTGAACCACATGAAGGGGAAAAGTGAAAGTCCGAAGCAGTGCGGTTTTGTGTTTCTAAACTTCTTTGAAATTCATCTGGACTACATGGTTAATGTTAATGAGCTTCATCAAATTTTATATTTTTATGTAGTGGACCCCTTAGCAATTCACAATGAGTTGTGTCACGTCGCTTTTTAACTAGCGAACCACCAAGCCACACCAAACTCAGTAGATTATACAAACATTGTTTTTTTGTACAAACAGAACCACGGGTAGCCCATAACGAACTGCAATGATTTTCAACAAGTATTCTCTACATAATGTAAACATGTGAACCGTGGAAGCAGACGCCCGCAACAGAATACAAATTTTTGCGTCTGTCGGCCCGCGGACCGCACTGCAACTGTTGGGGAACGTTGCATGGAAAACAAAATTTTTTCTCTACGTTCACCAAGATCAATCTAGTAGATGCAACTACGAGGGGAGAGTAGGATCCACATACCCTTGTAGATCGCTAAGCGGAAGCGTTATGAACGCGGATGATGGAGTCGTACTCGCCGCGATTCAGATCGCTGAAGATCCTAGCACCGAAGCAACGGTGCCTCCGCGTTCTTCACACGTACGGCTCGGAGACGTCTCCTCCTTCTTGATCCAGCAAGGGGTGGAGGAGAGGTTGATGGAGAACCGGCAGCACGACGGCGTGGTGGTGATGGTGGAGAAGAACTCCAGCAGGGCTTCGCCTAAGCACCGCGGGAGAAGAAGATGTAACGGGAGAGGGAGGGCAGCACCAAGGCACGAACTTGTGTTTGCTGCCCTCCCTTTGCCTCACTATATATAGGGGGGGTGGAGAGGTGAGGGCGCCCTAGGGTTTCCCCCTAGGGGCCGGCGGCCAGGGCAAGGGGAGGGGGCGGCGGCCAGGGCCAGGCCCTAGGGTTTCCCCCCCTAGGTGCCTTGCCCCCCACTCCAAAGGGGTGCGGCTGCCCTAGGGGGTCCCACCCCCTTAGCCGCATAAGGAGAAGGCCCAGGGGGGGGCGCACAGCCCCCTGAGGGCTGTGGTGTTCCCCCTTGTGGCCCATTAGGCCCAGAACTTCTTCCGGACCCCCCGAAACCCTTTCCGGTACTCCGCCGATTCCCGATGCTCCCCGGAACACTTCCGGACTCCGAAACCTTTCATCCTATATATCAATCTTCGTCTCCGGACCATTCCGGAGACCCTCGTCATGTCCGGGATCTCATCCGGGACTCCGAACAACTTTCGGTAACCATGCACTTTTCTCACTAACAACCCTAGCGTCACCGAACGTTAAGTGTGTAGACCCTGCGGGTTCGGAAACCATGTAGACATGACCGAGACACTCCCAGGTCAATAACCAATAGCGGGATCTGGATACCCATATTGGTTCCCACATGTTTCTCGATGATCTCATCGGATGAACCACGATGTCAAGGATTCAGGCAATCCCGTATACAGTTCCCTTTGTCTCGTCGGTATGTTACTTGCCCGAGATTCGATCGTCGGTATCTCTATACCTAGTTCAATCTCGTTACCGGCAAGTCTCTTTACTCGTTACCGTAATACATAATCCCGTGACCAACTACTTAGTCACTTTGAGCTCATTGAGATGACGTATTACCGAGTGGGCCCGGAGATACCTCTCCGTCATACGGAGTGACAAATCCCAGTCTCGATCCATGTCAACTCAACAGACACCCTCGGAGATACCTGTAGAGTACCTTTATAGTCACCCAGTTACGTTGTGACATTTGGCACACACAAAGCACTCCTACGGTGTCAGTGAGTTACATGATCTCATGGTCATAGGAACTTATACTTGACATGCAGAAAACTATAGCGATAACTGACACGATCAAAAGCTATGTTTAACGTTTGGGTCTCGTCCATCACATCATTCTCCTAATGATGTGATCCCGTTATCAAATGACAACTCATGTCAATGACCTGGAAACCGCGGTCATCTTTGATCAACGAGCTAGTCCTGTAGAGGCTCACTAGGGACACAAAGTCTGTCTATTCATCCACATGTGTATTTGAGTTTCCAATCAATACAGTTATAGCATGGATAATAAACGATTATCATGAACAAGGAAATATAATAATAACTCTTTTATTATTGCCTCTAGGGCATATTTCCAACAGTCTCCCACTTGCACTAGAGTCAATAATCTAGCATTACAAGGTAATGAATCTAACACCCATAGAGTCTTGGTGTTGATCGTGCTTAGCCCGTGGAAGAGGCTTAGTCAACGGATCTGCAACATTCAAATCCGTGTGTACTTTGCAAATGTTTATGTCCTCCTCCTTGACCGAATCGCGGATGGAATTGAAGCGTCGCTTTATGTGTCTGGTCCTCTTGTGAAACCTTGGTTCCTTGGCTAGAGCAATGGCACCAGTGTTGTCACAGAACAGAGTCATTGGGTTCAGTGCACTAGGCACAACTCCAAGATCTGTCATGAACTCCTTCATCCAGACACCTTCCTTAGCCGCCTCCGAGGCAGCTATATACTCCGCTTCACATGTAGAATCAGCTACCACGCTCTGCTTGGAACTGCACCAGCTTACCGCCCCCCGTTGAGAATATATACGTATCCGGTTTGAGACTTAGAGTCATCCGGATCAGTGTCAAAGCTTGCATCGACGTAACCCTTTACGACGAGCTCTTGATCACCTCCATAAACGAGAAACATATCCTTAGTCCTTTTCAGGTACTTTAGGATATTCTTGACCGCTGTCCAGTGATCCATACCAGGATTACTTTGAAACCTTCCGGCCATACTTATGGCAAGGCTGACATCTGGTCTTGTGCACAGCATTGCATACATGATAGAGCCTATGGCTGAAGCATAGGGGACGACACTCATCTTTTCTCTATCATCCGCAGTCACTGGGCACTGAGTCTTACTCAACTTTGTACCTTGCAATACCGGCAAGAACCCCTTCTTGGATTGATCCATTTTGAACTTCTTCAAAACTTTATCAAGGTATGTGCTTTGTGAAAGTCCTATCAAGCGTCTTGATCTATCTCTATAGATCTTGATGCCCAATATGAAAGCAGCTTCACCGAGATCCTTCATCGAAAAACTCTTGTTCAAATACCCCTTCACGCTATCCAAAAATTCTATATTGTTTCCAATCAGCAATATGTCATCCACATATAATATTAGAAACGCTATAGAGCTCCCACTCACTTTCTTGTAAATACAAGCTTCGTTGTAAACTTGTATAAACCCAAACGCTTTGATCACCTCATCAAAGCGAAGATTCCAACTCCGAGATGCTTGCACCAGCCCATAAATGGAACGCTGAAGCCTGCATACTTTGTCAGCATTCTCTGGATCGACAAAACCTTCTGGTTGCATCATATACAACTCTTCCTTAAGAAAACCGTTAAGGAACGCTGTTTTGACATCCATCTGCCAAATTTCATAATCGAAATATGCAGCTATTGCTAACATGATTCGGACGGATTTAAGCATCGCTACGGGTGAGAAAGTCTCATCGTAGTCAATCCCTTGAACTTGTGAAAAACCCTTTGCCACAAGTCGAGCTTTATACACGGTGACATTACCGTCAGCGTCCGTCTTCCTCTTAAAAATCCATTTATTCTGAATGGCCTTCCGCCCTTCAGGTAATACTTCCAAAGTCCATACTTTGTTTTCATACATGGATCCCATCTCGGATTTCATGGCCTCTAACCATTTGTCGGAATCTGGGCCCACCATCGCTTCTCCATAGCTCGTAGGTTCACCGTTGTCTAACAACATGACCTCCAAGACAGGGTTACCATACCACTCAGGTGCAGTGCGTACTCTTGTCGACCTACGAGGTTCGGTAGTAACTTGATCAGAAGCTTCTTGATCATCATCATTGGCTTCCTCTTCAACCTCTGTAGGCTCCACAAAAACTTCTTTCTGTGCTGCGCTACTCTCTGGTTGAAGCAGAGGTTCAATAACCTCATCAAGTTCTACCTTCCTCCCACTCAATTCTTTCGAGAGAAACTCCTTCTCGAGAAAGGACCCGTTCTTAGCGACAAACACTTTGCCCTCGGATCTGAGATAGAAGGTGTACCCAACAGTTTCTTTTGGGTATCCTATGAAGACACATTTGTCCGCTTTGGGTTCGAGCTTTTCTGGCTGAAGCCTTTTGACATAAGCATCGCAACCCCAAACTTTGAGAAAAGACAACTTCGGTTTCTTACTAAACCATAGTTCATACGGTGTTGTCTCAACGGACTTAGATGGAGCCCTATTTAAAGTGAATGCAGCTGTCTCTAACGCATATCCCCAGAATGATAGTGGCAAATCGGCAAGAGACATCATAGAACGTACCATATCTAATAGGGTTCGATTACGACGTTCGGACACACCATTACGCTGTGGTGTTCCAGGTGGCGTCAACTGTGAAACAATTCCACACTTTCTTAAGTGATCACCAAACTCATAACTCAGATATTCTCCCCCTCGATCAGATCGTAGGAACTTGATCTTCTTGTTACGATGATTTTCAACTTCACTCTGAAATTGCTTGAACTTTTCAAAAGTTTCAGACTTATGCTTCATCAAGTAAATATACCCATATCTACTTAAGTCGTCAGTGAAGGTGAGAAAATAACGATATCCACCGCGCGCCGTTACACTCATCGGACCGCACACATCAGTATGTATGATTTCCAATAAGTCACTTGCCCGTTCCATTGTCCCTGAAAACGGGGTCCTTGTCATCTTGCCCATGAGGCACGGCTCGCACGTGTCAAGTGATTCAAAATCAAGAGACTCCAAAAGTCCATCAGCATGGAGCTTCCTCATGCATTTCACGCCGATATGACCCAGACGGCAGTGCCACAAGAAAGTGGTATTATCATTATCAACTCTACATCTTTTGGCATCAATGTTATGAACATGTGTATCATCACTATCGAGATTCAATAAGAATAAACCCCTAACTTCGGGTGCATGACCATAAAAGATATTACTCATAAAAATAGAACAACCATTATTCTCTGATTTAAATGAGTAACCGTCTCGCAATAAACAAGATCCAGATATAATGTTCATGCTTAACGCAGGCACTAAATAACAATTATTCAGGTTCATAACTAATCCCGATGGTAATCGAAGAGCGAGCGTGCCGACGGCGATCACATCAACCTTGGAACCATTTCCCACGCGCATCGTCACTTCGTCCTTCGCCAGCCTCCGTTTATTCCGCAGTTCCTGTTTAGAGTTGCAAATGTGAGCAACCGAACCGGTATCAAATACCCAGGCACTACAACGAGATTTGGTAAGGTACACATCAATAACATGTATATCATATATACCTTTGTTGTTGTTGGCCCCCTTCTTGTCCGCCAGATACTTGGGGCAGTTCCGCTTCCAGTGGCCATTCCCCTTGCAATAGAAACACTCAGTCTCTGGCTTGGGCCCAGCCTTGGGTTTCTTCACTGGATTAGCAACTGCTTTGCCACCCTTCTTAGAGTTACCCTTCTTGCCCTTGCCATTCTTCTTGAAACTGGTGGTCTTATTGACCATCAACACTTGATACTCCTTCTGGATGTCTGCCTCAGCGACTTTCAGCATCGAAAACAGCTCGGCGATGGTTTTATTCATCCCTTGCATGTTGTACTGCTGGACGAAGCTCTTGTAGCTTGGAGGGAGTGACTGGAGAATTCTGTCAATGATAGCCTCATCCGGGAACACAAGTCCCAGATCAGCTATGCGGGTATAGTACCCAGACATCTTAAGTAAGTGCTCACTGACAGACGAATTCTCCTCCATCTTGCAAGCGAAGAATTTATCGGTGGTCTCATACCTCTCGATCTTAGCATTCTTCTCAAAGATGAATTTCAACTCCGTGTACATCTCATATGCACCATGACGTTCAAAACGCCTTTGGAGTCCTCCTTCTAAGCCGTACAACATGGCACATTGCACTATCGAATAGTCATCCGAACGCGTCTGCCAGACGTTCATATCGTCCGCAGAGGCTCCAGGAG
Organism: Secale cereale; assembly: GCA_902687465.1. Lineage (NCBI taxonomy): Eukaryota > Viridiplantae > Streptophyta > Magnoliopsida > Poales > Poaceae > Secale > Secale cereale. Next base: position 771,595,262 of record LR738713.1, read on the forward strand.
CGGGGGGTTGACCTAGCGGCGCATTTAGGACATAAACCTTTTGGGCAGCTGTGAGGATGATCCTCAGATTGCGGAGCCAGTCCACAAAGTTGCTCCCATCATCTTTCAGTTTAGCTTTCTCTAGGAACGCATTAAAATTCAGGGGAACTCCTGCGCGAGCCATCTACAACATAAATTTGCAAAGACATTTTAGACTATTGTTCATGATAAGTGAGTTATTACCTAATCAAATTAATTATAACTCCCACTCAAATTGACATCCCTCCGGTCATTCGAGCGTGACATGATCCAAATTCACCAACCCAAGTCCGATCATCACGTGAGATGAGGTGGTGTCAATGGTGAACATCAACATGTTGATCATATCTACTATATGACTCATGCTCGACCTTTCGGTCCTCCGTGTTCCGAGGCCATGTCTGTACATGCTAGGCTCGTCAAGTCTAACCCGAGTGTTCTGCACGTGCAAAACTGGCTTGCACCCGTTGTATGCGAACGTAGAGTCTATCACACCCGATCATCACGTGGTGCTTCGAAACGACGAACCTTCGCAACGGCGCACACTCGGGGGGGACACAATTTTATCTTGAAATTTTAGTGAAGGATCATCTTATAATGCTACCGTCGTCCTAAGAAAAATAAGATGCATAAAAGGATTAACATCACATGCAAATCATAAGTGACATGATATGGCCATCAACTCGTGCTTTTGATCTCCATCTCCAAAGCACCGGCATGATCTCCATCGTCACCGGCGCCACACCATGATCTCCATCATCATGATCTCCATCATCGTGTCGCCATCGGGGTTGTCGGCGCCCACCATGCTCTTACTACTATTGCTACCGTTTAGCGATAAAGTAAAGCATTACAAAGCGCTTAATGATTGACACGCAGGTCATACAAAAATTAAAGACAACCCTATGGCTCCTGCCGGTTGCCGTATGCATCGACATGCAAGTCGATATTAACTATTACAACATGATCATCTCATACATCAAATATAATTCATCATGTCATTGGCCATATCATATCACATGCATACCCTGCAAAAACAAGTTAGACGTCCTCTAATTTGTTGTTGCATGTTTTACGTGGCTGCTATGGGTATCTAGCAAGAACGTTTCTTACCTACGCAAAACCACAACGGTGATATTCAAGTTGCTATTTAACCTTCTACAAGGACCGCCTTGTTCTATTCCGATTCAACTAAGATAGGAGAGACAGACACCCGCCAGACATCTTATGCAACAAAAGTCACATGTCTGTCGATGGAACCGGTCTCATGTACGTGGACATGTAAAGTTGGTCCGGGCCGCTTCATCCTATAATACCGCTGAATCAAGAAAGACTAAGGAGGGCAGCAATTTATACATCAACGCCACAAACCCTTTTGTGTTCTACTCGAGAAAGCATCTACGCAAGATCCTAGCTCTGATACCACTGTTGGGGAACGTTGCATGGAAAACAAAAATTTTTCTCTACGTTCACCAAGATCAATCTAGTAGATGCAACTACGAGGGGAGAGTAGGATCCACATACCCTTGTAGATCGCTAAGCGGAAGCGTTATGAACGCGGATGATGGAGTCGTACTCGTCGCGATTCAGATCGCCGAAGACCTAGCACCGAAGCAACGGTGCCTCCGCGTTCTTCACACGTACGGCTCGGGGACGTCTCCTCCTTCTTGATCCAGCAAGGGGTGGAAGAGAGGTTGATGGAGAACCGGCAGCACGACGGCGTGGTGGTGATGGTGGAGGAGAATTCCAGCAGGGCTTCGCCTAAGCACCGCGGGAGAAGAAGATGTTGTGGGAGAGGGAGGGCAGCACCGAGGCACGAACTTGTGTTTGCTGCCCTCCCTTTGCCTCACTATATATAGGGGGGGTGGAGAGGTGAGGGCGCCCTAGGGTTTCCCCCCTAGGGGGCCGGCGGCCAGGGCAAGGGGGGGCGGCGGCCAAGGCAGGGGGGGGGCGGCGGCCAGGGCCAGGCCCTAGGGTTTCCCCCCCTAGGTGCCTTGCCCCCCAAGGCTAGGGGGTGCGGCCACCCTAGAGGGGTCCACCCCCCTTGGCGCACAAGGAGAGGGCCCAGGGGGGGGCGCACAGCCCCTTGAGGGCTGTGGTGTTCCCCCTTGTGGCCCATTAGGCCCAGAACTGCTTCCGGAACCCCCCGAAACCCCTTTTCGGTATTCCGCCGATTTCCCGATGCTCTCCGGAACACTTCCGGACTCCGAAACCTTTCATCCTATATATCAATCTTCGTCTCCGGACCATTCCGGAGACCCTCGTCATGTCCGGGATCTCATCCGGGACTCCGAACAACCTTCGGTAACCATACACTTTTCTCACTAACAACCCTAGCGTCACCGAACGTTAAGTGTGTAGACCCTGCGGGTTCGGAAACCATGTAGACATGACCGAGACACTCCCAGGTCAATAACCAATAGCGGGATCTGGATACCCATATTGGTTCCCACATGTTTCTCGATGATCTCATCGGATGAACCACGATGTCAAGGATTCAGGCAATCCCGTATACAGTTCCCTTTGTCTCGTCGGTATGTTACTTGCCCGAGATTCGATCGTCGGTATCTCTATACCTAGTTCAATCTCGTTACCGGCAAGTCTCTTTACTCGTTACCGTAATACATAATCTCGTGACCAACTACTTAGTCACTTTGAGCTCATTGAGATGACGTATTACCGAGTGGGCCCGGAGATACCTCTCCGTCACACGGAGTGACAAAACCCAGTCTCGATCCATGTCAACCCAACAGACACCCTCGGAGATGCCTGTAGAGTACCTTTATAGTCACCCAGTTACGTTGCGACGTTTGGCACACACAAAGCACTCCTACGGTGTCAGTGAGTTACATGACCTCATGGTCATAGGAACTTATACTTGACATGCAGAAAACTATAGCGATAACTGACACGATCAAAAGCTATGTTAACGTTTGGGTCTCGTCCATCACATCATTCTCCTAATGATGTGATCCCGTTATCAAATGACAACTCATGTCTATGACCTAGAAACCGCGGTCATCTTTGATCAACGAGCTAGTCCTGTAGAGGCTCACTAGGGACACAAAGTCTGTCTATTCATCCACACATGTATTTGAGTTTCCAATCAATACAATTATAGCATGGATAATAAACGATTATCATGAACAAGGAAATATAATAATAACTCTTTTATTATTGCCTCTAGGGCATATTTCCAACAGTCTCCCACTTGCACTAGAGTCAATAATCTAGCATTACAAGGTAATGAATCTAACACCCATAGAGTCTTGGTGTTGATCGTGCTTAGCCCGTGGAAGAGGCTTAGTCAACGGATCTGCAACATTCAAATCCGTGTGTACTTTGCAAATGTTTATGTCCTCCTCCTTGACCGAATCGCGGATGGAATTGAAGCGTCGCTTTATGTGTCTGGTCCTCTTGTGAAACCTTGGTTCCTTGGCTAGAGCAATGGCACCAGTGTTGTCACAGAACAAAGTCATTGGGTTCAGTGCACTAGGCACAACTCCAAGATCTGTCATGAACTCCTTCATCCAGACACCTTCCTTCGCCGCCTCCAAGGCAGCTATATACTCCGCTTCACATGTAGAATCAGCTACCACGCTTTGCTTGGAACTGCACCAGCTTACCGCTCCCCCGTTGAGAATATATACGTATCCGGTTTGAGACTTAGAGTCATCCGGATCAGTGTCAAAGCTTGCATCGACGTAACCCTTTACGACGAGCTCTTGATCACCTCCATAAACGAGAAACATATCCTTAGTCCTTTTCAGGTACTTCAGGATATTCTTGACCGCTGTCCAGTGATCCATACCAGGATTACTTTGAAACCTTCCGGCCATACTTATGGCAAGGCTGACATCTGGTCTTATGCACAGCATTGCATACATGATAGAGCCTATGGCTGAAGCATAGGGGACGACACTCATCTTTTCTCTATCTTCCGCAGTCACTGGGCATTGAGTCTTACTCAACTTTGTACCTTGCAATACCGGCAAGAACCCCTTCTTGGATTGATCCATTTTGAACTTCTTCAAAACTTTATCAAGGTATGTACTTTGTGAAAGTCCTATCAGGCGTCTTGATCTATCTCTATAGATTTTGATGCCCAATATGAAAGCAGCTTCACCGAGATCTTTCATCGAAAAACTCTTGTTCAAATACCCCTTTACGCTATCCAAAAATTCTATATTGTTTCCAATCAGCAATATGTCATCCACATATAATATTAGAAACGCTATAGAGCTCCCACTCACTTTCTTGTAAATACAAGCTTCATTGTAAACTTGTATAAAACCAAACGCTTTGATCACCTCATCAAAGCGAAGATTCCAACTCCGAGATGCTTGCACCAGCCCATAAATGGAACGCTGAAGCCTGCATACTTTGTCAGCATTCTCTGGATCGACAAAACCTTCTGGTTGCATCATATACAACTCTTCCTTAAGAAAACCGTTAAGGAACGCTGTTTTGACATCCATCTGCCAAATTTCATAATCGAAATATGCAGCTATTGCTAACATGATTCGGACGGATTTAAGCATCGCTACGGGTGAGAAAGTCTCGTCGTAGTCAATCCCTTGAACTTGTGAAAAACCCTTTGCCACAAGTCGAGCTTTATACACGGTGACATTACCGTCAGCGTCCGTCTTCCTCTTAAAAATCCATTTATTCTGAATGGCCTTCCGCCCTTCAGGTAATACTTCCAAAGTCCATACTTTGTTTTCATACATGGATCCTATCTCGGATTTCATGGCCTCTAACCATTTGTCGAAATCCGGGCCCACCATCGCTTCTCCATAGCTCGTAGGTTCACCGTTGTCTAACAACATGACCTCCAAGACAGGGTTACCATACCACTCAGGTGCAGTGCGTACCCTTGTCGACCTACGAGGTTCGGTAGTAACTTGATCAGAAGCTTCTTGATCATCATCATTGGCTTCCTCTTCAACCTCTGCAGGCTCCACAAAAACATCTTTCTGTGCTGCGCTACTTTCTGGTTGAAGCAGAGGTTCAATAACCTCATCAAGTTCTACCTTCCTCCCACTCAATTCTTTCGAGAGAAACTCTTTCTCGAGAAAGGACCCGTTCTTAGCGACAAACACTTTGCTCTCGGATCTGAGATAGAAGGTGTACCCAACTGTTTCTTTTGGGTATCCTATGAAGACACATTTGTCCGCTTTGGGTTCGAGCTTTTCTGGCTGAAGCCTTTTGACATAAGCATCGCAACCCCAAACCTTGAGAAAAGACAACTTCGGTTTCTTACCAAACCATAGTTCATACGGTGTTGTCTCAACGGACTTAGATGGAGCCCTATTTAAAGTGAATGCAGCTGTCTCTAATGCATACCCCCAAAACGATAGTGGCAAATCGGCAAGAGACATCATAGAACGTACCATATCTAATAGGGTTCGATTACGACGTTCGGACACACCATTACGCTGTGGTGTTCCAGGTGGCGTCAACTGTGAAACAATTCCACATTTTCTTAAGTGATCACCAAACTCATAACTCAGATATTCTCCCCCTCGATCAGATCGTAGGAATTTGATCTTCTTGTTACGATGATTTTCAACTTCACTCTGAAATTGCTTGAACTTTTCAAAAGTTTCAGACTTATGCTTCATCAAGTAAATATACCCATATCTACTTAAGTCGTCAGTGAAGGTGAGAAAATAACAATATCCACCGCGCGCCGTTACACTCATCGGACCGCACACATCAGTATGTATGATTTCCAATAAGTCACTTGCCCGTTCCATTGTCCCTGAAAACGGGTTCCTTGTCATCTTGCCCATGAGGCACGGCTCGCACGTGTCAAGTGATTCAAAATCAAGAGACTCCAAAAGTCCATCAGCATGGAGCTTCCTCATGCGTTTCACGCCGATATGACCGAGACGGCAGTGCCACAAGAAAGTGGTATTATCATTATCTACTCTACATCTTTTGGCATCAATGTTATGAACATGTGTATCATCACTATCGAGATTCAATAAGAATAAACCCCTAACTTCGGGTGCATGACCATAAAAGATATTACTCATATAAATAGAACAACCATTATTCTCTGACTTAAATGAGTAACCGTCTCGCAATAAACAAGATCCAGATATAATGTTCATGCTTAACGCAGGCACTAAATAACAATTATTCAGGTTCATAACTAATCCCGATGGTAATCGAAGAGCGAGCGTGCCGACGGCGATCACATCAACCTTGGAACCGTTTCCCACGCGCATCGTCACTTCGTCCTTCGCCAGCCTCCGTTTATTCCGCAGTTCCTGTTTAGAGTTGCAAATGTGAGCAACCGAACCGGTATCAAATACCCAGGCACTACAACGAGAGTTGGTAAGGTACACATCAATAACATGTATATCACATATACCTTTGTTGTTGCTGGCCCCCTTCTTGTCCGCCAGATACTTGGGGCAGTTCCGCTTCCAGTGGCCGTTCCCCTTGCAATAGAAGCACTCAGTCTCTGGCTTGGGTCCAGCCTTGGGTTTCTTCACTGGATTAGCAACTGCTTTGCCACCCTTCTTAGAGTTACCCTTCTTGCCCTTGCCATTCTTCTTGAAACTGGTGGTTTTATTGACCATCAACACTTGATACTCCTTCTGGATGTCTGCCTCAGCGACTTTCAGCATCGAGAACAGCTCGGCGATGGTTTTGTTCATCCCTTGCATGTTATACTGCTGCACGAAGCTCTTGTAGCTTGGAGGGAGTGACTGGAGAATTCTGTCAATGATAGCCTCATCCGGGAACACAAGTCCCAGATCAGCTATGCGGGTATAGTACCCAGACATCTTCAGCAAGTGCTCACTGACAGACGAATTCTCCTCCATCTTGCAAGCGAAGAATTTATCGGTGGTCTCATACCTCTCGATCTTAGCATTCTTCTCAAAGATGAACTTCAACTCCGTGTACATCTCATATGCACCATGACGTTCAAAACGCCTTTGAAGTCCTCCTTCCAAGCCGTACAACATGGCACACTGCACTATCGAATAGTCATCCGAACGTGTCTGCCAGACGTTCATAACGTCCGCAGGGGCTCCAGGAGCGGGGGGTTCACCTAGCGGTGCATTTAGGACATAAACCTTTTGGGCAGCTGTGAGGATGATCCTCAGATTGCGGAGCCAGTCCACAAAGTTGCTCCCGTCATCTTTCAGTTTAGCTTTCTCTAGGAACGCATTAAAATTCAGGGGTGCTACTGCGCGAGCCATCTACAACCAAAAATTTGCAAAGACATTTTAGACTATTGTTCATGATAAGTGAGTTATTACCTAATCAAATTAATTATAACTCCCACTCAAATTGACATCCCTCCGGTCATTCGAGCGTGACATGATCCAAATTCACCAACCCAAGTCCGATCATCACGTGAGATGAGGTGGTGTCAATGGTGAACATCAACATGTTGATCATATCTACTATATGACTCATGCTTGACCTTTCGGTCCTCCGTGTTCCGAGGCCATGTCTGTACATGCTAGGCTCGTCAAGTCTAACCCGAGTGTTCTGCATGTGCAAAACTGGCTTGCACCCGTTGTATGCGAACGTAGAGTCTATCACACCCGATCATCACGTGGTGCTTCGAAACGACGAACCTTCGCAACGGCGCACACTCGGGGGGAACACAATTTTATCTTGAAATTTTAGTGAAGGATCATCTTATAATGCTACCGTCGTCCTAAGCAAAATAAGATGCATAAAAGGATTAACATCACATGCAAATCATAAGTGACATGATATGGCCATCAACTCGTGCTTTTGATCTCCATCTCCAAAGCACCGGCATGATCTCCATCGTCACCGGCGCCACACCATGATCTCCATCATCGTGTTGCCATCGGGGTTGTCGGCGCCCACCATGCTCTTACTACTATTGCTACCGTTTAGCGATAAAGTAAAGCATTACAAAGCGCTTAATGATTGACACGCAGGTCATACAAAAATTAAAGACAACCCTATGGCTCCTGCCGGTTGCCGTATGCATCGACATGCAAGTCGATATTAACTATTACAACATGATCATCTCATACATCAAAATATATTTCATCATGTCATTGGCCATATCATATCACATACATACCCTGCAAAAACAAGTTAGACGTCCTCTAATTTGTTGTTGCATGTTTTACGTGGCTGCTATGGGTATCTAGCAAGAACGTTTCTTACCTACGCAAAACCACAACGGTGATATTCAAGTTGCTATTTAACCTTCTACAAGGACCGCCTTGTTCTATTCCGATTCAACTAAGATAGGAGAGACAGACACCCGCCAGCCATCTTATGCAACAAAAGTCACATGTCTGTCGATGGAACCGGTCTCATGTACGTGGACATGTAAAGTTGGTCCGGGCCGCTTCATCCCATAATACCGCTGAATCAAGAAAGACTAAGGAGGGCAGCAATTTAAACATCAACGCCACAAACCCTTTTGTGTTCTACTCGAGAAAGCATCTACGCAAGATCCTAGCTCATGATGCCACTGTTGGGGAACGTTGCATGGAAAACAAAAAATTTTCTCTACGTTCACCAAGATCAATCTAGTAGATGCAACTACGAGGGGAGAGTAGGATCCACATACCCTTGTAGATCGCTAAGCGGAAGCGTTAAGAACGCGGTTGATGGAGTCGTACTCGCCGCGATTCAGATCGCTGAAGATCCTAGCACCGAAGCAACGGTGCCTCCGCGTTCTTCACACGTACGGCTCGGGGACGTCTCCTCCTTCTTGATCCAGCAAGGGGTGGAGGAGAGGTTGATGGAGAACCGGCAGCACGACGGCGTGGTGGTGATGGTGAAGAAGAACTCCAGCAGGGCTTCGCCTAAGCACCGCGGGAGAAGAAGATGTTATGGGAGAGGGAGGGCAGCACCGAGGCACAAACGTGTGTTTGCTGCCCTCCCTTTGCCCCACTGTATATAGGGGGAAGGGGGAGAGGGGGCACCCTAGGGTTTCCCCTAGGGGGGGCGGCGGCCAGGGCAGAGGGGGGGCGGCGGCCAAGGGCTGCGCCTGGCCCTAGGGTTTCCCCCCCTAGGTGCCTTGCCCCCCACTCCAAGGGGTGCGGCTGCCCTAGGGGGCCCAGCCCCCTTTAGCCGCATGAGGAGAGGGCCCAGGGGGGGGGGCGCACAGCCCCTTGAGGGCTGTGGTGTTCCCCCTTGTGGCCCATTAGGCCCAGAACTACTTCCGGAACCCCCGAAACCCCTTTCGGTCGTCCGCCGATTTCCCGATGCTCCCCGGAACTCTTCCGGACTCCGAAACCTTTCATCCTATATATCAATCTTCGTCCCCGGACCATTCCGGAGACCCTCGTCACGTCCGGGATCTCATCCGGGACTCCGAACAACCTTCGGTAACCATGCACTGTTCTCACTAACAACCCTAGCGTCACCGAACCTTAAGTGTGTAGACCCTGCGGGTTCGGAAGCCATGTGGACATGACCGAGACACTCCCAGGTCAATAACCAATAGCGGGATCTGGATACCCATATTGGCTCCCACATGTTTCTCGATGATCTCATCGGATGAACCACGATGTCAAGGATTCAGGCAATCCCGTATATAGTTCCCTTTGTCTCGTCGGTATGTTACTTGCCCGAGATTCGATCGTCGGTATCTCTATACCTAGTTCAATCTCGTTACCGGCAAGTCTCTTTACTCGTTACCGTAATACATAATCCCGTGACCAACTACTTAGTCACTTTGAGCTCATTGAGATGACGTATTACCGAGTGGGCCCGGAGATACCTCTCCGTCACACGGAGTGACAAATCCCAGTCTCGATCCATGTCAACTCAACAGACACCCTCGGAGATACCTGTAGAGTACCTTTATAGTCACCCAGTTACGTTGTGACGTTTGGCACACACAAAGCACTCCTACGGTGTCAGTGAGTTACATGATCTCATGGTCATAGGAACTTATACTTGACATGCAGAAAACTATAGCGATAACTGACACGATCAAAAGCTATGTTTAACGTTTGGGTCTCGTCCATCACATCATTCTCCTAATGATATGATCCCGTTATCAAATGACAACTCATGTCTATGACCTGGAAACCGCGGTCATCTTTGATCAACGAGCTAGTCCTGTAGAGGCTCACTAGGGACACAAAGTCTGTCTATTCATCCACACATGTATTTGAGTTTCCAATCAATACAGTTATAGCATGGATAATAAACGATTATCATGAACAAGGAAATATAATAATAACTCTTTTATTATTGCCTCTAGGGCATATTTCCAACAGTCTCCCACTTGCACTAAAGTCAATAATCTAGCATTACAAGGTAATGAATCTAACACCCATAGAGTCTTGGTGTTGATCGTGCTTAGCCCGTGGAAGAGGCTTAGTCAACGGATCTGCAACATTCAAATCCGTGTGTACTTTGCAAATGTTTATGTCCTCCTCCTTGACTGAATCGCGGATGGAATTGAAGCGTCGCTTTATGTGTCTGGTCCTCTTGTGAAACCTTGGTTCCTTGGCTAGAGCAATGGCACCAGTGTTGTCACAGAACAGAGTCATTGGGTTCAGTGCACTAGGCACAACTCCAAGATCTGTCATGAACTCCTTCATCCAGATACCTTCCTTTGCCGCCTCCGAGGCAGCTATATACTCCGCTTCACATGTAGAATCAGCTACCACGCTCTGCTTGGAACTGCACCAGCTTACCGCTCCCCCGTTGAGAATATATACGTATCCGGTTTGAGACTTAGAGTCATCCGGATCAGTGTCAAAGCTTGCATCGACGTAACCCTTTACGACGAGCTCTTGATCACCTCCATAAACGAGAAACATCTCCTTAGTCCTTTTCAGGTACTTTAGGATATTCTTGACCGCTGTCCAGTGATCCATACCAGGATTACTTTGAAACCTTCCGGCCATACTTATGGCAAGGCTGACATCTGGTCTTGTGCACAGCATTGCATACATGATAGAGCCTATGGCTGAAGCATAGGGGACGACACTCATCTTTTCTCTATCTTCCGCAGTCACTGGGCATTGAGTCTTACTCAACTTTGTACCTTGCAATACCGGCAAGAACCCCTTCTTGGATTGATCCATTTTGAACTTCTTCAAAACTTTATCAAGGTATGTACTTTGTGAAAGTCCTATCAAGCGTCTCGATCTATCTCTATAGATCTTGATGCCCAATATGAAAGCAGCTTCACCGAGATCCTTCATCGAAAAACTCTTGTTCAAATACCCCTTCACGCTATCCAAAAGTTCTATATTGTTTCCAATCAGCAATATGTCATCCACATATAATATTAGAAACGCTATAGAGCTCCCACTCACTTTCTTGTAAATACAAGCTTCTCCGTAAACTTGTACAAACCCAAACGCTTTGATCACCTCATCAAAGCGAAGATTCCAACTCCGAGATGCTTGCACCAGCCCATAAATGGAACGCTGGAGTTTGCAAACTTTGTCTGCATTCTCTGGATCGACAAAACCTTCCGGTTGTATCATATACAACTCTTCCTTAAGAAAACCGTTAAGGAACGCCGTTTTGACATCCATCTGCCAAATTTCATAATCGAAATACGCAGCTATTGCTAACATGATTCGGACGGATTTAAGCATCGCTACGGGTGAGAAAGTCTCATCGTAGTCAACTCCTTGAACTTGTGAAAAACCCTTTGCCACAAGTCGAGCTTTATACACGGTGAAGTTGCCGTCAGCGTCCGTCTTCCTCTTAAAAATCCATTTATTCTGAATGGCCTTCCGCCCTTCAGGTAATACTTCCAAAGTCCATACTTTGTTTTCATACATGGATCCCATCTCGGATTTCATGGCCTCTAACCATTTGTCGGAATCCGGGCCCACCATCGCTTCTCCATAGCTCGTAGGTTCACTGTTGTCCAACAACATGACCTCCAAGACAGGGTTACCATACCACTCAGGTGCAGTGCGTACCCTTGTCGACCTACGAGGTTCGGTAGTAACTTGATCAGAAGCTTCTTGATCATCATCATTGGCTTCCTCTTCAACCGCTGCAGGCTCCACAAAAACATCTTTCTGTGCTGCGCTACTCTCTGGTTGAAGCAGAGGTTCAATAACCTCATCAAGTTCTACCTTCCTCCCACTCAATTCTTTCGAGAGAAACTCTTTCTCGAGAAAGGACCCGTTCTTAGCGACAAACACTTTGCCCTCGGATCTGAGATAGAAGGTGTACCCAACTGTCTCTTTTGGGTATCCTATGAAGACACATTTGTCCGCTTTGGGTTCGAGCTTTTCTGGCTGAAGCCTTTTGACATAAGCATCGCAACCCCAAACTTTGAGAAAAGACAACTTAGTTTCTTACCAAACCATAGTTCATACGGTGTTGTCTCAACGGACTTAGATGGAGCCCTATTTAAAGTGAATGCAGCTGTCTCTAACGCATATCCCCAGAACGATACTGGCAAATCGGCAAGAGACATCATAGAACGCACCATATCTAATAGGGTTCGGTTACGACGTTCGGACACACCATTACGCTGTGGTGTTCCAGGTGGCGTCAACTGTGAAACAATTCCACATTTTCTTAAGTGATTGCCAAACTCATAACTCAGATACTCTCCCCCCCGATCAGATCGTAGGAACTTGATCTTCTTGTTACGATGATTCTCAACTTCACTCTGAAATTGCTTGAACTTTTCGAACGTTTCAGACTTATGCTTCATCAAGTAAATATACCCATATCTACTTAAGTCGTCAGTGAAGGTGAGAAAATAACGATATCCACCGCGCGCCGTGACACTCATCGGACCACACACATCAGTATGTATGATTTCCAATAAGTCACTTGCCCGTTCCATTGTTCCTGAAAACGGGGTCTTAGTCATCTTGCCCATGAGGCACGGCTCGCATGTGTCAAGTGATTCAAAATCAAGATACTCTAAAAGTCCATCAGCATGGAGCTTCCTCATGCGTTTCACGCCGATATGACCCAGACGGCAGTGCCACAAGAAAGTGGTATTATTGTTATCAACTCTACATCTTTTGGCATCAATGTTATGAACATGTGTATCATCACTATCGAGATTCAATAAGAATAAACCCCCTACTTCGGGTGCATGACCATAAAAGATATTACCCATATAAATAGAACAACCTTTATTCTCTGATTTAAATGAGTAACCGTCTCGCATTAAACAAGATCCAGATATAATGTTCATGCTCAACGCAGGCACTAAATAACAATTATTCAGGTTCATAACTAATCCCGATGGTAATCGAGAGCGTGCCGACGGCGATCACATCAACCTTGGAACCATTCCCCACGCGCATCGTCACTTCGTCCTTCGCCAGCCTCCGTTTATTCCGTAGTTCCTGTTTAGAGTTGCAAATGTGAGCAACCGAACCGGTATCAAATACCCAGGCACTACAACGAGAGTTGGTAAGGTACACATCAATAACATGTATATCACATATACCTTGCTTGTTGTTGTTGGCCCCCTTCTTGTCTGCCAGATACTTGGGGCAGTTCCGCTTCCAGTGGCCGTTCCCCTTGCAATAGAAACACTCAGTCTCTGGCTTGGGCCCAGCCTTGGGTTTCTTCACTGGATGAGCAACTGCCTTGCCACCCTTCTTAGAGTTACCCTTCTTGCCCTTGCCATTTTTCTTGAAACTGGTAGTTTTATTGACCATCAACACTTGATACTCCTTCTGGATGTCTGCCTCAGCAACTTTCAGCATTGAAAACAGCTCGGCGATGGATTTGTTCATCCCTTGCATGTTATACTGCTGCACGAAGCTCTTGTAGCTAGGTGGGAGTGACTGGAGAATTCTGTCAATGATAGCCTCCTCCGGGAACACAAGTCCCAGATCAGCTATGCGGGTATAGTACCCAGACATCTTCAGCAAGTGCTCACTGACAGACGAATTCTCCTCCATCTTGCAAGCAAAGAACTTATCGGTGGTCTCATACCTCTCGATCTTGGCATTCTTTTCAAAGATGAACTTCAACTCCTGGAACATCTCATATGCTCCATGACGTTCAAAACGCCTTTGAAGTCCTCCTTCCAAGCTATACAACATGGCACACTGCACTACTGAGTAGTCATCCGAACGCGACTGCCAGGCGTTCATAACGTCCACAGAGGCCGGAGCGGGGGGTTCACCTAGCGGTGCACTTAGGACATAAACCTTTTGGGCAGCTGTGAGGATGATCCTCAGATTGCGGAGCCAGTCCACAAAGTTGCTCCCATCATCTTTCAGCTTAGTTTTCTCTAGGAACGCATTAAAATTCAGGGGAGCTACTGCGCGAGCCATCTACAACAAAAGATTTGCAAAGACATCTTAGACTATTGTTCATAATAAGTGAGTTTTTAACTAATCAAATTACTTATAACTCCCACTCAAATTGACATCCCTCTGGTTATTCGAGCGTGGCATGATCCAAATCCACCAACCCAAGTCCGATCATCACGTGAGATGAGGCGGTGTCAATGGTGAACATCTTCATGTTGATCATATCTACTATATGACTCATGCTTGACCTTTCGGTCTTCCGTGTTCCGAGGCCATGTCTGTACATGCTAGGCTCGCCAAGTCTAACCCGAGTGTTCTGCATGTGCAAAACTGGCTTGCACCCATTGTATGCGAACGTAGAGTCTATCACACCCGATCATCACGTGGTGCTTCGAAACGACGAACCTTCGCAACGGCGCACACTCGGGGGGAACACAATTTTATCTTGAAATTTTAGTGAGGGATCATCTTATAATGCTACCGTCGTCCTAAGCAAAATAAGATGCATAAAAGGATTAACATCACATGCAAATCATAAGTGACATGATATGGCCATCAACTCGTGCTTTTGATCTCCATCTCCAAAGCACCGGCATGATCTCCATCGTCACCGGCGTAACACCATGATCCCCATCATCATGATCTCCATCATCGTGTCGCCATCGGGGTTGTCGCGCGCCCACCATGCTCTTACTACTATTGCTACCGTTTAGCGATAAAGTAAAGCATTACATAGCGCTTAATGATTGACACGCAGGTCATACAAAAATCAAAGACAACCCTATGGCTCCTGCCGGTTGCCGTATACATCGACATGCAAGTCGATATTAACTATTACAACATGATCATCTCATACATCAAATATATCTCATCATGTCATTGGCCATATCATATCACATACATACCCTGCAAAAACAAGTTAGACGTCCTCTAATTTGTTGTTGCATGTTTTACGTGGCTGCTATGGGTATCTAGCAAGAACGCTTCTTACCTACGCAAAGCCACAATGGTGATATTCAAGTTGCTATTTAACCTTCTACAAGGACCGCCTTGTTCTATTCCGATTCAACTAAGATAGGAGAGACAGACACCCGCCAGCCATCTTATGCAACAAAAGTCACATGTCTGTCGATGGAACCGGTCTCATGTACGTGGACATGTAAAGTTGGTCCGGGCCGCTTCATCCCATAATACCGCTGAATCAAGAAAGACTAAGGAGGGCAGCAATTTAAACATCAACGCCACAAACCCTTTTGTGTTCTACTCGAGAAAACATCTACGCAAGATCCTAGCTCATGATGCCACTGTTGGGGAACGTTGCATGGAAAACAAAATTTTTTCTCTACGTTCACCAAGATCAATCTAGTAGATGCAACTACGAGGGGAGAGTAGGATCCACATACCCTTGTAGATCGCTAAGCGGAAGCGTTATGAACGCGGATGATGGAGTCGTACTCGCCGCGATTCAGATCGCTGAAGATCCTAGCACCGAAGCAACGGTGCCTCCGCGTTCTTCACACGTACGGCTCGGAGACGTCTCCTCCTTCTTGATCCAGCAAGGGGTGGAGGAGAGGTTGATGGAGAACCGGCAGCACGACGGCGTGGTGGTGATGGTGGAGAAGAACTCCAGCAGGGCTTCGCCTAAGTACCGCGGGAGAAGAAGATGTAACGGGAGAGGGAGGGCAGCACCAAGGCACGAACTTGTGTTTGCTGCCCTCCCTTTGCCTCACTATATATAGGGGGGGTGGAGAGGTGAGGGCGCCCTAGGGTTTCCCCCTAGGGGCCGGCGGCCAGGGCAAGGGGAGGGGGCGGCGGCCAGGGCCAGGCCCTAGGGTTTCCCCCCCTAGGTGCCTTGCCCCCCACTCCAAAGGGGTGCGGCTGCCCTAGGGGGTCCCACCCCCTTAGCCGCATAAGGAGAAGGCCCAGGGGGGGGGGGCGCACAGCCCCCTGAGGGCTGTGGTGTTCCCCCTTGTGGCCCATTAGGCCCAGAACTTCTTCCGGACCCCCCGAAACCCTTTCCGGTACTCCGCCGATTCCCGATGCTCCCCGGAACACTTCCGGACTCCGAAACCTTTCATCCTATATATCAATCTTCGTCTCCGGACCATTCCGGAGACCCTCGTCATGTCCGGGATCTCATCCGGGACTCCGAACAACTTTCGGTAACCATGCACTTTTCTCACTAACAACCCTAGCGTCACCGAACGTTAAGTGTGTAGACCCTGCGGGTTCGGAAACCATGTAGACATGACCGAGACACTCCCAGGTCAATAACCAATAGCGGGATCTGGATACCCATATTGGTTCCCACATGTTTCTCGATGATCTCATCGGATGAACCACGATGTCAAGGATTCAGGCAATCCCGTATACAGTTCCCTTTGTCTCGTCGGTATGTTACTTGCCCGAGATTCGATCGTCGGTATCTCTATACCTAGTTCCTGTTTAGAGTTGCAAATGTGAGCAACCGAACCGGTATCAAATACCCAGGCACTACAACGAGAGTTGGTAAGGTACACATCAATAACATGTATATCATATATACCTTTGTTGTTGTTGTTGGCCCCCTTCTTGTCCGCCAGATACTTGGGGCAGTTCCGCTTCCAGTGGCCGTTCCCCTTGCAATAGAAGCACTCAGTCTCTGGCTTGGGTCCAGCCTTGGGTTTCTTCACTGGATTAGCAACTGCTTTGCCACCCTTCTTAGAGTTACCCTTCTTGCCCTTGCCATTCTTCTTGAAACTGGTGGTTTTATTGACCATCAACACTTGATACTCCTTCTGGATGTCTGCCTCAGCGACTTTCAGCATCGAGAACAGCTCGGCGATGGTTTTGTTCATCCCTTGCATGTTATACTGCTGCACGAAGCTCTTGTAGCTTGGAGGGAGTGACTGGAGAATTCTGTCAATGATAGCCTCATCCGGGAACACAAGTCCCAGATCAGCTATGCGGGTATAGTACCCAGACATCTTCAGCAAGTGCTCACTGACAGACGAATTCTCCTCCATCTTGCAAGCGAAGAATTTATCGGTGGTCTCATACCTCTCGATCTTAGCATTCTTCTCAAAGATGAACTTCAACTCCGTGTACATCTCATATGCACCATGACGTTCAAAACGCCTTTGAAGTCCTCCTTCCAAGCCGTACAACATGGCACACTGCACTATCGAATAGTCATCCGAACGTGTCTGCCAGACGTTCATAACGTCCGCAGGGGCTCCAGGAGCGGGGGGTTCACCTAGCGGTGCATTTAGGACATAAACCTTTTGGGCAGCTGTGAGGATGATCCTCAGATTGCGGAGCCAGTCCACAAAGTTGCTCCCGTCATCTTTCAGTTTAGCTTTCTCTAGGAACGCATTAAAATTCAGGGGTGCTACTGCGCGAGCCATCTACAACCAAAAATTTGCAAAGACATTTTAGACTATTGTTCATGATAAGTGAGTTATTACCTAATCAAATTAATTATAACTCCCACTCAAATTGACATCCCTCCGGTCATTCGAGCGTGACATGATCCAAATTCACCAACCCAAGTCCGATCATCACGTGAGATGAGGTGGTGTCAATGGTGAACATCAACATGTTGATCATATCTACTATATGACTCATGCTTGACCTTTCGGTCCTCCGTGTTCCGAGGCCATGTCTGTACATGCTAGGCTCGTCAAGTCTAACCCGAGTGTTCTGCATGTGCAAAACTGGCTTGCACCCGTTGTATGCGAACGTAGAGTCTATCACACCCGATCATCACGTGGTGCTTCGAAACGACGAACCTTCGCAACGGCGCACACTCGGGGGGAACACAATTTTATCTTGAAATTTTAGTGAAGGATCATCTTATAATGCTACCGTCGTCCTAAGCAAAATAAGATGCATAAAAGGATTAACATCACATGCAAATCATAAGTGACATGATATGGCCATCAACTCGTGCTTTTGATCTCCATCTCCAAAGCACCGGCATGATCTCCATCGTCACCGGCGCCACACCATGATCTCCATCATCGTGTTGCCATCGGGGTTGTCGGCGCCCACCATGCTCTTACTACTATTGCTACCGTTTAGCGATAAAGTAAAGCATTACAAAGCGCTTAATGATTGACACGCAGGTCATACAAAAATTAAAGACAACCCTATGGCTCCTGCCGGTTGCCGTATGCATCGACATGCAAGTCGATATTAACTATTACAACATGATCATCTCATACATCAAAATATATTTCATCATGTCATTGGCCATATCATATCACATACATACCCTGCAAAAACAAGTTAGACGTCCTCTAATTTGTTGTTGCATGTTTTACGTGGCTGCTATGGGTATCTAGCAAGAACGTTTCTTACCTACGCAAAACCACAACGGTGATATTCAAGTTGCTATTTAACCTTCTACAAGGACCGCCTTGTTCTATTCCGATTCAACTAAGATAGGAGAGACAGACACCCGCCAGCCATCTTATGCAACAAAAGTCACATGTCTGTCGATGGAACCGGTCTCATGTACGTGGACATGTAAAGTTGGTCCGGGCCGCTTCATCCCATAATACCGCTGAATCAAGAAAGACTAAGGAGGGCAGCAATTTAAACATCAACGCCACAAACCCTTTTGTGTTCTACTCGAGAAAACATCTACGCAAGATCCTAGCTCTGATACCACTGTTGGGGAACGTTGCATGGAAAACAAAAATTTTTCTCTACGTTCACCAAGATCAATCTAGTAGATGCAACTACGAGGGGAGAGTAGGATCCACATACCCTTGTAGATCGCTAAGCGGAAGCGTTAAGAACGCGGTTGATGGAGTCGTACTCGCCGCGATTCAGATCGCTGAAGATCCAAGCACCGAAGCAACGGTGCCTCCGCGTTCTTCACACGTACGGCTCGGGGACGTCTCCTCCTTCTTGATCCAGCAAGGGGTGGAGGAGAGGTTGATGGAGAACCGGCAGCACGACGGCGTGGTGGTGATGGTGGAGAAGAACTCCAGCAGGGCTTCGCCTAAGCACCGCGGGAGAAGATGTTATGGGAGAGGGAGGGCAGCACCGAGGCACGAACTTGTGTTGGCTGCCCTCCCTTTGCCTCACTATATATAGGGGGGCGGAGAGGGGAGGGGCGCCCTAGGGTTTCCCCTAGGGGCGGCGGCCAGGGCAAGGGGGAAGGGGGCGGCGCCCCCTGGGGTTAGGGTTTCCCCCCCAGGTGCCTTGCCCCCCAAGGCTAAGGGGGTGCGGCCACCCTAGGGGGGTCCACCTCCCTTGGCGCACAAGGAGAGGGCCCAGGGGGGGCGCACAGCCCTATGAAGGCTGTTGTGTCCCCCCTTGTGGCCCATTAGGCCCAGAAACACTTCCGGGACCCCCGAAACCCTTTCCGGTACTCCGCCGATTTCCCGATGCTCCCCGGAACACTTCCGGACTCCGAAACCTATCATCCTATATATCAATCTTCGTCTCCGGACCATTCCGGAGACCCTCGTCATGTCCGGGATCTCATCCGGGGCTCCGAACAACCTTCGGTAACCATGCACTATTCTCACTAACAACCCTAGCGTCACCGAACCTTAAGTGTGTAGACCCTGCGGGTTCGGAAACCATGTAGACATGACCGAGACACTCCCAGGTCAATAACCAATAGCGGGATCTGGATACCCATATTGGTTCCCACATGTTTCTCGATGATCTCATCGGATGAACCACGATGTCAAGGATTCAGGCAATCCCGTATACAGTTCCCTTTGTCTCGTCGGTATGTTACTTGCCCGAGATTCGATCGTCGGTATCTCTATACCTAGTTCAATCTCGTTACCGGCAAGTCTCTTTACTCGTTACCGTAATACATAATCCCGTGACCAACTACTTAGTCACTTTGAGCTCATTGAGATGACGTATTACCGAGTGGGCCCGGAGATACCTCTCCGTCACACGGAGTGACAAATCCCAGTCTCGATCCATGTCAACTCAACAGATACCCTCGGAGATACCTGTAGAGTACCTTTATAGTCACCCAGTTACGTTGTGACGTTTGGCACACACAAAGCACTCCTACGGTGTCAGTGAGTTACATGATCTCATGGTCATAGGAACTTATACTTGACATGCAGAAAACTATAGCGATAACTGACACGATCAAAAGCTATGTTTAACGTTTGGGTCTCGTCCATCACATCATTCTCCTAATGATGTGATCCCGTTATCAAATGACAACTCATGTCAATGACCTGGAAACCGCGGTCATCTTTGATCAACGAGCTAGTCCTGTAGAGGCTCACTAGGGACACAAAGTCTGTCTATTCATCCACACGTGTATTTGAGTTTCCAATCAATACAGTTATAGCATGGATAATAAATGATTATCATGAACAAGGAAATATAATAATAACTCTTTTATTATTGCCTCTAGGGCATATTTCCAACAGCAACATCTTTGCCTCTGAGCTGCGGAAAACAAAAATTAAAAGCACATAAGGAACACTCCGACCTCGCTAGCGGACTGCACGCATGTGCCTACTGCACTGCACCCAGGCACGCCAAAAACTGCAGAGGCGCCGAAGTGAGCTACACACAATTCAGTTCCCGTAAAAAAAGCTACAGACAATTCTGCAAAAAAAGGCACAAACGAGGCTCGTTCGTGATGTATAGCGGAGGGAACTGCACAAAGTCAACAAATTCCCTCCTCGAGTCTTCTGTGCGAACTGCACTGGTCCGTGAGCCAAACTGCTCTGCTTGGGGAGTGAAATCCCTGATTACAGACTTACAGTGAGACGGAAATTTCAAAAAAGGAACACAGAGAGCGGCATCCGGCACGTCCGCGTACTGCAGCGACCACCAGAGTGCACCGCTGGTGCACCGACCACCACTAAAGTCCGGTGGTGAGGCCTCTGCCGGCTGCGAGACAAAGAATCCAGCGCGGAGGCGGGGTGGGAAGGAGGATCTGACCGTTGTGGATGCAAATTCGGGTTGGAGAGGGGAAGGCAGAAGATCAAATGCACCGGGATGGGGGTGTGATGGCGCCATGAACAAGGGGAGGAAGAGAAGCTGAGCGTGGGAAGGCCATGGCCGGGCGGCGGCGACGCCGGCGGGGGAAGAAGCGGGAAGGGGTGGGGCGGTGCCGGCGGCGGAAGAAGCAAGTTGGGATTGGGGCGGCGCCGGCGGCGGAAGAAGCAAGTTGGGATTGGGGCGGCGCCGGCGGGGGAAGAAGCGGGATGGGGTGGGGCCGCGTCGGCGGGGGAAGAAGCGGGATGGGGGTGGGGCGGCGCGCCCTGGCAGAACAGAAGGTGGATCTAGGGAGGGGAATCGTGGTAGAGGATGAGGGAGGTGGTGTGCGTGGGTGGGTTCGGTCTTAGGAGTCCGGCCAGGTGTTAGCAGAATAATGCCTTTGTTATGAGAATAAGGTCTTAAGGGGTGTTATGAGAATATATATATATATATATATATATATATATATATATATATATATATATATATATATATATATATATATAAATCATGTAAATTGCAACCTTGGTAACACCTCGAGCTGGCTGAAACATGCCCGTTCCAATCATGAAAGGATAATATATCACCACTTCCAATGTCATGCAAGTCGTTAGGCTGGTCATAGTGGTGAGTATCATATACTAGTATCATGCATATGATAGTGTATGATACTACATCCATAGTGCATAGTATCATATATTAGTATCATAGGTGGTCTCATTTATTGCCATGGGTGACACATTGTAGCATAACATTTATTATGTTATGGTATCTACCTATGTTACTATAACCATCTCTCTCTTCTTTAAATTCTTGCCACATAAGCATGTTTGCGAGTCCCAAGTGCATGATACAACTTAGGCTGCCCGTAAGAGCATGGTTAATAATACAGCCAACTGCTCGCTATAAGATGTTGCCATATCATCTATAGCCAACATATATAGTCATTCATACAATAAGGTTGGCTATAAGATTAGTACATTTTCTCATCTTCTCTCTATCTATTTCCTCGCATTTATTGCGTTTGCATTAGAGCACGCATATAGCTAGGCTCTTGCATGAGAGCCCACTCCCCTTATTTTTTCATGTCTCCCTCCTCCACATAGGCAAAATTGCCATGTAAGCAAGCTATAAGCCCACTATTGTACTTGCTCTAATGGGAGTATCATAGGTTGTATCATGCATGCCAACTAAGTAATTTTGGTGAGGTGGCAGAAAATTAAATGAAGAAAGAGAGGCTTGAGTATCATATCTTGATACCGTATCATATTAAATGATGTGCTACTTTGTGTCATGTATGCCAATAAATGTACCACTCTATGATACCAACATATGATACTATGCATTACGGATGTAGTATCATACACTAGTATCACTAGTCGTCAACCCGTGCACCTGCACGGGCTAGATATTTAGGTATGTTTTATCCCTATTTTGTAATAAATATACTTATGCATTTTATAGGCATAAAATAGTAAATATTAAACATGAATGTATTTTTTAATAATAATTTTCCATTTTCCGAATGACCAAATGTTGATGGTATAAATAAGTTGTAAACCAAGCATGCACAACAAAATCATATCATATCAAACACGCATATGCTATAGTATGATGGCACACCTAGATGTGCTTTGCATACATGCCCGATGGACACATGTTAGGGAGAAGCAATGCATCTGTTTTTACATCAAATTAAAACCTCTATAGAATGGTCCAGAAAAAGTAGTAGTCCTGCATGGCTGAGTGTCATGTGGTGCCATTTCACCATCCAATGTAGTATAATGGATGGAGGCGGCTAGCGACGGGTCATTTATGGTGGTCACCATCTGCTTCTCGATCTTGATTTTCCTTAATCAAAGCAACACTCCAGACTGGCCAACTGCAACATGATGTAGATAAGGCTTCTCTTGCTTGGCACCTATATAACACAAAATAGTCAAATGAGCAGCCATGAGAGCTGATGGTTGTAGAATGAAACATACCTTTTGTTGATTTTTTTTCCTATATAGCAAAGAGAGGACAGAAGCAAGAGGTTATGGTGTTGAAAGAGGCCAGGAGAGCCTGCTGCTTCATCCCATGGTTAAAAATAAGTTATAAGTCATATGGTTTGTTTGCTTTGGCTAATGATGTAGTGGCTAACAAAGGAATTACTCGGATAATTGCTAACAATGGTGTGCGTTCATATGGAGTAAGGTACCAAATAAATTTTTACCAAACATGGATACCAGTGTAGTCTTCGGATGGGTCATCCACACCCTTTGGCATTTAGTATGTTCATGGCTCTATGTTTCACCTTTTTTATATGTGTGTTAACTTGTTATAGGATGTTTGCATATGAGTGTGGATTTTTGGTGCTTGACCATCATTGTGGATGGTATTTTCAAAAAATCTAAAAGATCATTTAACATTTTCAAAAAAAATTCTAACAAAATACGTGGAAACATATATGTGTTCCGCATGAACATGCGAAAATTCGTTTGAAAAAGTTGTGATTTGTAGGCTCTAAATCAAACACAAAATTCTGGCCCAATAACATAAATTCCCGCCCTATTTAGAAGTAGGTATTTTGTCTATTTTGTGTATCCCACGTGTGAAAATATGATGTTATGAAATTTTGCGTATACGTCTTATAAATGTGTATGTGTGTTCATAAAAAAATCAATTTTTTTGGCTTCGTGAAAAATTATATTTTGAAAACGTCCCTCATGGTGGTCGGTCACCGTTGTCATTTTTCTGTTTGCATATAAGTTATGTCGATGCTGGTGTTAACTTCATATACTTATAGAAAAAGATTTCCATGATAACATTCATTTTTGCTTGGTCCTAAAGTCAGCAAATTCACATATTTCTACCAGGAAATAAGTGTTATTGAAGACACATACATAACGTCAAAAGAAACTATTTTTTTTCTTTCTTAGATTACTGTAGATTTTTCCATTAACATATGTTGGATATATATGGCATGCTTTTTTACTTGTTTTGTTAATAAACAAATTCTATATATTTTTCTGTATGTAAAGTGGGGATTTCTAGCTATTGGAAATACACACACATATATGTATACCTGAATATGACATAGTTAATTGTGCGTGCATGAGATCTATGTCACCTATGATGCACAAACGGCTTAATTTTAAGTATTACCTTCAAGCTAGGAGTATATTAATTTGTATGGGAATTTGAGCATATATATTTTTCTAATAGTTATTGTTAAACTTATGTGAAAAAAGTACGACATGTGTAGGCTTATATAAAATTATGCATCAAAGTATTAACCATATGCATGATTAAGCAAGAAATTAACTGAAGCAACAAATTCCTAGCACATATAGGAGATGAAACCCACTTGATATATACCGTAAGACACGTACACATACACACCTCATGGAGCTGCCACCGAGAAGATTAAACACCCTGTCATGATTATATTTGATCCTCATTAGTTCACCTCGTGAGTCAACGACTCGCTCATAAACATGTGAGCTCACCGAGCGTCATGTGGCAACAATATATAAGTTCCCTTGTGGTTATGCCCAAGACCCCATGCCAAGAGCAAATGTCAGAGGCGGGCTGCAAAATAATAAAATGCATTAACAAATCTTGCAATATGAATCCCATTATATTGTTGAAGGCATGGGTCACACAATATCCTTCTGATTTCATATATAATGCACTCCAAACTGTGATAGATTCCATATAGAAGTAGACGACAACTCAGTTAAATACACGCAAATATGGGCAAACAAAATAATAGCTAAATTGAATTCATGCAAGGACACCAAGATGAAAATGTGGAAGATGGTAATAAACAGGAAACTTTTATAAACTCAACGCATCATGCAACAGTGCAGAGAAGGGGAATTACATTAGTCAGTACTTGGTTGCTTCTACTACCGTTTTCATTTGTACTCCCCATTGTCATGAGTTTATCAGCCAACTGACTAAGCGACCATCAAGTAGATTATGAGTTTTCTCTCAAAAAATTGCAGATAGGCTCGCATTCCCGTAGGAGACAATATGTCCATGGATTATCAAGTACTTGATTGCTGCTAGTCAACACCAAGCGATGCTGCCGTTGGCCACACAACCCGCCGCCGGCAGCTGGACATCCTGAAAAATTTAATTAGCAATAGCTTGGCTAGTCAACTACTCATGTTATACTCCTCCCTCGACCTCCACTGCTTTCGTTCGTGCTATCTATTATGATCAATTCATTATCCAAAACTGAACCAAGCTACCATTGGTAGATTCTGCACAATTTGCTGTCAAAATATTGGAGAGGCACTATGGATGCCTATCATTTTGTAGTCGGCCCCGGAAATCAAAAGCAGCAGCATCAGTCTGCACGGCAACCATCCGCACATGATGTCTTGTAGGTATCGACGAAGATCCTGAAATTCAAAACCAGCAGAATCAAATGGATAAACAAATGCAAATCGGTGTTTATGTAATGGGAAAATTTCCGCTTACCCGTGACGTTGAACAGCAAACACAATGTTAGATTTAATCTCGTGGTCATCTATGTGTGTCCATGTAAGATACCTATACCTAGTCGGTTTGTAATAGGTATAGGTTAGTAAGAATTATACATGTAACCCCTTAGTAATCTGTCTTCAGAAAAAGGAATAACGCGAAATAGGAGCCACACACCCCTGCTGCTTTCAATCGATTCAAGCTGTGCGTATGTCCTGTTCTTGCTGAGAGTATCCGCCGACCAAGTTGGGGTGCAGCAGAAGCAGATGATGTTGCGTGTACTGAACGTGCATGAGCTAGGCAGAAAATGAATCAAGCTGCTTGCGTGTGTGCCTACGATCTAGCTCTGCACATACACGCGTTGCACTCGGTTGAATCGATCCGACGTTCTAAAAACCTACACATGGATCGTGTACATATCCAATTGCGTGAGATTAACCATGAGAAGAATTCAAAGGGACGGAGGGATTGGTCCTTACTGATGTCTATTGGCAAATATTTACACAATTATTCATCTATCTCTTCCTGGCAGGTTCCGCTGAGGGAGTCGATCGATCATGGAAGCGATCTGGCTGCGCGTAGGTACGTACGTCTATGTGGTTAGACATACATGCATGAGCAAGCCAGAAAATCAATCAATGTTTGCATGTGTGCTTACCATCTAGCTTTGTCGTACATGCATTGTGCTCACTTGAATCGATCCAGCGTTCTAAAAATCCATACACCTATCATGTAGATATCGAATTGAGAGAGATTATCCGTGAAGAGGAATCAAAAGGGACGGAGGGATTGGTCCTTACCGATGGTGAATATATGCAAAGAAGGATTCATCTATCTCTTCCTCCCCATCACTTGATCTCCCACTATCAGGCGTGGTTCCTCATGGAAAGAAGAGAGAACGGCGGGAGGGGGGTCGCCGCCAGGGCTGACTTGACTTGTGAGATCGGGAGATTTTTTTAGAATCATGAGATATTGGGAAGGAGAGTCGTGCAAGGTTGGGAGAGATGCTCCGATCTATAGATTCCTTTAATTTAACAATTCCTAATCCATCTGACGGCTCTAACAATTTCTAGGAATTTCTGTTTAAAATAGTTTCTACGGAGGAAATTGTTCGTGGGGTACATTAAAGTAGATGTTTTTTTTGTAGGAAAGGATTTTGGCCTTTCGAGTGTTCTTTTCCTGTTGAGATATTATGGGTTAATCAGCACCGTAGTAATTCGGCCCCATGTAGATGAACGGCTCCTAATTACTAATTAACGTGGGAATTTCTACGAAGTGCCTAATTAGTATAGGTATAGATAGCATGATACTAGAATATGATACTCCCCATTACAACCAGCCTTATGTTACCCCCACTATGGCCAGCCTTAGGGGCCTTCTGTGCACGCTCGTTAGTATAGCCCCAATCAGCAAGTTTGCGGTGGCATTGTTTCCGTGATCGACCATCTATTGTTATGGCTGAAGTGCCCCAGTCATAAATGTCTGAACTAAAAAATCGGCACCATTCATGCCTTCAAAGAAAGTTTTTTCTTACGTAGAATCAAGAAGCACATACAAGGTGAGCACAACAATTCAACTATTTTGTTTAATATATGTGATGCCGAATTACCTCCAGTTAAATGTCTTTTCGTAAAGGCAGATGGTTGATACATCTCCAACTACTTTTCCAAACACTTTTGCCCTTGTTTTGGACTCTAACTTGCATGATTTGAATGGAACTAACCCGGACTCATGCTGTTTTCAGCAGAACTGCCATGGTGTTGTTTTTGTGCAGAAATAAAAAGTTCTCGAAATCGCTTGAAAATCAACGGAGATTTATTTCAGAAAATATAAAAAATTCCTGCAAGAAGATCCACACCTGGGGGCCCACGGGCCGTCCTCGAGGGTGGGGGGCGCGCCCCCCTTCCCAGGGCGCGCCCCCTGCCTCAAGGGCAGCCCGGTGCCCCACTGACGTATCCCCAGGTCCTATATATTTCGTTTCATGAAGAAAAAAATTAAGGAGAAAGAATTATCGTGTTTTACGAGATGGAGCCTCCACCAAGCCCTAATCTCTCTCGGGAGGGCTGATCTGGAGTCCATTCGGGGCTCCGAAGAGTGGAGATCGTCGCCATCGTCATCATCAACCTTCCTTCATCACCAATTCCATGATGCTCACTGCCGTGCGTGAGTAATTCCATCATAGGCTTGCTGGATGGTGATGGGTTGGATGGGATCTATCATGTAATCGAGTTAGTTTTGTTAGGGTTTGATCCCTAGTATCCACTATGTTCTGAGATTGATGTTGCTATGACTTTGCTATGCTTAATGCTTGTCACTAGGGCCCGAGTGCCATGATTTCAGATCTGAACCTATTATGTTTTCATGAATATATGTGTGTTCTTGATCCTATCTTGCAAGTCTATAGTCACCTACTATGTGTTATGATCCGGCAACCCCGAAGTGACAATAATCGGGACCACTTCCGGTAATGACCATAGTTTGAGGAGTTCATGTATTCACTATGTGTTAATGCTTTGGTCCGGTACTCTATTAAAAGGAGGCCTTAATATCCCTTAGTTTCCAATAGGACCCCGCTGCCACGGGAGGGTAGGACAAAAGATGTCATGCAAGTTCTTTTCCATAAGCACGTATGACTATATTCGGAATACATGCCTACATTGCATTGATGAACTGAAGCTAGTTCTGTTTCACCCTAGGTTATAACTTCTACATGATGAATTGCATCCGACGTAATTTCCCATCACCGATCCAATGCCTATGAGCTTTACCTATATTGCTAGGTGCTATTTACTTTCCCGTTGCTATTATTACAAAAACTAGAATAACACTATCTTTACTTTTATTGCTACTACCACCACTACCATATTACTGTGCTACTAAACTATCTTGTTGCAGATACTAAGTTTCCAGGTGTGGCTGAATTGACAACTCAGCTGCTAATACTTAAGAGTATTCTTTGGCTCCCCTTGTGTCGAATCAACAAATTTGGGTTTAATACTTTACCCTCGAAAACTGTTGCGATCCCCTACACTTCTGGGTTATCAAGACTATTTTCTGGCGTCGTTGCCGGGGAGCATAGCTCTATTCTTTAAGTCA
This sequence comes from Secale cereale, assembly GCA_902687465.1. Taxonomy (NCBI): domain Eukaryota; kingdom Viridiplantae; phylum Streptophyta; class Magnoliopsida; order Poales; family Poaceae; genus Secale; species Secale cereale. Next base: position 771,624,052 of record LR738713.1, read on the forward strand.
CTTGGGATTTATATCTGCTTATCACTATGAAGAATTTAAAGGACTCAAAAACCAAGATCTTACCCTCAACTATGAGGGGAGGTAAGGAACTGCCATCTAGCTCTGCGCTTGATTCTCCTTCTATTATGAGTAAACTTACGATACCTACTCATGCTATTGAATCTGATATGTCGTATTTTCTTGATGATGCTACTTCTGCTATGTATGATGAAACTACCTCTATGCCTGATACTGTGCCACTAGGTGATTTTCTAGATGAAAAAATTGCTAAGGTTAGGGAGAGTGCAAATGTTGATGATATTTATGGAAGTGATGATGAAACTACTCCCAATAGATATGAATTGCCTGTTGTGCCTGAGGGTTACATTATGGATGAAGAAACTGCTAGAGACTTTCTTGCTTGCAACGATAGATATGATCTTAAGAAGTTATTAGCTAAGCTGAAAGAAAAGTCCTTGAATGCTAGAATGAAACATGACCCTGCTTTTGCTACATCACCTATATGTGTCACTGATAAGGATTATGAATTCTCCGTTGATCCTGAGTTAATTACTTTGGTTGAATCTGATCCTTTCCATGGCTATGAGTCCAAAACTGTTGTGGCACATCTTACTAAGTTGAATGATATAGCCACCCTGTTTACCAATGATGAAAAGATTCGCTACTACTATATCCTTAAGCTATTTCCGTTCTCGTTAGAGGGTGATGCTATGACTTGGTTTAATTCTCTTGATCCTGGTTGTGTGCGTAGTCCCCATGATATGATGTATTACTTCTCTGCTAAATATTTTCCCGCTCATAAGAAACAAGCTGCCTTACGGGAAATATATAACTTTGCTCAAACTGAAGAAGAGAGTCTCCCACAAACTTGGGGGAGGCTTCTCCAGTTACTTAATGCTTTGCCTGACCATCCTCTTGAGATGCATGATATACTTGATGTCTTTTATAATGTACTAACCGATGCTTCCAGAGACCACCTGGATAGTTGTGCTGGTTGTGTTTTCAGGGAAAGAACAGTTGAATAGGCTGAATTACTATTGAACAATATGCTAGCCAATGAAAATAATTGGACACTTCCTGAACCAGCCCCTAAGCCAACTCCGAAGAAAAGAGGTGTTCTATTTCTCAGTCCTGAAGATATGCAAGAGGGAAAGAAATCTATGAAAGAAAAAGGTATTAAAGCTGAAGATGTTAAGAATTTACCGCCTATTAAAGAAATACATGGTCTTGATAACTCGACACAGGTAGTAAAGGTAAATTCTCTTTATAGATTTGATGAATGTGATATTCCTCATTATAAGTCTGCTAGCCAATGCTTAGATGAGTTTGACAATTTCATTGTGAAATAAGAAAACTTCAATGCTTATGTTGGTAGACAACTACAACACAATGCTTATATGATTGAATGCTTGAGTGATTATCTATCTAGTGCTAAAGATGAACTGAAACTCATTAGTATACATGCTTCTATGGTCACCACTCAAGTAGAACAAGTACTTAAGGCTCAGAATGATTTGCTCAATGAATTAAATAGTAAGAATAATGATAATGCCATTAGAGTTGTAACTAGCGTTGGTAGAATGACTCAGGAACCTCTGTATCCTGAAGGCCACCCTAAGAGAATTGAGCAAGATTCTCAGAGAGCTAATTTAGATGCACCTAGTTCTTCTAAGAAGAAGAAAAAGAAAAATGATAAGAGTTTGCATGCTTCTAGTGAACCTGTAGCTCACCCACCTGAGAATCCCATTGATATATCTGTTTCTGATGCTGAGACACAATCTGGTAATGAACATGAACCTAGTGATAATATTAATGATGATGTTCATGTCGATGCTCAACCTAGCAATGATAATGATGTAGAGATTGAACCTGCTGTTGATCTTGATAACCCACAATTAAAGAATCAACGTTATGATAAGAGATACTTTGTTGCTAGGAAGCATGGTAGGGAAAAAGAACCATGGGTTCAGAAACCCATGCCTTTTTCTCCGAAACCATCCAAGAAAAAGGATGATGAGGATTCCGAGCGCTTTGCTAAAATGATTAGACCTATCTTTTTGCGTATGCGTTTGACTAATGTGCTTAAAATAAATCCTTATGCCAAGTATATGAAAGATATTATTACCAACAAAAGAAAGATACCTGAAGTAGAAATCTCCACCATGCTTGCCAAGTACACTTTTGAGGGTGGAATGCCTAAGAAATTAGGAGATCCAGGAGTACCTACTATACCTTGCTCCATTAAGAGAAACTATGTTAAAACTGCTTTGTGTGATCTTGGAGCGGGTGTTAGTGTTATGCCTCTCTCTTTATATCGTAGACTTGACTTGAGTAAGCTGACACCTACTGAAATATCTTTGCAAATGGCTGATAAATCAACTGCTATACCTGTCAGTATTTGTGAGGATGTGCCTGTTGTAGTTGCAAATGTTACTATTCTAACAGACTTTGTTGTACTTGATATTCCCGAGGATGATAGTATGCCTATTATTCTTGGAAGACCTTTTTTGAATACTGCAGGGGCTGTTATTGATTGCAACAAAGGCAATGTCACTTTTCATGTCAATGGTAATGATCATACAATACACTTTCCGAGGAAACAACCTCAGGTCTATAGTATCAATTATATTGGAAAAATTTCAACTATTACTATTGGAGGTTTTGAGTTTCCTATTCCTACTATCAAGAAGGCTTATGACATACTTATTGTTGGGGAGATACATATCCCCATTGAGGTAACATAGTGTTATTCGAAAATTCTCCGGTTTCATGTTACTCGGAAAGAGTTTATTAACAAGACCCGATCAACCTTGTTAATGGATTCCTTTTGATGAACATGGGATAGGTGAATCTAGATAGCACAACCCTTCTGTACCCTTCTTTTACTTTCTGTTAATTAGGTTAAATAAAACAAAAATAACATTATATGTCCGTTTCCAGACTTATCCGTGCAATAAAAAAAATATCCCAAAAATAAAAGTTCTCCAAATGCCATGAAAATGAAATATGTTTTTTTCTAGAATATTTAAGAAAATATGGCACTGAACACACAGCGAGGGGAGCCAGCACCTGGCCTCGAGGGCACAGGGCGCGCCCCCCCTTCACAGGGCGCCCCCCTGCCTCGAGGGTCCCACGTGCCCCCCCTCCACTTATCCTTTCACCCACACTCTTCTTCTTCCTCCCAAAAAAATCCCCAGCCAGCTCACACCCGAGTTCTAGCTCATTTTGCTGCCATTTTCGATCTCCTTGCTCAAAGCACCATTCACCAAACTGTTTGGGGGAGATTGTTCCTTGGTATGTGACTCCTCCATTGGTCCAATTAGTTTTGGTTCTTGTGCTTTATTTGTTGCAAATTTGTGCTGCTGTGGTGAACTTGTTCTTGAGCTTGCATGTCAAATTTTCTTGGTCCCAAGTAGTTCTAATGCATGATATAACCTCTAGGCACTTATAGGAGTTGTTGCTATCAATCTTGTTGAGTTTGGTTAACTTTTATTGTGAGTTACTAAAAATTTCAGAAATTTTCAGAAAAGGAAAATGTTAAAAAGAATATTGAGGGGCTCTTCCAGCAAGAGCTCAGAGGAGAAGAAGAAAAAAGAAAATAAGAAGCCCAAGTATCATCTTCCTCGCATGGCGGAAGTTCGACCGTGTGAATGGCCTTGTAATAATTTCATGACGTTCGCCGGTATTCATGAAGACTTTTATTGGATGGCGAATAATGCAGGCCTCACCGACTTCATCAATGACCAAAAATAATAGTATCTCTTACTCACCAATATTTTTACGCAAAGCTTCCATTTTCATTCTAGGAAAACACCACCTACGGTGGAGTTTAGCTTATATGATGTGGTTAAGGAGATATCACTGTTAGATTTTTGTGAAATATTGAAAGTACCCTTTGAAGGTAGACTAGATGAACCACGTCATGAAGACGTCAAAGGGTTTATTGATATGATAGCCGTAGGTGAAACTAGACAAGTTTCAGGAGCAAGAATCACCAGTATACACTTCCCTGTTCTGCGCTACTTTGCTTTATTTGCTAGTAGGTGTTTAATTGGTCGTGGGAACAGTGGGAATCTCAGTGCCCCTGATATTATCATTTTACGCCATGCCTTGTTTCGTGACACAACTTTTAGCTTGGGCGCCGTCGTTGCCAAATGATTGAGTCTGAACCGCTCAAAGGGGCCCGTCTTTGGAGGCATGTTTGCTTCTCGCCTTGCTGAACATTTTAATATACCTATTAGGCATCATGAGAAGGACGAAAAATTGCTTTCCCTTGTTTATCTAGACTACAAGAGCATGGTAGCTCATGACTTTATTGTTAAAGACAAAGATATGCAGCTACTTTATAAATTGAGGTTTGATGAAATATACTGTGAAATTGTTACCTTGCCTGCACCATCTCTGTTTGATCTATTCGCATGCAAGTACCTCATTACATCAGATGCCTTCTACCAGTACCAAGGCCAGGCACAAGCTTCAGAGCCTGAGCCAGAACCACCATTTGATCCTTCTCGTCAATCTGTTTATGGGTGGGATCTGGACGAGCTCGCCAACCAGTGGCATCCAGAGGACACATCTCAGTACACTGGAGGGAGTGGCTTCGATCCGTGGCCATAGACCAACTTAGGCCAAAAGCCTAAGCTTGGGGGAGTACGTGTTTCTCACCGACTTACATTCATGTTCACACACTTATTCTAGTTATCGGTGTTCACACTCTTTCACTGTACCATCCATGCTTAGTATCAATTTCTTTTTCTTAGTCTTTTTCTTGTGTGCTAGAAAAACCCAGAAAAACAAAAAAATATATTAGATGTAGCTTCTAGCTAATTTACTTTCTTTGCCTGTAGTAGTAACTAAAAAAATGAAAACTGTCAGGGATATGACTAGTGAGTATAAACCGGCCAGGAGGTCCGGATTACGCTAGTAAAATTATATTATCAGAAGCCTAGTAGAGTATGTAACAGGAGGTTATAACCCACAGAGGTTTAGGGCCCATGTATAAGGCCCATGATCTGTAAACCGTCATACCATGTAACTTGGGATGTAAGATAGAAAGAGTAGAGACCGAGGCGGACACGTTTATGAGCCGGCCTCGGGACTCTGTAAACTGGACCGGGCGTCGCCTCCTATATAAAGGGACGACCCGACGACGGTTCATGACAAGAAACAACAGCTCGAGACACACGCAAGCGGATTCGCTCCCTGGTCATCGAAGCCCAAGCAATACCACACCAAACTAGACGTAGGCTTTTACCTTCATCGAAGGGGCCGAACTAGTATAAAACTCCCTGTGTCCTTCGTCCGCTTTAACCCCTTTAAGCTAACCCGAGCGATGGCCTCACACTAAGTCTGTTAACCCGAACATCTGCCGTGCTAAATCCACGACAGTTGGCGCCCAGCGTGGGGCTATCGCACGATGGTTTCGAGTTCTTGAAGGGCAGCTTTGAAGGGCTTAAGGGTTACGCAGTGGGCCGGATGACTAAGAATCGTCGCGGACGGATCTACATCGACGATGCGGGCTGGGGCCCCGAGGCCGATTCAATCGAATACGGGTACCGGGCCCCCTTCGGCGGCATCCACGTCTTCATCGGCAAGATCGGCGAACCGGGCCCTGAGTCGGACGTCTTCCCCAACATCGTCGAGCCGGCTCAGCGTGCGAGAACAGCCCGGACTCAGCCTGCCGTGAAGCACGTCTTCGTCGGAGCAGTGCATGGAGTACAAGCCGTGGACGGATTGGATTCTGGTGGCGAGACAGTTGTCTATTCCAATGATGAATCCTCATCCGGAGAGACCGAATCTTTGTATCTGTTGCAGGACGGCCGGTCCGAGGGCGTGTCTGATGGCAATAGTATTCCGGACCCCTTTGATCCGCCAAACATGGTTGCTGTTTTCATGGCCGGATCACAACCTATGTAGCAGCCCACAACGACTGGGGCGTTAACCTCAGAGGCAGCGGGAGCCAGAGTTGGAAACCTTCCCCCGTCGCCCTCTGACGTCCTATCCACCTTAGTCGATAACTTGACGGCACTCGCAATAGCAGAAGTAGCCCAGGCCGACAAGGCGCAGCATGATGTGGAGATCGCTCAGTTGAAGAGCAGGATTGAGCAAGCTAAGTTAGATCTGGATGCGGAGAAAGCCAGGATGGCTAAAAGGCAGGCAGAGCTAGATTCCCAAGCTTTTCGGCTCAGGCTGGATCAGAATGCTTCACAGGAGGTAATGTAAAGAAGGCAACAATCTCGTTTACCGCCGGTTTATGAGGCAAGGAATCTCTTTGGCACACTAGGAGCGGGAACCAGTAACCGCCCAGAGGTAAACCGGGGAGGAGCTCCGGGGACGGGCGCGTCAGTTTAGCCACCATCCACAGAGCGGAACCGCCAAGTTGTGCCAACGCCGCACGTACCCACTCCTCCCGGCCATTATTCTAACCCATTGCACAACATTGTCACCGCCGCTTCACGACTGGTCGCTCTTCCCATTGAGGGGACGTCCCCCATAGCAGTGGAGGCATGACGGGCTAAGGAGTTGCTGGACACGGCGTTAACACAGCAGCAGGCGTATTCCTATAGCCGGGAGAGGATTCATTCAACCCCCCGCCTGAGCCGGAGTTACACAAGGCACCTGGATGAACCGGCTGTATCTAGCAGCGCGCGGAGACGGCACCGACAGAGGCAGGATAATCCGGCAGGAACAGGGGCACATGCCCAAGAGGCGGTGGACCAGGTTGGACATACTGCCCGCGACGATACCCGTCAAGCAACGCCGGTTCACCCCACCACCACAGAAATAGGAATCATGTCCAGTTCCTTGGGGGTGCAGTGTCTCATCCCCGCTTTACGAAACATGAAGTTGCCCAAAGACTTCAAAGGCCCGCGCAAGGTACCCAACTATACGACGGATCTGGCTCCGGAGGCATGGGTTGAAAGTTATGAGATGGCTATGGAGATGCTCAACGTGGATGAAGCGGCATGCGCTAAATACTTCACAATGATGCTTGAGGGCACGGCCCGGACGTGGTTAAAAGGTTTACCACCTGATACGTCCAAAACGTATCTATAATTTCTGCTTGCTCCATGCCACTTTTGGGTGATATTGCTACGATATTCATACACTTCCATACACTTTTGATCATATTTGGACTAACTTACTAATCCAGTGCACCCCAGTGCCAGTTTCTGTTTTCGGCTATTTTTGTATTTCAGGTTTTCACGTTTCGAGAACTGCCCAGAAAAATCCAGAAAAATTATATAAAAAATCAGCGATCCGGAAACAACACTGCGTCCGAAGGGCAGCCTGGGGGGGGGGG
>LR738713.1:771631454-771686754 GCA_902687465.1 Secale cereale
CCAGGCGCCCTGGCGGCGCGCCCCCCTGGGCCGCGCTGGGGGGGCGCCTGGGCCCCCCGAAGCCCGTCCGGTGCCCCCTTTGGCATATATTTAGAGGGACCTCCGAAACCCTCAGGACAGGAACTCTTTTCGCGATCCCATCTCTGTTCCGCCGCCGCAGCCGCTTTCGAGACCGGGAGCACCAGGAGAACTCTTCCCGGCACCCTGCCGGAGGGGAGGATCACCACCGGGAGCTTCTCCACCACCATGGACGCCTCCTGGATGACTCATGAGTAGTCTCCCTTGGACCATGAGTCCATGACCAGTAGCTATGTGATGTTCTCCTCCCGTTCTTGTGCTTCACTAATTAGTCCTCGTGAGCTACCCTACATGATCGAGGCACCTATGTAATCCTTATGCTGTTGCTATGTTGAGTTTGCTGGGATCCGATGGATTATGAGATTATGTTCAGATTGATCTTGAGTAATATATTTGATTCACCTCTTTTATATTTTAGTTCATAAGTAATTCTTGCATGTTCTCCGTTGTTATTTATTGCTTTGGCCGAGTAATAGGTAGTGACTCCAAGAGGGGACGTTATGCTCGATTGTGGGTTCATGCCCCTCGATGACTAGCTTGAGTGACAGAAACATGAGTCTAGGGGATGTGTTGTTGCCACAAGGGGGAAAACAACGGTGCTTGTGCCCGCGGGTGCAAGGATTGTTTACTTTACGCAAAGTTCTTTTAATGCAGTTGTCTGTTGCATTGAGTTTACACTATGGGTGGGACTCGCAACTTAATACCAGCGAGATGTTCTGGATAGATATCTCAAGGTGGATGATTAGTAGTAGATATTGATGGATTTCGGTCTACTTACTTTGGCATACCGCCCATGCTTTGAACCTCAACCTTTCTTGCAATGTAGTCAGCATTGGTTTGCGTTCGTGGTCCTGTCAATTGCCCAGCTGTCAGGACCCCGATCCTAAGTCACACCGATCTAGCTGTAACACGTCATATCACTTTGCGGCCTCACGCACGGTAACCCCACGGGTGCCACCTTACCTGGCCCGGGACCGTTTGCGCATTTTGGCACACGTATATGACAGTGTCGCTAGCATCCATATGACAGAGAACCCGGGCCGACATGGCTAGTTATAAACCAAAAGTGGCACTAAATTACAGAGACAAGCATCCATGACCCAGCAACGAACGTGTCGGTCATCAACGTATGAACCCAAGTCGTAGCAAGCTACATGGACTTAAAGGAACAACGCGTGACATTTCCCCTAAGGGACAGACACAGGAACGAAGAAGGACACATGCCGGCCAGCCTACGTGTTCCGAGCAGTAGCAAGCTACCAAGGCTCATTGGAATCACTAGGAGGCATTTCCCTGTAAGATAGGCTACCAAAGGAAAACAACTAGGTGTCGGATCCCACACATACCAAGCATTTCAATCATACACGCAATATGCTCAATATGTGCAAATACAACATTGCATCACAACAGAACTCTATGACTCAAGTACTTTATTTAAAAGGCTCCAAGAGCCATACATAACATATCCATACAAGTAGGGGTCACATGACCCAACACTCAAGTCATACAGTCATACAAGCACAAGCGGAAGCTACATGTCTGAGTACAGACAACTTAGAAAATAAAACAGGCTTGGTGTAGCCTGACTATCTACAAGGCCCTTCACAAGCTCCAGATCACCGTCTGGGTGTCAAGCTACTCGTCGACGTCAACGTCTATGTAGAACCCCTCAGCAGGGGCAGGGTTCTCCTCTGCAACAGTTATTAAGCAAACATGAGTACAAAGGTACTCAGCAAGTCTTACCACAGAACCTATCATACATGCAACATTATCAAAGGGGGTAGTGGAGTTTATAGCAGAATGCCAGCTTTGACCTTGGCTAACCTATACTACAACTCTCAACAGATTGCAAGATGTTATTACGAACACGAGTCCTCTAATCACCACATCAATACACTACCGAGGATCCTCTCCCGTCATCCTACGGAAGGGCCATCCACGGCACTCACGCTTATCTTGAGGCTTTTAGTAGTATCCATCAACTTGTCTATGAACTGTAAGAGTAACCAAGTAGTTCGTACCGCGAACAACGGCTATTCGAATAGTTTGATAACCCTGCAGGGGTGTACTTCTTCACACACGCTTCCACCACTTATCGCCGTTTACTCGGCGTGTACTCGGCAACCTTCAAGCGGAAGCCCAGCGAGGGTGTCGGCCACGACCTGACTAACTACTCAAGTCTCTCGTCCAGGTTCATCGCCTATTTGGGTTCCATCCGTGGGGAGATCCGGCCGGGGTGTCGCTCACGGCCCCAAACGATGTGTACAGGGTTCCCGAGTCACCAAACGGGCAACCGGTACACCGTGCCACATACCTGTCGCATCACAACCCACCCCGAGGGTCAGCGTTGTGCACGACCTCCAGTAAGCTATAAACACCAGAAACTAGTTGCAACTCCTGGACAGAGATCAAGGGTAATTAGTAAGTCGGGAGGGTCCATTGGTTTCGGGCCCAATGCATGGTAGTAACTGCAACTTGAACCACATATACAGATCTCGGGTCCTATGTACGGTTGCAATGAAACAACCCACCACGTACTCCTACATGGCCTTTTATCAATACCTTTACCAAGCGTATTCCACACTTCCTTCTCTTTATCAAAAGATTGTTTCACTCTGATTCATCACCCAGATGAATCAGACCAGACACAACTCTAAGCATAGCAGGCAACATAAACAAATAGCATGGTGGATCACACATCACATGGCTCAATCAACTCCTAGACATGCTAGTGGGTTTCAACTATTTACTGTGGCAATGACAGGTCATGCAAGGGAATAGGGTTCAACTACCGCAGCAAGTAGCAGTTCACGCGCTGTTGCCTTAATGCAGTAAAAGAGAGCAGGAGCGAGAAGATTGGTTGTATCGGAATGATCAATGATTGCTTGCCTGACAGGGTAGTTGTCGGGTACTGCTCTTCAACTGGATACGCAGCAGTATCCTCGGGAGCAGGACCTAACACAGGAAATACCGACGATACAATCATTAACAAACAAATGCAACAATATGATGCATGTTTATGACATGGCAAGATGCATGTGTGTTGGCTAATGCAACTAAGACCAGAGGGGTTTGAATCTATTTGAATCAAGGATTCAAATTGAAGTTCAAACTAGTATTTAAATAAGTGCATTATCATGTTTTTGATATATACAGCAAGTTAACTTGTTCAAACATGCATGAAACTAGTGCCATTAGATAGATTGGATTTTTCTGATCATTTTTCATATATAAATCTTTTCCATCTGAGCTATGGTTGATTTTATATGATTTTTTAGAAGTTTTGGGTATTTTCTGGAATTTCCTGAATTATTTTAAATCTAAAAATCCCAGAAAAACCTTTACTGCGTCAGCATGACATCATGCTGACGTCAGCCAGTCAACAGGGCCAGTCCAGGTCAAACCTGACCAGTGGGTCCCTCATGTCAGTGTCACAGCTAATTAACTGAGTTAATTAGAGTTAAACTAAAACTAATTAGCTGTCAGTGGGGCCAGGGCCCACATGTCAGTGACTAAACTAATTAATTAATTAATATTAAAATAAAACCTAAACCAAGTTTGACATGCGGGCAGGGCCCACATGTCATTGACCCAGGGGGTCAAACTCGTGGTCAAAACAGGTCCAACTCGCCGGCGTTTAGCCGCCGGCGAGGCCAAACGCGGCGGCGTGCTTTGGAAAACGGCTGTGGTGCACGTTTCGAGCTGCGGCTGGGTGCGTTGGAGAGCTCTTGCTCTTTCGCATCGGATGGAGGTGGTCGCCGGACCTGGGGTGGCCGGAGACGACGGCAACAAGCTCGACGGCGGCGACCGGCGTCGGGCGTGTGTGGGGATGCGGCTGCAGGGGCCTAGGCGATGCTTGCGTAGCACCGTTCGCATCTACGTGCTGTGGTGAGTGCGTTGGATGGGTGCCGGTGACCAAATGGTCACCGGAGCATCACCGGCGACGAGCACGGCGGCGGTGCGTGCGGTGGAGCTACGTGCAGTGTGTTACAGGGCAAGAGGGAGCCAACAGAGAGGGGGAGGAGGTAGCTAGTCTCACAGCGGTTGCAGCGAGCACCGAAGCGAGCTCGGAGGTGGTCGGAGCTGAGCAGCACGGCGAGGGGGATCTCCGCGGCCGGAGTTGGGGAAGAAGAGCTCGGGGGCGTCTCCAGGGCGGGCGAGCGCTCGGGGCTCGGCCTGTCGAAGCAGTCGAGGACGGCGGAGACGAGGGACAACACGGCGGAGCTCGGGGACGACAGTGGACGTGGTTTCTACGACGGTGCGATCACGGCGGCGTCGGCCATGGCGTGGGGAGAGCGGAGGAGAGGAGCTGGGGAGAAACGGAGGTGTCTGGGGGGTCGAGGGAGACGTGGACGCTCGATCCACTCCTCCAGGACGGCGAGGGGGCGAAGCAAGGCGGCGGGCAGCTGCGTGGCGCGCGGCGCGGTCGCCGTCGAGCACCTGCCTGCCTGCCTGGCCGAGCCAAGCAGCTCGCTGGAGCGGCAGCTGGGCTGGGCCGGCAGGTGGGCCGGGTGGGCGCCAGGTAAGTGTTCTCTCTCTCTCTCTCCCTTTTCTATTTTCAATTCTGTTTCATTTCTTTTGCAACTTTGTTCATTTAATAAAAATGCCTAAACATTTTTATAAATCATAACACTTGTCATACCTGCTGTATATAATATGAACAGTAGGAAACATTATAGTTTATGATTATTTGAGCATTTAAAATATTTTATAGTATTTAAATGCCCAAATTCAAATACCATATGATTTAATCCAAAACCCTAGATTGTCCTAGAAAATTGTGCACCATTTTTGGCAGAGGTTTAAGACCAAGGCAGAAATGATGAACATTTTGAACGGCATTTTGGGTACATTGGAAAATATTTTAGTAAACCCTAGTTGTTAGGGGAGGGGTGCTGGGGTTTCTGTTAATCCCATTTCAAGTTTCTTTGAAAGTAAACATGATGCACACTCTAGTCAGGTCCTAATGCAAGTGCTAGCTAGGGATGTGACAACTCACCCCCACTTAAAAGAATCGCGTCCCGAGATTCGGGTTCCTCCGGAAAGAGGGTGGGGTACTCAAGTCGAAGACGATCCTCCCTTTCCCAAGTAGCTTCACTCTCGGAATGATGTGACCATTGAACCTTGAGAAACTTGATATTGTGGCGTCGAGTAGTGCGCTCAGTTTGATCAAGAATACGAACGGGGTATTCTCGATATGTGAGATTGTCTTGGAGATCAAGCGTTTCGTGGTCCACTCTGCGGATAGGATCCGAGAAGCAACGCCTGAGTTGAGAAACGTGGAAAACATCATGAACTCTGGAGAGGTGCGGAGGTAGTTCCAATTGGTAGGAAACTTCTCCTCGTTTGGCAAGAATGGGAAAAGGACCGATGTAACGAGGGGCCAATTTGCCTTTGATACCGAATCGATGGGTTCCCTTAAGAGGAGTAACCCGAAGGTAAGCCTTATCGCCGACTTCAAAAGTCACAGCCTTATGATGACTATCATATTGGCTCTTTTGGCGAGACTGGGCTGTTTTCAATCTTTCACGAACGATGCGAACTTGTTCCTCTGCTTCCTGAATCATATCCGGGCCAAAGAATTGTCTTTCGCCGGTTTCTGACCAGTTAAGAGGTGTTCGACACCTTCGTCCATATAGAACTTCGAAGGGAGCTTTACCCAGGCTGGCTTGATAACTACTGTTATAAGCGAATTCGGCAAATGGAAGACATTTTTCCCATTCCATACCGAAAGAAATGACAGAGGCTCGAAGCATGTCCTCCAGAATTTGATTGACTCGTTCCACTTGACCACTTGATTGCGGATGGAAGGCAGTACTGAAAGAGAGATGAGTTCCCATAGCATTCTGGAAACTTTCCCAAAATCGTGAAGTGAAAAGACTTCCACGGTCTGAGTTAATCTCTAACGGTACACCATGAAGTGATACTATTCGAGAGATATATAATTCTGCTAGCTGGCTAGCGGTAATACTCTCCCGAACAGGCAGGAAATGAGCTACTTTAGAGAGGCGGTCGATAACGACGAAGATAGCATTATTCCCTTTCCTGGACCTGGGAAAACCGGTAATGAAGTCCATACCGACTTTATCCCATTTCCATTCAGGAATAGCTAGAGGTTGAAGGGTGCCAGCAGGCCGTTGATGCTCTGCTTTAACTTGACGACAAACGTCGCAGTTAGCGATGAACTGAGCGATTTCTCTCTTCATCCTAGTCCACCAGAATCTTTGACGTAGGTCTTGATACATTTTGGTACTACCGGGATGAATCGTGAGAGGAGATTCATGAGCCTCCTTGAGGATCAAACGTCTTAGGTTTCGCACCTTAGGAACCACTAAGCGGTTGCTAAAGAATACGACTCCTTGATCATCAATTGAGAAACATCCTGCAACTCCTTTCTTGATGTTCCTTTTAATACGGGAAATTCCGGGATCAACCTTCTGTGCTTTGATGACCTGATCCAAAAGGGTAGGTTTTGCCACCAAGGTGGAAAGGAATCCTCGAGGAACAATGTGAAGGTTAAGCTTACGAAATTCCTCGTGGAGAAGTGGTTGACTTTGTTGTAACATTAAATTGTTACAATAAGACTTACGACTTAGTGCATCAGCCATGACATTGGCCTTTCCAGGAGTATAAGTGATTCCTAAATCGTAGTCGGTGAGCAACTCAACCCAACATCTTTGCCTGAGATTCAAATCCGGTTGGGTGAAGATATACTTCAAGCTTTGGTGATCAGTGAAAATTTCACAGCGATTACCAAGGAGGTAATGCCGCCATGTTTTGAGTGCATGGACTACAGCTGCAAGCTCTAGATCATGAGTAGGATAGTTATCCTCATGTGGACGCAACTGTCGGGATGCGTATGCAATCACTTGATGATCTTGCATAAGAATGCAACCTAGTCCTTGTCGCGAGGCGTCGCAATAGATTATAAAATCCTTGGAAAAGTCTGGTGGTACCAGTACAGGTGCAGATGTCAGGCGTCTTTTCAGTTCCTGAAAACTGGACTCGCACTGTGGGGTCCACTCAAACTTTTTATCTTTCTTGAGGAGTTCGGTTAGAGGTTTAGCAACCTTGGAGAAGTTCTCGACGAAACGTCGGCAATAGCTCGCTAAGCCAAGAAAACTCCTAACTTGCTTGACCGATTCAGGGGGAGTCCAATCGAGGACGGCTTGAACTCGCTCGGGATTGACAGCAATACCCTTGCCAGAGATTACATGACCTAGATAGGTTACTTCTGGCAACCAAAATTCACATTTAGAGAATTTGGCATAAAGGCGGTGCTCTCGAAGTTTCGTCAATACCAGCCTTAAATGCTCGGCATGATCTTCCTTGTTCTTGGAGAAAATGAGTATATCATCGAGGTATACCACGACGAATTTATCCAAATACTCCATGAATATAGAATTCATTAACCGAGAAAAGGTAGCTGGGGCATTGGTTAATCCGAAGGACATGACGGTGTACTCGTATTGGCCATAACGAGTAACGAAAGCCGTTTTAGGAATGTCCCCGTTCTTGATTTTGATTTGATGGTAGCCCAACCTCAAATCCATCTTAGAGAAGACTGAGGATCCAGCGAGCTGATCATACAGGTCGTTGATCCTGGGAAGCGGATACTTATTCTTTATGGTGACCAGATTGACAGGTCGGTAATCTACAACCATCCGCTCCGTTCCATCCTTCTTCTTGACGAAGAGGACGGGGCAAGCCCAAGGGGAAGAGCTAGGACGGATGAAACCTTTTTGCAAAGACTCATCGAGTTGTTTCTTTAGCTCAGCTAATTCTAGTGGTGCCATCTTATAAGGTCTCCTAGAGATTGGGACAGTTCCAGGAATAAGATCTATCACGAACTCGACATCTCTGTCAGGTGGAACTCCTGGCAGTTCTTCTGGAAAAACATCCGGAAAGTCACGAACTACCGGGATATCTTCGAGTTCTGGTAGAGGGCTGGCATTAAGAGAGTAGAGCTGACGTTCAGCCATTCGAGTCAAGACATTGACTATCTTGCCGGATGGATGTGTAAGTTGAACGGTCCTAGTAAAGCAGTCAATTTTGGCGTAATGGGTTGTCATCCAATCCATACCCATAATGATATTTATGTCCGAGGACTTGAGAGCGATTAAGGATGCAAGGAAAACAAGTCTATCGACAAGGATTTCATTTCCATGGCTTACCCTAGAGGTCTGCCACTTTGAACCAGGAGTTTGAATAACCATGGAAGTAGGCATGTCACAAAAAGTCATGTTGTGCAATCGAGCATAGCTTTCAGATATGAACGAATGGGATGCTCCAGTATCGAAAAGAACAGATGCCGGATGGCAGTTTACGAGAAGCGTACCAAGGACGACGTTAGGATCCTCATAAGCTTCTTCGGCAGAAACATAGTTGACATGACGACGTGCAGTGGGGATTGGCTTGACATAGTTCACCTTGCCGGTTGGCTTACCACGGCCAACGGGTTTTCCTGGCTGATTCTGGGGACAATCACGCATGTAGTGTCCCGGTTCTCCACACTTGAAACATGTCACAGTGGTGGTGCGTGGAGCAAAGTTGGGGGGTGGACCTCCATAGGTCTTAGCCGGTGCAAACTGTTGAGTTGGACAAGGCGCCTCATAGGATGGCCTCGGTGTATACTTGGGTGGCAGAGCAGTGTTAGGAACCCATACACGGCGCTTGTGAGAACCAGAGCCGGATGAGGAACCAAGGTCTCGAGTATGCTTGCGGGTGGCCTCAAAGTCGGTCTGGCCTGTCTCAGCACTGATAGCCTTGTTAACCAACTTCTGGAAGGAGGCGCACTCGTGCAGACGTAGATCACGACGAAGTTCAGGGCTGAGTCCCTTGCGGAACCTCGCCTGTTTCTTGGCATCGGTGGATACTTCTTCAGGTGCATAGCGTGCCAGATTACCAAACTCACGACTATAGCCATCCACAGTTAAACGACCCTGGGTGAAATTGCAGAATTCCTCCCGCTTGCGATCCATGAGACCTTCCGGAATGTGGTGTTCACGGAATGCCTCACTGAACTCAACCCAGGTAGTGACTTGGCCAGCAGGACGCATAGCTTCAAAGTTTTCCCACCAAAGACTGGCAGGGCCCTCAAGATGGTAGGCGGCGTAGATAACCTTGTCAGCTTCGGCCACACGGGCAGAGTGTAGCTTGTGGGTGATACTACGTAGCCAGTCATCAGCATCCAGAGGTTCAGTGGAGTGATGGAACTTCGGTGGACACATCTTGATAAAATCGTGGATTGACACCACGTCATTCCTCTGACGGAACCCAGTGTTTTGCTCTATGCGTTCCAACAGACGGTTGGTCTCTCTCTTGTTCCCTTCTGCTTCAAGCATAACTTCCGCCAAGGAGGGTGGCTGGGGCAGATTTCCATCTCTAGCCCCACTAGCCTCACCCTGCTCCTGAGCAGCAGGAGTGTTGCGAGTGTTGACCATCCTAGGAAAACAAAACAACGGTTTAGACAAGGATGGCAAAATTTGACATAGAAGTGCAGAATGTAATGGATGACACAGAATGCAGAGATATTCATCCGTACGACATGGTAATATAGGAACTGCTATATATACACCAGTGGTCATACACACCATACAAAGTTTAGTACAAGCCAAGGCTAAAGTACAACTGCGGTGAAAGACGATACATCCCATCATAGGCATTCCAGGCTCCTATACATTATTTAACTACACCTCCGGAATTCAGTACACACTAAGTCATATTCCACAAGACGCGCAGGACTGTGGAAATACAACTACTACAATACTACTACTACCACGGACTAGCTCAGACATTCGCGTAGTAATCCTCGTAGAGATTACCACCGTAGCCTGGAAGTGGTACAGACGGATCTTGGAACTCGCGAGCACTCGAAGGTTGTGGACCATAAGGGCATGGATGTGGTCTCGGTCCCGATGCTGGTGGTAACCGACGCCCACGTGGAGGTGTAATACCCCCAACGTCACGCCAATCCATGCGATCAGGCAGACGAGTCCGCACAGGATACAAATCCCGCATGTCCAGATATCCAGCGTGCACAGCAGGTGCAAGTCGTGTCAAAGTAGTCCAGTGAGCGGCTCGGGTGTTATACAGCTCCATTCGGAGGGCACGGACCTCACGGTCCCTATCCTCCAACATCTGAACAGTAGTCTGAAGCAGTGGCTCTTCACGGGCAGCATCAGTATACAGACCAGTGTAGTAGCCTTCTTCTCCAGGGAGTGAAGCTGGCATGTAACAGAACTCAGTGTTCAGCAACAGGGCATGCCTAGCACGGAGAATGGTCATCATCGAATAAGCGGCATCCTGAACTGCCATCTCGATGGTAATCCCGAGTCCATAAGACCAATGGATGGGATCATTTGCTCCGGGATATGAGGGGTATATCCGGACTGTACAGAAATACTGACTTTGATTGAAATCCCGATACTGTTCCTCCACGATGTATTCAGGATACCAGCGATAACCGGTCTCAGTCATCACACGGACTAGCATGGCCGTGTGACCGGGCACATTAATGCACCGAGTCAAACGAACCACTTGGTGAGGAATGCGGCCAGACATCTGAAACACGAAATAATGCAAAGGCATTAGTGTTTCTGGAAGAAATCGGGCAGCATAACAACTGTAAATGCTCAAACAGAGATTTGAGACATCATACAAATGATAGCACAGCCACTCAACAATTCCATATCAAGGTTCCGGTTCAACAATCATCATACTCAACAGGATAGAAACTGAACTGAGGCTTGAAACCAACAATCCTAAGAGTCTACGGATTAGTAACGCGTGAACCTAGTAAGGATAAGAGGCCTAGTCCTATTCCCCGTAGAAAGAATAGACAGACTCAGATCAGAAGGGCACAAGGTAAAGGAGTAAAAAGAGCCTTACGTTCCCTTCCACAATCAATTCCCCTACATATAACTAAGAATTTTTCTAGACTCAACATCGACCAGTTTGGCTTGAGAAACCTACACGCAGTCCAGCTCTGATGCCAACGCTGTCAGGACCCCGATCCTAAGTCACACCGATCTAGCTGTAACACGTCATATCACTTTGCGGCCTCACGCACGGTAACCCCACGGGTGCCACCTTACCTGGCCCGGGACCGTTTGCGTATTTTGGCACACGTATATGACAGTGTCGCTAGCATCCATATGACAGAGAACCCGGGCCGACATGGCTAGTTATAAACCAAAAGTGGCACTAAATTACAAAGACATGCATCCATGACCCAGCAACGAACGTGTCGGTCATCAACGTATGAACCCAAGTCGTAGCAAGCTACATGGACTTAAAGGAACAACGCGTGACATTTCCCCTAAGGGACAGACACAGGAACGAAGAAGGACACATGCCGGCCAGCCTACGTGTTCCGAGCAGTAGCAAGCTACCAAGGCTCATTGGAATCACTAGGAGGCATTTCCCTGTAAGATAGGCTACCAAAGGAAAACAACTAGGTGTCGGATCCCACACATACCAAGCATTTCAATCATACACGCAATATGCTCAATATGTGCAAATACAACATTGCATCACAACAGAACTCTATGACTCAAGTACTTTATTTAAAAGGCTCCAAGAGCCATACATAACATATCGATACAAGTAGGGGTCACATGACCCAACACTCAAGTCATACAGTCATACAAGCACAAGCGGAAGCTACATGTCTGAGTACAGACAACTTAGAAAATAAAACAGGCTTGGTGTAGCCTGACTATCTACAAGGCCCTTCACAAGCTCCAGATCACCGTCTGGGTGTCAAGCTACTCGTCGACGTCAACGTCTATGTAGAACCCCTCAGCAGGGGCAGGGTTCTCCTCTGCAACAGTTATTAAGCAAACATGAGTACAAAGGTACTCAGCAAGTCTTACCACAGAACCTATCATACATGCAACATTATCAAAGGGGGTAGTGGAGTTTATAGCAGAATGCCAGCTTTGACCTTGGCTAACCTATACTACAACTCTCAACAGATTGCAAGATGTTATTACGAACACGAGTCCTCTAATCACCACATCAATACACTACCGAGGATCCTCTCCCGTCATCCTACGGAAGGGCCATCCACGGCACTCACGCTTATCTTGAGGCTTTTAGTAGTATCCATCAACTTGTCTATGAACTGTAAGAGTAACCAAGTAGTTCGTACCGCGAACAACGGCTATTCGAATAGTTTGATAACCCTGCAGGGGTGTACTTCTTCACACACGCTTCCACCACTTATCGCCGTTTACTCGGCGTGTACTCGGCAACCTTCAAGCGGAAGCCCAGCGAGGGTGTCGGCCACGACCTGACTAACTACTCAAGTCTCTCGTCCAGGTTCATCGCCTATTTGGGTTCCATCCGTGGGGAGATCCGGCCGGGGTGTCGCTCACGGCCCCAAACGATGTGTACAGGGTTCCCGAGTCACCAAACGGGCAACCGGTACACCGTGCCACGTACCTGTCGCATCACAACCCACCCCGAGGGTCAGCGTTGTGCACGACCTCCAGTAAGCTATAAACACCAGAAACTAGTTGCAACTCCTGGACAGAGATCAAGGGTAATTAATAAGTCGGGAGGGTCCATTGGTTTCGGGCCCAATGCATGGTAGTAACTGCAACTTGAACCACACATACAGATCTCGGGTCCTATGTACGGTTCCAATGAAACAACCCACCACGTACTCCTACATGGCGTATTCCACACTTCCTTCTCTTTATCGAAAGATTGTTTCACTCTGATTCATCACCCAGATGAATCAGACCAGACACAACTCTAAGCATAGCAGGCAACATAAACAAATAGCATGGTGGATCACACATCACATGGCTCAATCAACTCCTACACATGCTAGTGGGTTTCAACTATTTACTGTGGCAATGACAGGTCATGCAAGGGAATAGGGTTCAACTACCGCAGCAAGTAGCAGTTCACGCGCTGTTGCCTTAATGCAGTAAAAGAGAGCAGGAGCGAGAAGATTGGTTGTATCGGAATGATCAATGATTGCTTGCCTGACAGGGTAGTTGTCGGGTACTGCTCTTCAACTGGATACGCAGCAGTATCCTCGGGAGCAGGACCTAACACAGGAAATACCGACGACACAATCATTAACAAACAAATGCAACAATATAATGCATGTTTATGACATGGCAAGATGCATGTGTGTTGGCTAATGCAACTAAGACCAGAGGGGTTTGAATCTATTTGAATCAAGGATTCAAATTGAAGTTCAAACTAGTATTTAAATAAGTGCATTATCATGTTTAGCCGCCGTTTAGCCGCCGGCGAGGCCAAACGCGGCGGCGTGCTTCGGAAAACGGCTGTGGTGCACGGTTCGAGCTGCGGCTGGGTGCGTTGGAGAGCTCTTGCTCTTTCGCATCGGATGGAGGTGGTCGCCGGACCTGGGGTGGCCGGAGACGACGACAACAAGCTCGACGGCGGCGACCGGCGTCGGGCGTGTGTGGGGATGCGGCTGCAAGGGCCTAGGCGATGCGTGCGTAGCACCGTTCGCATCTACGTGCTGTGGTGAGTGCGTTGGACGGGTGCCGGTGACCAAATGGTCACCGGAGCATCACCGGCGACGAGCACGGCGGCGGTGCGTGCGGTGGAGCTACGTGCAGTGTGTTACAGGGCAAGAGGGAGCCAACGGAGAGGGGGAGGAGGTAGCTAGTCTCACAGCGGTTGCAGCGAGCACCGAAGCGAGCTCGGAGGTGGTCGGAGCTGAGCAGCACGGCGAGGGGGATCTCCGCGGCCGGAGTTGGGGAAGAAGAGCTTGGGGGCGTCTCCAGGGCGGGCGAGCACTCGGGGCTCGGCCTGTCGAAGCAGTCGAGGACGGCGGAGACGAGGGACAACACGGCGGAGCTCGGGGACGACGGTGGACGTGGTTTCTACGACGGTGCGATCACGGCGGCGTCGGCCATGGCGTGGGGAGAGCGGAGGAGAGGAGCTGGGGAGAAACGGAGGTGTCTGGGGGGTCGAGGGAGACGTGGACGCTCGATCCACTCCTCCAGGACGGCGAGGGGGCGAAGCAGGGCGGCGGGCAGCTGCGTGGCGCGCGGCTCGGTCGCCGTCGAGCACCTGCCTGCCTGCCTGGCCGAGCCAAGCAGCTCGCTGGAGCGGTGGCTGGGCTGGGCCGGCAGGTGGGCCGGGTGGGCGCCAGGTAAGTGTTCTCTCTCTCTCCCTTTTCTATTTTCTTTTCTGTTTCATTTCTTTTGCAACTTTGTTCATTTAATAAAAATGCCTAAACATTTTTATAAATCATAACACTTGTCATACCTGCTGTATATAATATGAACAGTAGGAAACATTATAGTTTATGATTATTTGAGCATTTAAAATGTTTTATAGTATTTAAATGCCCAAATTCAAATACCATATGATTTAATCCAAAACCCTAGATTGTCCTAGAAAATTGTGCACCATTTTTGGCAGAGGTTTAAGACCAAGGCAGAAATGATGAACATTTTGAAGGGCATTTTGGGTACATTGGAAAATATTTTAGTAAACCCTAGTTGTTAGGGGAGGGGTGCTGGGGTTTCTGTTAATCCCATTTCAAGTTTCTTTGAAAGTAAACATGATGCACACTCTAGTCAGGTCCTAATGCAAGTGCTAGCTAGGGATGTGACACCAGCTGTAATTTGTTTACCTCACATAGCTGTTTTATCGTCTTTTGGGAGAGAGACATCACTAGTGAACATCATGAGACTCCGGTCCATATTACCATCATTGATCACATCCACTATTTACTTTTCGTTATTTACTTACTATTGCAAAAACTATCTATCACTACTATCATTGCTTTTAATCCTTTGTGAACTACAAGGCCGGAGAGATTGACAACCTCTCTGTACTCGTTGGGAGCAAAGTTATTTGTATCTGTGTGCAGGTCCACGTTGGTTGCTACTAATCTGGCGCCGTAGCAATTGACACCTACTTGTTGAACCTAGGAGTCTCTGGGGAATCGATCCTTGGCATCTTTGCTAGGGGAAAACACTTCTACTTACTGCATCTTACACCTTCCACTTGGGGTAACCAACGAGGGGTTCGAGGCCCATCAAGGAGTATTTTCTGGCGCCGTTGCCGGGGACTCCACTCTTCAGGATAGGGGAGTTGCATGCTATCTTTTACCTTTGCTTTTTAGTCTTGTTAGTTTACCTTTCGTTTTTGTTTTAGTACCTTTTTATCGAAAATCACAAAAATAGTTATCTTGCTTGCTTGCTACTATGGGTTCTACCAAAAACACTAAATGGGAGGAGTACACCCCTACTTCCATTGCCCCAATTATCACTGACGGGATTTACAAAAGTAATAAACCTTGTGATTACACTAGTTTTGACGGAGAGTTATGCCCATGGCATGGTCTTCCAGGAAAAAAGTATGAGCCTCAGTTTAAAATTGCTCCTAAGCTTCCCCAAACTTGGGAAGATGTTCAAACTCTTATAATAGAGAGCAAATTAAACAAAGAGGATGACACTACAATTCTGCCCACTAATGATAAAATTGATTTTGATAATTGTAGTATTTCAGAAGTTGTCACCTTTCTACAAGGAATGGCTAAAGATCCCAACACTAGCACGCTTAATCTTGCCTTCACAGAGCATGTCACTAATGCTCTCATCAAAGCTAGGGAGGAGAAAATTAGAGTAGAAGCCTCCATACCTAGAAAGCTAGAATATGGTTGGGATTCTATGATTAAAATTAAGATAACCAATTTCTCATGCTATGCTTTATGTGATATTGTAGCTAGTACTTCTATTATGCCCAAAAGACTATATGATATGCTTAAATTGAAACCTTATGATTCTTGTTCTTTTGGTGTTCGTCTCGTTGATTCTTCCATAAAGAAACCTTTGGGGAGGATCGATGATGTTCTTATTGTTGTCAATGATAATTATGTGCCCGTTGATTTCACTATTATGGATATTGAATGTGATCCTTCTTGTCCAATTATTTTGGGACGTCCCTTTTTGCGCACCGTTGGTGCTGTCATTGACATGAAAGAGGGTAATATAAAATTTCAGTTTCCTCTCAAGAAAGGGATGGAACACTTCCCTCGAAAGAAGATCAAGTTACCTCTTGAGTCCGTTGTACGGTCTAGTTATTCTTTTACTCTTGATAAAACTTGACCTATGCATTATGCCTAGCTTAAAGGCATAAAAAAGCGCTTTTGGGAGGCAGCACACATGAATATTTTTTTTGCTTTTGTTGTGTCTTGATGTTGTTTACTTCTGTAGCATCATCATTGTATCTTTGCTTTTCATATTAGTGCCAAGTATAGCCTCTGATTGCTAGAAAGTTCAAAAGTTGTGAGGTGCTGTCCAGGAAACAGATTCTGTCCTTGGATAGAAAAATTCATATAAAATCACCAGATCATCTTTTTGGCCTGAATTGTTTCTACAGCGTTCTCTATATAATTGTCTTTCGTGCGTCAGTTCTGATTTTTTTGATTTGAGTTGCAGAATTATCCCGAACAGACCAATTACTGCCTGCTATTCTGTTTTTCACAGATTCTGTCCTGTTTTGCCTTACCTTCACTTTGCAAAACTTGCTTTTTCTTTGCAAAAACCTTTTGGCAATCTTGAGAAACAGTAGAACTTCAAGAATATCCTTATTTCCAGCAAGGTATAATTATTTTATTAAGGGTACTAACCTCGCTAATCAGATTATGATGAGTTATGTATGAAGGGAGTTTTCAAGTGTGCGAGGGAAGATGATAAAAAGATTCAGGAGTGTCAAGCGCTCAAGCTTGGGGATGCCCCCGTGCACCCCCAAGAAATATTCAAGGAGACTCAAGCGTCTAAGCTTGGGGATGCCCCCGTGCATCCCCTTCTCCATCAACATTATCAGTTCGTCTTTCGTTTCGCTATATTTTATCACTTCATGTGTTATGTGCTATGCTTGGAGCGTCTTGCTTTTAGTTTTCTTTTTAGTTTTTCATAACGAGTCGGAACCCATCATTCCTTTATGTGGGAGAGAAACACGCTCCACCTCTACCTAGAACATAACATAGAATTTTCATGTCTATCCTATGGTGTGTGTGTTCTTTGTCTTTTAATAGCTACTATCGTGCTCTGCTCTTAGTATTCATGCTTATCTTTTCAAGAGCTTTTGTTTAGTTGGTTTCCTGAACTCTCTTTAATTACCATGCTCACCTTATTAAGAGAGTTTGCTTCCATTGCATGGGTTAATGTGTCTATGATAAAGATGCTACTTCCATGATGGTGCTTACTAGTTCATGTTTTCTTTTGGTTAATCTCAAATAGCTGGGGGGTTCCCAATGTGTTATTGGAGTACCAACTTGGTTTGTTTGCCTATGATATGGTATGGTTTAGTAATATCTTCCTTCGAGAATTTATTTTGATTGACTTGGCGTATGCTCACGCATATTCAAGAATGTAAAGAAAGTCTGTCAAGCCTTGATGATCTTTTATTTCTGAGTAGCGATATAACTACCATGCCTGATTCAATATTGCTTTGTCGCTCTGCATGATTATGACCGTCATTGCTCTCTTAGTTGGTCGCTCCCAGTCTTTTGCTAACCTCCACCTGTACTAAGCAAACTAACCATGCAATACATAGCTCATGGGAAAGTAGCCTAAAAACTATTGTGGTAAAGAATATGTTGCTTATGTATCTTATTTCTTATAAGTTGCTTGCTGAGCGGTAACCATGTTTCTGGGGACGCCATCAACTGTCACACTTTTGTTGAATATCATGTGAGTTGCTATGCATGTTCGTCTTGTCTGAAGTAAGGGTGATTTACCGTGGGTTGAATAACTATGCATATTGTTAGAGAAGAACATTGGGCCGCCAACCAAAGCCATGCATCATGGTGGAAGTTTTAGCTTGGACCTTAATCCTCAATCTCTCATGAGAATATGCTTATGCATTAAAGAGGAGTCCATCATCTATTTTCTATGTTGTCCCGGTATGGATGTCCTCAAGTTGAGATCTATCAAAAACGAGAAATCAAATGCGATCTATCTCCTTGGACCTTTGTACAGGTGGCATAGAGGTACCCCTTTGTGACACTTGGTTAAAACATATGTAATGCAATGATAACCCATGGGGATCCGAGCTAATTAGGACAAGGAGCGAGCACTATTGGTATTCGATGCATGAGGCTTGCAACTTATAAGATGTTTTATACATGACACATATGAAGTACTACTACCGTTGACACAATTGCTTCCATGTTTTCAAATAAAAAGCTCTAGCACTGAACCTTTCTTTTACCTTTATGTTGAAGCACCAACTACTGAGAGCATGATTGTCATTCTGAGTGTAATGTGCATTGTCCCAAAGTAGCATTGTCTTTTGCATGATTGTGATATCGTTTATTCTGAAATGATTGTATCTAGTCATCACATAAACCTTGAAGGTGCCCCTGCATTTATGTTTTGCATCACTAAAGGGGGCAAGCTAGATATCACCTTGTCATATTTGCACATCATGTTCATTGCAAATCTTTTTGATGTTTCAGTTTCATGTTGTAAAACTTTCAGTCATTTGTGATTTTCTCTTGAGGCAACTTAATTACTTTAGAATCATTGTCTCAGTAAGCTTTTGTCATATGACTATGAGAAAGTCCTATATGGTTAATAGCATGTCACCACAGAAATTATTCTTGTTATCATTTACCTACTCGAGGACGAGCAGGAATTAAGCTTGGGGATGTTGATACGTCCAAAACGTATCTATAATTTCTGCTTGCTCCATGCCACTTTTGGGTGATATTGCTATGATATTCATACACTTCCATACACTTTTGATCATATTTGGACTAACTTACTAATCCAGTGCACCCCAGTGTCAGTTTCTGTTTTCGGCTGTTTTTGTATTTCAGGTTTTCACGTTTCGAGAACTGCCCAGAAAAATCCAGAAAAATTATATAAAAAATCAGCGATCCGTAAACAACACTGCGTCCGAAGGGCAGCCTGGGGGGGGGGCACCAGGGCTCCAGGCGCCCTGGCGGCGCGCCCCCCTGGGCCGCGCCGGGGGTCGCCTGGCCCCCCCGAAGCCCGTCCGGTGCCCCCCTTTGGCATATATTTAGAGGGACCTCCGAAACCCTCAGGACAGGAACTCTTTTCGCGATCCCATCTCTGTTCCGCCGCCGCCGCCGCCGCTTCCAAGATCGGGAGCACCAGGAGAACTCTTCCCGGCACCCTGCCGGAGGGGAGGATCACCACCGGGAGCTTCTCCACCACCATGGACGCCTCCCGGATGACTCGTGAGTAGTCTCCCTTGGACCATGAGTCCATGACCAGTAGCTATGTGATGTTCTCCTCCCGTTCTTGTGCTTCACTAATTAGTCCTCGTGAGCTGCCCTACATGATCGAGGCACCTATGTAATCCTTATGCTGTTGCTATGTTGAGTTTGCTGGGATCCGATGGATTATGAGATTATGTTCAGATTGATCTTGAGTAATATAGTTGATTCACCTCTTTTATATTTTAGTTCATAAGTAATTCTTGCATGTTCTCCGTTGTTATTTATTGCTTTGGCCGAGTAATAGGTAGTGACTGCAAGAGAGAATGTTATGCTCGATTGTGGGTTCATGCCCCTCGATGACTAGCTTGAGTGACAGAAACATGAGTCTAGGGGATGTGCTGTTGCCACAAGGGGGAAAACAACGGTGCTTGTGCCCGCGGGTGCAAGGATTGTTTACTTTACGCAAAGTTCTTTTAATGCAGTTGTCTGTTGCATTGAGTTTACACTATGGGTGGGACTCGCAACTTAATACCAGCGAGATGTTCTGGATAGATATCTCAAGGTGGATGATTAGTAGTAGATATTTATGGATTTCGGTCTACTTACTTTGGCGTACCGCCCATGCTTTGAACCTCAACCTTTCTTGCAATGTAGTCAGCATTGGTTTGCGTTCGTGGTCCTGTCAATTGCCCGGCTGTAATTTGTTTACCTCACATAGCTGTTTTATCGTCTTTTGGGAGAGAGACATCACTAGTGAACATCATGAGACTCCGGTCCATATTACCATCATTGATCACATCCACTATTTACTTTTCGTTATTTACTTACTATTGCAAAAACTATCTATCACTACTATCATTGCTTTTAATCCTTTGTAAACTACTGTTGGGGAACGTAGCATAAATCAAAAATTTTCTACGTCTTCACCAAGATCCAAGTATGGAGACATCTAGCAACGAGCAACTAAGAGTGCATCTACATACCGTTATGAAGATTGCGTGCGGAAGCTTTCAACGAAGCAAGGATGAAGTAGTCGTACTCTTCACGTTCTTCGTCACCGATGATCTAGCGCCGAACGGACGGCACCTCCGCGTTCAACACACGTACGGTGCATCAACGTCACCTCCTTCTTGATCCAGCAAGGGGGGAGGAGAAGTCATCAGAGATCCGGCAGCACGACGGCGTGATGACAGATGCAGTGGAGATCGCAGCAGGGCTTCGCCGGGCTGCCCTGCAAAGGAGTTGGGAGGTGTGACGGGAGGGGGAGAGGCGCCAGGGCTGAGGTGCGGCTGCCCTCTCCCCCCGACATATATATAGGGGGCCAGGGGGGGCGCCAGCCCCTTGCAGATCCAATCTGCAAGGGGGGCGGCGGCCAGGGAGGAGTCCCCCTCCCCCAAGGCAAGTGGTGGCCCCCCTCCCCTTAGGGTTTTATCCCTATGCGCATGGGGAGGTGGGGCCCCCTTGTGGTGCGCCAGCCCAGAGGGCTGCACGCATCCCCTTGCGGCCTAGGGGCCCCACCGGGAGGGGTGGCCCCACCCGGTGGACCCCCGGGGCCCCTCCGGTGGTCCCGGGACGCTCCCGGTGACCCCCGGAGATCACCCGTTGGCCGAAACTGGACTTCCCATATATCAATCTTTACCTCCGGACCATTCCGGAACTCCTCGTGACGTCCGGGATCTCATCCGGGACTCCAAACAACTTTCGGGTTTCCACGTGCATTAATCTCTACGACCCTAGCGTTACTGAACCTTAAGTGTGTAGACCCTACGGGTTCGGGAGACACGTAGACATGACCGAGACCACTCTCCGGTCAATAACCAACAGCGGGATCTGGATACCCTTGTTGGTTCCCACGTGTTCCTCGATGATCTTCATCGGATGAACCACTGTGTCAAGGATTCACTCAATCCCGTATGTTATTCCCTTTGTCCATCGGTACGGTACTTGCCCGAGATTCGATCGTCGGTATTCCCAATACCTTGTTCAATCTCGTTATGGCAATTCTCTTTACTCGATCCGTAATCCATCATCCCGTGACTAACTACTTAGTCACATTGAGCTCATTATGATGATGTCTTACCGAGTGGGCCCAGAGGTACCTCTCCGTCATACGGAGTGACAACATCCCAGTCTCGGTTCGTACCAACTCAACAGACACTTTCGGAGATACCCGATGCGTACCTTTATAGCCACCCAGTTACGTTGTGACGGTTGGCACACCCAAAGCACTCATACGGTATCCGGGAGTTGTACAACCTCATGGTCTAAGGAATAAATACTTGACACCGAAAAGCTTATGCATTACGAACTATACGATCTCGTGTTATGCTCAAGTTTGGGTCTTGTCCATCACATCATTCTCCTAATGATGTGACCCCGTTATCACCGACATCTCATGTCCATGGTCAGGAAACCATGACCATCTGCTGATCAACGAGCTGGCTACTAGAGGCCTACCAGGGACTCATTTTGGTCTATGTATTCACACATGTATCGCTGTTTCCGTACAATACAATTCAAGCATGAATAACAGACAATTATCATGAACAAGGAGATATAATAATAATGCTTTTATTATTGCCTCTAGGGCATATCTCCAACAGTCTCCCACTTGCACTAGAGTCAATAATCTAGTTACATTGTGATGAATCGAACACCCATAGAGTTCTGGTGTTGATCATGTTTTGCTCGTGAAAGAGGTTTAGTCAACGGGTCTGCTACATTCAGATCCGTATGCACTTTACAAATATCTATGTCTCCATCCTGAACATAATTCCGGATGGAGTTGAAACGGCGCTTGATGTGCTTGGTCTTCTTGTGAAACCTGGGCTCCTTGGTAATAGCAATAGCACTAGTGTTGTCACAGAAGAGAGTCATCGGGCTTGACGCGCTTGGAATGACTCCGAGGTCGGTGATGAACTCCTTCATCCAGACTCCTTCCTGCGCTGCTTCAGAAGCAGCTATGTACTCCGCTTCACATGTAGATGCTGCCACCACGCTTTGCTTGCAACTGCACCAGCTGACTGCCCCTCTATTCAAAATATACACGTATCCGGTTTGTGACTTGGAGTCATCCAGATCTGTGTCGAAGCTAGCATCGACGTAACCCTTTACGACGAGCTCTTCGTCACCTCCATAAACGAGAAACATATCCTTAGTCCTTTTCAGGTACTTCAGGATGTTCTTGACCGCTGTCCAGTGTTCCGTATCGGGATCACTTTGGTACCTCCCTACCAAACTTATGGCAAGGTTCACATCAGGTCTGGTACACAGCATGGCATACATGATAGAACCTATTGCCGAGGCATAGGGAATGACACTCATCTTTTCTCTATCTTCTGCCGTGGTCGGCGACTGAGTCTTACTCAATCTCATACCTTGCAAAACAGGCAAGAATCCTTTCTTTGACTGATCCATATTGAACTTCTTCAATATTTTGTCAAGGTATGTACTTTGTGAAAGACCAATGAGGCGTCTCGATCTATCTCTATAGATTTTGATGCCTAATATGTAAGCAGCTTCTCCAAGGTCCTTCATTGAAAAACTTTTATTCAAGTAGGCCTTTACATTTTCCAAGAATTCTATATCATTTCCCATCAGCAATATGTCATCCACATATAATATGAGAAATGCCACAGAGCTCCCACTCACTTTCTTGTAAATACAGGCTTCTCCATAAGTCTGTATAAAGCCAAATGCTTTGATCACCTCATCAAAGTGAATATTCCAACTCCGAGATGCTTGCACCAGCCCGTAAATCGAGCGCTGGAGCTTGCATACCTTGTTAGCGTTCTCAGGATCGACAAAACCTTCCGGTTGCATCATATACAACTCTTCCTTGAGGAAGCCATTAAGGAATGCTGTTTTGACGTCCATTTGCCATATCTCATAATCATAGAATGCGGCAATAGCTAACATGATTCTGACTGACTTCAGCATCGCTACGGGAGAGAAAGTCTCGTCGTAGTCAATCCCTTGAACTTGTCGATAACCCTTAGCGACAAGCCGAGCCTTATAGATGGTCACATTACCATCCGCGTCTGTCTTCTTCTTAAATATCCATTTGTTTTCTATGGCGTGCCTGTCATCAGGCAAGTCCACCAAAGTCCATACTTTGTTTTCATACATGGATTCTATCTCGGATTTCATGGCTCCAAGCCATTTATTGGAATCTGGGCCCACCATCGCTTCTTCATAGTTCGAAGGTTCACCGTTGTCTAACAACATGATTTCCAGTACAGGGTTGCCGTACCACTCTGGTGCGGAACGTGCCCTTGTGGACCTTCGAAGTTCAGTAGTAACTTGATCTGTTTCTTCATGATCATTATCATTATCTTCCTCCCTTGTCGGTGCAGGCACCTCAGGAACAGTTTCCTGCGCTGCGCTACTTTCCGGTACAGGAGTGGTGACTATCACCTCATCAAGTTCTACTTTCCTCCCACTCACTTCTTTCGAGAGAAACTCTTTCTCCAGAAAGCATCCATTCTTGGCAACAAAGACTTTGCCTTCGGATCTGTGGTAGAAGGTGTACCCAATAGTTTCCTTTGGGTATCCTATGAAGACGCATTTCTCCGATTTGGGTTCGAGCTTTTCAGGTTGAAGTTTCTTGACATAAGCATCGCAACCCCAAACTTTCAGAAACGACAGCTTCAGTTTCTTGCCAAATCAAAGTTCATATGGAGTCGTCTCAACGGATTTTGACGGAGCCCTATTTAAAGTGAATGCGGCAGTCTCTAAAGCATAACCCCAAAAAGATAGCGGTAAATCGGTGAGGGACATCATAGATCGCACCATGTCCAACAGAGTACGATTTCGACGTTCGGACACACCGTTACGTTGAGGTGTTCCGGGCGGTGTCAATTGTGAAACAATTCCACAGCTTCTAAGGTGTGTGCCAAATTCATGACTTAAATATTCACCCCCACGATCTGATCGCAAGAACTTTATTTTTCTGTCACATTGATTCTCAACATCATTCTGAAATTCCTTGAACTTTTCAAAGGTCTCAGACTTGTGTTTCATCAAATAGATATACCCGTATCTACTCAAGTCATCCGTGAGGGTGAGAACATAACGGTAGCCTCCGCGAGCTTCAACACTCATTGGACCGCACACATCGGTATGTATGATTTCCAACAAGTTGGTTGCTCGCTCCATTGTTCCGGAGAACGGAGTCTTGGTCATCTTGCCCAAGAGGCATGGTTCGCACGTGTCAAATGATTCATAATCAAGAGACTCTAGAAGTCCATCTGAATGGAGCTTCTTCATACGTTTGACACCAATATGACCAAGGCGGCAATGCCACAAGTATGTGGGACTATCGTTATCAACCTTACATCTTTTGGCATCTACACTATGAATATGTGTATCACTACGTTCGAGATTCATCAAAAATAAACCATTGACCAGCGGGGCATGACCATAAAACATATCTCTCAAATAAATAGAACAACCATTATTCTCCGATTTGAAAGAATATCCATCTCGCATAAGACGAGATCCAGAAACAATGTTCATGCTCAAAGCTGGTACTAAATAACAATTATTCAGGTTCAAAACTAATCCCGAGGGTAGATGTAGAGGTAGCGTGCGGACGGCGATCACATCGACCTTGGAACCATTCCCGACGCGCATCGTCACCTCATCCTTCGCCAGTCTCCGTTTATTCCGCAGCTCCTGTTTTGAGTTACAAATGTGAGCAACTGCACCGGTATCGAATACCCAGGAGCTACTACGAGTGCTGGTAAGGTACACATCAATAACATGTATATCATATATACCTTTGACGTTGCCGGCCTTCTTGTCTGCTAAGTATTTGGGGCAGTTCCGCTTCCAGTGACCCGTTCCCTTGCAATAAAAGCACTCTGTTTCAGGCTTGGGTCCATACTTTGGCTTCTTCCCAGCAACAGGCTTGCCAGGCGCGGCAACTTGCTTGCCGTCCTTCTTGAAGTTCTTCTTACCCTTGCCTTTCTTGAACTTAGTGGTTTTATTGACCATCAACACTTGATGTTCTTTCTTGATGTCTACCTCCGCTGATTTCAGCATCGAATACACCTCGGGAATGGACTTCTCCATCCCCTGCATATTGAAGTTCAGCACGAAGCTCTTGAAGCTTGGTGGGAGCGACTGGAGGATTCTATCAACGACCGCTTCATCTGGGAGATTCATTCCCAGCTGAGACAAGCGGTTGTGCAATCCTGAAATCTTGAGGATGTGCTCACTGACAGAACTGTTCTCCTCCATCTTACAGCTGTAGAATGCGTCGGAGACATCATATCTCTCGACTCGGGCATGAGCTTGGAAAACCATTTTCAGCTCTTCGAACATCTCATATGCTCCATGGTGCTCAAAACGCTTTTGGAGCCCCGATTCTAAACTGTAAAGCATGCCGCACTGAACCAGGGAGTAATCATCACTACGCGACTGCCAGGCGTTCAAAACGTCTTGGGTCACCGGGAGAGCGGGTGCATCACCTAGCGGTGCTTCTAGGACATAAGTTCTCTTGGCAGCTATGAGGATAATCCTCAGGTTACGGACCCAATCCGTATAGTTGCTACCATCGTCTTTCAGCTTGGTTTTCTCTAGGAACGCGTTGAAGTTGAGGGAAACCTGAGCGTGGGCCATTTGATCTACAAGAGATATTGTAAAGAATTTAGACTAAGTTCATGATAATTAAGTTCATCTTAATCAAATTTTAATGAACTCCCACTCAGAATGACATCTCTCAAGTCATCCAAGTGATACACGATCCGAATCGAGTAGTCCGTGTCCGATCATCACGTGAGACGGACTAGTCAAAAACGGTGAACATCTTCATGTTGATCGTATCTTCTATACGACTCGTGTTCGACCTTTCGGTCTTCCGTGTTCCGAGGCCATGTCTGTACATGCTAGGCTCGTCAAGTGAACCCTAAGTGTATCGCGTGTGTAAATCTGTCTTACACCCATTGTATGTGAACGTTAGAACCTATCACACCCGATCATCACGTGGTGCTTCGGAACAACGAGCTTTAGCAACGGTGCACAGTTAGGGGAAACACATTACTTGAAATTTTAGTGAGAGATCATCTTATTTACTACCGTCGTTCTAAGTAAACAAGATGCAAAAACATGATAAACATCACATGCAATCAAATATAGTGACATGATATGGCCAATATCATCTTGCTCCTTGGATCTCCATCTTCGGGGCACCATGATCATCTTGTCACCGGCTCGACACCATGATCTTCATCATCATGATCTCCATCATCGTGTCTTGAGGAAGTTGTCACGCCAACTATTACTTCTACTACTATAGCTAACGTTTAGCAACGAAGTAAAGTAATTACATGGCGTTATTCAGTGACACGCATGTCATACAATAATAAAGACAACTCCTATGGCTCCTGCCGGTTGTCAAGTTCATCGACATGCAAGTCGTGATTCCCTATTACAAAAACATGATCAATCTCATACATCACATATATCATTCATCACATCTTCGTTCTTGGCCATACCACGTCACAAAACACATGCTGCAAAAACAAGTTAGACGTCCTCTAATTGTTGTTGCAAGTTTTACGTGGCTTCTATAGGATTTCTAGCAAGAACGTTTCTTACCTACGCCAAAACCACAACGTGATTTGTCAACTTCTATTTACCCTTCATAAGGACCCTTTTCATCGAATCCGATCCGACTAAAGTAGGAGAGACAGACACCCGCCAGCCACCTTATGCATCTAGTGCATGTCTGTCGGTGGAACCAGTCTCACGTAAGCGTACGTGTAAGTTCGGTCCGGGCCGCTTCATCCCACAATACCGCTGAATCAAGATTGACTAGTAACGGTAAGAAAGTTGAACAAGATCATACGCCCACAACTGCTTTGTGTTCTACTCGTGCCAAGATGCTACGCATAAAACCTAGGCTCAGATGCCACTGTTGGGGAACGTAGCATAAATCAAAAAATTTCTACGTATTCACCAAGATCCAAGTATGGAGACATCTAGCAACGAGCAACTAAGAGTGCATCTACATACCGTTATGAAGATTGCGTGCGGAAGCTTTCAACGAAGCAAGGATGAAGTAGTCGTACTCTTCACGTTTTTCGTCACCGATGATCTAGCGCCGAACGGACGGCACCTCCGTGTTCAACACACGTACGGTGCAGCAACGTCACCTCCTTCTTGATCCAGCAAGGGGGGAGGAGAAGTCGTCAGAGATCCGGCAGCACGACGGCGTGATGACAGATGCAGTGGAGGTCGCAGCAGGGCTTCGCCGGGCTGCCCTGCAAAGGAGTTGGGAGGTGTGACGGGAGGGGGAGAGGCGCCAGGGCTGAGGTGCGTCTGCCCTCTCCCCCCCCACATATATATAGGGGGCCAGGGGGGGCGCCAGCCCCTTGCAGATCCAATCTGCAAGGGGGGGCGGCGGCCAGGGAGGAGTCCCCCTCCCCCAAGGCAAGTGGTGGCCCCCCTCCCCTTAGGGTTTTATCCCTATGCGCATGGGGAGGTGGGGCCCCCTTGTGGTGCGCCAGCCCAGAGGGCTGCATGCATCCCCTTGCGGCCTAGGGGCCCCACCGGGAGGGGTGGCCCCACCCGGTGGACCCCCGGGGCCCCTCCGGTGGTCCCGGGACGCTCCCGGTGACCCCCGGAGATCACCCGTTGGCCGAAACTGGACTTCCCATATATCAATCTTTACCTCCGGACCATTCCGGAACTCCTCGTGACGTCCGGGATCTCATCCGGGACTCCGAACAACTTTCGGGTTTCCACATGCATTAATCTCTACGACCCTAGCGTTACCGAACCTTAAGTGTGTAGACCCTACGGGTTCGGGAGACACGTAGACATGACCGAGACCACTCTCCGGTCAATAACCAACAGCGGGATCTGGATACCCTTGTTGGTTCCCACGTGTTCCTCGATGATCTTCATCGGATGAACCACTGTGTCAAGGATTCACTCAATCCTGTATGTTATTCCCTTTGTCCATCGGTACGGTACTTGCCCGAGATTCGATCGTCGGTATTCCCAATACCTTGTTCAATCTCGTTATGGCAAGTCTCTTTACTCGATCCGTAATCCATCATCCCGTGACTAACTACTTAGTCACATTGAGCTCATTATGATGATGTCTTACCGAGTGGGCCCAGAGGTACCTCTTCGTCATACGGAGTGACAACATCCCAGTCTCGGTTCGTACCAACTCAACAGACACTTTCGGAGATACCCGATGCGTACCTTTATAGCCACCCAGTTACGTTGTGACGGTTGGCACACCCAAAGCACTCCTACTGTATCCGGGAGTTGTACAACCTCATGGTCTAAGGAATAAATACTTGACACCGAAAAGCTTATGCATTACGAACTATACGATCTCGTGTTATGCTCAAGTTTGGGTCTTGTCCATCACATCATTCTCCTAATGATGTGATCCCGTTATCACCGACATCTCATGTCCATGGTCAGGAAACCATGACCATCTGTTGATCAACGAGCTGGCTACTAGAGGCCTACCAGGGACTCATTTTGGTCTATGTATTCACACATGTATCGCTGTTTCCGTACAATACAATTCAAGCATGAATAACAGACAATTATCATGAACAAGGAGATATAATAATAATGCTTTTATTATTGCCTCTAGGGCATATCTCCAACAACTACAAGGCCGGAGAGATTGACAACCTCTCTGTACTCGTTGGGAGCAAAGTTATTTGTATCTGTGTGCAGGTCCACGTTGGTTGCTCCTAATCTGGCGCCGTAGCAATTGACACCTACTTGTTGAACCTAGAAGTCTCTGGGGAATCGATCCTTGGCATCTTTGCTAGGGGAAAACACTTCTACTTACTGCATCTTACACCTTCCACTTGGGGTAACCAACGAGGGGTTCGAGGCCCATCACCACCCAATTCCATCGGATCATGGGGCGAGTTGCGTCGCCGGTTTATCAATAATTTCAAAGACACATGCAAACAACCGATGTCTATGGTTGACTTGGCAGCCTGTGTTCAAGGAGAGCAAGAGACCAGCAGCAGTTGGGTGCGGCGAGTATCAGAAATTTTGCACTCCTCCAATAGCATCAATCCAAGCACGGCTATAGTAACCTTGGAAGGCAATTGCCGGTTTGAGCCTTTGAGGCAGAAGTTGGGACGGCTAAAACGTGATTGCAATGACATGGGAACGCTCATGGGCGCTTTGGTAAAGTATGGGGACTCTGATAACACTAAGTATCCAGATACAGACGGAGACAAGACCGGGACGGCAAGCAAAAACGGTAAACCGGCGCAGTCTAATCCGGCGGGCACATGTTACAATGGCAAGCGTAAAGCGGAGGGCAGGTCAGATTTTGTGGCCAATACCAACGTTCAAGACAACGGGTAGCGCCGCAAGGGTAGACTGCCCCCACGCAATGGGAGGCCACCCATTAATATAGATCGCCAGTTGAGCGTGCCTTGCCCAAAACACGGTACAGAGGAAAACCCAGCTACGCATCTCTGGAAAGACTGTTTTATTATGCAAGAGTTTATGAAACAGGCCAAGTATAACCACGGACCCCCCGGCGAGTCAGGTCCCGGTTTTCAGGGTCCGGGTTACCAAGGTGGTGGATCCGGATCAGGATATCACGGCGGTAACAATAACCATAATGGCAACAATCAGCATCAGTAGAACCAACAACATGGTCAGGGTGGATACAACAACCAAGGGAATCAATAGCGTCAGCAGCAGCAACAATCCGGATATCAGAATAACCCGAAGGAGCTAAGCAGTGGGCAATATCATGTTTTCACCACAAGTTTGTGCAAACGGGATCAAAAGGTCCTGAAGAGAGCAGTACACTCTGTTGAACCGGCGATACCACGTTTTTTACATTGGTCTGAGCAACCCATTATATGGAGCAGAGAGGATCACCCGCCACGGGTTGATAATCCGGGTCAGCTGGCCTTGGTGGTGGCACCACAAGTGGGTGGTTACAAGTTCACAAAGGTGCTTATGGATGGAGGGAGCAGCATCAATATCCTATACTATGAGACTTTCTGACGTATGGGGTTGACAGATAAGAAGCTCCGACAGTCCAACACAGTGTTCCATGGAGTGGTGCTCGGTAAATCAGCTTACCCAGTTGGAAAGATCGATCTGGAAGTTACCTTTGGGGATGAGCATGACGCTTGATCGGAGACAGTAACCTTTGAGGTTGTAAAGATCAGGAGCCCATATCATGCTCTGTTTGGGAGGCCGGTTTACGCCAAGTTCATGGCTAGACCGTGTTATGTTTATCTACAGCTCAAGATGCCAGGCCACAAGGGAACCATCACGGTTCATGGGAGCCGTAAGATCGCGTTGGAACGCGAGGAAGGAGACGCGGCATATGCTGAGGCAGTTTGTGCTACGGAGGAGCTGAAATTCTATAAGGACAATGTTGATCCGGCAGATATGTCTCCGTTGAAGAAGCCAACTACAGAGCATGATCCGGCGTTGAAGTTTAAATCAGCAGAGGAAACCAAGCAGGTTGACTTTGTTCCGGGCGACTCATCCAAGAAATTCACTATCAGCGCTAACCTAGACCCTAAATAGGAATGCACGCTCATCAAGTTCATCCGTGAGAACTGGTATATCTTTGCATGGAAGCCTTTTGACATGCCAGGTATACCGAGGGAACTCGCTGAGCACAGTCTTAATATTGATCCAAAGTTTAAACCGGTCAAGCAGTATTTGCGCCGTTTCAATGAGGAGAGGCGCAAGGCTATAGGTGTAGAAGTGGCTAGGCATTTGGCCGCAGGTTTCATAGTTGAGGTGTTTCATCCAGAGTGGTTGGCTAATCCGGTGCTGGTACTTAAGAAAAACGATACCTGGAGGATGTGTGTTGATTACACGGACTTGAACAAGGCTTGCCCAACTGATCCTTTTGCTCTCCCCCGTATTGATCAGATTATCGATGCTACGGCGGGATGTGAGCGGCTAAGTTTTTTGGATGCATATTCAGGTTATCATCAGATCAAGATGGCAGTTAAGGACCAGGAGAAGACAACTTTCATAACTCCCTTTGGAGCCTTCTGCTATGTATCCATGCCTTTTGGGCTCAAGAGTGCCCAAGCAACTTATCAGCGTTGTGTGCAGAACTGCCTACAAGGCCAGATTGGAAGAAATGTCCATGCATATGTGGATGACATTGTGGTAAAATCCAGGAAGGAGGAGACGCTGATAGAGGACTAAAAAGAAACCTTTGACAACCTCCAGGTGTACAAGATGTTGCTTAATCCGGAGAAGTGTGTTTTTGGTGTTCCAGTAGGCAAGCTCCTTGGATTCTTAGTGTCAAACAGAGGGATTGAAGCTAACCCGAAAAAGATCAAGGCAATCACATCCTTGGCTAAGCCGGCGTGCATCAATGATGTCCAGCGCGTGGCGGGCCGGATTGCAGCGTTGAGTCGGTTCATCAGCCATTCAGGAGAAAAGGCGATCCCGCTTTATCAGATGATGAAAAAGACGGATCGGTTTGTGTGGAGCGATGCTGCAAACGCTGCGTTCGAGGATTTGAAGCGGCAATTAGCAGAGCCACCAGTTCTTGCTGCCCCGGTTGACAAGGAGCCGCTGTTGTTATACGTGGCCGCCAATGCCCGTGCAGTTAGCGTAGCCATTGTGGTGGAGCGCGAAGAAGCACGCAAAGAATATCCGGTTCAACGTCCGGTTTATTACATCAGTGAGGTGCTCATTGAGTCGAAACAAAGATATCCACACTGGCAGAAA
This sequence comes from Secale cereale, assembly GCA_902687465.1. Lineage (NCBI taxonomy): Eukaryota > Viridiplantae > Streptophyta > Magnoliopsida > Poales > Poaceae > Secale > Secale cereale. The sequence continues at coordinate 771,663,454 of LR738713.1, forward strand.
TTGGTATATGGTGTGTTCATGGCAAACCGAAAGTTGAAGCACTACTTCCAGGGCCACCCAATCACTGTTGTCAGTTCAGCTCCGTTGGGGGATATAATCCAGAACAAAGAAGCCACTGACAGAGTGGCAAAGTGGGCCATTGAGCTTAGCCCACACAGATTAAAATATGTGCCCCGTACTGCTATAAAGTCCCAAGCACTGGTGGATTTCATCAATGATTGGACAGAGTTGCAAGCACCTGAGGAGAAGCCGGATCATACATACTGGACTATTCACTTTGACGGTTCAAGGCAATTGGAGGGCTCGGGGGCTGGAGTCGTGTTAACTTCCCCGCGAGGTGATAAGTTCTGTTACGTCCTCCGATTAATGTTTCCTTGTACTAACAATGCTGCTGAGTATGAAGCTCTCCTCCACGGTTTGCGGATGGCCAAGGAGATGAACTTGAGCCGCGTTAAGTGCTTTGGTGACTCAGACCTGGTGGCACAACAAGTGTCTGGTAAGTGGGACTCTAAGGATCCGCTCATGGCGGCTTATCGGCGAGAAGTGGATGCAGTCGCGGGATATTTCAAGGGATATCAGGTGGACCACATAGACCGGTGAAAAAATGAAGCGGCCGATGCATTGAGCCGGCTGGGCTCTCAGCGTAAACCGGTTCCACCTAATACCTTCTTGGATGAATTGCATAGTCCATCAGTACAGATACCTTCAGAGAAGGACTTGGTTGTTCCTGATCCAGAAGCATAGTTTGTCGCAGCACTTCATGTCATTCCGGATTGGACACTCCCTTATCTGGCGTACATGAGCCGAGGCGAGTTGCCAGAGGACGAAGATGAGGCCCGACAGATAATCCGGCGGTCTAAATCTATGACTATCATCAATGGAGAACTTCATCACCGCAGCATTTCTGGAGCGTTTCAGCGGTGTGTATCATCAGAGGAAGGCTGTGATATTTTTTGAGAGATTCATGAAGGGGATTGCGGTCATCATGCCGGTTCAAAGTCCTTGGTAGCTAAAGCTTTTTGTCATGGGTTCTACTGACTGACAGCTCACGCCGACGCAGAAGATTTGGTCAGAAAATGTGACGCTTGCCAGAAATTTTCCCGGCGTGCTCATGTACCGGCGCAGGAGCTGCGGATGATTCCAATCACTTGGCCGTTTGCGACTTGGGGGCTTGATATGGTTGGACCCTTTAAAAGATCCCAAGATCATAAAACCACCTGTTGGTAGCAGTGGACAAATTTACAAAGTGGGTTGAAGCAGAGCCTGTCAGTAAGTGTGATGCGGCAACAACGGTTAAGTTCATCAAAAAGGTAATTTTCCGGTTTGGCTTTCCACACAGCATTATAACTGATAATGGCACCAACCTATCTAAAGGAGAGATGGAAGAGTTCTGTCAAAGAGAACATATTCGCCTTGATGTGTCATCAGTAGCGCACCCTCAGTCCAATGGTCAAGCTGAGAGAGCCAACTGATACGTCTCAAACGTATCTACTTTTCCAAACACTTTTGATATTGTTTTGACCTCATTCTTGCATGATTTGAACTAAACTAACCCGGACTGACGCTGTTTTCAGCAGAGCTGCCTGTATGGTTTTATTGTGTGCAGGAAAACGGATTTTTAGGTATCTCAGAAAAATCCACGAAAAATCACAGAAAATCCACGCACCCGAAGGAACCAGGAGCCAGAAGAGGGGCCAGAGGGGGGACAGGGGGTGCCCAGGCGCCCTGTGGGCGCGCCCCCCCTGGGCTGCGCCGGGGGGCCGCCTGGGTGGGGCCCACACCCCCTAGTGCCCTACTTTGCCTCGTATTTTTACTCGCGACGCGGAAACCCCAGATCAGAAGTTCTTTTCGCAGTTTTCCGTCGCGGAGCCGCCGCCACCCTCTGTTCTTCCTCGGGAGGGCTAATCTGGAGGCTGAATTGGCCTCCGGAGAGGGGAGATCGTCGCCATCGTCATCATCATCACCACTCCATCATCCCTCCATGACTTCTCCCTCCATGTGTGAGTAATTCCTCTGCTATAGGCGAAGGGGATGGTAGGGATTGGATGAGTTAGATCATGTAATAGTTTGTCAGATCGTTGGGGGCATGTTGCCTATCATCTACTATGGTGTTTATCATATTTGCTTCAACTTGTTATTCTTAATGCTTGACACTTAGGGCCCGAGTGCCATGATTTCAGATCTGAACCATATGTGTTTGCATGAATATATTTGTGTTCGTGATCCTATCTATGAGTTGTTTGCACCTATTACGATTCAGAACCGGTGATCCCAAAAGTGACAGCTTGGGACACCAAAGGGGATGGTCCGTAGTTTGAGGATTACATGTATCCATTGAGTTCATTGCTTTGTTCCGGTGCTCTTTGACAGGAGCACCTTAATCTCCATAAGTTCCTTTTGGCCCCGTTCGTAGCGGGATGGTAGGGCAAAAGATGTTGTGCAAGTTCTTATTGCAAGCATGTACAACTACCTACGGGATACATGCCTAATGTTTGATATTTGCCTAGATGATCATTACTTTTTCGTGTGCCGTGCCCCAAGTTAGAATCTATCTCATCCATGCAGCGCCCAACCATCCATCTCCCTAGCCTACAGTGTTTTAAATCCTGCTTGTTACTAGTTGCTATTTTTGCCATTTACTTTTGCTATTTACTTTTACTGTTTACTTTTACTGTCACTATCATCACTATCATATCACTGTTACCACTTATCTTTTGCTGCAAGTAAGTATATTTCAGGTGCGGTTGAATTGACAACTCAACTGTCAAAGCTTATAAATACTCTGTGGCTCCCCGTGTGTCGAATCAATAAATTGGGTTATTCTTACCCGCGAAGACTATCTCGATCCCTTACGGTTGAGGGTTATCAAGTACCGTTTTCTGGCGCCGTTGCCGGGGAGCATAGCAATATTTACAAGTCTACTTGAGGTATCCTACATGCTCCACTTCATCCACTATGGGTAAGAAAGGAGACCCCGAGGTTCCGATCTTACTATCCACTACAAGAAGAGGTACTGCTCTGAGCACTAGTGCTACGCTTGATTCACCTTCTGTTATGATTAAGTTTGCCTCACCACCACCACATGATGCTCCTACTGAATCTGTTACTATGTCCGATACTCTTGATGATGCTTCTACTACTGTTGATGATATTAGTTCCCTTGGTTATGCTCTTGAGAAACAAATTGCTGCTGCTGCTAAAAAGTCTGGAATTGAACTTCCTGTTACTCGCTACCCTATTGGTGAAACTTATGATTATCCTGATTTGAGTAAACTCAAGGAGAGACTCCTTGATGATGATTACTATATGCTTGATGAAGATTTATGCAGGGAACTGACAGAGTTTTCTGGCTCTGACCCTAAAGTTATTAAGAAACTATTTGAAAAACACTCTTTGAAGAACAAAACAGTTCCTGATCCTGAATTTGCTACATCTCCTATATGCATTGATGATCCTGATTATGATTTCTCTGTTGATCTTTCACTTATACCAATGGTTGAAGATGACCCCTTTTATGGCAGAGAAAATGATGATGCTATTGCACACCTGACTAAACTCGGTGAGTTAGGTGGCCTGTTTACCACAGATGAGAAGATACGATACTTTTATATCACCAAGCTTCTTCCTTTCTCCTTGAAGGAAGGTGCTAAAGCGTGGTATGATTCACTCCCATGCGGTTCCATTAAGAGTCCTCAAGACTTAGCTCACTCTTTTGTTGATAAGTACTTTCCTGCTCATATGAAACATGCTGCTTTACAAAGAATTTATAACTTTAAACAGTTGCAGGATGAGTCCCTCCCTAAAGCTTGGGGGAGGTACTGCGGTCTGATTCGGGCTAGACCAGGACATGAAATCCCTAAGAATGAATTAATCGATATATTCTATGCTGGTCTAACTGATGAATCCAGGTCCTATTTGGACAGCTGTGCTGGTTGTGTTTTCATGAAAAGAACACCGGACGATGCGGAAGATTTGATGGGCAGGATTGCCAAAAACCATGAAGATTGGTCCGTCCCTGAACCACCTCCACCACCAAAGAAGAGGGACATGTTTGTTCTAAGCCCCGAAGATATGCGAGAAGCAAAGAAGTCTATTAAAGAGAAGGGTATTAAAGCTGAAGACGTGAAAAATCTACCCCCTATTGAGAAGCTGTGTGAGCCTACCACTCACCCTCCTATGGTAGAGGTACACTCTCTTTTAGATTTCAACGCAAGTGACATCCTCATGGTAAGCCTCCTGATCAATGTTTAGATGAGTTTGATAATTTTATTATGAAAAAAATCATTTTAATGAGAGGATACAAAGTCAATTGCATGATAATTCTCTTGCTATCAAAAGGTTGCTTGATGTTTTAGATAGAACAGTTAATGATGTTCAATGTCTTGTGAAGCATTTTCATATGGTTCAAACTCAGCTTGACCAAATTTCTAATGTGCAAAGAGATTTGCTTGCTAACAATGCCAAACAAGATAATTTGCAGGCTTTTGGGATTAAGACCCGAGGAGGAACTAGCACTCAAGATCCTCTCTATCCAGAGGGCATCCGAAGAGAATCGAGCAGGATTCTCAAATGCAGGAAGAAGAAATTGTTGGCTCTCCAAAGAAAAAGAAGAAACATAAGGAGACTGACAATTCTAATGATCCTATTGCAGATGAAGAGCCAGCTGTTGATCCCAACAGTGTATCTATATCCGATGCCGAGACTGAAGACGGTGCTGAACCTGAAGGTAAGGATAGTGAGAAGAATGATCCGCCTGAAGTTCGAGAGGAAGAAGCACCTGACAAACATAAGAGGTACACTAAAGAAGACTTCATTGCAAGAAAACATGGGAAGGAAAGATAACCATGGGTACAGAAACCCATGCCCTTTCCAGGTAAGTCCATCAAATCTAAAGAAGAAGAGCATTACAATAAGTTTTGTGAGTGGATCAAACCTCTTTTTCTTCAAATTCCTTTGACTGAAGCTATTAAGTTACCTCCTTATTCAAAATATATGAAAGATATTGTCACTAATAAAAGAAAAGTTTCTAATGATGCAATATCTACTATGCTTGCTAACTACTCTTTCAGTGGCAAGATTCCTGAGAAGCTCGGTGATCCAGGTATACCCACCATTCCTTGCTCCATAAAGAATAATTATGTTAAAACTGCTTTATGTGATCTTGGAGCAGGAGTGAGTGTTATGCCTCTCTCTCTTTACGAGAGGCTTTGTTTAGAGAAACTAATTCCTACAGATATCTCCCTTCAGATGGCTGACAAGTCAAGCGCTGTTCCGATAGGTATTTGTGAGGATGTTCCCGTAGAGGTTGCTAATTGTTTGATTCTTACTGATTTTGTTGTGCTTGACATGCCCGAGGATGGGAGCATATCCATTATTCTTGGTAGACTTTTTCTTAACACCGCAGGTGCTATTATTGATTGCAATAAAGGGAAGGTTACCTTCCATGTGAATGATAAAGAACACACTGTATATTTTCCAAAGAAGACCGACAGGAGGCATGGCCTCAACTCTATAGAGAATATCGAGACCGTGAAAATTGGAGAATGGGACTGTCCACTACATGTGCCTCACAAATACAAAACTATCATGGTGGGGACAATGTCCATCAAAGTAAAGGTTTAGTAACTACTTTGTAGGAGGTGAGACTTTTTGCTCTATATATCGCCTGTTTGTTGGTAAGACTTGATCAACCTTACTAGTAAACATGTTTTATATAGATAAAAAGTTGAGCTTGTTATGTTTTCATTTGTTTTTAGTTTTTGTCCTACTTGCTGTACCAAGTATTTATGTTTTGAAGCTTCACAATACTACTCACTACTTCAAGTTTTCAGAGAGTTTCGCAGCTGTTTGAACTTCGAAAAAATTTCAACAGTGAAGTTTTCAGAAAAATTCCAGAAAAATTAAAATAAAAATTTCCACATCGGGAGTGACCCAGAAGGGCCTGGGGCCAGCCAGGGGGCCCAGCAGTGGGCCAGGCGGCCAGCTGGCGCGGCCCAGCGCCTGGCCGCGCCCACAGGGCGCCTGGGGCCCACAGGACCCCCCTCCAGGTATGTCTTCTTCCTCCCTCTCTCTCTTTCTCCAAAAACGCGAGTTCTGCACTTGTTCTTGTGTTCTTGCTGTTCTTGGAGGCGATTCTTCGATCTCTCTCTACAGCCCCTCATTTGAGCTGAAATTTTGAGCAAATACTCCCTGGTATGTGACTCCTCCACCCCTCCAATTAGATTTTTGATTGGTGGCCTCATTTGTGAGTATTTAGTAGTTCTTGGTGTTGTAGAGATGAGCTTGCATGCATGTGTAGAAAGTTATTTTCCAAGTTTTGATGCAAGTTTATGCCTTGGGCAAGTGAGTTGAGTAGTTTGCCTTAACTCATCTTGTTTTAATCCTCGTTTTTGTAAATTGCAAAAAATTTCAGAAATGAGTTTGTTAGGAAGGGCAAAAGGGTGGCTTGAGAAGAGGAGGCCCGCACACTCCGATCGAGTTACTAGAGCCGCAACTTCACCATCGACTGCTAGGGTGAGCTATAATGAAGATCATGTGCCCCTGGAGTTGTTGGAAGACACAAGTCCAGCACGTGCGATGACATTTCCATGTGATGAATTCCTTGAAGCTGCAGGAATAAAGGATGAGTTTTATAATCTTTGTGCTAATGCAGGTTTGACACGGCTCGTCACGTGCCGTGTTACCCAGTATCAAAAACTCACCTCCAGTTTTATTAACAGTTTTAGATATAATCCTGATTCAGGTGCTATTGAGTTTAAAATTTATAATGATCTTGTCACCATGACTTTGGGAAATTTTTGTGAAATAATAGGTGTGCCGAACGTTGGGAGGATGGCTAGGATGGCCACTCAGCCCTCCGAGCTGAAAACCGTCATCAACTCTCTCTGCAGCATGGGTACGAGGGATATTCATCGGTCGAAGATCTCCAGCATCTTATTTCCTCACCTCAGGTATTTTGCATATTATATTGCCAGAGGGGTGTTAGCTCGTGACAACACGAGCATCATTTCTTCTCCGGATATTGCTATCCTGGCAGCAGCCCTCTCAGGGAGGTCTGATTATAATCTGGGTGCCTTAATTGCTCGACGCCTTGCTATGAACGGTAACAAGGGAGACTTATATGGTGGCGTTTATGCCACACTTATCTTAGAACATCTTGGAGGCACCCCACACCCTGATGATAATCCTTTTACTTATTTAAGCTTTGATCTTGCTGCTATGAAAAGGCACAAGTTTGTTACCATGGGTTCTGAGCTTGATAATCTTGTTTATATCTTGCGTTTCGGAACTACCGCGGAACGCGAGATCCGTCTACCTGCACCCCTTTTGTTTGATTTTTCTCGCAGGAACGGATGGTCCTTTGATGTTGTCCAGTTCGATGAGTTCATGGTCTAGCATCAGTTTCATAACCCCGTGGAGGGGGTTGTGCCCGACGAGGAGGAGCACGGTGAGTTACCACCTTTTCAGGGAGAAACCGCCACCGAGTTTGGTGAAGGTTCTTCCTCTGCTTGGCGTTCGGAACCTTCCTCGTGGGAGACTCCAAGGAGTTCGATGTACGCGCCAGCATCCTTCTACGACCCTTGGACTCACCACCATACCCCCGGAGCAGGAGGCTCCTGGGGGCAGTAGCTGCTACCAACTTAGGCCAAAAGCCTAAGCTTGGGGGAGTACGCGTCCCTCTTGCTTTCCCATTGTATTATCCGTTTTGATTCACTTTGATCTTTTCGAAGTTTTTTCCCGTTCTTCTTTATTTTTCTCTTTGCAAAAACAACAAAAAGATTTTCTTTTTTCTTTTGCTTTCGTTCAACCCTTGAAATAATCCAAAAAGATTTCCTTTCTCTCTTTAGTTTGCTTTGTTTTCAGAGTTCAGCTCGAGTCCGTGATGGCATTTAATTATATTTCCTACGTTCGATCGTGCAAGTGACAAGCAGTAATTACGAAGATCGATTGAACAGAAGCAACAAGGAAGACCGGTATGAACTCTTTTTGTTTCTACTTTTGTACATATGCCTGTACTTATGATCTAGAGACCAGCTTGTAGCGACATAGTGCTATGTTTACAATGCTCTTCCAGTGGTTCATGCTTTCCTTGTGGCTAGTCTCGAATAACTAGAGTATATAATGTGTTATTGAAATGATCTACATGCATTGCACTGTTCATAGTCTGGTATACTAAGGTGGTATTTCCCTTTAGAGAACTTTTGGATTGACTTGGCACATGCTTACACATGTTTAAGACTAAAAAGTCTGCTTTGCCTTGATGATCTTTGAGTTTCAGAATAGTTATATCACTTTCATGCCCGATTCAATGTTACTTTGTCGCTCTGCATGATTATGACCGTTATTGCTCTCTAGTTGGTCGCTTCCCAGTCTTTTGCTAAACTTCCACCTGTACTAAGCGGACTGACTGCTTGTGCATCCAAAATCCTTAAAACCAGTTATGCCATATGAGTCCACTATACTTTCCTATACATGGTATTTACCTGCCATTCCTAATGAAGGCTTTCATGTACCATCTCGAAACTAATCAAAAGCATTTCTCTTTTGTGCCTATGTTTTAGCTCATGAGGAAGTAGTAGTTAATTCATGATCTTTTTAAGTTGGACAAGTTTCACCCCTGGATTGCATGAATAATGTGCAAACCCATAATACGAGAAGGAACTGGCATTGAGTGCGCCCGGCTCAAAAAGATAATATAACAAACAAACCCTCCTTCACGCTTTGTTCATGAGAAATCAGAAAACTTTGGCAGTGATAAACAAAGGAGATTAAGAGGATGTGATCGTCCTCATGCGGGAGCCGTTCCTCGAGACTTGTCCACTCAAAAAGTGATTGAGTTATCTGCTAGCATTCGTTGACGAAATATGCACTTCTCAAAACATGTTTACTTCTGTTTTTAAAACCAAGAGCTCTGGTACATGTTTAGTTTTTGTTTCCGATCACGGGTTTTCAACTTTGCCAACAAAAGCCACGGTTCGAGAGTCTCCACCTTCTTTCTTCAAAGCACCAACTAGGAGAGCATAATTGTCATTCTGAGTGTGATGTGCATTGTCCCAAAGTATTACATTGTCTTCTGCATACTTGTGATATGATTTATTCTGAAATTTTTAGTTCTAGTCTCCTTTAAAACTCTGGAGGAGTTTCTGCATTTATGTTTTGCTTCACTCATGGAGACTAGCGAGATACCACCCTAGTATGCTCAAGCTATGTGCAATATAATCTTGTCTTGATTTTCAGTAGTATATTATTTACTTTTAAGTATTTGTGACTAGTCACTTGAAAGAAGGATTGCTCCTTGCATTGTCCTCATAGTACTGTTTCAATACTTGCTAAACTCTTTTCGTAGTACATGCTTATATACATCTAATGAAGCAAAAGAGTTTGTCAAAGTTTTCTTTGTCGCGTTCAGTTCGTTGAACTGAATTGCTTGAGGACAAGCAATATGCTAAGCTTGGGGGAGTTGATACGTCTCAAACGTATCTACTTTTCCAAACACTTTTGATATTGTTTTGACCTCATTCTTGCATGATTTGAACTAAACTAACCCGGACTGACGCTGTTTTCAGCAGAGCTGCCTGTATGGTTTTATTGTGTGCAGGAAAACAGATTTTTAGGTATCTCAGAAAAATCCACGAAAAATCACAAAAAATCCACGCACCCGAAGGAACTAGGAGCCAGAAGATGGGCCAGGGGGTGCCCAAGCGCCCTGTGGGCGCGCCCCCCTGGGCCACGCCGGGGGGCCGCCTGGGTGGGGCCCACACCCCCTGGTGCCCTACTTTGCCTCGTATTTTTACTCGCGACGTGGAAACCCCAGATCAGAAGTTCTTTTCGCAGTTTTCCGTCGCGGAGCCGCCGCCACCCTCTGTTCTTCCTTGGGAGGGCTAATCTGGAGGCTGAATTGGCCTCCGGAGAGGGGAGATCGTCGCCATCGTCATCATCATCACCACTCCATCATCCCTCCATGACTTCTCCCTCCATGTGTGAGTAATTCCCCTGCTGTAGGCGAAGGGGATGGTAGGGATTGGATGAGTTAGATAATGTAATAGTTTGTCAGATCGTTGGGGGCATGTTGCCTATCATCTACTATGGTGTTTATCATCTTTGCTTCAACTTGTTATTCTTAATGCTTGACACTTAGGGCCCGAGTGCCATGATTTCAGATCTGAACCATATGTGTTTGCATGAATATATTTGTGTTCGTGATCCTATCTATGAGTTGTTTGCACCTATTACGGTTCGGAACCGGCGATCCCAAAAGTGACAGCTTGGGACACCAAAGGGGATGGTCCGTAGTTTGAGGATTACATGTATCCATTGAGTTCATTGCTTTGTTCCGGTGCTCTTTGACAGGAGCACCTTAATCTCCATAAGTTCCTTTTGGCCCCGTTCGTAGCGGGATGGTAGGAGAAAAGATGTTGTGCAAGTTCTTATTGCAAGCACGTACAACTACCTACGGGATACATGCCTAATGTTTGATATTTTCCTAGATGATCATTACTTTTCCGTGTGCCATGCCCCAAGTTAGAATCTATCTCATCCATGCAGCGCCCAACCATCCATCTCCCTAGCCTTCAGTGTTTTAAATCCTGCTTGTTACTAGTTGCTATTTTTGCCATTTACTTTTGCTATTTACTTTTACTGTTTACTTTTACTATCACTATCATCACTATCATATCACTGTTACCACTTATCTTTTGCTGCAAGTAAGTATATTTCAGGTGCGGTTGAATTGACAACTCAACTGTCAAAGCTTATAAATACTCTTTGGCTCCCCGTGTGTCGAATCAATAAATTGGGTTATTCTTACCCGCGAAGACTATCTCGATCCCTTACGGTTGAGGGTTATCACCAACCAAGAGATCTTGAGAGGCATCAAGCCCCGGCTTATGGTTCCTTTGCAAAGAACACCGGGTTGCTGGGTAGAGGAGTTGCCTTCTGCCTTATGGAGCATCAACACTACGCCTAATAGATCTACATGATACACGCCCTTTTTCATGGTATACGGTGCTGAAGCAGTCCTCCCTAGTGATATCCGACATGATTCACCATGCGTGGCGGCCTATGTTGAAGCGGATAATGAACAAGCAAGGCAAGACAGCTTGGACCGGCTAGACGAGGAACGGGACACGGCAGCATCACGATCAGCGATTTATCAACAAGATCTATGCCGGTACCACAGCCGCCGGGTTAAGACCAGAACATTCCAGGAGGGAGATCTGGTGCTCCGGCTCATCCAAGACCAGAAAAATATGCATAAGCTATCCCCACCTTGGGAAGGACCCTTTGTGGTCAGCAAGAACCTACACAACGGATCATACTACCTTGTCGATGTTCGAGAACATAAGGACTCACGCACGGCAGAGGAGGAGACCAAGCGGCCGTGTAACATCGCTCTTCTTCGGCCTTACTATACTTGAGCCATTGGCTCCGCTTTATGTACAATTTATATATTATAATTAATAAAATAAACTAGCGCCCCCGGATCACCGGGGAATCAGCCATCTTCTTCGCAAAAAGAGTATCACATGGGGGCTTCGAAAGAAACCTTCCATGGCCTCTTAAACCGGCACCCCTGATAGAATCAGGGAATCAGCCGTTTTCTTCAAAGGAGTATCACATGGGAGTTTCTACAGAAGCTTACCATGGCCTCCTAAACCGGCGCCCTTGATACATCAAGGAATCAGCCATCTTATCAAAACAAGAATCACATGGGGCCTTCCGCGGGCAAGGAAGTTTTCCATGGCCTCTTGAGCCGGCGGCGGTATGAAGCCCATCATAAGAGCACTGCTCTGGTTGCTTCGGCAATTTCCACATGATGATGATGGGTAAAAGAGAGTGTTGGTGCCCAACCCAGCTCAAACATATGCCCCGATGAGAAAAACGACTCACACACTACCGGGGGGCTCGCAGAGAGTTGAATACCCTTGTAGTGAACATGGCTTGGAAGCTCGGTGCATGCACCTAAAACCCTGGATTAACCTGCCCGCCTCAAGTAAATCACGCCGTCCAGGTAAACCTGGTATGACCCGTCGAACCTGCCACAAGTCAATCCTTCGGGACCCTGAACTTGGCCACGTTAAATTGACGATCATCGAGTTGATTACCTAAAGAAAAAATCTATACGAGATTTTGAAACATTGGGTAGCTTGTCATCGATGATTTGGTTAAGGATTGCGGAGCATCTTGACAGGCTTTGCTAAAATGGTTAATGACAGTAGCCTGGCAGCTCATAAAAAGCCTCGAATTTGGAGCCTGGCAGCTCGTAAAAAGCCTCGACTACATGGTCTTATTTGCCCAAAAAACCTTATTTCTATTTTTATGATTTCACAAATCTTGGTCGTCATGATCATTGGTTTTTAACCAAGTCCATTGATGCGAGACTGGACAACTACAAGGTTGACCATATATCTACAAAGTTAAAGTCTGGGTCATGAACACCAGCGAGAGTTATACCGGCGTTCATCGTAACCCGGACCGGCCATCAGGCTAAGCCAAACAAGAGAGCCAAGAGCCTCATCAGCGCCTGCGCTTTCACTTATTCCTACCGGGTTAAGGTCGACAAGTACACTTAATCAAAGGTATGGTATATGTTTGTGATCAAAAGCTATTCCTTTGATATATATATCAGAGCAGTATAATCCGTCCGGTGGTAAACCGCCAGGACATCTTTTAGCTTCGTTCATGCAGGCACATGTAATATAAGCTGATCAAGCATTGCAAACACATGATAAATTGGGAGTGCCAAACAAAATAATGCCATGACAATGGGACAAAGGCAATATCTTAACTATTCTATTACAAGGCACTCGCAGGCCCGAATGGATCAAAGTTTTTTGCAAAGTACTCAGCAACTAAAAGTTAAACCGGACGGTTTATGACTCCTCTTCAAGCTGCGAAGGCTGAGGGTGAGCTTGTTCCGGGTCTTCGTCGACTTCAGGCAGTTGCTGGAAATCAGGAGCGCTCTAGTCAATCTTGGAGAGGGCACGGAAATACACTTCATCATTGATAAGATCTGGAGGGTCAATATCTGGAGCGAAAGTGTGGTTACGAACTGGTGGGATCAGATTTTCAGTGTCGTAAACCGGCCGCTCCACCCGCGAATTTTCTAGGTCATAAGCCGGATGATACCTTGTCAAATCTGCTTCATCGGCAAGCTTACTGGCAAGAGGGCGCATGTGCTTGGTCAAAGAGCGAGATCTTTATCAGAGAAGGCTGACCGGTCCTCTTTCATGCTGGGGTAGCCGTTCATGGCCTCCGCCGGATCAAAATCGGGGACCCATGCTTTGGCCCGGGTCAACGCCATGAGAGAGCTAGCTCGTGCAGTAGACTTCTTCACCTCAACAAGACTCGCACGTAAGACAAATAGCTTTTCCAGGGTGGCTTGGATAGTGGTCGGCGCCAGTTTATTGTGCGACATGGCACTGATAGCCCTTTGAGCGCCGGAGTAGAGCTGCTCCACCAGGGTATAAGCAGCCTTGAGCTTCTTCCGGACATCGTCTCCAAGATGAGTTATGCGCCTCCTTGTATGCAATTGGTGAGTTAAACCGGAGCGGAACAAAGATTGCAAGGATACAAATATATGAAGACAGATACTCACCGAAGATAGGAGAAGTCATGTTCTCTATTTGCTGTTTCAACCCGGATAGTTCCTGCGTAACCGGATTGAGAGCGGCTTCGGCATCCTTTGCTCTTTTTTCTAGAGCGTCCTTTTGCACCTCCCATGTGGACTGCTCCGCTTCAAAATCTTTCTTCAATTTTTCCATGTTAGTCAAAGCAAGGACAAGTTCTTCCTTAGCTTTGGTTGAAGCAGTCTCATGGAAGGCCAAGCTATTCCGGAGCTCAGTTGCCTCCGAAGCTCTCCGGTTCAAGCCAGCCTGCAAGAAAGGCAAACGTGTGAGAAGGACAGATTATTCAAAGTCTCAAGCACATAACAAGTTATGCACTCGACACTTGGGGGCTAATGTGCAATTAAAGTACAGAAAGCAAAATTTTTCAGACAAGTCCCAAGCACATAAACAAGTTATGACCTTGGCACTTGGGGGCTAATGTACATTCATTCTTAGAAATAAGTAAAGTCCCGGTTCACCTACAATGAAGCTAAAACGGCACTTGGGGGCTACTATGGCCTAAAGGTAGGATTGCAAAGTACAAAGCAGAAACGGAAAGCAAGAGGAAAGAAAGTCACCTCATATTTATCCTTCATCATGTTGACTAAGCCGGCTTCATAGTCACGGCTGGTGAAGAGCCGGTTCAAAAACCCAGAATGGAGTTCCTGGTCACTCAGCTGAGCATAACTTGATAAATCTATGCTCCACTTGCCTTTATCTTGTTGAAGTTTTTCTTCCTTGGCAGTATGCCTAGCCAAGGCAATATGCTCTGTGGGAGCAGAGAATCCTATCCCAGTTATTTCAACGTCCGCCGTTGAGGTGGCCGTTGGCTGAAGAGGATTGGCAGTGCGCACCGGACTGACAGGAGCCAGGCTAGCCCGGGGAGGACTAACCTAGACAGGGCTTGCCGGTTCAGCCGTGTTCTCCATATCATCACCTCCCGGCGCATCAACATCTTCATGGTCCATAGGAGCGGGATCATCGAGCTGAACTTCAATGTTGTCCTCTAGAGGGATGGCCGCCTCAGGGTCCTCGGCCGGTTCAGCACTAGTGGTCTCAGCAGCTGGTTTATTTGCTTTTGCCTTTTTACTAGGCTTGGGCATTCTAATAAAGGGTCAAAGCAGTCGTAAGAATCACAAAGTCAAAACGGAAAGATAAACCGGACGTTCGAAAAGATGACTTACCCAGGAACGGTCTTGAGCACTAGGACTTGAGTAGCGGTCGACTCGCCGGAATAAGATAGAGGAGCTTCCTGGTAGTTGGGATCAGACGGTTTAAGAGGTTTGCGAATAAGGCCTGCTTTTGGATGAAGGAGGGTTGGAGTGAGCAAAACCTCTGAGCGGCGTCTACGAGCTGGCGTAAGGGGTATTCCAGACGATTCAACCACATGGCCGCTATGGCGCGTGGTCTGGCGAGCTTCATGCTGCTGTTTCTTCAAATGAAAGTTGGGATCCAATTGAGCATAAGGATGAGAAAATGGATATTTTCGGGATACCCGGCGGACCTTGGGCGGCAACGGTTCTGAATCAGAAGAGAGATAAATTACCTCAACTCCCTCCGCTTTACTTCCCTCCGCCAGGTCCTGAGGAAAGGCATTATTAACATAAATTCAGACAAAGGGAGATCAAAAGACATAAGGGTTAATTAGTACCTCAGAATCCGGATCATCCTCTTCAGGGTTTGAACCGGAAGCGGCAGCAGCTTTTTTCTTCTTGACAGCAAAGGTTTTCCTGCGTGATTGCTTCGCTGGTTTATCCTGAGCTTTCCTCTTCTAGAAAGGATCGATGGCCTGTGCAAAGGAATAATAACAAGTTGAAGATAACTGATATGAACGGATTAAGATGAAAAAAGGAACATCATAGTTTTACCGGCGGTGGCCTGTTGTTTTTGCAGAAAGGAGCTAAACCGGTCCTGCTGCAGTCTTCTAGAGGGATATTCAGCATCTTCTTTGTGGACTCAGTAACTTCATTATCCGGAAGTACTATGTCAATGTGACGCTGAGGATCATCCGGATTGCCGGTATATTCACACATTAAGCTTGAGCGCCGGCTTAAGGGAAGAATGCTCCAAGATAGCCCGCATCGAATAAAATCGACCCCGGTTAAGCCGTTAGCCACGAAAGCCCTGAGCTTGGAGAGTTGAGGGGCATATCGAGCCCGGTCTTCGGCGCTTAGACGCTGCGGCAAAGGATGACTTGGAGCCAGACGGTAAGCACGGTAACCCGGCAGTGGATTCTCTCCTTCAGATGAAGTATCCTTACAATAGAACCAAGTCTGGTTCCATTCTTTGGGGTGGCTGTGAAGAGTGGCGTTAGGAAAACTTACATCCTTCCTTTTCTGGATGCTGACACCACCCAGTTCCTGATGAGGCCCATCAGAAAACTCAGTCCGGCGGTTCAGATGGAAGAAATCCCGGAACAGATCCACTGATGGTTCTTCTTGACGATATGCTTCTGAGAAGACTTGGAAGTTGCATATATTGGATATGGAATTGGGACCTATGTCCTGTGGATGGACTTGGAAGTTGGCTAGGACGTCGCGGAAGAACTTTGAACCGGGCGGACTAAAGCCCCGGGCCAGATGATCAAAGAAAACAATGATCTCTCCTTCCTGGGGTGTAGGAGGACATTCCTTTCCAGGGGCCCGCCAGTGCAGAACGTCTCTTGGACCCAGAAGGCCGATTGAAGCAGCTTTTACTAAGTCGTCCTCAGTGAGCCAGGAAGGAACCCAATTGCAAGCAAAAAATTGTTTAGCCATCGTTTCTGATGAGGGAGTGCTGAAAAATACAATGCAAGATCCGGTTTACAACTAGCGAAACAAACCGGCAGTTTCTGTGAGGATATTGACCTAATCGACGGTTTAAGCAAGGGGATAATGGTACCCCCTAATCCGGATCAGGTGTGGACAAGACAACCACCGGTTTATGGTAACAAAAAGAAGAAGTTAAATCGTCGACTATGGAATGCAAGTTCATATCTAAACCGTCAGGGCAAGCATATGAGAAGCGGACTATGATTAAACCGGTAACATAAAGCAGATAAGCTGCAGATCTAAAGTGCGAAAAATAGTTTTCGCATAAGCAGAGGTAAGGTATGGATCTACGGTGCAGAAAAAAAGACAGAACAATTACGGTCATATTCAGTGAAGGAAGTGAAAGTTCTCTACAGATTCGATCTAAACTAGCAATGCTAGAGAGACTAAGGATATGATGATGGAGCGGAGGCACACAAACGAGGAATGATCTAACAAATCTTGCATCTACAGCTAAAGTCAATCTACGGCGACGAACTACGGAGAAACGAGGGTTCACCGCGAGCTACAGATGGAACCCTAGAACTGAGATCTATGGGGAAGAAGATAGCGTACCCGAGGAAGCAGAGGACGGCGGTGAGTTTCTGAATGCGTTCAGGTCGATGCAGTGGCCGGGCTTGTGGATGACGGCGAGCTCGAAGAACAGTTGCGGAGGTTCGAGCGTTGGAGACGAAGGAAGAAGCAGAAGGGGAAAAGAGATGGGCCTCGGCGGTATTTATGGGCCGAGGGGATAAAACGGCAAGCGCGGGAATCGAGGAGGCCAGCAATCTGATAAAGATTAAGCTGTCGCCTCGATCTTCGATGCGGCAATAAAGAAAGGTAACAAACAGATGCGGGCGTTAAATGCGCAGATGATGTCACGACAGATTAAAGCGATTTCAGGAGATGACGTCATGGCCGGTTTATGAAGCATACAAGAGTTGCAGAAAGGAAATCCGTACAAAGACTTGGAAGACTGACATGAACAAGTTCAAATCAATCTGGGGCCTAATGTCAGGGATATGACTAGTGGGTATAAACCGGCTAGGAGGTCCAGATTACGCTAGTAAAATTATATTATTAGAAGCCCAGTAGAGTATGTAACATGAGGTTATAACCCACAGAGGTTTAGGGCCCATGTATGTAACTTGGGATGTAAGATAGAAAGAGTAGAGACCGAGGCGGACACATTTATGAGCCGGTCTCGGGACTCTGTAAACCGGACCGGGCGTCGCCTCCTATATAAAGGGACGACCCGGCGACGGTTCAGGACAAGAAACAACAGCTCGAGACACAGGCAAGCGGATTCGCTCACTGGTCATCGAAGCCCAAGCAATATCACACCAAACTAGACGTAGGCTTCTACCTTCATCGAAGGGGCCGAACTAGTATAAAACTCCCTGTGTCCTTCGTCCGCTTTAACCCCTTTAAGCTAACCCGAGCGATGGCCTCACACCTAAGTCCGTTAACCCGGACATCTGCCGTGTTATATCCACGACAAAAACCCAACAATATTTCACGTTCTTCTTTTGCTTGTAGGGAGCTTTCCCGTGTAAATTGTTTCTTTTCTTTTCTTTAGTGGTTAAGATTAGAAGACCATGATTAAAATGCTTAGTGGCTCTCATATGCTTTGTTGTTGATTTAACCTTGAGCCATATTACCTTGTCTTCTCTCTTGTATTAAATGCCTGCAGATTCCAGCTTAGCCCAATGCACGTGCACTATTATTATTTTCCACACCTTTTGGTCGTGCGAGTGAAAGGCAATAAGGATGATATATGATGAACTAATTGAGATGAGAAAGCTAGTATGAACTCGACCTCTCTTGTTTTTGTAAATATGATTGCTCGTCGTTCTTGATTCAGCTTGTTATGAATGAAACACGTTCGCAATGACAATTAGAGATCATAGTTGCTTATGCCATGTGTAGGATCGAAAGTAGGTCTAGAGGGGGGGGGGTGATTAGACTACTTGACAATATAAAAAATCTGCCTTTAGATCATGTAATGTTTTTGGTAGTTTCACAATTAAGATCAATTCAAGTATCACCCTACACATGCAATTCTAGAGTATAAGCAGCGGAAAGTAAATTGCACATGTAAAAGAGAGGTGGAGAAGATCAAACGCAGTTTGGTGACACGAAGATTTTTGTCGTGGTTCCGATAGGTGGTGCTATCGTACATCCACGTTGATGGAGACTTCAACCCACGGAGGGTAACGGCTGCGCGAGTCCACGGAGGGCTCCACCCACGAAGGGTCCACGAAGAAGCAACCTTGTCTATTCCATCATGGCCTACGCCCACGGAGGACTAGCCTTACTCGGGGTAGATCTTCACGAAGTAGGCGATCTCCTTGCCCTTACAAACTTCTTGGTTCAACTCCACATCTCAAAGACGGAGGCTCCCAAGCGACACCTAACCAATCTAGGAGGCACCACCCCCCAAAAGGTAATAGACGGAGGCTCTTGTGCTTCAAATGATAATCTCCCCAACACTCAACTCTCCTCACTGATATGGCTGTGGTGGAAGAAAGGTTTGAGTGGAAAGCAACTTGGGAAGGCTAGAAATCAAGTTTCATATGGTAGGAATGGAATGACTTGATCTCAACACAAGGGTAGGTGGTTCACTTCTCAGAAAGTGTATGATAGGAGTGGTAGACTTTCTGATGGCTCTCTCCACGAATGAAGAGGGGGTGGAGGGGTATATATAGCCTCCACACAAAATCCAACCGTTACACACACATTTGACCAATCTCGGTGAGACCGAAGTTGAAACTCGGTCAGACCGAAAGTTCAAATATAGTGAACGTTGGGATTTTCGGTGGGACCGAAAATACCATCTCGGTGTGTCCGAAGTGAGTCAAAGGTTGGAGCTTGCCATCTCGGTGAGACCGAAAGTAACAACTCGGATATTCCGAAGTGATGTCACATGGTTACAGAAGGTTGGCAGTCCATTTTCGGTGAGACCGAAACTCAGAATCGGATGGACCGAGAAATTAGGGTTTGGAAGAATAACTGAGGTGGTTCATCTCGGTGGGACTGAGTTTGCAGAATCGGTTTGTCCGAGATTACTTATGAGTGTGTTAAGTAGTGAAGAGTGCTGATAGTTGAGGGAGCTAGATCACCAAGCACTTGAGCAACTAGATCATTAACACAACCTCATCCCCTTTTAATAGTATTGGCTTTTCCTATGGACTCAATGTGATCTTTGATCACTAAACCAAAAATAGAGTCTTGAGCTTGTGCCAATGCTTGTCTTAGCATTTTGAGGGGTCCACTTCTCCAGACATTTCCATACCCATATCATCGAACTTTTCTGAAATGATTCTCAAGTAAATATTAGTTCAATGATATATATGTTGTTATTAATTACCAAAACCACCCGGGGATTAGTTGCACTTTCAATCTCCCCCTTTTTGGTAATTGATGACAACATATAGATCAAAGCTTCGACAAAAGATATAATCAATGAATGATATCGTCGCTTTGAGAAGTATGTGATAAACAAGAGCTCCCCCTAAATTTGTGCATTATTTAAGATTTGCGTTTGAATGCAAATGCACAATCGATTAGGATTATGGGTCACTCTTCCATGTCACATACATCTTGGTGGAGCGCACAAAATGATAAGAATGAATAACAAGCACTCAATCACCAAGACAAGAGTAAATAGCCATACAATAAGGAATAGCATATGATAAGAAATGAGCACACATTAAAGCATAGTATGACTAAGCACTCATTAAGATAGCATCAAACGTAGTAGCAAGCACACTTAAAGTTTCAGGAACCAAAAGAAATCACTGTATCTCAAAGAAAACCGGCAAAAGAACGAAAGACGAAAGAGCACTCTCTCTCTCGAAGCCCTATGATCTATAACAATTTCTCCCCCTTTGGCAACAAGTTACCAAAAAGTTCGAAAAGGTATAGAGCTAAACGTCACTGCGGGCTCTGCTGGCGGCTCCCGTCTGGGTAGATGTCGGTGTAGAGATAGCTGCATCGGCGAAGACTTCTGCTGATGTCTGCGGTGGAGGAGTGGATGCTGGAGCTGGAGCAACTGCTGGAGCTGTAGCTGGTGCTGAAGTGGTAGCCCTGGAGTCTGTCACTGGGATAGTGTAACACCCCAATTTTTTTTAACCATGATTTAATTATTTAAATTTTGCCAGGAACTTAAAATTTTCTTTTCTGGATTTTTATTTTGATTTCAGTACCATTATTTTCTTTTGTATTGTGGAATATTTCCCTCAAGGAGAACTTTTCAAGAATGTTGTTGGACTTGTATACCTTCTCAAGATCATTTCTTTTATCAGTGGAAATATTTCTATAAATATTTCCCTAAAGCTTTATTGCTTTTAGTTGATTTCTCATAAGTTTGGAGTCTCTTTTGCACTGCAACCATTTGAAAAATGCATCTAAAAATTCCACCAAAATTTGGGGATGTTGGTAGAAGTATATAATTCATTTCTATGCAAAAGCCCAATGGTGTTCTTTGGAAAATTTGAGCAAACCATCCTCATTGGTGTTCTGGTCCAGTTTAGTGGTTTGTACTACAGCTCCATTTTTGCTTGCCCTTTTGCCTCTAAATTTTTCTCCTGCTTATAGTCCACCCTACCAAACTCTTAAGTCCAGGAGATTGGACTCATTTGAATATTTTTGGTCCATGCAAGAATAGCTTTCCCCTTCTGTCCAGATTAGGTTTTCTCTAAAACTTGCACTAAGGAGTGTTTGCTTTTGACAAACTAACCTTGCCACCTTCTTTATCATCTAAAGAGGATATGATCTGGAAATTTTGATCACTAGCAAAACCTTCTGGATGCCCCTAGCATTTTGTCAAACAGCTGGAGTGCATGAACTCTTTTGGCATGATTTTTGCTTTGCATTGGAGGTTAGCTCATCTGGCTCTATCAGTTTGTCTCTTAGCTTTGCCTTGGCCACCAAGTCATCCCTGTAGAGCCCCGTGGGCAGCAGAGCTCCCTGGTAGGCGTCGGCATTTTGCCGAACACCTTGAGCGCGTGCACAGAGCGCGAGCAGCGCGCACGTTTTGCACGCGCACGCGCACCCGAGCCGCCGCACCGCACAGCCGCGCTCTGGCCTTTCCCCGCTCGAGCAGCCTCGCCCCACAGCCACTGCCCGCCCGTGACGCTAGCGCCGTGCCCCTGGCCGCGCCGCAGAGCCGCCGCCGCTAGCAGCCGTGGCCACCGACGGTGCCCGTGAGCGTCCTCGCCGTGGACGGCGCCGCCCAAGCCACCGCAGGCCGCCACCTCACCCTCAGGGCAGCGCGAGCTTATCCGCAACACCGTCCCCTAGTGCCGACCACCCTGACGCCCCTGCCATCGCCGGAAAACGACGCGCCGGCGATCTTATCCACGGCCATGGCGTGAACCGACATCGCCCGCCTATTTAAGGCACCCCGAGCTCGTCCGAGACCGCAAGAAACCTCCAGACCACCGTAGCTAGCTCCCCTCGCAGTGGTTCGACCGGAAGAAGCCATCTTCTCCATCTCCGGCAACAACGGCCGCCGCCATGCGCCGGCACCATTCGCCGTAACCAGGCCCTCCCCCACCCATCCAGTGCCGCCGTTGGCCTCCCCTTGACACCACGGAGCTTCCCAACTACTCAACCGAGCTCCAGCACCACCGTAGCCATTTTCCCCTTTCCTCCCGAGGCTGTCGCCGCCGCGAAGCTCGTCGCCGGCGATCCTCAGCACCACCTCGGCCGTTTCGATCACCGAAAGGTTCGCCGTAGACCCGCGGATCCTTTCCGCCCCTCCGTTCCCCGCATGGAGCTGCCATTCGCCGCCGGCCATCGCCGGAGCTCCGTCCAGTACGGGCGAAGAAGGGGGGAAGGAAGGAGGACCAGTCAAACCGGACAGGTGGGACCGCGGGGCCCCCTGTCAGTGACCCCGAGCCGGCCCTCGCTGGCTTAAGTGAAAGCGTAAAGCCCGAAGTACGTCTCTCCCTCTCAGAAGCGTATTCCGAACCGATGCGCTTTCCTTTTTCTGGTTTCTTTTTAAAACAGAACTTTGACCAAACTTTGACTGGGCATATCTTTTTAAATAAAACTCCAAATGAGTTGATTCTTTTTCCTACCTCTCTCAAATTTCACCTAGTTTATTTTAAGATTTATTTCAAAAATAATTAGGACAACTTTTTGTACTGTTTTTAGTATATGTATTAATTTGAATTTATTTAAAAATAGGAATATGGAGGGAGAAGAAAACTTTCATGAGTACCCTCCACTTGTATGCACTTAAGAGGCAAGCATTCTGAACCCCGGCATAATATTGTTGTGTGATACGTTTACAATACCATCTTGACACGGAGCACTAGTTATTTTATGTAATGGTATGATCATGCTCATGAGTGCATGATGAAGATTCCTTGCTGTTGTAAATTGATATACGTGTGATAGTGATCACCCTCGTCTACCTCTCATGCCTACTGGAAGGAATCCAGGAAAGTCTCTGTCTTGGGTAGACACGAGCTTGTTACTGATGTCTCGTTGAGACGAGTATAGTCAGTAAGACATTTTGAGGTATAAAGAGTGGTGATTCTGTCTATTGGTGTGAAATATGTTTGCGATGCTAATCACGTAAGTGATGCTTTAACCTCCTGAGTCGGCCATAGATCGAGTCTTGTTCCGGTAACCCCCATACTTGTTTTCG
Organism: Secale cereale; assembly: GCA_902687465.1. Taxonomy (NCBI): domain Eukaryota; kingdom Viridiplantae; phylum Streptophyta; class Magnoliopsida; order Poales; family Poaceae; genus Secale; species Secale cereale. The sequence goes on from LR738713.1 coordinate 771,686,511, forward strand.
TGCTACCACTTGTCCCTGCCGCAGGTAGGGTACAGTCCAGTAAGTTGTCAACCCCTTTCTTGGCACACACCGTACAGAGAGGCCATGGTGGAAGATACCGGCTGCATCCGGTAGGCAGGCCACCTGGTCCGGGGGCATGGGTGTTTCCGGTTGGGACCGAGGGGGTAGCTCCCCTAGTTTGCGCGCATTATAAATTCTGTGATCCCATGCTACTCGAGGTTGTAGCCTCCCCACTTAGAGTTTT
>LR738713.1:771686764-771815835 GCA_902687465.1 Secale cereale
AGAACATTGATCGTAACATGTGATATGTATGATTATTATTATTATGGACTAACCATCTGTATTGTTTGAGTATTGAGTATCCTTGGGATGGTTCTACCTCCTGGATAATTCTTGTGATTATTTTCTTATAAGCCCTTTATGTGGTGTCGCTCAGACGCCCGACTGTGGCATACTTGTGTTTTATTTTTCATATAAGCCCTTTATGTGGTGTCGCTCAGACGCCCGACTGTGGCATGTTCGTTCTTATTTTCTTCATAAGCCCTTTATGTGGTGTCGCTCAGACGCCCGACTGTGGCATGTTTGTTTTTATTTTCTTCATAAGCCCTTTATGTGGTGTCGCTCAGACGCCCGACTGTGGCATGTTTGTTTTTATTTTCTTTATAAGCCCTTTATGTGACGTCGCTCAGACGTCCGACTGAGGCATGCTTTATATTACTATCCTTTCGAGGCGTCGCTTCAGACACCCGATCGGTGCATTTTATTTTTATCCTTGATTGCTTATTCATGGTTTATAAGAATAATATGCTTGCGTCATGAATTTGATTTCGCAACTAACGAAGTGATCATGGAATATTTCAGAGCATGAATGTCATTTGTTATATTGTGCCTGTGTTCATAATGTTTGCGAGTACATTCAAAGTACTCACTGGCTTGTCCCTGGTTATTGTCTTGGCCAGATTTCTTGCCTGGAGAGGAACGCTGCGATGGCAGCCCCGGAACCTAGGCAACGGTGATAGCAGCCTCGCGAAGATAGGAATTATCCAGGTCAGCTGTTCCTGTGGGAAATGGAGTCCCATAGACGCTGATGTATCACAAACCGCTTCCGCCACCAACCACTAGAACCCTTTTGTTGTACTCATGGACCAGAATGGTCTTGTACTACATATTTTGTATTTTGCTTGGAATTTCTGTATCAAGTTTGTGTCTCATCAGCTAACAGTAATCCTGGGGCTGGTGAGCACAAGGGCCGTTTACTAGGAAATTAATATCCTGGAAAACCGGTCCTGACAACCTTGGTATCAGAGCCAGGCTGACCATTGGCTAATCCTATCTTAGCCAGGTCAATAACCTAGGTTAAACAACCCCACCAAACCTTAATCTAAACCCAGCCAAATCTCTCGTGCAGGATAGCCACACAGTGACCCCGACAGCTTTTGGCAGTCGGTGCCCAACCTATCAGTCTATCCATAGGCCGTGCGCCTGTGCCGACACCTGAGTTGTCCCATCCACAAGCGTGCGATGGAAGGCCCGGCTGACTTATAAAGGAAGCCTTGCCCCAAAAACTCAACACATCACAGCCTCATTCCCAGTTCGATATCCAACCACCAAGATGCCAGGCCCCCGCGTTCACAACGAGACCACCGCAGTCGAGCTCGAAGGCTTCGTAGCCATCCTCGCCAATCTCACCCGTCGTGCCTTCGGCACCGTCGAGCCGCCGGAATATGTCGTGTACCAAGAGCACACGAGTAATTCCATCCAACACTTCTGGGCCACGGCGCACATCTACGGTAGAAGCATCACATCGGAGCGCCCCTACCGGTTCACCGGGAGGACGACCTCCGACGAGCCACAAGCCATCCAACTTGCAGCCCGAGAGGCTATAGTTCATCTTCGGCACCTGTCGCCGAGGGTCAACTGCCGCTCATTCTACTACTACCCTAGTCGTGAAGGCTATGGTAGACCGACCCAGGTCGCCAACGGAGACCATGAGTCGGACCCTGCCCTGGTGCATCTGGTGCGCTACCTGGAAGCGCAAGAGGCACTATTTGATCAGGTCACTCTCGACCTGATTGAGACCCGCATGACGCTCGCTCGCCTGACCCCGGCAAGGAGCGAAGTCGCAACCGCCACCGACACTCCGATAGTGCTGCCTGGAAGGCCGGTTGAGCCCCCAAGCTCTGACCATGTCATCCACCCGGGCAATGCCACCGCCTCACCCGGAGATCTCCGTCGTCTCTTGGAGGCCTACTCCAATGGGACGGTGACCTCGACACCCCGCGAAGGCCACCACCGCTACTCCAGCCCTGTAGCTCCCCATCCTACCCCGGCCAGCTCCGACGCGGAAGCACCCGGAGAGGACTCGGCATCCGCAGGACACGCCCAGCTAGATCTCAACCAGGTGGACTGAGTCCACCAGGATTGTTGTCAAGCCCTAGTGGCCGGTTTTTCTTTTAGTCCCGTAGTAGCCGTTGTGTGACGTAGTGAGCTTGTAACCACTTGTGTGTCAACATCTCATAGTATGTGTGATCTGGCATGAATTGTTTGACGAGTGGTTGCGGAGTAAATTCTAGACGTGACCCCAAACCGACATGCACAGTAACATGTCACTTTTCTTTTGGGGATTGAGGCCTGAGACTTTGACTCAGACAGCCCCACGCCGGAGTCGGTGTCTCAGTCGTATGGCACCACTTCATGTTTCACAGCCCAGGCTCTCTATAAGAGGCCACCCTCATTTTTTCCACACCAGCAACCATCAGCATCGAGCACTACCCTCCTCATTCACCCATCCATGTCTCACCCCGGAACTTACCTGAGGACCCCCGACGCAAACCCTGGTAGTTTTGTTAAGATATTATGGGATTTTTCCCGCAATACTCTTGGCTCCACCCATCCACCCCTGTATGAGCTGTTCAAATCGAGAATCACTCCTGATCTCTCGAAATACTGGGCAGCTGTACATATTCCACCAGCAGATTTAAACCAAGGCCCTCCCTATGTGATTTTCATCGGGAGATCCATGCCAACACCAGGCATGGCCATTGAGTCTGCTGCGTATGAAGCAGTCACCCGTCTTCGATTTGCGGTACCTTGTGCCAGCACAAGAGAATACTGCTATTTCCCAAGCCGCGCTGCTTTTGGAGCAGAAGCTACGTTCCGCTGTGGGCGTGCGGAGAGCGATCCAGCCCTGGTCTATCTCATTCAATATGTGATGGCCCAGGAGCGTTTCACCCAGCAAATACTGGAGTATCTCCACAACCTTGCTGTTCTGAATCCCCGGATCACCATTGGCGGACCCCCTCTGCCAACTCAGGAGGGACACATCCTTCGATTGCTTTCTCAACTTCCTCCGCTCCCTCCGGAAGAAGAAGAATGTATTCCAACACCGGGAAGCCTCCCGCTTTCCCCGATAGAAGAGGAACGTGCCCCAGTGCCGGAGACATTTCCTCAGGATCCTGTCCATCTTCCGTTTTTATCGTAAACGTAATTGCTATGTTTGTTACCCTAGCACTTATTTATGTACTACAGCTTATGCGTTGTATCCTAAGTTTGTGCGATGTATTAAATGTTGTTTTCGATTAATGCGAGTGGTTTTTACTGCTGTTCATGTGGATTGACTGCCTCCGCCCTCAGTAAATCTTGCAGTTAGATTTTTTTTCTTTGAGCCGTTGCAACACATAAATTCTTTGTGACATGCATTTTAGTTTACGCGGCACCACGACAGCAGGCTCACATCCACAACCACTCAACGGCATGCACTAATTGCATAGCCACGTACACATTTTGCACCTAGCTAATCACCTCGCTAACACACCACAGTCTCTAGAGGAGAAATTTGTGGATGATTATTCGAACGCAAGTTGCCTCCAGCACACTGACAGCAGTCAGAACCTAACAACCACACTTAATCTTCATGATCACCTCCGCCGTGAAGAGCTAACACTCGAGCAGCAGCATCACGGCGATCACTGAGGATCATCGCGCACAAGAGCACGGAGAACCCCAGCAACGCCACCAACCCTCCGCACACCAGGATCACGTACCAATCCGGCATCCCCTCTGCCATTAGAACCTCGTCGCGAGCTCCTGCAGACAGAAATGGAGGAGAAGGAAGGAGAAGAGAGACGAGGCCAGGTGAGAGGAAGAAGAGAGGAGCACCGCGGTCATTTTATAGCTCGAGATCGGTGTACGGTGGGCGAAGTCCACCAGCGCCGCTCGTTGCTCGATCGCCGGTGTTCGGAGGCGAATCCGCGAGCAGTGCCGACCGCGCACTGGCCCGCGAGGTGAGTGCACGCCGCACCGGCAGCTAGCACGCCGCGCACTACCGCAGTACGGCCTAGATGCCCTACGCGCTAGGCATCGCCGGTGGAGAAAGCGCAGTCGCGCGCGAGAGAGAGGAAGATGAGAGCCAGAGGTAGGGGGAGAGACTGACAGTGGACCCCGGGTCCACCTGTCAGCCAGAGAGAGCTCTATGCACTCGGGTACGACCAGCGTAATTTGTGAATTTAGACTGTTGTTCTAATTTTACCGTAGCCGATAGTGGTAATTTCTCGGTTTTCCCAACCATAGCTTTTCTTCACATAGCGCCAGTACCCAACTGTAGTTGTGCCAATTGTTTGCCCTCTCGCCGTAATCTCAGTGTTTAATGTATTCGTTTGCCTTTGGATTAATGCTTTACGGTAATAGGATGGATATTTTGAGATCGTCCTTAGCAAATCTCGAGGACGAGATTTTTATTAAGGGGGGGTGGTGTTGTAACACCCCAATTTTTTTTTTAACCATGATTTAATTATTTAAATTTTGCCAGGAACTTAAAATTTTCTTTTCTGGATTTTTATTTTGATTTCAGTACCATTATTTTCTTTTGTATTGTGGAATATTTCCCTCAAGGAGAACTTTTCAAGAATGTTGTTGGACTTGTATACCTTCTCAAGATCATTTCTTTTATCAGTGGAAATATTTCTATAAATATTTCCCTAAAGCTTTATTGCTTTTAGTTGATTTCTCATAAGTTTGGAGTCTCTTTTGCACTGCAACCATTTGAAAAATGCATCTAAAAATTCCACCAAAATTTGGGGATGTTGGTAGAAGTATATAATTCATTTCTATGCAAAAGCCCAATGGTGTTCTTTGGAAAATTTGAGCAAACCATCCTCATTGGTGTTCTGGTCCAGTTTAGTGGTTTGTACTACAGCTCCATTTTTGCTTGCCCTTTTGCCTCTAAATTTTTCTCCTGCTTATAGTCCACCCTACCAAACTCTTAAGTCCAGGAGATTGGACTCATTGGAATATTTTTGGTCCATGCAAGAATAGCTTTCCCCTTCTGTCCAGATTAGGTTTTCTCTAAAACTTGCACTAAGGAGTGTTTGCTTTTGACAAACTAACCTTGCCACCTTCTTTATCATCTAAAGAGGATATGATCTGGAAATTTTGATCACTAGCAAAACCTTCTGGATGCCCCTAGCATTTTGTCGAACAGCTGGAGTGCATGAACTCTTTTGGCATGATTTTTGCTTTGCATTGGAGGTTAGCTCATCTGGCTCTATCAGTTTGTCTCTTAGCTTTGCCTTGGCCACCAAGTCATCCCTGTAGAGCCCCGTGGGCAGCAGAGCTCCCTGGTAGGCGTCGGCATTTTGCCGAACACCTTGAGCGCGTGCACAGAGCGCGAGCAGCGCGCACGTTTTGCACGCGCACGCGCACCCGAGCCGCCGCACCGCACAGCCGCGCTCTGGCCTTTCCCCGCTCGAGCAGCCTCGCCCCACAGCCACTGCCCGCCCGTGACGCTAGCGCCGTGCCCCTGGCCGCGCCGCAGAGCCGCCGCCGCTAGCAGCCGTGGCCACCGACGGTGCCCGTGAGCGTCCTCGCCGTGGACGGCGCCGCCCAAGCCACCGCAGGCCGCCACCTCACCCTCAGGGCAGCGAGAGCTTATCCGCAACACCGTCCCCTAGTGTCGACCACCCTGACGCCCCTGCCATCGCCGGAAAACGACGCGCCGGCGATCTTATCCACGGCCATGGCGTGAACCGACATCGCCCGCCTATTTAAGGCACCCCGAGCTCGTCCGAGACCGCAAGAAACCTCCAGACCACCGTAGCTAGCTCCCCTCGCAGTGGTTCGACCGGAAGAAGCCATCTTCTCCATCTCCGGCAACCACGGCCGCCGCCATGCGCCGGCACCATTCGCCGTAACCAGGCCCTCCCCCACCCATCCAGTGCCGCCGTTGGCCTCCCCTTGACACCACGGAGCTTCCCAACTACTCAACCGAGCTCCAGCACCACCGTAGCCATTTTCCCCTTTCCTCCCGAGGCTGTCGCCGCCGCGAAGCTCGTCGCCGGCGATCCTCAGCACCACCTCGGCCGTTTCGATCACCGAAAGGTTCGCCGTAGACCCGCGGATCCTTTCCGCCCCTCCGTTCCCCGCATGGAGCTGCCATTCGCCGCCGGCCATCGCCGGAGCTCCGTCCAGTACGGGCGAAGAAGGGGGGAAGGAAGGAGGACCAGTCAAACCGGACAGGTGGGACCGCGGGGCCCCCTGTCAGTGACCCCGAGCCGGCCCTCGCTGGCTTAAGTGAAAGCGTAAAGCCCGAAGTACGTCTCTCCCTCTCAGAAGCGTATTCCGAACCGATGCGCTTTCCTTTTTCTGGTTTCTTTTTAAAACAGAACTTTGACCAAACTTTGACTGGGCATATCTTTTTAAATAAAACTCCAAATGAGTTGATTCTTTTTCCTACCTCTCTCAAATTTCACCTAGTTTATTTTAAGATTTATTTCAAAAATAATTAGGACAACTTTTTGTACTGTTTTTAGTATATGTATTAATTTGAATTTATTTAAAAATAGGAATATGGAGGGAGAAGAAAACTTTCATGAGTACCCTCCACTTGTATGCACTTAAGAGGCAAGCATTCTGAACCCCGGCATAATATTGTTGTGTGATACGTTTACAATACCATCTTGACACGGAGCACTAGTTATTTTATGTAATGGTATGATCATGCTCATGAGTGCATGATGAAGATTCCTTGCTGTTGTAAATTGATATACGTGTGATAGTGATCACCCTCGTCTACCTCTCATGCCTACTGGAAGGAATCCAGGAAAGTCTCTGTCTTGGGTAGACACGAGCTTGTTACTGATGTCTCGTTGAGACGAGTATAGTCAGTAAGACATTTTGAGGTATAAAGAGTGGTGATTCTGTCTATTGGTGTGAAATATGTTTGCGATGCTAATCACGTAAGTGATGCTTTAACCTCCTGAGTCGGCCATAGATCGAGTCTTGTTCCGGTAACCCCCATACTTGTTTTCGTGCTACCACTTGTCCCTGCCGCAGGTAGGGTACAGTCCAGTAAGTTGTCAACCCCTTTCTTGGCACACACCGTACAGAGAGGCCATGGTGGAAGATACCGGCTGCATCCGGTAGGCAGGCCACCTGGTCCGGGGGCATGGGTGTTTCCGGTTGGGACCGAGGGGGTAGCTCCCCTAGTTTGCGCGCATTATAAATTCTGTGATCCCATGCTACTCGAGGTTGTAGCCTCCCCACTTAGAGTTTTACTTACAGGTGTCGTGGGTGATTCCAGTCACCGGTAAGTTAAGCTGGTGTGTGCAGGTCGGGTGTGTTTTCAACTAAAAGACCGTAAATGGAATTAGTCCCGGTGGACTAAAGGAATCCGTTACTCGTGGGTAAAGAGTACACCCTCTGCAGAGGTTATATCTATTCGAATAGCCGTGTCCGCGGTTAAGGATTACAGTCTGGGATGGGTCAAGTATCGGTCTTAGTGTCGGTCTTCGGAGGAAAACTGCTAAGCCAGAACATTGATCGTAACATGTGATATGTATGATTATTATTATTATGGACTAACCATCTGTATTGTTTGAGTATTGAGTATCCTTGGGATGGTTCTACCTCCTGGATAATTCTTGTGATTATTTTCTTATAAGCCCTTTATGTGGTGTCGCTCAGACGCCCGACTGTGGCATACTTGTGTTTTATTTTTCATATAAGCCCTTTATGTGGTGTCGCTCAGACGCCCGACTGTGGCATGTTCGTTCTTATTTTCTTCATAAGCCCTTTATGTGGTGTCGCTCAGACGCCCGACTGTGGCATGTTTGTTTTTATTTTCTTCATAAGCCCTTTATGTGGTGTCGCTCAGACGCCCGACTGTGGCATGTTTGTTTTTATTTTCTTTATAAGCCCTTTATGTGACGTCGCTCAGACGTCCGACTGAGGCATGCTTTATATTACTATCCTTTCGAGGCGTCGCTTCAGACACCCGATCGGTGCATTTTATTTTTATCCTTGATTGCTTATTCATGGTTTATAAGAATAATATGCTTGCGTCATGAATTTGATTTCGCAACTAACGAAGTGATCATGGAATATTTCAGAGCATGAATGTCATTTGTTATATTGTGCCTGTGTTCATAATGTTTGCGAGTACATTCAAAGTACTCACTGGCTTGTCCCTGGTTATTGTCTTGGCCAGATTTCTTGCCTGGAGAGGAACGCTGCGATGGCAGCCCCGGAACCTAGGCAACGGTGATAGCAGCCTCGCGAAGATAGGAATTATCCAGGTCAGCTGTTCCTGTGGGAAATGGAGTCCCATAGACGCTGATGTATCACAAACCGCTTCCGCCACCAACCACTAGAACCCTTTTGTTGTACTCATGGACCAGAATGGTCTTGTACTACATATTTTGTATTTTGCTTGGAATTTCTGTATCAAGTTTGTGTCTCATCAGCTAACAGTAATCCTGGGGCTGGTGAGCACAAGGGCCGTTTACTAGGAAATTAATATCCTGGAAAACCGGTCCTGACAGATAGCTGCAGATCTGGATCCTCTGGGAACCTGAGCAGTCTGGCGATGAGAGTCCTGGACTAGATCATCCTGCATAAGCTCTGCTCTCTCCTGCCTTGTCTCCTCCATGTCTGCCTCAAGCTTGTTGACAGACACCTGAATCTCAGTCAGCTTCACGTCCAGAGCGTGGATCTTGTCCTCGACAATCCTCTCTAGGCTCTCCTGAGATTGCTCAATGCTGGCCAGGCGTTGTTCAATCCTCTGGGTAGCTTCAAGAATTTGTTCTCCAAAGCTCTTTGGTTTAGCTGCTGCTGCTGCTGCCTCTTTGTCAGCTTTAGCCTTCTTCGCAACTTCGATTTTGGCCTGTCCTTCAACTGAGGTAGGATCCTCTTCATCCATCACAACTACGTTGTCCTCATGCTCTGGCTGCAGTGGCAAGTGCTTCCTATCCAACATGAATTTGCCCGTGCCAAACTTGGCGTTGATGAGCATCTGAATCTGCGGTGCAAATCCACACGACCTCTTCTGCCCAGCTGCAGTCCTCTTAATGGTCTCTACCATCAAGTCCATCACCTTGAAAGGTGCCTTCTCATCGAGAATGTGCAGCATGTTGATAGAATAGCCTCGAATCATGCGGTGGTCTCCAGACTTAGGCATCAATGTATGCCTCAGAATAGTGTTAGTGGTGGTCAGACCTGCCTGGAGATAGTACACTGAGCCAAGCTTCCATCCTTCCAAATCAGCAGCCGGGATCTCCTTGTACATGTTCTTCATGGAATCATGACTCTTCTTAGGAATCCCATAGACATCAATGTCGTCCTCTCTCTGCACTGGAGCGTTCAGAAGTTCTGCCCATTCTTCAACAGTCGAAGAAAACCTTTGACCTTCAGTCATCCAGGTGATCTTGCCATCAGGATAGAAGTGGGCTGTGGCATAGAACTGCATGATCATCTCGTCATTCCAGGCTGTCAGCTCTTGACCCACAAAATCAGCAACTCCACATGCAGTAAAGCTCTCATGCACATGGGGAAAGAAGTCCCTGTGCTCTTCACTGTCAATATACTTCCAGTCAACATACCTGGTGTCAGCAACAATGGGCTTCTTATCCATCAGCACGGTCTCATAGAAATCCTGCTGCTCTCTGGTGTGGAATCTGGGGTCCACAGCAGTCCTTCTCCTTACAGCATATGGATCAGACTGTCTCCATAGCCTGAGACCTTTGTCCTTCCTTGCCTTCATGTCCTCAGCTTGAGGATGAGCATCATTGTGGAGTGGCAACTTGGGACGGAGCTTAAGCAACACATGCTCTTCATCTGATTCAGACGGTGGCATCTCACCTTTGTTCTTCTCAGAAGCTGGAATGCTTCTGGTTGTTCTCTTGGGCTTGGCTGGAGCTGCCTTGGCTTGAGCAGGCTTCTTGGGTTTAGAGGAGGCTTGAGCCCGAATAGCATCACCCATGAACTTAGCTTTCTGAGGAGGAGGCTGGGGTGCTTCTTCTTCTTCTTCTTCTGCAGCATCAACTTGAGGTTCAGCATATACTACCCTCTTCCTTTTGGAAGTCTTCTTCACCTTGCTTGGAGCAGGCTCTTCCAAGTTGAGCTTCTTTGCAACTGTTGACTGCTTTACTTTGCTTGTGCCTTTCCTTGACTGCTGCCCTTGGTGCTCTTTGGCAACCACATTCCTCTTTGGCTTGGAGGTAACTTCCTCAGCAACAAAGTCAGAGTCTTCATCATCAGAAGTTCTCTTCTTCCTGGTTCTGGTGGCTGCAGGAGGCAAACCACTAGGGGTGCTCCTCTCACCATCATCACTGGAGCTGCTAGCAGGACTTGTATCTGCCTCTGGAATTTCAGCAAACGGTGATTCAGACCTGTTCTGGCTGTCACTGACATCTGACATGGCTGAAAAACCTGTGAAAAGATAAGGTATAGGCAGAGTAGAAGAGTTATCACAACTGCAGAGGTTTTTGCAAAAAAATGAGTTCAAAACTTAGTTTTGAGTTTTCACAGAATGTATTTCGGTCAAACCGATTTCAAGTTTCGGTGCAACCGAAGTGTTCAACAGAAACCTACACACCACTTTCGGTCAGACCGAAATGGGTTTCGGTCCTACCGATAACTTAGGGTTTCACTGAAACTACGTTTCGGTCATTCCGATTGGCACAACTCGGTTAAACCGAATGATGCAGTGCAATGGCCAGAGGCCAAATCGGTCATTCCGAGTTTCAAAATCGGCTTCACCGAGATGCATTCCATGGAAACCTAAACCTAAGAATTTTCCTCGAAACTAGAAGATCTGAACTAATGTATAGGGAATATCTCAAACGTGGATTGAATCATGGCAAGCCTATCGTGCAAGAATCGGAAGGGGAGCACGAAAAGGGATCGGGACACACCCTAACTTGGTGGTGTCCCTCTACGGCGGCAACGGTGGAGATGATTACCGTTGACGGCGGCGGAGACCTGCGGCGAGGGCGCACAGGCGACGACGGCGACGATCCGTAGACCAGGGCGACGGCAGCAGGGGTCTTGGGGGCGAACGGTTTGAAGAATTGAATCGCGCGCAGCCCTCAGGTATATATAACCCCATGCTGTCGGTGGGACCGAGTTGAAAAACTCGGTGTCACCGAGATGTATAACTGCTGTGCAGTTATGCATATCGGTCAGACCGAGAGTTTGAACTCGGTTTCACCGAGATGAAACCTAGATCAGTCTAAGCGTTTCGGTTGGACCGAGATTGAGAAGCCGGTCAGACCGAAATAGACTTAGAAGGTTTTGGAAGTCAGCCTTAGACGAATCGGTGGTTCCGAGTGCTCCTCACTCGGACTGTCCGAAAAAGACTTGTTCAAAGTTGTGATATGAGCATGAATAGAATTTGAGACAAGAAAGCATAGATAGCTAGGGAAGGTTCTTAGGCATTCTTGTCCATCCATTTGGCCAGAAAAAGAAAACAAAACAATCAAAACAACAAATGGATGTCCTTGAATGGATAAAATCATGCATTCAACATGCTCACACAATAAGATAGCAACTGAAATATGTGTCAAACATGCACAACCAACACTCTAGCTACTAGCACACAATTTGTCGATGACTAGGTCATCTATATATGAGTATATTGACTTAGGAGCCAAATGAGAACATTTGATCATAGGTCATACTCATCGTTTAAGCACAAGTGGGGTTACCACTTTTACATAAAGCATTTATGTGTTCACATCATTTGGAGATGCTTTAGCTCAATTTTTAGAGCAAAGCTCCCCCTAGATGTGAGAACCCCTTTCAAAGGGTCAAACTAACCTTGGGTTGTCATAGAAGACTTCATGTAGATGTTGAAGATGTGGATGCTCAATGTTGATGCAGATCATCAAGAGTTGGGAGCAATCCTTTGGATTAGGGCACTTTCAATACCTACATGGGTTAGTCCCACAAGGAACAAACAAGAATATCCATAGACATAGAGTGAAGTACACAAAAGATGATGTCCATGAAAGCAATGATTACCTTGTTCCTTGACTTACCAAACAAGAGGGTTTGTGACTCCATGAACTAGTGCATGATGTGGAAGTTGATTGCACAAGTTCTTGCCAAAATGAATATGAGTGAAGTTTGTTGGCGGAGTCACCCTCAAGAACCTACTAGTTCTTCTTCTTTGGGATCCACATCATCTTGATGGGAATCCTTGGTGTTGTAGTTGAGCTTGACGAAGTAGAACTTGATGTGTCCTTGGGAACCCACTTGACCATGGCTTGAGGTGCTTCAATGAATGCATCAATCTCCTCTTGAAGCTTGTCCTTGGCCTTTAGCTTGTGGTCTTGTGGTGGAAGATCATCTTGAGCTTGTTCCACATTGGAAGAAGTAGGATCATACTTCTCCTTTTGTGAAACAAACTGTGGAGTAGGGTATTGACCTTCTTCCCACTCAACACCTTCGGCGTTGAACTTTCGCTCAAAACCAATCCCTTGATTCTTCCGGTGTCTTCCTTGTTTGCGAACAATCTCCTCAAAGTTCTTGCTTCCGGCAAGACTCTTGTAGACACCTTTCTCTATGATTTCCTTCAATAAGCTATTTTCTTGCTCAAGTGTAACTTGGCTTGAAACATTGTTAGTAGAATCAAGAGAACTACTAGAAGTAACAATATTGGATTTAACATTGTTATTGTTACTACTAGAGGAAGAATTTTTCTTATGCTTGTCATGCTTAGTCTTAATAGGTGGCAAGAAATTAGACAAGAGAAGTCGTTTGGCAAGATATGAAGAACTCTTCTTTCGAAGATCGTCATTGATCGCTTTCAGAAACTCATGTTCTTGCTCTAGAGTGAGCTTCTCGAAGCGTAGCTTCTCATGAGATCTTAGGAGCTCTCTATGATCTTCTTGAGTTGTTTCATGAGCTAACTTAAGAGTGTTTAGTTCTTTAGTTAGACGCTCAATCTCCTTCATAGCATTGTCATTCGACTCTTCTCGACTATAAAGACTACTAGCATTTTCATCATTACTAAGCTCACTAGATTTATCATGCAAGAGCTCATCTTCACCAAGCAAGTCATCCTCATCACTATCAAAGTCAATGAATTTAGGGTGTGTTACCTTGGGGCCTTTAGCCATGAAGCATCTTCCAATTCCCTCATTTGGTGAATCAAATAAGTCGTAGGAGTTGGAGTTGGAGGATACGAGTGCAAGTCCGGCAACACCTTCATCTTGACTATAGTCGGAGTCGGAGTGATAGCTTTCATCGGATTGATTGTCAGAGTCGGAGCCGGAGACCCATTCACCTACATGAGCTTGATGTCTTCTTCTTGTATAGCTCCTTGATGACTTGTCTTTCCTCTCCGAATCCTTGCTTCTCCGAGAGGGTCTTCGTTCATAACGATCATCTCTGCTCCTTGTCTCTCTCCGAGGTGACTCATCTCTTGCTCTTCTTCTTGGAGATTCTTCTCTTCTCTTGTGGGGAGCCGTACACTCATTTGAGAAGTGTCCGGGTCTTCCACAATTGTAGCAGTTTCGATCACGACTAGAAGATCTCTTTTCATCATATGATCTAGATTTTGAGCTTCTTTCTTTGCCTCTATTCTTGTAGAACTTGTTGAAGTTCCTGACCATTAGGCTTATCTCTTCATTGGAAATTAGCTTGTCACTTGAGGTAGTAGGAGCATCACTTGTAGCTTTGTAAGCACCACTTGACTTGTTGTGAAGCTCTTCCTTATCCTTAAGTGTCATCTCATGAGCAACAATTCTTCCAATGACTTCAGTTGGCTTGAGAGTCTTGTAGTTTGGCATCATTTGGATCAAAGTGCACACGGTGTCATACTTTCCATCCAAAGCTCTGAGAATCTTCTTGATGATGAATCGGTCGGTCATTTCTTCGCTTCCTAAGCCGGCAATCTCATTTGTGATGAGAGCAAGCCTAGAGTACATTTCAGCTACTCCTTCACCATCCTTCATCTTGAACTTGTCAAGTTGACCTTGAAGAATATCTAGCTTTGATTCCTTCACAGATTCAGTACCTTCGTGCATTTCAACCAAAGTATCCCAAATCTCTTTAGCATTCTCAAGACGGCTGATTTTGTTGAACTCTTCGGGACACAAAGCATTGAAGAGAATGTCACAAGCTTGAGCATTGTTTTGCAACATCCGCAACTCTTCCGGTGTAGCTTCGCGATCCGGAACTTTTCCTTCTTCAAAGAAATCACCTTGCATACCAACACAAATAATGCCCCATGCGGCTGGGTTATGACCAAGAATATGCATTTTCATTTTATGCTTCCAACTAGCAAAATTTGTACCATCAAAGTAAGGACCTCTACGATAATTACCCTCACTAGACGCCATACTCTCCTAGGTTGTGAAACCAAGCTTATGGAGTCTAATGCAATGGAAACCAAAACAAGGGAGACCAAAGCTCTGATACCACTTGTAGGATCGAAATTAGGTCTAGAGGGGGGGTGATTAGACTACTTGACAATATAAAAAATCTGCCTTTAGATCATGTAATGTTTTTGGTAGTTTCACAATTAAGATCAATTCAAGTATCACCCTACACATGCAATTCTAGAGTATAAGCAGCGGAAAGTAAATTGCACATGTAAAAGAGAGGTGGAGAAGATCAAACGCAGTTTGGTGACACGAAGATTTTTGTCGTGGTTCCGATAGGTGGTGCTATCGTACATCCACGTTGATGGAGACTTCAACCCACGGAGGGTAACGGCTGCGCGAGTCCACGGAGGGCTCCACCCACGAAGGGTCCACGAAGAAGCAACCTTGTCTATTCCATCATGGCCTACGCCCACGGAGGACTAGCCTTACTCGGGGTAGATCTTCACGAAGTAGGCGATCTCCTTGCCCTTACAAACTTCTTGGTTCAACTCCACATCTCAAAGACGGAGGCTCCCAAGCGACACCTAACCAATCTAGGAGGCACCACCCCCCAAAAGGTAATAGACGGTGTTGATGATGATGAACTCCTTGCTCTTGTGCTTCAAATGATAATCTCCCCAACACTCAACTCTCCTCACTGATATGGCTGTGGTGGAAGAAAGGTTTGAGTGGAAAGCAACTTGGGAAGGCTAGAAATCAAGTTTCATATGGTAGGAATGGAATGACTTGATCTCAACACAAGGGTAGGTGGTTCACTTCTCAGAAAGTGTATGATAGGAGTGGTAGACTTTCTGATGGCTCTCTCCACGAATGAAGAGGGGGTGGAGGGGTATATATAGCCTCCACACAAAATCCAACCGTTACACACACATTTGACCAATCTCGGTGAGACCGAAGTTGAAACTCGGTCAGACCGAAAGTTCAAATATAGTGAACGTTGGGATTTTCGGTGGGACCGAAAATACCATCTCGGTGTGTCCGAAGTGAGTCAAAGGTTGGAGCTTGCCATCTCGGTGAGACCGAAAGTAACAACTCGGATATTCCGAAGTGATGTCACATGGTTACAGAAGGTTGGCAGTCCATTTTCGGTGAGACCGAAACTCAGAATCGGATGGACCGAGAAATTAGGGTTTGGAAGAATAACTGAGGTGGTTCATCTCGGTGGGACTGAGTTTGCAGAATCGGTTTGTCCGAGATTACTTATGAGTGTGTTAAGTAGTGAAGAGTGCTGATAGTTGAGGGAGCTAGATCACCAAGCACTTGAGCAACTAGATCATTAACACAACCTCATCCCCTTTTAATAGTATTGGCTTTTCCTATGGACTCAATGTGATCTTTGATCACTAAACCAAAAATAGAGTCTTGAGCTTTTGCCAATGCTTGTCTTAGCATTTTGAGGGGTCCACTTCTTCAGACATTTCCATACCCATATCATCGAACTTTTCTGAAATGATTCTCAAGTAAATATTAGTTCAATGATATATATGTTGTTATTAATTACCAAAACCACCCGGGGATTAGTTGCACTTTCACCATGCTTAATTAGTTGAGAGTTTATAATGGTCTATCTTGCGTGCTGACATGATATTAAAATGGTTGTGATGTGGTATGATGGGTGGTATCCTCCTCTGAACGATTTAAGTGACTTGACTTGGCACATGTTCACGCATGTAGTTGAAACAAATCAACATAGCCTTCACGATATTTATGTTCATGGTGATTTATATCCTACTCATGCTTGCATTCATTGCTGATTAGTTTTATGCATGTTCATGACCGTTGTTGCTCTCTAGCTGGTCGCTTCCCAGTCTCTTTCTAGCCTTCACCTGTACTAAGCGGGAATACTGCTTGTGCATCCACTTCCATAAACCCCAAAGTTATTCCATATGAGTCCACCATACCTTCCTATATGCGGTATTTACATGCCATTCCAAGTAAATTTGTATGTGCCAAACTCTAAACCTTCAAATGAAATTCTGTTTTGTATGCTCGAACAGCTCATGTATCAACTAGGGCTGTCTATATCTTCCATGCTAGGTGGGTTATTCTCACGATGAGTGGACTCCGCTCATCATTCACGAGAAAATGGCTGGTAACTGGGATGCCCAGTCCCATGCTTAAAATCACAATAATTAAACAAAACTTCCCCAGGGCTGTTGCTTGTTTGGACGGTACCCCATGGATTTGGATGGCCGTGGAGTGTGCTTGTTGGTGGTTGGGGGAGTATAAACTTTACCATTCTGTTCGGGAACCACCTATAATGTGCGTAGCATGGAAGATATCGAAATTCTTAGTTGTTATGTTGACAATGAAAGTATACCGCTCAAAATGTTATTCAATCTCTATTTAAAAATCGAGCTCTAGCACCTCTACAAATCCCTGCTTCCCTCTGCGAAGGGCCTATCTATTTACTTTTATGCAGAGTCATCACCCTCTTATCAAAGAGCACCAGTAAGAGAGCACTTCTGTCGTTGCATGTATTACTATTCATTTGCATTGAGTATGATCATGACTGGATCTCTTTTACCATGAATTACAATGTGTAGTCAGTCCTTGATCTTTAAAGGTGCTCTGCATTTATGTTTTGCGGTCTCAGAAAGGGCTAGCGAGATACCATCCTGTTATATCATATCATGATTGTTTTGAGAAGTGTTGTCATCCGAGGTTTATTATTATCGCTCGCTAGTTGATTATGCCATTGATGTGAGTAGTCTTGAGACCTGAAAGTTATTGTGAATGTGGTTAGTTCATGATCTTGTTGAAAACCTGAATGCTAGCTTATATATTTACAACAATAAAAGCAAACAGAGTTTGTCAAAGTTTTTCTTTATCACTTTCAGTTTATCAACTGAATTGCTTGAGGACAAGCAAAGGTTTAAGCTTGGGGGAGTTGATACGTCTCCAACGTATCTACTTTTCAAACACTTTTGCCCTTGTTTTGGACTCTAACTTGCATGATTTGAATGGAACTAACCCGGACTGGCGCTGTTTTCAGGAGAACTGCCATGGTGGTGTTTGTGTGTGGAAATAAAAAGTTCTCGGAATCGCTTGAAAATCAACGGAGATTTATTTTAGAAAATATAAAAAATACCTGCAAGAAGATCCACACCTGGGGCCCCACGGGCCGTCCTCGAGGGTGGGGGGTGCGCCCCCCTTCCCAGGGCGCGCCCCCTGCCTCGAGGGCAGCCCGGTGCCCCACCAACGTATCCCCAGGTCCTATATATTCTGTTTTACGAGACGAAGCCGCCGCCAAGCCCTAATCTTTCTCGGGAGGGCTGATCTGGAGTCCGTTCGGGGCTCCGAAGAGTGGAGATCGTCCCCATCGTCATCATCAACCTTCCTCTATCACCAATTCCATGATGCTCACCGCCGTGCGTGAGTAATTCCATTGTAGGCTTGCTGGACGATGATGGGCTGGATGGGATCTATCATGTAATCGAGTTAGTTTTGTTAGGGTTTGGTCCCTAGTATCCACTATGTTCTGAGATTGATGTTGCTAAGACTTTGCTATGCTTAATGCTTGTCACTAGGGCCCGAGTGCCATGATTTCAGATCTGAACCTATTATGTTTTCATGAATATATGTGTGTTCTTGATCCTATCTTGCAAGTCTATAGTCACCTACTATGTGTTATGATCCGGCAACCCCGAAGTGACAATAATCGGGATCACTCCCGGTGATGACCATAGTTTGAGGAGTTCATGTATTCACTATGTGTTAATGCTTTGGTCCGGTACTCTATTAAAAGGAGGCCTTAATATCCCTTAATTTCCAATAGGACCCCGCTGCCACGGGAGGATAGGACAAAAGATGTCATGCAAGTTCTTTTCCATAAGCACGTATGTTAATATTCGGAATACATGCCTACATTGCATTGATGAACTGTAGCTAGTTCTGTGTCACCCTAGGTTATAACTTCTACATGATGAATTGCATCCGACGTAATTTCCCATCACCAATCCAATGCCTACGAGCTTTACCTATATTGCTAGTTGCTATTTACTTTCCCGTTGCTATTATTACAAAAACTACAAAAACACTATCTTTACTTTTATTGCTACTACCACCACTAGCATATTACTGTGCTACTAAACTATCTTGCTGCAGATACTAAGTTTCCAGGTGTGGCTGAATTGACAACTCAGCTGCTAATACTTAAGAGTATTCTTTGGCTCCCCTTGTGTCGAATCAACAAGTTTGGGTTTAATACTTTACCCTCGAAAACTGTTGCGATCCCCTACACTTGTGGGTTTCTCAATGGTGCTTCAACAATACTCTTAATTCTCATTGGTTTGTTATATTTTTTTTTGCGTAAATGAGCTGTTGTAACTAGGTCAACTCTGCAAGAGCTTGGGATATTTGAGGGCACTTCCAATCCATTAACTAAATTAGGATCTTCACATTCTGCCTTAGTTCTAGATAAATGAATTATGCTGCCATAAGAAGTGATATTCAACATTTCAAAACACTGATATTTCTGACAGTGTTTAACACTCCACATATACAGTTTTTGGATTTTGCGCGAATGATACTTTTTAAATACTTATGACTATTCCAGCATTGTAATAGCTACAGTATGTTTTATGTCTTCCGTAGTTGCTCAACTGGAGCATGTAAACTGTTATTTTCACATTTGCTCCTCTTCTACGAATGTCTCACTGATCCCTCTTCTATGATCTTAAAATTCAGATGGAAATTATTTTTTTAATCGGTACATCTGGTCCCTGTCCGTAGCTGGCTGATGGTTGATGACTGTCCATTCATATTGTTTACGTAGTTACCGAAAGGTCCTTATAATGCGTACTTTACATTGGACTGATACCTGATAGACAAGATAAACTCTAGCATGTAATCATAGTAATTCATGAGGATACACACAAAACCAACATGCTCATAGGTCCTAAGAACATTTTTTGTGTTGCTTTTACTTGCTTAATAAACAAACTCTCTACATCTTTGTACTAGATGAGATATTTGATTGAGAAGTCTAATGTCTGATAACCATTGAACAACCTATGCATTGATTTGTTAAACATAATGGAACACAGGAAATGTATATACGGGCATGCGCCTATGTGAAATTATATCAAAATTTATTTGATGCTAATGCATGACATTTGATACTTGACAGCCTTGGATATTTACTGAGATAAAAGAACAAAGGGATTGGGATATCACATCTGGTGAGAGATTGAGTATTCTAAAAGATTTTATGTGTTTCCGTCTCAAACACTCGGGCTCTGACACCAAAGGTGAGTCCTCTCATCTCTGAGAGTATGTAGAAATCATCACATTTTCTTTGTCATTTTTTCACAGGGATGGTGTGATTATTGAAAATTGATGTTGGGTATGATATTGTACAACAAGGAAGAAGCTTTTGACTTGTTGAAGACATAAGGTCGAGCATGTCTCACCCCGATGTAGAATTGGTGTTTAATGGGGCATTAACAAGATTTGAATGTAAACTAATTTTGCTTTCTTGGCAGTGACTCTCAAGGGAAGGAGCTTCCTGTTGTGAACATTGTTATTTTCAATACATAACTTTTTGTTGGTTAGCTGACATTGTTTGATAAAGAAATAGTCGAATGTTGTTCATGATGCATGAGTTGCTTTTAGTGGAGCTGATGCGTCACGAGGATTTGTGAAGGCTTTGGAGTTGGCAACCTGAACAGCCTGTATGATTAATGGAAGCGTGTGCATTCATCCAAAGCATTCACATAACAAATCTTCCTTTTGGCGACGGTAGAGTGCGAAGAACGAAAGCTTTTACCTGATTAATTGGTAGGTTTGCTCCGCTGAGTCTCCTATTTTATGTTTGAATTTTCAAAGTATCGTCATTCATCTTACACTTTTTTAACCTGGTGATTAAATTTTCTTGCTCGGTTAAACTAATTGCGCATATGAATACCATTGCGACCTTGTGGGCCCCCGCGTCGCTCCCCTGCGAGAGGCTCGGGCGGAAAAAAGCAACCCTAGCTCCCCGCCGCAAAATCCACCCTCTCCTCTCCGCCGCCACCGGAGGAAGTTGCAGGGCGAAGCCTCTACAGCCGACAGCGGCGACGGAGACCTAGCTCGCGTCGTGGGAAGGCGTCGGGCACGGCAGAGCCCTCCCTCGGTGACCACGGCGGCATTCTTGTGTGGGTCTCAGATCTGGTATAGCTAGCTCCGGTGACCTGCATCTTGTCTGTACCATGGCTTGGCCGCTCGTGCCCGGCGTTGGGTGGTGGAGCGGCGTTGCAGATGACCCGGGTTCGATCCGGGACTGCCCTGTTGCGGCCTCGGTCTGCATGGCGACTGCGGCCGCTGAGGCCGCTTAGGCGGCGTGGTGGTCGGGCCTGGGCGCGGTGCTGCTGCCGCTCCGGGTGCTCGCGGAGGAGGATGGGGTTGGCTCTTCTTCGGTCCGCTCGGTGGCCGGCAACGTCGTCCCGGTGTCCAAGGGGGCAGGTCCGGTGGGTGGCTCCTCCGGCAACGTCTCCTGGCCTGGCGTGGAGCGGATCCGACGGTCAGGGGCCGGCTTGTGTTGTGGTGTGCGGGCCCCCTAGCTTGGCCCTCAGATCTGGCCGACCTCAATGGGGCGGGGTGGCAGCCCCCCGTCCTCTGCTCGCAGGCTTAAGTCTGCGGTGCGGTGGTGCTGCTCGACTTCGTCGGCGGCAAGTTGCGATGCTCCTGAGGCGGTGGTGCTGCTCAATAGCGACTGAGCAAGAACTGGTCTGCGGTGGTCCGGATTTGGTCACGTGCGGCGGCGGGCTGCAGTGACCCTTGCTCCGTGGTGGTGCAGGGAGCAGCGATTCACAGTCTACCGGTGCTCCTCGGAGGTGGTCTGCTCACTTGGGCGAAAGCCACAGCTCCTGCCGGAGCCGGCGATGGTGACGCCCGCGGGTGCCGCTTACCTTCTTGGAGGCATCGCTGTCATAGCGACTTCCCCTTCGAGGCTCCTGGGGAAACCCATGTTCCTGGTCCGTCCGGAACGGCCGATGGCGGCGCTATTCGCGTCGCATTCCTTCCTGAAGGCATCAACTTGGTGGATTAAGTGGTGGCTGCTCACTGTAGGTTGGTCGGTGGTGGTGGCGCGGCCGACTTCTGCTGGTGTGCTCTGAGAAGCGATCCATGTGTAGACTTGGCTCCTTGATGCCCTTCGGCTTCACCGGCGGTGCCGCTGTTGTGATGTAGACTCGGCAGCGTGTGACTCTTCGTCCGATGTGGACTTGGTCGCTCGTTGCCCTTCGGCTGCACCAATAGCCTTGAGGCATCATGGATGGTCTCGGTTGATTGGAGCCCTTCGTCTACGGTGGTGGTGTTCTCATGTGGCTCAGGTTGGTAATGGTTGCTCGAGACCCTCTCATGGTTACTGTTGTGTTGCGGCGAGCTTGGTGCTCTTGGTGTTGTCTCGACTCATCTTTGCTCAAGGATGGCGCAAGATGCCTCTCAAACTGCTATTCGTTCCGTTCTTTCTATGGGGGAGCCCCAGTCAAGGTTCGTGTCTCGGATGACATTCGTTGGCTGTGGATGCTCTTGAGTTGTGCCATGGGGCCGGTTTGCGTGACGATGCGTTCGGCTGTTTGCAAAGTCCTCGTATTGTGATGTCTCGACGACACCCCACATCTACTTGTGTCCCTCATGGTGTTGGTCTTATGGCTGCCAGCTTGGCCATGCCTTGTTTGGTTTTCGGCCCAGTTTCCCTTATAAACGGGGTCAATTTGTTTAAGGTTTTTGATCCGGTTTTCCTTATGAACTGGTTCACCACTCTCGCATTTTGGCCAATTTGAGTAATATATTCAGGTGGGGAAACTCCCCCCGGTGATTCTAAAAAAAAGTACCATTGCCAGTCTTTATTAGTTCAATTTTTTCCTGTTGAGTATGAAGTTTCAGTTCGGCAGATTGTTCTTCACTATTAAACCCATTAAGCTACGCGTAAAGGACGGCCAACCAGCTATGCCACGTGGCGAGATTTTTTTTTGAATTTTTTTAGATGAAGGTGTGGAGTATTTTTAAAATGTATTTTCTTTAGATGAAGGTGATGACCTCTGGTATTTCTTAAATAGAGGGTTATGCAAAGTGATTGGTACGCCGCGGTGGTCAATATATTTTTTACCATTCTTTTACATGAATGTGAGGATTTTTTCGGAGATGTTTTCTTAGACGGAGGTAAGGACTCAATGTATTTTTTAAATGGAAACATGCGCACAACTTCCTCTCAAGCGGCGCCACAGGGTGGCGCCCCAATTACTAGTATAACTATATTAGTGACAGTGAGTGTTTACCTCTCTTGTAGTAAGCTCAGTGTAAAGATACATAATTTGATGCATAGCTTCACTTGGACTCTAGCCTATATGATCGTATTCAGTGACAGGAAGATTTGAGAGGATACAACATGTATGTGCCCATATCTTCTTGAAGAAGATATATAACATGATATGCCACATAGTTGCGGACACCATCCAATTTTTTACATAGATTTCTATTTATTTATTTATTTACTTTGCACTTTTATTTTTGTACTGTGATATAAAGAAGGAATGTACATTGTAGGGGGTTTGCTACGTGCTACATATGTCTTATTCACTGGCAGTTAGTCTGCTTATATTCCAGTGATGAGAAATGGAACAATCATCTCATGCCATTTCATGGGAGCAGCAGAAGTAGCATAGACGCAATGGTGTGAAGGGGAACACTAATCAGTTCAATAAGTATGCACTTCCCAAGTTCCTTATGCAAATGAAATGGCGCGCTTTTTATTATGCCCTCATATAGTGTGAATTGAAGATTAAAGGGTGAATGATAGCATGATATAACTCAAGTTCATTGTAGGTAAATCTTCTGCCATATGTATGTGCATATCCCTTTTTTATGTTGATTTCATATGACGTATTCTATATCAACTATCCATGTTGCTATTCATAGGAATATTTTATCTATGGTTTGCTGTCGTAAAAAATTCGTACGGGAAGGGACATGGAGTTTCCACACACAAGCGCACATGGGCTCGTTATCTGGACTGTTTGTTTTTGCCCTGGGATGCGATGCAATGAATGTTGTGGGGCAGGACGCCATTACAGTTAGTGGACTAAACCGATGGTCACAGTTTGACGTTCGTTCTGAGTGGTGGACCATATGATGGAGAAAAACAGGCCGTCGTAAGTATCCCCGAGTTGAGCCGTGGCTCTGGACATCCACCGTCGTCCTGATCCGTCGATCAGGAAAAGTTCTTTGCTGTTTGCTCGCACGACAATGGCAGTTACTGTGAGGCAGATTGATTTGACCCATTGTTCCCAAAACATAGGTCGCCGCGGCTCGTATCCCCTCCGCCATCGGAACGAGCAGCCGCCATCTCGGAGATGGATTTCCTGATGCAGCCTATAAGGAGGTGAGGGCCGAAACTTTTATTGTTTCTAGGTGAATCTACACATCTATTTCGTTGTTGATAGTCGCTTAACCTCTTCTCTTTTGGGGTTGTCCAATTGACGGTGCTTGAGGAGGTCAATGACAGCGAAATCCCCCTTGAACCGCTTCATTACCCACTCAGATTATGTTCCGGTAGAACCATGAAGAAGATCTGTAGATGATGTTGTTCTTTAAATAGTATGGATTGCATCAATTGTAGTCTTAGGAATTAGGAATTGGTTGGTGATGGGTGTGGAATTTATTTGGAAGATCCGGTAGAGCAGACAGTTCCATTAGTTGATTAAAGAATTGATGTTTACAGTCGGTAATGAAAAAATGATTTTCAACTAACACACCAGCGGGCCAAAAATAACATGTCAGCTTGTGAAGATAAGTAGCTCACAGAAGCATCATCTATCCACATTTGTTTTCATAAAAGCTTGTTCTATCCGCAATTTGTTTCCTAATGCATTCTGTAAATGTGCCATTGACAGGTCAAGCAGCAAGCACCCTTGGCCTTATGGTATGGCTTTGGTTGGGGCCTGGCCAGCCCATTAGTCCCGGTTCAGTCACGAACCGGGACCCATGGGGCATACGTCCCGGTTCGTCCGCCCAGGGGGCCGGCCGGGCCTCGTGGGGCATATGTCCCGGTTGGTCTGGACCCATTTGTCCCGATTCCAGGAATGAACCGGGACCAATAGGTCTCGCTCCTGGCCCACACCCATTGGTCCCGGTTCGTGGCTGGAACTGGGACAGAAGGGGGGGCCTTTAGTCCTGGTTCCTGTCACGAATCGGGACCAATGAGTTGCCTATATATACCCCATTGCCGGCGAGCAGAGCACTGCACACTGCTCTGTTTTTTCTAGCCGACGAGGGGAGAGCTTTGTGGTTCTCTAGCTCACCTCCTATGCACATGAGGTGTTCGATGAAATGCCCGAGCTATACTATTTAAGCTTTCTCCTCTCGAAGCTCGACCTCCAAGCTCCATTTTCTCCGAGATTTGTCTAGGTTTAGCGGTCCGTCACGTCCCGTCCCCGTCTTCACCGCCGTCGATCGCTCTCGCCGATCTCGTCGCCGGCACCACCGTGGTGAGCCTCTTGTTCTGTCTATGATTTTCTTACTTTCATTATTGCTTGTTATTATTGCTTTAGATAGATATTTGTATAATTTTCTTACTTTTATTATTGCTTGTTATTATATACTGTGATGGTTTTGATATCCGCCCACGTCGGCCCTCGTCCTGTCTACGATTCGGATGTGGTATATTATCTTTAATTTATAACTATTTGTTTTAGTGTTTATGACAATTATGTTGACCAACGTGACATAGATGTTTTTATCTCGGAGGTAGTTGAACCCGAAATTCCAACCGACCCTCTTGTGGAGAGGTTAAATTTAGTTGAAAAGGAAAATATTTACTTGAAGAATAAATTGGAAAAAACGGAGGAGGAGAAAATGGAATTGGAGTTGCATGTTGCGGAAGTCGTCGATGATCACAAGATCAAGATGGACCCTATTGTCAAGAGGTTAAATTTAGTTCAAGAAGAAAACAATTACTTGAAGGAAAAACTAAAAAAAATTGAGGAGGAGAAGATGATATTGGAGTTGCATGTTGTGGATGTCGTCGATGATCACAAGATCCAGATGGATGCCATGCGCTTCAAGATTAGAAAAATTAGAAAATATGCCATGCATACCGAGGCTTGGTATCATTATGCCGTTGGATCAATTGTTACATTGGTTGCGATTATGATCGCATTTGTTGTTGCGTTGAAATGTTCTACATAGTTTCAATGTACGGTTTAATTTGATGCTCTATTGAGCTATGTATGTGCTTTGAATTTAATGTGATGATGAACTTATATTAATTTGATCACTTATCTATCCATGATGTTATGTAATGGGTTTTGACACACTTAATTATATATAAATGCAAGCAGATGAACCGGCAATGGATATACAGTGACAGACACACCTCCGAGTACATTAATGGCGTGCATAATTTTCTCGAAGTGGTAAGGCAAACAAGCAGAATGGTTTTATGTGCTGTCCATGCACTAGCTGTGGGAATACGAGGTCTTACTCTGACTCTAAAACCCTTCACACCCACCTGCTTTATAAGGGTTTTATGCCACACTATAATGTTTGGACCAAGCACAGAGAAATAGGGGTTATGATAGAAGACATCAAAGAAGAAGAGGACGATGACAACTATGTGCCCCCGGAATATGATGATGCTGCAACGGGGGAAGCTGCTGAAGGTCAAGAGGAACCAGACGATGTTGTGCCTGATGATGATCTCCGCCGGGTCATTGTTGATGCAAGGAGACAATGTGAAAGTGAAAGAAAGAAGCTGAAGTTCGATCGTATGTTGGAGGATTACAAAAAAGGGTTGTACCCCAATTGCGAAGATGGCAACACAAAGCTCGGTACCATACTGGAATTGCTGCACTGGAAGTCATAGAATGGTGTGCCTGACAAAGGATTTGAGAAGCTACTAAAAATATTGAAGAAGAAGCTTCCAAAGGATAACGAATTTCCCGACAGTACGTACGCGGCAAAGAAGGTCGTATGCCCTCTAGGATTGGAGGTGCATAAGATACATGCATGCCCTAATGACTGCATCCTCCACCGCAGTGCGTACGAGGATTTGAACGCTGCTACTTCTCGAGCTTGTGTTGTATTTCCTCAAAGAGGAAAGGGTGATGCAGCACAGTAGCGTAAGTATTTCCCTCAGTTTTTGAGAACCAAGGTATCAATCCAGTAGGAGACCAAGCGCGAGTCCCTCGCACCTGCACAAACAAATAAGAACTTCACAGCCAATGCGATAAGGGGTTGTCAATCCCTTTACGGTCACTTATGAAAGTGAGATCTGATAGAGATGATAGTTTATATTTTTGGTATTTTTGTTTATAAGAACAGAAAATAAAAGAGATAAAAGTAAAGTAGATGTAGATTGATATGTTGAGAATAGACCCGGGGGCCATAGTGTTCTCTAGTGGCTTCTCTCATGATAGCGGTATTCTACGGCGGATAAACAAATTACTCTCGAGCAATTGATAGAAAAGCGAATAATTATGAGACTATCTAGGCATGATCATTGTATATAGGCATCACGTCCGAGACAAGTAGACCGAAAGGATTCTGCATCTACTACTATTACTCCACACATTGACCGCTGTGCAGCATGCATCTAGTGTATTGAGTTCATAAGACCAGAGTAACGCCTTAAACAAGATGACATGATGTAGAGGGATAAACTCAAGCAATATGATATAAACCCCATCTTTTTATCCTCGATGCAACAATACAATACATGCCTTGCTGCCCTTACTGTCACTGGGAAAGGATACCGCAAGATTGAACCCAAAGCCAAGCACTACTCCCATTGCAAGAACTATAGATCTAGTAGGCCTAACCAAACCAATAATTCGAAGAGACTTGCAAGGATATTATGAGCACACATAAAAAGTTCAGAAAAGAACCAAATATTTCTCATAGATAATCTTGATCATAAACTCACAATTCATCGGATCTCGACAAACACACCGCAAAAAGAGATTACATCGAATAGATCTCCTCGAAGACCGAGGAGAACTTTGTATTGAGATCCAGAGAGAGAGAAGAAGCCATCTAGATACTAGCTATGGACCCGAAGGTCTGTGGTAAACTACTCACAACTCATGGTGAGGGCGATGATGATGATGATGATGAGCTCTGTGATGGATCCCCCTCCGGTGGAGCTTCGGAACAGGCTCCAAGATGGGATCTCACGGGAACAGAAGGTTACGTCGGTGGAATTAGGGTTTTCTCTCTGTTGTCGAAGGTTTCGGGGTACGTAGACTTATATAGGAGGAAGGAGGACACCGGGGGACGCTCGAGGGGCCCACGAGGTAGGCGGCGCGCCATGGGAAGGGGGGCGCGCCCCCACCCTCGTGGGTGCCTCGATGCTCCCCTGACGTGATTCTCAAGTTCCCCATGCGTGTTTTTCTCCAAAAATATCTCTCGTGAAGGTTTCATTCCGTTTGGACTCCGTTTGATATTCTTTTTCTGCAAAACCCTGAAACAGGCAAAAAACAACAATCTGGACTGGGCCTTTGGGTTAGTAGGTTAGTCCCAAAAATGATATAAAAGTTTATGATAAAGCCCATTAAACATCCAAGACTTCATAAATAATAGCATGGAACAATAAAAAATTATAGATACGTTGGAGACGTATCAAGCATCCCCAAGCTTAATTCCTGCTCATCCTCGAGTAGGTAAATGATAAAGAAAGATTTTTTTATGTGGAATTCTAACCAATATAGTTTTTCAATGTAGTCCTCTTAATTGTGGCATGAATGTTTAGATCTGAAAGATTCAAGGTAAAAGTCTATATTGACATAAGAAATAATAATACTTCAAGCATACTAACAAAGCAATCATGTCTTCTCAAAATACTATGGCTAAAGAAAGTTATCCCTACAAAATCATATAGTCTGGCTATGCTCCCTCTTCATCACACAAAATATTCATATCATGCACAACCCCGATTTCAGCCAAGCACTTGTTTTCATAGTGTATCTTTTCAAACCTTTCAACTTTCACGCAATACATGAGCGTGAGCCATGGATATAGCACTATGGGTGGAATAGAGGTGGTTGTGGAGAAGACAAAAAAGAGGAAGATAGTCTCACATCGACTAGGCGTATCAATGGGCCATGGAGATGCTCATCAATAGATATCAATGTGAGTGAGTAGGGATTGCCATGCAACAGATGCACTAGAGCTAAATATGTATGAAAGCTCAACAACAGAAACTAGTGGGTGTGCATCCAACTTGCTTGCTCACGAAGACCTAGGGTATTTCAGGAAGCCCATCGTTGGAATATACAAGCCAAGTTCTATAATGAAAATTCCCACTAGTATATGAAAGTGACTAAACATGAGACTCTCTATCATGAAGAACATGGTGCTACTTTGAAGCACAAGTGTGGAAAAAGATAGTAGCAATTGTCCCTTCTCTCTTTTCTCTTATTTTTTTTGGAGGGGCTTTCTTTTTTTATTAGCCCCTCTCTATTTTTTTTGGGCCATCTTTTTTTTATTGGCCTTTCCTCACATGGGACAATGCTCTAATAATGATGATCATCACACTTTTATTACAACTCAAAATTACAACTCAATACTACAACAAGTATGACTCTACATGAATGCCTCCGGCGGTGTACCGGGATATGCAATGAATCAAGAGTGACATGTATGAAAATATGCATGGTGGCTTTGCCACAAATACGATGTCAACTACATGATCATGCATGGCAATATGACAATATGATGTGTGTCCTATGAATGGAACGGTGGAAAGTTGCATGGCAATATATCTCGGAATGGCTATGGAAATGCCATGATAGGTAGGTATGATGGCTGTTTTGAGGAATAATATGGTGGCTGTTTTGAGGAAGGATATATAGTGGGTTTATGGCACCGGCGAAAGTTGCGCGGTACAAGAGAGGCTAGCAATGGTGGAAGGGTGAGAGTGCGTATAATCCATGGACTCAACATTAGTCATAAGAACTCATATACTTATTGAAAAAATCTACGAGTCATCAAAACAAAGCAATCAACGCATGCTCCTAGGGGGGAGGTTGGTAGGAGTTATGCATCACGCGCCCCCGATGTCGGTGTACTAAGGTAGGGGTACCTCAGTACCCCAACTTGTGCACGGGCAGTAGCAGCTTCCCGCGGCAGGGCCTACCACGTGCTTGCCGGAGACCTTTCTGCCCCATATAAAGCCATTCAAAAACAAAGTATACAAGACCGAAGATCAAGACCCCGGCAAGTGGAGCTTGCCGAGAAGGCCGTCCCAGGCTCAAGATTTCCTCACTAGCACAAGACCCTGGCAAGAGGAGCTTGACAGGAAGACTAGAAGATCACATTTCAGAAGACATGCCTCGGCGCAGCATGCGCCCCGGCAGGGCCCGGAGAGCGACAAGCTTCAGAGCTCGACAAGCTTCCGGGCCCGGCAAGGTCAAGGCCCCGGCAAGGTGCTTGCCGGGGAGAGTTACGATGTGTGCCCGCGCTCCAGCTCATCGAACCACGCGTCGCCCTGGGGCCATTCCAGGGACGCGTGGCGGATGGCTGTGCAGCCTGGGGGACACGGTGGCACTCCACGGTGATAAAGCTATCGCCGTGGCAAACGGAGACACAAGGGCGGGCGCTTTTGGGGTCGACGGCGACGGGCATTTAATGCTCTTGTCCCCCACTGTCAAAGTAGGTGATGACCACTGTTCATCCACTGTTCATCCACTGTTCCCGCACTGTTACAACTACCACCAAAGTTACTTTTTTACCCCTTTCTCCTACGTTGACACCTGTCGGTGACCCCTTGAGCTATAAAAGGAGGCCCATGCACAACGTAGAAGGGGTTCGGAACCTAGATCGCTCATTTGCTCGGTGTAGCTGGTTCTTCAAGCTCCCGAGCTCCCCAACTCAATACAATCTAAGCAGGAGTAGGGTTTTACGCGTCCATCGCGGCTCGAACCTGGGTAAACTGCCCGCGTGCTCTCCACGATCTGCTCTTTGTGCTCCCTCCGCTCCCTTACCGTACGAACAAAGGGGCTCCGGTCCCATAGGTGCTCGTGGTGGATAGTTTCCCCCGACATCTTTGGCGCGCCAGGTAGGGGGCGTCGAGGTTGTGCGAACCTGATCCGGCGTTCACGCGGGCGCATTCTTCATCAACCTCTCCAGCCACATCCGCTTCATCATCAACAACAGCATGGCCCCGAAGAAGAAGGCTTCGGAGGTCGGAGGCCCGTCCGCGTCTGTTCCACCGCCACCTGAGCCAACGGTGGGTGGAGGAGACGCCGTCGGAAGGGTGGTCGCCGGCGAGGAGACTCGCGGCGCCACCAAATCCAAGGACAAGACGGACGACCGAGCCTCGGTCTCCGTGGATGCGCCACGTCCATCTCAGCAAACAATAACCCAGCAGCGCCATGGCACAGGAGGTGGCATCCGCTTGCTGGGCCAAGGGCAAACCGGAGGATCGCGGGATGCTCCGGGCCATCGTCCTGGCACGAGCAAGGCGCGGTCGCCGGGGCGGGACCCTGCTCCTTCTAACCCCGTTAGGAGTCCGAGCATATCCCGCTCCTCGCGCCGCTCGCCCCCGCTCCCCTCCTCTCCAGCAGAAGCGCTCGCAAGAGCGCAACTGCTCCTCGACTTCCCTCCAGCGGCAGACAAGGCCGAAGACTGGAGGGCAACCATCCAGAGCCTGATCGCCTTTGCCAACAATGACTCTCCGCAGCAGCCAGCGACCTCGTGGCCACGGCAAGTCGAGAAGGCGAAGGCCGACGGCGACAAGACCACCGGGGGTGCAACCACCGTGCACTCCCCGCCGCGGAAGCAGAAGACGCCGCCCCGCCGTATCAACGTCGACGACGACTCCACGGCGTCGTCGGATCCGCGGGCCCGTCGGGACCAGCGCCAAGTCCTTGACGACCGGCGACAAGAAGACGCTCGAACGACGATCGAGCGCCGCCGAGAAGCTCGGCGACAATCTGATCAGCGAGCTGGGAACGCTGTCGACACGCACGCGCCCGGTGAACCAGGCGACTTGCCGTACGCGGCAGGTTGCCCTGCGTTTACCCGTGAGCTGCGGCGCGTCCAGTGGCCCAGCATGAAGAACTTCAAGCCCGACGTACCGGAGAAGTACGACGGCAAGACGCACCCCTCGGAATTCCTCAGCATCTACACCATCGCGGTGCAGGCCGCCGGGGGGCGCGACGAGAAGATACTGGCGAACTACTTCCCGCTAGTGCTTAAGCCGAACGTTCGTTCTTGGCTTATGCACTTGCCGGAAGGCTCCATTTCTTCATGGGCAGATCTTTGCCATCAGTTTGTTGGCGCCTTCACGGGCGTCCACAAACCCCACGGCCAGGAGAGCGATCTCCACATCTTGGCCCAGAAGGAAGGAGAACCCCTGCGCAAGTACATCCAGCGCTTCAGCCGCATGCAGCACAACATCCCCGACGTCCACCCTGCTGCGGTTATCAGCGCGTTCCACCAGAACGTGCGTAACCGCCGCATGCGTGAGGAGATGGCCATGACCAAGATACGGGATGTCAGCGAGCTCTATGCTCTAGCTGATAAGTGCACGCGCGCCGAAGAGGGGAGGAAACTCCCCGGGGAGGATGCTGGCGCAGGGGGAAGCGACAGCGAGGATGCCGCCCCGGCAAAGAAGAGCCGGCGGCGGAACAATAGAAGAAAGAACAAGAAGGAAGTGCTTGCCGTCGAGAAGTCCGGCAAGGAGGCTCCCGCCAAGCAAACACAGGCTGGCGGCTCCGGCAAGGAGCCTGCCCCTGTAGCGGCAGCCGACAAGCAGGACGGCTCCGACAAGCAATACTGCAAGATCCACCGCACCAAGGGCCACGACCTCTCCAACTGCAAACGCGTCGAGTACCTCGTCGACCAGCAGAAAGCTGAGTACGAGCGGTGCGACAAGGAGAAGGCCCAAGGTGGCGGAGGGGAGCCAAGCAAGAAGCGTCCATTCAATGGCCGGGGAGGACGCCGCGGCAAGGCCAAGCAGCGGCAAGGTGACCGACCTCCCCGGGGCCGCGACAAGGATGAAGAAGACGACGACGATGACATGGAGGAAGAAGATGACAGCGAGCAGGAGTTCCAGAAGGCCATGGAAGTCCTGTGCGTCGACGGCGGCGCCTCTCTGCATACTTCCCACCGCCAACTCAAGCAGTGGGTGCGGGAAGTAAATGCAGCTGAGCCGCCAGTGGAGTCGCGCAGGCTCCTCAAATGGTCCAGCACGCCCATCATTTTTGATCTTGAGGACCACCCTGACCGCACCACTGCGGTCGGGTGCTTGCCGATGCTGGTCTCACCCACCATCCGCAACCTCAAGGTCACCAAAATGTTGGTTGACGGCGGGGCCGGGCTGAACTTCATCTCCTCGGTTGTGATCAAGAAACTCCAAATCCCAGATGGCGAGCTCGAAGAGACCGGTTCGTTCCAAGGAATAAACCCGGGGAGGAGCAAGCCCAAGGGGAAGATAACTCTGCCAGTGACCTTTGGCGGGGAGCTGAACTTCAGGACGGAGAGGATAACCTTCGATGTTGCCGATATCCCATTGCCTTACAATGGGATACTTGGACGTCCTGCCCTCGCCAAGTTCATGGCAGCTTCCCACTACGCCTACAACATAATCAAGATGCCGGGGCCGATAAGCGTCATCTCTGTCCATGGCGACAAGAAGGACGCGCTTATCTGCGCCGACAAGATCTACCGGGATGCAGCAGCCGCAGCGGAGAGCAACGTACTTGCCGCTGAAGCTCCCGGGGGGAAGAAGACGAAGACCAAGTCCGGCAAGTGCTCTGGGAACCACTCCGGCAACCGCACCTCTTCGGAGTGCTGCGCTGCCGCCGAGGACGTTCCATCGAGCTCCACCGGCAAGTGCAAGAAGGGGATGGCCGCTCCTCCGGCAACCAAGAAGGTGTCCGCCAAGGAGGACGGCACTGGTAGTACCTTCACCATCAGTGCCACACTTGACAGCAAATAGGAAAGCGCGCTCGTTGCCTTCCTGCGGGCGAATGTCGATGTGTTTGCCTGGCAACCATCTGACATCCCCGGTGTTCCCAGGAAGGTAATTGAGCACAAGCTTGCTGTTTGTCCTCATGCGCGGCCCGTCAAGCAGAAGGTCAGAAAGCAAGCCATGGAGCGCCAAGAATTCATTGCCGAAGAGATCAAGAAGCTAGAAGCAGCAGGCCTGGTTAGAGGCGTGATCCATCCGACGTGGTTGGCGAACCCAGTCGTCGTGCGTAAGGCCAACGGGAAGTGGAGACTGTGTATAAACTTCACTGATGTGAATAAAGCATGTCCCAAGGATCCATTCCCCTTGCCGCGCATTGACCAGATTGTTGACTCCACTGCCGGATGTGAGCTGCTCTCTTTTCTTGATGCATATTCAGGCTACCATCAGATTTTCATGGCCAAGGAAGATGAAGAGAAGACTGCATTCATTACTCCATGTGGCACATATTGCTTCATTCGCATGCCTTTTGGATTGAGGAATGCAGGCTCAACATTTGCAAGGATAGTATACACTGCTTTTGAGCCACAGATTCACAGAAATGTAGAGGCTTACATGGATGATATCATGGTCAAGAGCAAGAGCAAGGATACACTGATCCAAGATTTAGAAGAGACATTTGAGAACCTGCGCAAGATCCAGCTTAAGTTGAACCCCGAGAAGTGCGTCTTTGGAGTCCCCTCCGGCAAGCTTCTCGGGTTCTTTGTGTCACAGAGGGGGATTGAAGCTAATCCCGACAAGATTAAAGCCATCGAGCAGATCGAAGCCCCGAAGCGCGTCAAGGACGTGAGGAGACTTGCAGGTTGTGTGGCTGTCCTCAGTAGGTTCATTTCGAAGTCTGCAGAACGCGCCCTGCCTTTCTTCAAGATTTTGAAGAAGGCAGGTCCCATGAAGTGGACTCCGGAAGCGGAGGCAGCGCTGCAACACTTGAAACGGTACCTATCCTCCACTCCAATACTTGTCGCACCTAAACCACAGGAGAAGTTGCTGCTGTACCTAGCGGCAACCAACCAGGTGGTTAGTGCTGCGTTAGTAGCGGAGAGGGAGGCCGACGAGGAGTCAGCACCACCGGCAAGCGAATCCAGCGACAAGCAGGGGGCTCCTCCGACAAGCTCTGACCCCGACAAGGACAACTCTGCGCAGGATCAAGGAGAAGTGCGAAGAAAGATGGTGCAGCGCCCGGTGTATTTTGTGAGTTCCCTCTTGCAGGGGGCTAGATCAAGATACTCCGGAGTGCAGAAGTTGCTTTTCGGCCTCCTCATGGCCTCGAGAAAGCTGCGCCATTACTTCCAAGCACATGAGATAACAGTGGTCACTCGCTTTCCGTTGAAGAGGATATTGCACAATCCAGAAGCAACTGGCAGGATCGTCGAGTGGGCGCTGGAGCTGTCAAGCTTTGGTCTCAAGTTTGAGAGTACTTCAACCATACAGAGCCGAGCTTTGGCAGAATTCATAGCTGAATGGACCCCAACGCCCGATGAGGAAGTTCCAGAAACAAGTGCACCCGTACAAGAAGCGACAAGTGAATGGGTAATGTACTTTGATGGTGCCTTCTCGCTGCAAGGCGCCGGTGCCGGCGTGGTACTCATCGCGCCCACCGGAGAGCACCTCAAGTATGTTATCCAGATGCACTTTCCCAGGGAGCAAGCGACAAACAACACTGCTGAGTATGAAAGCTTGCTTGCCGGCCTCAGGATTGCGGCCGAACTTGGGATCAGGAAGCTAATTGTCCGGGGAGATTCTCAGTTGGTGGTCCGACAAGTCAACAAGAGTTACCAGATCCCTTTGATGGAAGCTTATGTAGATGAAGTGAGGAAACTTGAAGAGCACTTTGAAGGTCTGCAGATGGAGCACGTCCCGAGAGCTCAGAATGACATTGCAGATGGCCTTTCGAAGTGTGCTGCGATGAAGTTACCTGTGGAGCCAGGGACCTTCTTGCTCAAGCTGACTCAGCCATCCGTCACACCATCAATTGGGCAACCAAAGAAGAGAAAGTTGGTCTCCGGCGACTACTTGCCGGCGGATCTTCCCGAAACCGCCGCCAAGGTACCCAAGATCGACGACCAGAACGCTGAGGAACAATTTGCTCCTGCGGATCCTAGGATCTGTACAGTTGAAGCAATCGTTCCCGACAAGCCTCGCCCCGGCGAGCTTGCCGGGGGTCCATCTGCTCCGGTAGAACCAGAGGTTCTTGCCGTAGAAGCTGAGGTTCCCGCAGCGGCCCTCATGCCTTTAGTCCTTGCCGTTGAGCCTCGGGCTCCGGCATGGGTGCAGCATATCGTCCGTTTTCTGTAAACTGGAGAACTTCCCGACGACCCAGAAGAGATAGAGAAGATAACCAGGCAATCAAGTATGTACCAGTTCGTGGATAACGAGTTGTACAGAAGAAGACTCAATGGTGTCAGGTTGAAATGCATTTCCAGAGAAGATGGACAGAAGCTGTTGGCAGAGATACACGGAGGCATATGCGGCCACCACATTGGTGCAAGGGCACTTGCCGGGAAAGCTTTCCGGCAAGGGTTCTTCTGGCAAGAAGCCCTCCAAGATGCAACTGCACTAGTAACCAAGTGTGAAGCGTGCCAGTTCCATGCAAAGCAAATTCATCAGCCAGCTCAAGCTCTCCAGACGATCCCTTTGTCCTGGCCCTTCTCGGTCTGGGGGCTCGATATCCTCGGCCCTTTCCCTCGTGCTGTCGGGGGCTTTGAGTACTTGTACGTTGCAATCGACAAGTTCACAAAGTGGCCAGAAGTGGAGCCGGTGAGAAAGGTGACAGCACAGTCAGCGGTCAGGTTCTTCAGGTCGATTGTTTGCCGTTTCGGAATCCCTAACAGGATCATCACCGACAACGGTACACAATTTACTAGTCGCACCTTCATGCAGTACGTCCAGGACCTTGGGGCCAAGGTCTGTTTCGCTTCTGTTGCTCACCCGAGGAGCAATGGTCAAGCAGAGAGGGCCAATGCTGAAGTGCTGCGCGGACTCAAGACGAGGACCTTTGACAGGCTGCGCAAGTGCGGAAGAAACTGGATAGAGGAGTTACCGGCGGCTCTTTGGTCAATCAGAACAACACCAAGTCGAGCCACCGGACAGACACCCTTTGCCCTAGTCTATGGGGCAGAGGCAGTTCTCCCCACGGAACTCGTATACGGATCTCCTCGAGTGCTCGCTTATGATGAGCTCGAGCAAGAGCAACTGCGACAAGATGATGCATTGCTCCTCGAGGAGGAACGTCTCCTGGCTGCTGTACGAGCTGCTTGATACCAGCAAGCCTTGCGCCGCTACCATAGCCGCAAGGTTAAAGCCAGGAGTCTCGAGGAAGGCGACCTTGTTCTTCGGCGTGTTCAGTCCGCCAAGAATTCCAACAAGTTGACGCCGAAGTGGGAAGGCCCTTATCGGGTGAGACAAGTCACGAGGCCCGGCGCTGTCCGCCTTGAGACCGAAGAAGGCTTACCGGTGAGCAACTCCTGGAACATAGAGCATCTTCGCAAGTTTCACCCATAAGGCGCGGTTGCCGTGATCCGCTCTAGCAACCACCTTTTGTACAAGCCTTGCCGCTGCTGCATGTAACCCTTTGTACAAAGCCGGGCGCAGACCCCGTGCATCAGTAAAGTTTTTGTGTTTCGCACTATTTGCCCTTCCCATGCTTTTCTTCGCTATTTGCATGCACTATTTGGCATCTTGTGCAACACACGTATCCGGTAAGCATTAGCACGCCGAAAGGCTATATACTTGTTTCCCTCTTCTTTCTCTTTTCCTCTTAAGCAGAAGGAATGTTCCTCGCGCACAAGTTTGCCGGGGGGGAAGGAGATGGAAGATGAACCGAGTGCTGTTCAAGAAAGAGAAGCCTTGTCGGGGAAGCAAGCAATATACGAAAGCTAAGTCACCAGAATTTGAGCAGCTCAAATTTTTAAATTTTAAGTTGTCTTCCTTGAACAACCACACTTTGTATGGAAAACCTGTGCGCGGAGGAACCTACCCGTGGCTAGCCGCACCCTCATCTTGTACTCTAGTACGCTCAACGACTCGAGTGAGCTGCGACAAGTGTCGCGCCCTTGTTTCGTTTCCGAGTTCGCTCAGCAAGCTAAGTGCGTTGCGACTAGCTGCGGCAAGGTTGCTTGCCGGTAAGACCTTAGCCAGCAGGCTGCTCAGAGTCCAGCACTCAGCGCTCGCGGCAAGGGCCCCTTGCCGGCAAGTCCCCTAGAAGCGTAGGGTTAAAAGCATACAAAGTAAAGGACCAAAGCAAGGGAGATAACATTGCACTGATTGCTCAAAATAAGATAATATATTACAAGGGATAACTTGTCGCAATCACTAATAAGTTCGTGCCCATGGCACACTTTGCAGTAACAAAGGAAATAAAAAGGAAGAGGCCTAATCTACGCGGTCGCCTTCAATCCTGGAGATCTTGTTCACCTTGGCGATAATGTGGGCGACCTGCGCCTTCAGCGCCTCCATATCCGCGTCGGCCGGCAAGCTGCGGAGAACGTTGACGAGGTTTATACCAGGATTGCGGTACACTATCTTCGTCAGAACGCGCTCCAAAGTTCCCGCGCAGAGCTGGCGTGACTCCTCGACCAGTTGCGCGGGGAGCTTCTTCTGTAGATTTGCGAGAGCCGGCGCGATCCCTCTGAAGAAGAGACTGAGCTTGGCGCTGTGGGGGAGGTTTGGATCCG
Source organism: Secale cereale (assembly GCA_902687465.1). Classification (NCBI taxonomy): domain Eukaryota; kingdom Viridiplantae; phylum Streptophyta; class Magnoliopsida; order Poales; family Poaceae; genus Secale; species Secale cereale. The sequence goes on from LR738713.1 coordinate 771,724,771, forward strand.
GAGAGTATATGAGATGCTCGACCCTCAGCGCCATCAGCTCCTTGTCGATGCTAGCTGCAGAAGCCACTAGATCTTCAGTCCATACCTCGACGGTCTGGCGGAAGTTGTTGGTCGCAGTAGTGGCGCTCTCCACCAAGCCTCGCTCCTTGCGGAGCTAGTCCTTCAGCTTGGTTTCGCGGTCCCGGACGGCGTCAAGAGAGTCCTTCAGCGTGGAAACCTTCAGCTCCAGATCTGCAATTGAGTCCTTGGCGGCTTTCAGCTCGTCGCCTTGCTTGGAAAGGCGCACCTGGAGTTCAGAGTTAGTATGGGCGTCCTTCTCGCGCTCTATGTTGAGCGCGGTGACCCTCTCCGTGCTCGCCCTCAGGAACTCCTCCAGCTGCGCAACCTTGGCCTCGAGGTCTTTCTTGGCGGTCTCTGCTGTAGCGGCGGCGGCTTTTGCTTCTTTCAGCTCTCCGCCAAGGGCCTGCTCCCGGGCGGCAAGGTCTTCCTCGTGAGAGTCGAGGTTGACCTTCCGTTGGGTGAGCTCTCCTTCTCGCCGAGACAACGCTTCTCTGGCGAGTCGTTGCTGCTCCTCGGCCTCAGCTTTCTCCAGAAGCCACTCCTGGTACTCGCCGGCAAGCCTCTCGCGCTCCTCCGCCAGTTCGCGGAGGGCCGCCTGGTTGGCGGCGCGGAGCTCCGTGGCGCGCCTCTCCATATCAGCTGCGGCCTTGGCGGTGAGGGCCTCCCGAGACTCGAGCTTCGCCTGCCTGGCCCGGTAAAGGGCCAGGAGCCGGTGGAGCAACTTCTCCTCCTCGGGCTCGTCGCTCCCGCCAGGCGCCTCGACGATCTTCAGACCCGCAGAGGCGAGGACTTCCCCATCGAAGGCCTCTCCCTCCTCGGGGGCTCGCGACGAGGATCCCCACGGCACTTGGATGAAGACGCCGTTGGGAGCCTCAAGGTAGAAGCCCGACTGCTCCTTTCCGGCGGAGGGGTCGGCGGCCGGTGCAGCGCCCGACGCTCCTGCCGCCTCCGGGCCGGCAGTGCGGTCGCCGTCCCCCTCCCCGGCCGCTGCGTCTGCTGTCGGGGCAGTCTCCTCCGCGGCGGGCTCGGCGGCTTCCGCCATGTCTTCAACGACAGGGGCGTCGCCGCCGTCGCCCTGCGCGCCCTCCTCCTCGACGACGATCTCCGTCTCCATCCGCTCCGGGGGAGGAGGATCTGATAGAAGAAGAAGAAAAAGGAAGGAAAAAGTTCAAGCAAATATCCAAAAAAAGACAAGTCCGAGAAGACGGAGTTACAAGACCTACCTTGGCGGACTTCGTCGACAGCAGGCTCCCTCGCCGGGGAGCTCTCCCTTGGCGGGGTGGCCACCCTCGCCGGGCTGCTCGCCCTTGGCGGGGTACTCACCCTTGGCGGAGTACCCGCCCTTGGCGGAGCGCTCTCCCTCGCCGGAGAGTTCGTCCTTGGCGGGGACGGCGGGGCCTGCGGCTCCTCGGGAGTGATCTCCGGGTGCTCCTGTGGCTGCGGCTCCACCTCTGCACAAGACAATCAAGAAAAAACAAGAACAACAAGATGTTAGTATAAACAAAATCCTCAAGCGCACCCGACGAGTTGAAAGATCAAGCCCAGACTCACGCTGGGGGCTGCGCTGGGGGCTGCTCCTCGGAGCAGCGCTCGGGTCCGGCAAGCTCGTCGCTGGCACGTCCCCTGTCGCCGCGACGGGCGAGTCATCCTCGACCTCGACCACGGGAACCTTGGCCTTCTTCGCCACTCGCTGGGCCAGAGTCCTGAAATCAAAACAAGAAGCAAGATCAGAATCATCGAAGGAAGAATCAAGACAAAGTTAAAGAAGATACAAAACTTCAAGTCCTTACTCCTGTTCCTCATCGTCGTCGTCGTCGCTCAGGGCGGAGAAGTCGAATGCCACCTGAGGCGCGTCCGCGCGAGGAGCAGGAGGAGAAGCCTCCCTCGGGCGCTTGGCGGTCCCCGGGGCTGGGGGTTGCGAAGACCCGGCCCCTGTGGACGCCGGGGCCCGGGGAGCGGGCGGAGCTGCTGCTCCGCTCTGAGAAGACCCTCCTCCACTTGGCGCTGACGGACGGGGCGCCTCCGCCGTGGCCTGTGCGCGGGTCGCCTCCGCCACGGTTGGTGCGCCGGGTGCTCCCGTCGCGGCTTGACTCCCCCGGGTAGCTCGCGCCGCCCGGCGAGCTGGTTGTTGTCGGGGCGCCTGCGCCCTCGTCGTCGTCGTCGCCTTGCGGAGGCGCTTCAGCGGAGATCGCCTGGGACTTGCCCGGGGCGGGGAGGTCTCCGATGACGAGGAGACGTCGTTGTTGTAGAGCCCCAGGGACCCACCGGAGTCCTCGCCGCCCCCGGCGTCCTCCTCCTTCTCCTCGGCCGGCTTGCTGGGCCCAGCGCCCTGCCCTGCGGCCGTGCTCCCTCCGGCGCCTCCGCCCCCTCCGGCGCCTCTGCTTCCTCCGGCAACGTCGCCCCTCGCGGCGGCCTCAGTCACGATCCCGGGGATCCCAGCGTACCTCAGAGAGGGGACCCCGGCGAGCTCGTCGGGCGGAAGCTTCAGCAGCCTGCGGATCTCTGCCTCCTCTGCTTGGCACGACGCTTCCGCAGCCTCTGCCTCTTCGACTGTGAAGCCGAACTCTCCTACCGCTGCGGCTGCGGCGGCCTCTTCTACCCGAGAAGCGATATAGGCAATCTCCCGGTCAGTGGTGTCCCGGGTGAGCCCCTTGATCTCCTCCTTGTTCTTCGGCACCTCCACCAAGTTGTCGAAGAAGCTCATGATGGCGTCTGGCTTGGGCGCTATCCATGTTGGATCCACGCCATGCGAGTTGCATGCGGGCATCATTGCGCGTAGGGGATCCCGGGCCGTGCTGTTGCAGAGGGGCACCACTCCCCGGGGAGCTCTGAACCACTCTGGGTGGGCCGGGTCGTGCTTAAAAAGTTCCCGGACCATCCCCTTCAGCTCCAGCGACGTGAAATTGAAGTTAAGCCCTGGGCGCAGTCTCATAATGTCCGCCGCGTTGCCGTACTCCCATGCTGGCCTCTTCCTCTCCTGAAGAGGGGCAATGCGGCGGCGGAGGAAGTCTGCTCCTACTTCTCCCATGGTCAGCTTGGCTACCCGGAGACGAAGGATTCTGACAAGGGCGACGTTGAGCTTGATGTCGTCCGAGTCCAGCTCACTCCAGTCCCTGCCGCGCACTATGGCTGTTGTGCGCGGCGCGGTGAAGGGCTGCGGCTCGTCCTCTACTATCCAGCACCAATCCGCGCGCCACTCCTCCCACTCGCCGCGGAGCTCCCCTTGCAGATAGGACTCCTTTTTGTTCAAGCGGAAGACCCAAGAGATTCCTCCGGAGAGGGAAGCGCCGGCCGTTACTCTAGGCGTAAAGAAATGCCTAAAAAGTGCTACATTCGGATAGATCCCTATATATTTTTCGCACAGATGTGCAAAAACCGCCATCGTGAGGATGGCGTTGGGGGTGAAGTCTAGAAGGTGGAGGTTGTAGGTGTTCATGATATCGTAGAAAAATTCAGAAAAGGGGGGACAAAGGCCGCAGTGGAAGAAAACAGCGAAGAAGAAATACCCGCCGGGGTACATGTCCTTGGCGGCGGCGGGATAGGCTCTGGTCCGAGGATGCGCCTTGGTCTCCTTGGCCCAGAACAAGTAGTACTTGTTCCAGAGCTCCCGCGCGCTGAGCGTCGGCGCGAAGACGACATTCCTCTTCCGCAGCAGGGCAAGCCTCGCCGCCTGCTCGGATTTCTCCTTCTTGGTCTTCTCCGCCTTCGCCTTCTCGGTCTTTGGGGCCATGGCGGAGGCGGCGAGGGAGGGGGAGCGAGGAGTCCGGCGGCGCCGCAGATGCGGAAGACGGCGGAGGAGGTGTGGAGGCGGAGCGCAGAGGGGAATTTCTGGAGATAGAAGAAGCAATGAAGGCGAAGTAAGGTAACGGCCCCTGCTTCCTCTGCTTTTAAGGGGGAAGTGGGGGACGCTCCGCATTTCCCATTAAAGAACGTGGCCACGTTCCCTCCCACGACGCCGCAATCGACGCGTGCCGTTACGGAGGGACGCGGCGGATGCGGAAGGGGATTCGGCGTGCCGTGGGCCGCGCGTGCCCGTGCACTGTTTTGGGCCTGGCCCAACAGCGCTCGGCACAGTGTGTGGCCCAGGCCCGGGGGCTCCTGTCGGTGTACTAAGGTAGGGGTACCTCAGTACCCCAACTTGTGCACGGGCAGTAGCAGCTTCCCGCGGCAGGGCCTACCACGTGCTTGCCGGAGACCTTTCTGCCCCATATAAAGCCATTCAAAAACAAAGTATACAAGACAGAAGATCAAGACCCCGACAAGTGGAGCTTGCCGAGAAGGCCGTCCCAGGCTCAAGATTTCCTCACTAGCACAAGACCCTGGCAAGAGGAGCTTGCCAGGAAGACTAGAAGATCACATTTCAGAAGACATGCCTCGGCGCAGCATGCGCCCCGGCAGGGCCCGGAGAGCGACAAGCTTCAGAGCCCGACAAGCTTCCGGGCCCGGCAAGGTCAAGGCCCCGGCAAGGTGCTTGCCGGGGAGAGTTATGCTGTGTGCCCGCGCTCCAGCTCATCGAACCACGCGTCGCCCTGTGGCCATTCCAGGGACGCGTGGCGGATGGCTGTGCAGCCTGGGGGACACGGTGGCACTCCACGGTGATAAAGCTATCGCCGTGGCAAACGGAGACACAAGGGCGGGCGCTTTTGGGGTCGACGGCGACGGGCATTTAATGCTCTTGTCCCCCACTGTCAAAGTAGGTGATGACCACTGTTCATCCACTGTTCATCCATTGTTCCCGCACTGTTACAACTACCACCAAAGTTACCTTTTTACCCCTTTCTCCTACGTTGACACCTGTCGGTGACCCCTTGAGCTATAAAAGGAGGCCCATGCACAACGTAGAAGGGGTTCGGAACCTAGATCGCTCATTTGCTCGGTGTAGCTGGTTCTTCAAGCTCCCGAGCTCCCCAACTCAAAACAATCTAAGTAGGAGTAGGGTTTTACGCGTCCATCGCGGCCCGAACCTGGGTAAACTGCCCGCGTGCTCTCCACGATCTGCTCTTTGTGCTCCCTCCGCTCCCTTACCGTATGAACAAAGGGGCTCCGGTCCCATAGGTGCTCGTGGTGGACAGTTTCCCCCGACACCCGACCTCCACACAAAGGTTGGCACTCTACAAATACCTCATGCTCTAACTTCGTCACATAGCGGTTCACCATACGTGCATGATACGGGAATCACTAACCTTAACACAAGTATTTCTCAATTTCATAATAACTCAACTAGCATGACTCTAATATCACTATCCTCATATCTCAAAACAATTATCAAGCATCCAACATCTCATCATATTCAATGCACTTAGTGTGATTTTTTTACTACATTGACATTGGATGTCTATCATGTGAAGACTAGTTTTATTAGCCTAAACACATTACCATGCTGTTTTAATAGACTGTGAAATAGAAATAAGTGAAGCATGAGAGTTCAACAATTTCTACAAAATATAACCACCAGCGTGCTCTAAAAGATGTAAGTGAAGCACTAGAGCAAAAACTATTCAACTCAAAAGATATAAGTGAAGCACATAGAGTGTTCTAACAATTCCTAGGCCATATTTAACTCTCTCAAATAGGTGTGTCCAGCAAGGATGATTGTGACAAACTAACAAGCAAAGACTCAACTTATACAAGACACTCCAAGCAAAACACATATCATGTGGCGAATAAAAGTATAGCTCCAAGTATAGTTACCGATGGATGAAGACGAAAGAGGGGATGCCTTCCCGGGGCATCCCCAAGCTTAGGCTTTTGATTATCCTTGAATTCCTTGGGGTGCCATGGGCATCACCAAGCTTAGACCTTTGCTAATCTTTGTTCCATAGTCCATCAAAGCAATACTCAAAACTTGAAAACTTCACAACACAAAACTTAAACAAAAATTCTCGTGAGCTCCGTTAGTATAAGAAAACAAATCACTACTCAAAGGTACTGCAATGAATTCATTCTTTGTTTATATTGGTGTTAAACCTACTGTATTCCAACTTCTCTATGGTTCATACTTGCCAATACTACTCATAGATGCATTGAAATAAGCAAACAACACACGAAAAATAGAATCTGTCAAAAACAGAACAATCTGTAGTAATCTGCAGGTTTCACATACTTCTGTAAGTCCAAAAAATTCAAAATAAATTGGTAAATTTGAGGAATTTGTATATTAATCATCTGCAGAAAAAATCAACTAAATAGCATGCTCCAGTAAAATCTTACGACCATTCTAGTGAGCGCTAACGATTCTGTTTTTCACAGCAAGATCACATAAACTTCACACAAGTCTTCCCAACGGTTCTACTTGGCACAAACACTAAAAAACATGAAACCACATCTAATCAGAGGCTAGATGCCATATTTATTCCCTAACAGCAACAAAAAAATAATATAAAATTGGGTTGCCTCCCAACAAGCGCTATCGTTTTACGCCCCTAGCTAGGCACGATACAAGATAAATCTAGGTATTGCCATCTTTGGAAGGCAATCCATAAGTGGCTCTCATGATAGATTCATATGGTAATTTGATTTTCTTTCTAGGAAAGTGTTCCATGCCTTTCCTTAACGGAAATTGGAATCTAATATTTCCTTCCTTCATATCAGTAATTGCACCAATCGTTCTAAGGAAAGGTCTGCCAAGAATAATATGACATGAAGGATTGCAATCTATATCAAGAACAATGAAATCTACGGGCACATAATTCCTATTGGCAACAATAAGAACATCATTAATTCTTCCCATAGGTTTCTTAATAGTGGAATCCGCAAGATGCAAATTTAAAGAACAATCATCAAGCTCATGGAAACCTAGCAAATCACACAAAGTTTTTGGGATAGTGGAGACACTAGCACCCAAATCACACAAAGAATAGCATTCATGATCTTTTATTTTTATTTTTATAGTAGGTTCCCACTCATCATAAAGCTTTCTAGGGATAGAAACTTCTAATTCAAGTTTTTCTTCATTAGATTGCATCAAAGCATCAACTATGTGTTTGGTGAAAGCTTTATTCTGACTATAAGCATGCGGAGAATTTAGTACGAATTGCAACAAGGAAATACAATCAATCAAAGAACAATTATCATAATTGAATCCCTTGAAATTTAAAGTAGTGGGTTCATCACTATGCAAAGTTTTAATCTCTTCACTCCCACTTTTAGAAATTTTAGCATCAAGATCTAAAAACTCCGAATCATTGGAACACTTTAAAGCAGAATCATCTCCAATCCTATCTTCATCAAAATTTATACTAGAAAACAAGGATCTAATAGGAGACACATCAATAACTTTCAGATCTTCATCTTTATTTTCATGATAACTAGAAGAACACAATTTAATATAATCCTCTCTTTTAGCACGCATCCTAGCGGTTCTTTGTTTGCATTCATCAATGGAAATCCTCATAGCTTTGAGAGACTCATTGATATCATGCTTAGGTGGGATAGATCTAAGTTTCAAAGAATCAACATCAAGAGTAATTCTATCCACACTTCTAGCCAATTCATCAACCTTAAGCAATTTCTCTTCAAGCATAGCATTGAATTTCTTTTGCGAGATCATAAACTCCTTAACACTAGTTTCAAATTCAGAAGGCATCTTTCCATAAGAGTTGCTGTAGGAATTACCATAATTATTAGAGGAATTACTAGGAAAAGGCCTAGGATTAAAATTACCTCTATAGCATTGTTACCAAAATTATTCCTACCAACAAAATTCACATCCAAAGATTCATTGTTATTCTCAATCAAAGTGGACAAAGGCATATCATTAGGATCAGAAGAAGCACTCTTAGTAGCAAACAATTTCATAAGTTCATCCATCTTTCCACTCAAAACACTAATTTCCTCGATAACATGCACTTTTTTACTAGTAGATCTTTCGGTGTGCCATTGAGAATAATTAACCATAATATTATCTAGGATTTTGGTAGCTTCTCCTAAGGTGGTTTCCATGAAAGTACCTCCTGCGGCCGAATCTAAAAGATTTCTAGAAGCAAAATTCAAGCCAGCATAAAAGTTCTGAATGATCATCCATAGATTCAAACCATGTGTAGGGCAATTACATATCATCAATTTCATTCTCTCCCAAGCTTGTGCAACATGCTCATGATCTAGTTTCTTAAAATTCATAATATCGTTTCTAAGAGAGATGATCTTAGCAGGAGGGAAATACTTAGAGATAAAAGCATCTTTGCACTTATTCCATGAATCAATACTATTTCTAGACAAAGAGGAAAACCAAGTTTTAGCACGATCTCTAAGTGAAAACGGAAATAACTTCAATTTAACAATATCGTTATCCGTATCCCTTTTCTTTTGCATATCACACAAATCAACAAAGTTGTTTAGATGGGTAGCGGCATCTTCACTAGGAAGGCCGGGGAATTGATCTTTCATGACAAGATTCAACAAAGCAGCATTGATCTCATAAGATTCAGCATCAGTAATAGGAGCAATCGAAGTGCTAATAAACTCATTGTTGTTGGTATTGGAGAAGTCACACAATTTGGTATTGTTCTGAGCCATAGGGACAAGCAAGCAATCCGACACACACAAGCAAACAAGAAGCAAGCGAAATAAACACACGGCAGAAGAAGGGCAAATAAATGGGCAAGGGTGAAGTGGGGGAGAGGAAAACGAGAGGCAAATAAATGTAATGCGAAGGATAAGGATTTGTGATAGGTACTTGGTATATGACTTTTGCATAAGCCTCCCCAGCAACGGTGCGAGAAATTTTTCTTGCTATTTCTCGAGCTTGCGTTGTATTTCCTCGAAGAGGAAAGGGAGATGCAGCACAGTAGCGTAAGTATTTCCCTCAGTTTTTGAGAACCAAGGTATCAATCCAGTAGGATGTTGGAAATATGCCCTAGAGGCAATAATAAAATGGTTATTATTATATTTCCTTGTTCATGATAATTGTCTATTATTCATGCTTGAATTGTATTATACGGAAACAATGACACATGTGTGAATACATAGACCACTACGTGTCCCTGGTAAGCCTCTAGTTACTAGCTCGTTGATCAACAGATGGTCATGGTTTCCTGGCCATGGACATTTGATGTCATTGATAACGGGATCACATCATTAGGAGAATGACGTGATGGACAAGACCCAATCCTAAGCCTAGCACAAGATTGTGTAGTTCGTAATGCTAAAGCTTTTCCAATGTTAAGTATCTGTTCCTTAGACCATGAGGTTGTGCAACTCCCGGATACCGTAGGAATTCTTTGGGTGTGCCAAACGTCACAACGTAACTGGGTGGCTATAAAGGTACGCAACGGGTATCTCCGAAAGTGTCTGTTGAGTTGGCACGAACCGAGACTGGGATTTGTCACTCCGTATGACGGACAGGTATCTCTGGGCCCACTCGATAAGACATCATCATAATGAGCTCAATGTGATTAAGGAGTTAGTCACGAGATGATGTATTACTGAACGGGTAAAGAGACTTGCCATGACGAGATTGAACAAGGTATCGGTATACCGACGATCGAATCTCGGGCAAGTACTGTACCGATAGACAAAGGGAATTGCATACGGGATTAAGTGAATCCTTGACATCGTGGTTCATCTGATGAGATCATCGAGGAACACGTAGGAACCAACATGGGTATCTAGATCCCGCTGATGGTTATTGACCGGAGAGTCGTCTCGGTCATGTCTACGTGTCTCCCGAACCCGTAGGGTCTACACACTTAAGGTTCGGTGATGCTAGGGTTGTAGAGATATATGCACACAGTAATCCGAATGTTGTTCGGAGTCCTGGATGAGATCCCAGGCGTCACGAGGAGTTCCGGAATGGTCCGGAGGTAAAGAATTATATATAGGAAGTCCAGTTTCGGCCATCGGGAGAGTTCCGGGGGTCACCTGTAGTGTACCGGGACCACCGGAAGGGTCCCGGGGGTCCACCGGGTGGGGCCACCCATCCCGGAGGGCCCCATGGGCCGTAGGGGGAGGCGGACCAGCCCATAGTGGGCTGGCGCACCCCCTTGGGCCACCCTCCTGCGCCTAGGGTTGGGAACCCTAGGGGTGGGGGGCGCCACCCTTGCCTTGGGGGGCAAGTCTCCCCCTGGCCGCCGCCCCCCAGGAGATGCCATCTCCTAGGGCCGGTGCCCCCATAGCCCCTATATATAGTGGGGGGGGGGAGATGGGGCAGCCGCACCTCAGCCCCTGGCGCCTTTCCCCCCCGTTACACCTTTTCCTCCTCCCGCAGGTTCTTGGCGAAGCCCTGCAGCTTTTCCCGTTGCATCCACCACCACGCCGTCGTGCTGCTGGATCTCCATCAACCTCTCCTTCCCCCCTTGCTGGATCAAGAAGGAGGAGACGTCGCTGTACCGTACGTATGTTGAACGCGGAGGTGCCGTCCGTTCGGCGCTGGGATCATCGGTGATAGGGATCACGACGAGTACGACTCCATCATCCACGTTCTCTTGAACGCTTCCGCTCGCGATCTACAAAGGGTATGTAGATGCACTCTTTTATGCTTGTTGCTATATGACTCCTTAGATTGATCTTGGTGAAGCGTAGGAAATTTTTTGAATTCTGCTACGTTCCCCAATAGTGGCATCTGAGCTAGGTCTTTGTGTAGCATCTTGCACGAGTAGAACACAAACAAGTTGTGGGTGTTGATTTTGTTCAATTCTCTTGCCGCTACTAGTCCAATCTTGATTCGGCGGCATCGTGGGATGAAGCGGCCCGGACCGACCTTACACGTACGCTTACGTGAGACAGGTTCCACCGACTAACATGCACTAGTTGCATAAGGTGGCTAGCGGGTGTCTGTCTCTCCCACTTTAGTCGGATCGGATTCGATAAAAAGGGTCCTTATGAAGGGTAAATAGAAATTGACATATCACGTTGTGGTTTTGGCGTAGGTAAGAAACGTTCTTGCTAGAAACCTATAACAACCACGTAAAAACTTGCAACAACAATTAGAGGACGTCTAACTTGTTCTTGCAGCATGTGCTATGTGATGTGATATGGCCAAGAAGATGTGATGAATGATATATGTGATGTATGAGATTGATCATGTTCTTGTAATAGGTAATCACGACTTGCATGTCCATGAGTATGACAACCGGCAAGAGCCATAGGAGTTGTCTTATTTTATTGTATGACCCGCGTGTCACTGAATAACACCATGTAATTACTTTATTTTATTGCTAAACGTTAGCCGTAGTACTAGAAGTAATATTTGGCGAGACGACTTCATGAAGACACGATGATGGAGATCATGATGATGGAGATCATGGTGTCATGCCGGTGACAAGGATGATCATGGTGCCCCAAAGATGAAGATCAAAGGAGCAGAATGATATTGGCCATATCATATCACTTTATTTGATTGCATGTGATGTTTATCATGTTTATGCATCTTATTTGCTTAGAACTATGGTAGTAAATAAGATGATCTCTCACTAAAATTTCAAGAATTGTGTTCCCCCTAACTGTGCACCATTGCTAAGGATCGTTGTTCCGAAGCACCACGTGATGATCGGGTGTGATAGGCTCTAACGTTCGCATACAACGGGTGTAAGCCAGATTTACACACGCAATACACTTAGGGTTCACTTGACGAGCCTAGCATGTGCAGACATGGCCTCAGAACACGGAAGACTGAAAGGTCGAACATGAGTCGTATAGAAGATACGATCAACATGAAGGTGTTCACCGTTGATGACTAGTCCGTCTCAGGTGATGATCGGACACGGGCTAGTCGATTCGGATCATGTATCACTTAGATGACTAGAGAGATGTCAATCTGAGTGGGAGTTCATTAATTTTGATTAGATGAACTTAATTGTCATGAACTTAGTCTAAAATCTTTACAATATGTCTTGTAGATCAAATGCCCCATGCTCATGTATCCCTCAACTTCAACGCGTTCCTAGAGAAAACCAAGCTGAAAGGCGATGGTACCAACTATACGGATTGGGTCCGTAACCTGAGGATTATCCTCATAGCTGCCAAGAAATCATATGTCCTTGAAGCACCGCTAGGTGATGCACCCGTTTTCCCGGCATCCCAAGACGTTATGAACGCCTGGCAGTCACGCTGTGATGATTACTCCCTGGTTCAGTGCGGCATGCTTTACAGCTTAGAATCGGGGCTCGAAAAGCGTTTTGAGCACCACAGAGCATATGAGATGTTCCAAGAGCTGAAAATGGTTTTCCAAGCTCATGCCCGAGTTGAGAGATATGACGTCTCCAACGCATTCTTCAGTTGTAAAATGGAGGAGAATAGTTTTGTCAGCGAGCACATACTCAAATTGTCTGGGTTGCACAATCGCTTGTCTCAGTTGGGAATTAATCTCCCAGACAAAGCGGTCGTTGACAGAATCCTTCAGTCGCTCCCACCTAGCTACAAGAGCTTCGTGATGAACTTCAATATGCAAGGGATGGAGAAGTCCATTCCCGAGGTGTATTCAATGCTGAAATCAGCGGAGGTGGATATCAAGAAAGAACATCAAGTGTTGATGGTGAATAAAACCACTAAGTTCAAGAAAGGCAAGGGTAAGAAGAACTTCAAGAAGGACGACAAAGGAGTTACCGCGCCCGGTAAGCCAGTTGCCGGGAAGAAGCCAAAGAATGGACCCAAGCCTAAAACTGAGTGCTTTCATTGCAAGGGAACATGTCACTGGAAGCGGAACTACCCCAAATACTTAGCAGATAAGAAGGCCGGCAACGTCAAAGGTATATATGATATACATGTTATTGATGTGTACCTTACCAGCGCTCATAGTAGCTCCTGGTTATTTGATACCGGTGCGGTTGCTCATATTTGTAACTCAAAGCTGGAGCTGCAGAATAAGCGAAGACTGGCGAAGGACGAGGTGACGATGCGCGTCAGGAATGGTTCCAAGGTCGATGTGATCGCCGTCGGCACGCTACCTCTGCATCTACATTCGGGATTAGTTTTAAACCTCAATAATTGTTATTTAGTACCAGCTTTGAGCATGAACATTGTATCTGCATCTCGTTTAATGCGAGATGACTACTCATTTAAATCCGAGAATAATGGTTGTTCTATTTATATGAGAGCTATGTTTTATGGTCATGCCCCGATGGTCAATGGTTTATTCTTGATGAATCTCGAACGTGATGTTACACATATTCATAGTGTGAATGCCAAAAGATGTAAGGTTGATAATGATAGTCCCACATACTTGTGGCATTGCCGCCTTGGTCATATTGGCGTCAAACGTATGAAGAAGCTCCATGCAGATGGACTTCTAGAGACTCTTGATTATGAATCATTTGACACGTGCGAACCATGCCTCTTGGGCAAGATGACCAAGACTCCGTTCTCCGGAACAATGGAGCGAGCGACCAACTTATTGGAAATCATACATACCGATGTGTGCGTTCCAATGAGTGTTGAAGCTCGCAGAGGCTATCGTTATGTTCTCACCCTCATAGATGACTTGAGTAGATATGGGTATGTCTACTTGATGAAACACAAGTCTGAGACCTTTGAAAAGTTCAAGGAATTTCAGAATGAGGTCGAGAATCAACGTGACAGAAAAATAAAGTTCTTACGATCGGATCGTGGGGGTGAATATTTAAGTCATGAATTTGGCACACACTCAAGGAACTGTGGAATTGTTTCACAATTGACACCGCCCGGAACACCTCAGCATAATGGTGTGTCCGAACGTCGAAATCGTACTCTGTTGGACATGGTGCGATCTATGATGTCTCTCACCGACTTACCGTTATCTTTTTGGGGATATGCTTTAGAGACTTCCGCATTCACTTTAAATAGGGCTTCGTCAAAATCCATTGAGACGACACTGTATGAACTTTGGTTTGGCAAGAAACCTAAGCTGTCATTTCTGAAAGTTTGGGGTTGCGATGCTTATGTCAAGAAACTTCAACCTGAAAAGCTCGAACCCAAGTGGGAAAAATGCGTCTTCATAGGATACCCAAAGAAAACAATTGGGTACACCTTCTACCTCAGATCCGAAGGGAAGATCTTCGTTGCCAAGAATGGATCCTTTCTGGAGAAATAGTTTCTCTCGAAAGAAGTGAGTGGGAGGAAAGTAGAACTTGATGAAGTGACAGTCACCCCTTCCGAGCCGGAAAGTAGCACAGCGCAGGAAATTGTTCCTGAGGTGCCTGCACCGACTAGGGAGGAAGATAATGATGATGATCATGAAGATTCAGATCAAGTTACTACTGAACTTCGAAGGTCCACAAGGACACGTTTCGTAACAAAATGGTACGGCAACCCTGTCATGGAAATCATGTTGTTAGACAACGGTGAACCTTCGAACTATGAAGAAGCGATGGCGGGCCCGTATTCCAACAAATGACTTGAAGCCATGAAATCTGAGATAGGATCCATGTATGAAAACCAAGTATGGACTTTGGTGGACTTGCCCGATGATCGGCACGCCATAGAAAATAAATGGATATTTAAGAAGAAGACTGACGCGGATGGTAATGTGACCATCTATAAGGCTCGGCTTGTCGCTAAAGGTTATCGACAAGTTCAAGGGATTGACTACGATGAGACTTTCTCTCCCGTAGCGATGCTGAAGTCTGTCCGAATCATGTTAGCAATTGCCGCATACTATGATTATGAGATATGGCAAATGGACGTCAAAACGGCATTCCTTAATGGCTTCCTCAAGGACGAACTGTATATGATGCAGTCAGAAGGTTTTGTCGATACTGAGAATGCTAACAAGGTATGCAAGCTCCAGCGCTCTATCTATGGGCTGGTGCAAGCATCTCGGAGTTGGAATATTCGCTTTAATGATGTGATCAAAGTGTTTGGGTTTATACAAGCTTAGGGAGAAAGTGAGTGGGAGTTCTGTAGCATTTCTAATATTATATGTGGATGATATACTGCTTATGGGAAATGATATAGAATTCTTGGAAAGCATTAAGGCCTACTTGAATAAGAGTTTTTCGATGAAGGACCTTGGAGAAGCTGCTTACATATTAGGCATCAAGATCTATAGAGATAGATCGAGACGCCTCATTGGTCTTTCACAAAGCACATACCTTGATAAGATATTGAAGAAGTTCAATATGGATCAGTCCAAGAAAGGGTTCTTGCCTGTATTGCAAGGTATGAGATTGAGCACGGCTCAATCCCCGACCACGGCGGAAGATAGAGAAAAGATTAGTGTCATCCCCATTGCCTCAGCCATATGTTCTATCATGTATGCCATGCTGTGTAACAGACCTAATGTGAACCTTGCCATAAGTTTGGTAGGGAGGTATCAAAGTGATCCCGGTATGGAACACTGGACAGCGGTCAAGAACATCCTGAAGTACCTGAAAAGGACTAAGGATATGTTTCTCGTTTATGGAGGTGACGAAGAGCTCGTCGTAAAGGGTTACGTCGATGCTAGCTTCAACACAGATCTGGATGAGTCCAAGTCACAAACCGGATACGTGTATATTTTGAATGGAGGGGCAGTCAGCTGGTGCAGTTGCAAGCAGAGCGTCGTGGTACATTCTACATGTGAAGCGGAGTACATAGCTGCTTGCGAAGCAGTGCAGGAAGGAGTCTGGATGAAGGAGTTCATCACCGACCTAGGAGTCATTCCAAGCGCGTCAAGCCCGATGACTCTCTTCTGTAACAACACTGGAGCCATTGCCATTGCCAAGGAGCCCAGGTTTCACAAGAAGACCAAGCACATCAAGCGCCGTTTCAACTCCATCCGGAATTATGTTCAAGATGGAGACATAGATATTTGTAAAGTGCATACGGATCTGAATGTCGCAGATCCGTTGACTAAACCTCTTCCACGGGCAAAACATGATCAACACCAGAACTCTATGGGTGTTTGATTCATCACAATGTAACTAGATTATTGACTCTAGTGGAAGTGGGAGACTGTTGGAAATATGCCCTAGAGGCAATAATAAAATGATTATTATTATATTTCCTTGTTCATGATAATTGTCTGTTATTCATGCTTGAATTGTATTGTACGGAAACAATGATACATGTGTGAATACATAGACCACTACGTGTCCCGGGTAAGCCTCTAGTTACTAGCTCGTTGATCAACAGATGGTCACGGTTTCCTAGCCATGTACATTGGATGTCATTGATAACAGGATCACATCATTAGGAGAATGATGTGATGGACAAGACCAAATCATAAGCCTAGCACAAGATCGTGTAGTTCGTAATGCTAAAGCTTTTCCAATGTTTAGTATCTGTTCCTTAGACCATGAGGTTGTGCAACTCCCGGATACCGTAGGAATGCTTTGGGTGTGCCAAACGTCACAACGTAACTAGGTGGCTATAAAGGTACTGTCGGTGTACAAAAAGAGGGGTACACTTTTTGTACCCCTATGACTGTGCACGAGCAGTCTGAGCCACGGGCACCACCACACCAAGCATGGCAAGGGATGTGAGCCAGGGTAAGACCGAAGCTCGATGGAACTGGAGCAACACCAAGAACAAGACCACAAAGAGCAAAGGGACGAAGCGGCTTCCCCCGGCATGATCCTTGCCGGGGCCGGCTCTGGCAGCCCCGGCAAGACCCTTGCCGCGGCAGCTCGCCCCACGCCTACGGAGCGGATCACCCTTGAGTCCACTGCCCCCATGGGGCAAGGATTTGGGAGATATCCCCGTAGTGGTATGCAGGTCTTTGTGAAGGCATTCAAGATCAGATACACACATTGAGAAGACGATAACCCTTGGCGGGATCCCAACCAAGGAGGACCACAAGACCTCCGGCAAGCACCTTGCCAGGGATGACAGCAGGCGCTGCGGCAAGACCCTTGTCGGGGACATCGCAGGGCCACCATCAGGCCAACGCCAACTAAGCTTCCACCGCCCCATGCAGCAGCCGACCCAACCAGCTGGGCAGGCACCTGCGTGGCGACATGCAGATCTTCGTGGAGACCCGCCATTGCGCCACCTCAGCTGCCTGCCTGCCTGCATGGCATCCCACACAAGAAGGAGCGGCGACGGACAAGACGGACGTCTCCCCTCGTCCCCGATAAAGCAAGGACACCTAAGCTAAGCGCATTAAATGCGCCTTGTCATGTAATGCGAGGGATAACCTCGCATCACTGTACCCTTTCCACCTCCTGTTTGCCACTGTGGCAACCCCCTTTCCCTATAAAAGGAGGCCCGAGGCGACTAGGAGAAGAATTCAGCTCTTTAGAACTCCTCACGACTCGGCTTTTTGGAGCTCCTCACGCCCCTTAGCTAGCTGAAGAACACAAACATATAATCCACCAAAGCAGGAGTAGGGTTTTACGCATCTTTGCGGCCTGAACCTGGGTAAAGGAACCGTGTGCTAACTGTTGGATCCGCTCTTCTCTCAACCCCGCGCCCCGCAACCATAGTAGGGATTCTTGTGATCCCATAGGTGTCAATCAAATACACCGACATCTTTGGCGCGCCAGGTAGGGGGTGCGCAGTTGTGAGAATCGGCTTTAGCAGTCAGTTCGACATTTCTTCATCATCATGGTGCCCAAGAAGAAGACGACATCGGTGGTTGGCCAGTCGGAAGCCGGACAGCCCGTCCCGACGCGGGCGAGCAGCGGACCAGTCGCGGAAAGGACCCGGGGCGCTGCTCGTGAACACCAACGCCGTCCCAGCAGCCGGAGTTTGGGAGGTGGCGATGTTTGTGCGCCTGGTAACGGGACACACACCACCAGTTCCAAAGACGGAGCCAGACCCTCCGCGAGTGGCGCGGGGCCTTCCAAGATCGTCGCCACATCACCCGAAGGCAACGCAAGGGCCTCCAGGACTCCCACGCCGGCGCCAACGGCGCGCTCCCCTCAAGCGGCGCGCGACAAACGGCGTCGTCACGCTGAAGATCCCGGGCGTCGCCGTGGGAAGAGCCCCGAGCGCCACTCCCGGGATGTAGAAGACCTACCCGCCTGCCGAAGCAATGGTGGAGACGGCATGCGACCGCGGGATCATGATGGAGCTCCTCCTGACATGGTTAGGGGTCGAAGCACGTCGTGGTCCGTGCAGGTTTTGCTACCGTTAACCCCAGCCGAAGCCCTGGCACGCGCGCAGTTGCTCCTCGACTTTCCTCCCGTTACGGGGAAACTCGATGAATGGAGAGCCACCATCCGAAGCCTTGTCGCAGTCGCCAACAAGGATGAACCAAATCCAGCGGAGCTCCCAGGTCGACGCTTCGATGGAGTCCCACGCACCGGTGGCGGGAGGGCTGGCAGCGCCGTGGCTACGGTGCATTCGCCTCCTCCTCACCCGGTACCGCGTGTGTCGACTCATCGGGACGTTGCGGGCGACGCCATCTCCATAGCGTCGTCCGACCCACGGACCCACGGCGACCAGCGTCAAGTTCTTCAGGAGCGAGCTCATGAAGACGCTCGAACCACCATCGAGCGCTGGCGCGGAGCACGCCACCAGTCAGACAGGCGAGCGGGGCTTGCGATGGACCGCCCAACACCGGAGAGCCCTGGAGGTCTACCTTTTGAGGTAGGCTGTCTGGCATTTACCCGTGAGCTGCGGCAGTTCCAGTGGCCCTCTCACCACACCATCAAGCCCGACATTGGCGAGAAGTACAACGGCAAGACCCACCCGTCCGAGTTCCTCAGCATCTACACCATCGCGATGCAGGCTGCCGGAGCCCGCGACGATAAGGTGCTTACGAATTACTTTCCATTGGCTCTTAAGCCCTACGCCATGTCATGGTTGATGCACTTGCCGGTAGACTCTATTTCCTCCTGGTCGGATTTGTGCCATGAGTTTGTTGGCGCCTTTACTGGGGGTCACCAAGCCCATGGCCAAGCAAGTGATCTGCATGTCATACCCCAGAAGGAAGGCGAGAGTCTGCGCAAGTACATACAGAGGTTTAGCCGGGTACAGTACAACATCCCTGATGTTCACCCTGCCACCATCATCAGCGCGTTCCATCAGAACATGCGTAACCACAAGATGCGTGAAGAACTGGCGATGACCAAGGTGAAAGATGTGGCAGAACACTATGTTCTTGCTGACAGATGTGCCCGGGCTGAAGAGGGAAGGAAGTACCCCGGTGAAGATGCCGGCGCGGAAACCGACTCTTCAGATGAGGATACTACCGCCCCGGCGAAGAAAGGGCGACACCGCAACAGGAAGCGCAAGGGTAAAGCCGTGCTTGCCGTTGAGGGATCTGATGACGCCAGCTCCACCAAGAAAACCAAGGCGGGTGACCCCGGCAAGGAAATTGCCGGGTGTGTCGCCTGCCGGGCCTTGGCGGTTGCCGAGAAGCCAGGAAACTCTGGCAAGCGATACTGCAAGATCCATCGCACCAAGGGCCATGATCTCCAGGACTGCCGACAGGTTGAGCTCCTTGCTGAGAAGCAGAGGGCTGAATATGAGAGGCGGGACAAGGAGAAGGGCCAGGATGGTGCTGAAGGGTCCGGCAAGAAGCATGGCGGCCAAGCAGGCCATCGCGGCAAGGATAAACAGCAGGAGAGGCCCGCCCGGGGCCGTGACAGAAGGCCCGAAGACGACGATCACGCGGAGGACGACGAGTCCGGCGACCAAGAATTTCAGAAGGCTACGGAGGCCATGTGCGTCGATGGCGGCGCCTCGCTGCATACTTCTCGCCGCCAACTTAAACAGTGGGTGCGTGAGATTATAGCGGCGGAGCCGTCGTCCGGTGCCCAAAAGGTGCTGAAATGGTCCAGCACACCTATCATCTTTGACGCTGAGGATCACCCTGATCGCACTATTGCGGTCGGGTGCTTGCCATTGTTGGTGTCACCGACAATACGCAACCTCAAGGTGACAAAGATGCTAGTCGATGGCGGGTCGGGTCTGAACCTACTCTCGCCCACCGTGATCGAGAAGCTGCAAGTTTCTGATGGAGACCTCGAAGAGACGGGCACGTTTCAGGGGGTCAACCCAGGGAGAAGTCAACCAAAGGGGAAAGTCACGCTGCCCGTGACTTTTGGAAGTGATCTGAACTACAGGATGGAGAGGATCGTGTTCGATGTTGCCAAGATCCCCTTGCCTTACAACGGGATCCTTGGCCGCCTAGCACTGGCGAAGTTCATGGCAGCGTCACACTACGCCTACAACACCCTGAAGATGCCAGGACCTGTGACGATCATCACCATCCCCTCCGATAAGAAAGATGCGCTGATTTGCGCTGACCAACTATACCAGCAAGCGGTTGCAGCAGCTGCCGCCACGAGGGCACTTGCTCCTGCCATTGGAGCCCCGGGAGGGAAGAAGAAGAAGACCAGTGAGACCTCAGACACCCACTCCGGCAAGCGCACCTCTTCGGAGTGCTGTGCTCCCGTCGAGGACGTGCCAGAGAGCTCCACCGGAAAGAACAAGACCGGTGAGACCTCGGACACCCACTCCGGCAAGCGCACCTCTTCGGAGTGTTGCACTCCCATCGAGGACGTGCCAGAGAGCTCCACCGGTAAAAACAAGAGGTCCAGGGCCACGCCGCCGGGAACCAAGAAGATTTCTATCAAGGAGGACGGCACAGGAGGGGCTTTCACCATAAGCTCCTCCCTTGACGACAAATAGGAAGACGCGCTCGTCACCTTCCTGCGGGCGAATGTCGACGTGTTTGCATGGCAAGCATCCGACATCCCGGCGTTCCCAGGGAGGTGATTGAGCACCACCTTGCTGTCTGTCCTCATGCGCGGCCCGTCAAGCAGAAGGTCAGAAAGCAAGCTTTGGAACGACAAGAGTTCATCACAAAGGAGATCCGGAAACTGGAAGCAGCGGGTTTGGTAAGAGGAGTGCTCCATCCAACGTGGTCGGCCAATCCAGTGTTAGTGCGCAAGGCAAATGGGAAGTGGAGGCTGTGTATTGATTACACAGATATCAATAAAGCTTGTCCCAAGGACCTCCTCCCGTTGCCACGCATCGACCAGATTGTTGACTCCACGGCTGGGTGTGACCTGTTGTCATTCCTCGACGCCTACTCCGGCTACCATCAGATCTTCATGGCAAGAGAAGACGAAGAGAAGACAACATTCATCACCCCATGTGGTACATACTGTTTTGTACGAATGCCTTTCGGGTTGAAGAGTGCTGGCTCGACGTTTGCAAGGGCAGTCCAGATTGGTTTTGAACCCCAGCTCCATAGTAATATGGAGGCTTATATGGATGATATAGTGGTCAAAACCAAGAACAGGGCAGCTCTTATACAGGATTTACAAGAAACATTTGTAAACCTACGCAAGATCAACCTCAAGCTGAACCCTGAGAAGTGCGTCTTCGGCGTCCCGTCCGGCAAGCTTCTCGGGTTCTTTGTGTCGCAGCGTGGGATAGAGGCCAACCCGGATAAGATCAAAGCTATAGAACAGATCGAAGCACCCAGACGGGTCAAGGATGTGCGTCGGCTTGCTGGCTGCGTTGCCGTCATGAGCAGATTCATTTCCAAGTCTGCCGAGCGCGCCCTTCCTTTTTTCATGGTTTTGAAGAAGGCAGGCCCAATGGAATGGACGCCAGAAGCCGAAGCAGCATTGCAAGACTTGAAGAGGTATCTTTCCTCCACGCCGGTACTAGTTGCGCCTAGACCACAAGAACCGTTGCTGCTATACTTAGCGGCAACAAACCAGGTGGTCAGCGCCGCACTAGTGGTGCAGAGAGAAATTGATGATGAGGTGATAGCAGCGACAGAGCCTAATGCCATTGGTGTAGAGACGACATGGCCGGTTGGAGTGCAGCCAAGGAAGAAAATGATGCAGCACCCGGTCTACTCTGTTAGCTCCCTCTTGCAGGGGGCTAGATCAAGGTACTCTGGTGTGTAGAAATTGCTCTTTGGCCTTCTTATGGCCTCGAGGAAGGTGCGTCACTACTTCCAGGTGCACGAGATCACTGTCGTCACTCGCCTCCCTCTACAACGGATATTGCACAATCCAGATGCAACGAAAAGAATTGTAGAGTGGGCACTGGAGCTGTCCAGCTTTGGCATCAAGTTTGAAAGTACCTCGACGATTCAGAGCCGAGTCCTGACAGAGTTCATTGCAGAATGGACCGCAACGCCTGATGAAGGAGTCCGGGAAACTGCTCTCCCCGGCAAAGAGGCAAGTTGCAACTGGATCATGTACTTTGATGGAGCTTTCTCCTTACAGGGTGCCGGGGCTGGCGTACTGCTGGTCGCGCCCACTGGAGAGCACCTCAAGTACGTGGTCCAGATGCACTTCGCCAGGGAGGTATCAACGAACAATAGTGCTGAGTATGAGGAGCTGCTTGCTGGTCTTAGGATCGCGGCAGACCTCGGAATCAAGAAACTCATCGTCAGGGGCGATTCGCAGCTTGTCGTCAAACAACTCAACAAGGACTACCAGAGCCCGTTGATGAAGGCCTACGTCGATGAAGTGAGAAAGTTGGAAGAGCGCTTTGATGGTACACAGGCGGAGCACGTTCCCCGAGCGGAGAACGACATCGCCGATTACCTGTCGAAGCGCGCCGCCCTCAAGTTACCTGTGGATCCAGGTACCTTTGTGCTTCAGCTTTCTCAGCCATCCGTTGATCCATCAACAGAGCAGAACAAGAGGAGGAGATCAGGGCCCGGCAAGTACTTTCCCGCCGAGCTCCCCGGAGCCGCCGGCAAGGATGTTGCCGGAGACACTGAGCCCGCCACTGGACGGCTAGCTCCGGCGGAGCGTCAAGCTCTTGCCATCGAGACAGCCGCTCCTATAGCGGAGGAAATGCCTATAGTCCTCGCCGTCGAGCCCCAGGCTCCAGCATGGGCACATCATACCGTCCGATTCCTCCAAACTGGGGAACTTCCTGAGGAGCAGGAAGAAGCGGAAAAAGTAGCCCGTCGGTCTGCTATGTACCAGTTCGTCGATGACGTCCTGTACAAAAAGAGACCGAACGGCGTGAAATTGAAGTGTATTCCTCGAGAGGAAGGACTGGGGCTGTTGGTAGAGATACATGGAGGCATATGTGGATCCCACATAGGGTCAAGAGCCCTTGCCGGCAAGGCATTTCGGCAAGGTTTCTTCTGGCCCACTGCCCTCCAGGATGCGACGGCACAGGTCACCAGGTGTGAAGCGTGCCAGTTCCATTCAAAGAAACTTCATCAACCAGCTCAAGTCCTTCAAACCATTCCTCTCTCCTGGCCCTTCTCGGTCTGGGGGCTCGACATACTGGGCCCTTTCCCCCGCGCTGTCGGGGGCTTTGAGTACTTGTACGTTGCAATCGACAAGTTCACAAAGTGGCCAGAGGTGGAGGCAGTGAGGAAGGTCACAGCTCAGTCAGCCATCAAGTTCTTCAAGGGACTAGTGTGCCGTTTTGGTGTACACAACAGGATCATCACCGACAACGGCACGCAGTTCACAAGCCGCACCTTCATGCAATATACCCAAGATCTCGGCAGCAAAGTCTGTTTCGCTTCCGTTGCTCACCCCGAAGCAATGGTCAAGCTGAGAGGGCAAACGCTGAAGTGTTGTGAGGATTAAGGACAAAGACCTTTGACATGCTGCACAAGAGCGGGAGGCACTTGATTGATGAATTGCCGACGGTTCTTTGGTCGATCAGAACGACGCCAAATCGAGCCGCCGGCCAGACACCCTTTGCCCTGGTATACGGGGCAGAGGCAGTTCTCCCCAATGAACTCATATATGGGTCACCTCGAGTGCTCGCTTATGATGAGCTTGAGCAAGAGCAACTGCGGCAAGATGACGCATTGCTCCTTGAGGAAGATCATCTTCGGGCGGCTGTGAAAGCAGCACGCTACCAGCAGGCCTTGCACCGCTACCATAGCCGCAAGGTCCATGCCCGAAGCTTTGAGGAAGGCGACCTTGTTCTTCGGCGCGTTCAATCGGCCAAGAATACAAACAAGTTGACGCCGAAGTGGGAAGGCCCTTATCGGGTAATACGAGTCACCAGGTCTGGCGCAGTCCGCATGGAGACCAAAAATGCCATTCCGGTGAGCAATTCCTGGAACATCTGGACCTCGGCAAGCCACCCTTTTGTACAGTATGACTAAAGTCATGCAGAAGACTGGGCTTGCCGGGGCTCTCCAGGAGGACGAAGACTGGCCAATCTCCATCTTCATCGTCTGACAGCACTATGGGTGGGGATTCGGCCACTGCGGGTGTGGCTGAAGTTGATCCCCGTAAATGCTGCTGGTGGATCCGGTTAAGAGCTTGGTTGAAGGAGATGGGGGTTGGTCTAGGCCACATCACATGTCGAGAAGGTATCACTGGTTCAGATGGAATGGGGTGAATAATTTGAGATGCGAACCTACAAGATTCACGGTAGGCTTCCTTGACAACTCGTACTGCATCATTGTCCAGGGTTCTAAATTCGGCAAGAGTCTTAGAAATCATCATCCCCTGAGCAGTGATATATGGCACC
Organism: Secale cereale; assembly: GCA_902687465.1. Lineage (NCBI taxonomy): Eukaryota > Viridiplantae > Streptophyta > Magnoliopsida > Poales > Poaceae > Secale > Secale cereale. The sequence goes on from LR738713.1 coordinate 771,749,098, forward strand.
AGGCAAGAGATTGTGGGGTCATCCCCTTGGATAACTGGAAAAGGTTGCATTACTACTTCTGCCACAATGAGGAAAAAGCAGAACTCCCGCTTTTCTGCCACTTGCGGGAACTTGGTTCGGAGGTGAAGGATGGCCTCCACAGCAGCGGCCAGGATAGCCAAATCAGTAGTGGGCTTGGCTCTGCCTTGGAGCACCAAGGACTGGCCATCTGCTGCAGGACCTGGGCAGATGTGCACTCTAGCATCATAGCGATGAAGGTGAGGATGGGTGATGACTGAAACACCAGGTATTTGGGGCTGGCGTTACAACCCAAAGCCTTGCTGAGCATGTCAATAAGAAGGGGTGGAAAGCCAGGGTGGTTGACAGCAAGGTGCGGGTGTAAAACTTGGAAGCTTTTAGGGCTCTAGTCATGGCTGGAGTGTTACTAGCTAGGCTTCTCTGCAGAGACTTGGCGGACTGAGGAGTGAGCGGTCCAGCTAGCGGAAAGGGGATTTTATAGGCAGCTATGCGGGGCATGCCTGCATGGTGCGGCACCTTACCTTGAAGGGTAAGCAGTGCGCCCGACCGAAAAAGATAAGGGCGCTATTCGCTCCACGGATAACTAGGCGGGGACAGCGGGGTGAGGACGTGTCGGTCCCGACTGCGCTACCTGTTGATTAACAGTGGCCATGCCGGTTACTGGGGATGGGTCAAATCCCTTAGGGTTATGAATGGGTTGATGCTGGTGGTGATCTAATGCTAGGATAATCTATGCCAGCCTAGCTGCTCTGATACCATGTCCTGTGGCAACCCAATCCGCATGGAACAGGGGCCTTCGCACGTCAGCCCAGGGTAACACCTGACGCACGACATGTCCAAGATACAGCATTCCAGGTACAATAATATTCATCAAATATCAAAGTATATGATTACACCATTGATGAATATATTTATCTGGCATAGCCCTAAGGCTATTTACATGGTGGCGGAAGTCTATTTAACTGGCGGCGGAAATCTTGGTTTGGTGGCGTAGCAACTCTGGCTGGGCTCCATAACTCACAGGACTGGCAAGATTACGGGCTAGCGCGACGGAGCAAGTGATCCAAATAAGTGTGACCTACAAAACTGGCATGACACGTCAGGTCAGTACATTGAATGTACTTGCAAGTCAACCAAATACATAGCATCCAAACAGGCAGAAGACAAGGCAAGAACCAAGCACATGCAACAAACTACCTCATATCAAAACATGGCATGAATTTAGATTAAAGGAGCATGAACCACTTCATTCATCCACTACTTCAGTAATAACATGGCATATCTAATATGATTACGACATGGTGATAGCAACATAATATAATATCTTAATCCTGGCATAACTTAATAAATAAATCAAAGCATGGCATGTCATCATGAGAGTAAACTGAAAATAAGCTACTGTCCATACATACTCACATGCAGACATAACATATTATTCTATGCAACAATATCTAGTACTACCATGGCTTCTAAAAAACAAATTATTAATCATACAAAATAACCAAATTTGTACACCGATTCCATCGGACTATATTACCAATGGGTTAACTTACCACATAACCGTGATCTTTTTGGTGATCGCAACCACAACCAACACTTGGTCTCCAATAATTACCGAGAACTCGCCTTGTGATCACAACATCGTCGTGACTCCGCAAGACTATTTCATTCTTGTTACCATATTAATAAATTTTTATTATCTTTGGTTTATCCTCCGTTTCGACCAAGACCCGATAGTGTGACTTACTACGAACTATGTGCTATCGATAGACTTTATAAACACTCTGCAGAGGTAGCGCACTGTACCCGCACTACAGAACCCATGGCCTCGTCATCCCATCCGGGTGGACCAATGGCGTTTCAACGAAACCGACCTACTGTCATGACAGTCTCCCGGCCACTCCGACTCGTTCCCTATTGGGCTAGTCCTAGGTGGCCCTGTGTCTACCAAAGACACATCGACCACCATCGTGGCCAAACTGTCCCAAACGGGGAACCGGTACCATAACAACAACAACCATGGGCACACAAGGCTTATGTCCGCCTACCTGATCAGGGTAGCGCGTGTCCATAACCTTCCCTCGTTGGAGGTACCGGCGAGAGGCCCAACAATAGTTCGTATTAAGGCCGTCCACAAAGGCAAATGTGGCTGCATTGAAAAGTTTTATTTATTGGCACCACGACTCGATCCATCGATGACGGAGGAGGTTGTTATTATTAAGCCATTTTATTATTTCTCCATCACCATGAGCATATTTACAAGGATGCAACAATGAGCATGCAGCATACAAAAGCATATACAAAATATCGAACTTCTCAGGTGCTGTCAGGACCCCGATCCTAAGTCACACAGGTCTAGCCTGTAACACACCATATCACTTTGCGGCCTCACGCACGGTATCCCCACGGGTGCGACCTTACCTGGCCCGGGACCATTTGCGCATTTTGGCACACGTATATGATAGTGTCGCTAGCATCCATATGACAGAGAACCCGGGCCGACATGACTAGTTATAAACCAAAAGTGGCACTAAATTACAGAGACAGGCATACATGACCCAGCAACGAACGAGTCGGTCATCAACGTATGAACCCAAGTCATAGCAAGTTACAAGGACTTAAAGGAACAACGCGTGACATTCCCCCTAAGGGACAGACATAGGAACGAAGAAGGACACATGCCGGCCAGCCTAAGTGTTCCGGAGCAGTAGCAAGCTACCAAGGCTCGGTGGAAGCACTAGGAGACATTTCCCTGTAAGATAGGCTACCAAAGGTAAACAACTAGGTGTCGGATCCCACACATAGCAATACACATTACACGTACGCATAACATGCAAGTATGTGTTGTACAACATGGCATCACAACATAACTCAACAACTCATATAGATAAAGGCCCAGAAGATCCGTCATAGCATTTATTACAAACAGAGGTCACAAGACCCAACATACAAAGCATACAGGCAACGGAAGCATAACATGTCTGAGTACAGACAACTATAAATGAAAAAGGCTGAGAAGCCTGACTATCTACAAGACCCTCCCAAGGGTACAAGATCGTAGCTGAGGTAACAAGCTAAACGTCGAAGTCCACGCGGAACCACTAGCGAGACTGAAGTCTCTCTGCAAAAACATAAATTAAGCAAACGTGAGTACAATGGTACTCAGCAAGACTTACATCAGAACTAGCTACATATGCATCAGTATCAACAAAGGGGTGGTGGAGTTTGACTGCAGCAAGCCAGCTTTGACTCGGTGGCTATCCTAAACTACGACTGCAAGTAACTTTTTTGAGGTGGCGCACACGAGTCCACATATTCACCAATCAATACACCACTATGGATCCGCTCCCGTCTCCCTACGAGAAGGCCATGCATAGCACTCACGCTTATCTTGCGTGTTTTAGAGTATCCACTTTCACTTGTCTACGAACTGTAAAGGCAACCCAGAAGTCCATTTCCGCGGACACGGCTATTCGAATAGATCATATATAACCCTGCAGGGGTGTACTTCTTCACACACGCTCTCACCACTTACCGCCATATACACGTCATGTATCTCGACAACCTTCAAGCGGAAGCCTGGCGAGGGTGTCGGCCACGACCTGACTAACCACACAAGTCTCTCGTCTAGGTTTATCGCCTATTTGGGTTCCATCCGTGGGGAGATCCGGCCGGGGTGTCGCTCACGGCCCCGAACGATGTGTACAGGGTTCCCGCATCACCAAACGGGCGACCGGTACACCGTGGCACGTACCTACCGCGTCACAGCCCACCTCGAGGGTCAGCGTTGCGCACGACCTCCAGTAAACTACAAACACCAGAAACTAATTGCAACTCCTGGACAGACATCATGTTGATTAATAAGTCGAGAGAGTCAATTAAGGATCCCAATGTGTTGTAGTAGCTGTTTCATGGACCAACCAACACAGAACTCAGTTCCTGAGGACGGCTGCAATGAGACAACCGACCATGTACTCCTACATGGCCTCTCATCGCTACCTTTCCCAAATCGTGTTCACACACTTAGCTCTCACACAGTAGGACATGTTCATCACCCTTACAATTCATCCCCGATGAATCAGACCTGACACAACTCTAAGCAATAGCAGGCATAACCAGAAAGCATGAATGGGTAGGCACAACATGGCTCAAACAACTCCTACTCATACTAGTGGGTTTCAACTATTTACTGTGGCAATGACAGGTCATGCAGTGGAAAGGGGTTCAACTACCGCAGCAGGTAACAGTTGAAGCGTTGTTGTCCTAATGCAGTAAAAGAGAGCAAGAGTGAGAGAGTGGGATTGTATCGGAATGCTCAATGGGGTTTTGCTTGCCTGGCACTCCTGAAGATAACATTGGGTCTTCATCGGTGTCATCGATTACATCGTCGGAACAACGTCTACTGAGAGGGGACAAACACCGGCAAACAAGAGAGAACACAATCAATGCAATGCGACAATATGATGCATGATCATGACATGGCAATATGCCGTTGATTGAGCTAATGCAACTAGCAACCATATTAAATGAAGTTGGCTTGAACCAAAGGTTCAAATTCAAACTCCATAAGTGATTATTTAAATGCCATTAATTGATTTGACCTGATCAGCAGGTTTAACTTGTTCAAACATGCATGAAAATGCCATAAACAGATTCCTTGAATTTGTTTGATCATTTTTCATATATAAATTATTTTCATCTGAGTTATAGATTAATTTATGTGATTTTTAGAAGTTTTGGCTATTTTCTGAAATAAATAAATCATTTCTGATTTATTTAAAATTCCAGAAAACACTTATTGCGTCAGCACTAGGTCATGCTGACATCAGCAAGTCAACAATGGCTGGTCCAGTCAAACCTGACCTGTGGGTCCCACAGGTCAGTGGCACAACTAACTAAACTAACTTAATTAGCACTAACCTAGTTTAGTTAGCCAGGCGGGGCCCACATGGCAGTGTCACTAGGGGTTAACTAATTAGGTGATTAGCACTTAACCTAATAACCTAAACTAATTAAACAGAGGTAGGCCCCACGAGTCAGTGACTCAGAGGGAGTCAAACCCCTGGTCAGGCGGGTCAACTGGACGGCGGCTCGCCGCCGGCGAGTGCCGAGACGACGGGGCGCGTCAGAAAACGCCCACAGGCGACCAAACGAGCGGCGGAGGGGCTCTACGTGTAGCTGGGACTTGCCCGCATCCATCTGGTTGGCGGCAGGGTTTGAGGTGGCCCGAGCTCGCAGGAAACTAGCTCCCGGCGGCGGCCGGAATTCGGACGTCGACGGATTCGACGCCGCAGGGCACGACAGGAGCAACGGTTAGTTGCTACGGCCCCGTGGTGACGCGCTGAGCGCGGTGGTGCACTTGAAGCTCTCGGCCGCGGTGGCGGAGCTAGCTAGAGGGAGAAATTGGCACGGGAGGTAGAGGGGAACGATGGAGGGGCTCACGGCGAAGTCGAAGAGCGGGTCAGCGGCTCGGGGGAGGCTTCAGGGACGGCGCATGGTCGCCGGCGATCTCAGCGGCCGAAGGAGGAAGAAGGGGCCGGGGATGATGCTGTAGGGCTCCCACGGTCGCATGGGTCGACGGAGAGGAAGAGTGAGGCATGGCGGAGCTCGGGGGCACGTCAGAGAGGCGAGGGGGTGGCGGTGGACGCAACTACGACGACGGCGTGCTCACGGGCGCGTCGGCCATGGCTCTGGAGAGACGAGGGAGGGAGCAAGGGGGCGAGTGAGAGGTCAGGGGGGGTTCCAGATGTCTGCGGCGTGTCCTTGGAGGCGTCGCGCTGGCGAGGGGAGGTCCAGGCAGGCAGCTGCGTGCCGGCGCGCGCCGTGCCGAGCTTCTCCTCTGCCTACTGGCAAGAGGTAGAAGACGAGGCTACCCCTGGTGGGCTGGGCCAAACAGGAGCTGGGCCGGTGGGCTGCTAGGTGAGCGCCAGGTAGGTCTCTCTCTCTCTCTAACCTTTCTGTTTTCTATTTTCTTTCTTTGTAAACTTTAGGGCTTTATTAAAAATGCCAGGGCATTTCCAAAAATCATGAAACCAACCATGGCTACTGTTTAGAATAAATCCAATAGTAAACATTTTGGTTTATGATTATTTGAGCATTTAAAATAAATAGTAGCATTTAAATGCCCAAATGCAAATACTTTAAGATTTAATTCAAAAATCCAGAATGGTCCTAGAAATATGTGCAACATTTTTGGCAGAGGTTTTTAATCAATCCAAAAATGATGAACTATTCCAAAGGGCATTTTGGGTTCATTGAAAAATATTTTAAATTTGACCCTAGTTGAATTCATTTGGTGCTAGGGTTTTGAACATCCCCATTTCCAGTTTCTGAGAAATTTAAACATGATGCACATGAAGACCAAGCAAGACAGGCAAGGGCTGGTCTAGGGCTGTGACAGGTGCACAATTATAACATAAAGAATATGACAATACTAAGTACTAGCATATTAACGGTGCATTAAAAGCATCATAGCATTTTATAACGATGTCATGAAGAATCAAATTACAGTGGTGTCATGGCATTACATGAATAACATTCTAACTAGCATGTCAAAGATTTCATGTAACTTGAGCATGCATGAAAAACATAAAGAAGTGACGGCAATAGAAGACAATATGAAAACAACTACAACTACACATACACAACGTGCCAGCAAAGTCAATCATGCGAGTCCGGAGCTTATGATAAGAGGTTGGCTTGCCTGGGGCTAATAAATACTCCGGGGAGAAGCGGGAAACAATCGCGGAAAGATTTGCCGGAAACAGTTCTCTCTCGGAGGGGGCTGTTTACGGGCAAGGGCATAATGGTCATTTTCACTATGTCAAAATATTATGAAAATGATACCAATGGAAAGAGCTCGACGAACAAAGAACATGAGCGCTGGAATCACCTCAATCGGAGTTAAGAGCAAAAAGATATGAAGGTTTTTCTACCAGGGACCTTTCTGCAATAAAATCATCACAAGTAGGCCCTTGGATGGAAAAACAGAACGCGCCTTTCTGAAACTACGTTTTCCAGAAAGGAAAACGCATTTCAGTCCGAGGAAGAGCTGGAATACGCTTTCGATAAGCGAAGACGTAATCCGTTGATTAAGCCTCCCCTTATCCAGCGCGGGGCCGGGGCTGAAAATAGAAAACGTATTCCCCAGGAATAAGCCTTCAGCTCGGGGACATGGCTTCTCGGGAGGGCGCCGCCACTTATCCGACGTGGCCAGCGGGGCCACGCCCTCCTCTCGCTGACGAGAGGGGCCCATGTCTCCTTCTCTCTCCTCCTCTCCTCCTTCTTCCTCCTCCTCCTCCTATGTTCTTCTTTAGTTCGCGACACAGGCAGTAGAGGAGGTTCGGGCGTCGGCGCCGTCGTTGCCTGTGGACGCTAGGGGGCCGGCCATCGAGCGCATCGGCACCGCCACTCCACGCTGCGCCCATGGGTGGCCGCAGAAACTCTAGGGGCGACCTGCAGCACCCGGGCTAGGGAGGACCACGACGGCCGAACACTGCGAGGGGAGGGACCGCGCCGGCGGAGCTCCGCCGGAGGGAGGTAGCGGTCTTTGGGCTCCAAGGGGGAGGCTAGGGAGCAGCAAGGTGGGCGGGGGAAGGGCCACGGAGGAAAATGGCCGTGGGGATCGGTGGCGACCATTCGGTCATGGTGGGGACTAGAGGAGCTTCGAGGCTTGGGGAGAGAGCTACGGGACAGGCTCGAGAGGGAGGGGAGGAGGTGACACGCGGCTCGCGACTTTTCCGTGCGCCAGCGAAGCACACACGCGGCCTAGGCTCACTAGGAGCGGCGGGAAGGCGACGAGGAGAGCGCAGATGAGCGCCAGAGCTTCAGGGAGTCGAGCACGAGGTCTGAGGCGAGCAGAGGAAGAATACAGAAGAGGGGAACGCGACGACGCACAGTGGCGCACTGTTCGACCAGTGGCACTGCTCGTCGGAGAAGAAAACGAGCAAGGCAGGAAGTCCAGGGGGAAGAGGACAGCTAGGAGACGATATTTGGCAACAGGGGCGAGGCCAGAGCCGCTCGGAGCAGCGGTGCCGCCGACAACAGTGGCGAGACCTCCGGTTTGGCTGGCGCTCTACGTGATCACCACGGACAAGGCGTGTCCCAAAGATTTTACTGAGGTAAAATCTTGCCTACTAGGTAGTCCCTCAAAGATAAAGAGTTACCATGGTAAAGAAGTAGGCAGAGACAAAATGGAATGAGTAGAATGAGATTCACAAGTTTGCTGGTAGCATTCTGGAGGTGAAACCAGAGAAGTAGAAAAGTAACCAAGATGTCTGGGAGGCTTAGGTTAACAAGGACTATGATCCTGGGAGTTTTGAGGTCAATATGACGAATTTTTAGCATAGTTGCTATACAACTGCCAACATCTGTCCAGAAAACAAATGAGGATGAAGCACTCACCAGGAGTGATGGAATGTGCTAATATTTTGGCAAATCTTGATGATTTGGTCATACAGTGATGCTATAAAAAGCTCACACCAAATAGACTTACCAAATTAGTGCTTGCTTTACAAGCATCATTTCTGACCAAAGGCTTTGGAAAAATCTAGGAAAATATTGGCTACATGGAATGAGTCAATATTTTGGGAAGATGAGTTATATGACTAGGAGAGGGCTTGGGAATATTTTCAGTTACAATGGAGCAAGATAAAATGCACTTGCTTCAAAAACTGAAAAATTTGACAGAAAGCAAGAATTGCTTCTGTGCTCACATGACTAAATAAAATGAGCTAAATTTGGGTAGAGGCTAATGATTTGGAGTACTTGATAGGGTGGAAGAGTTTCAACCCATTTGAAAAATTTATGAAGGTACTTCCTTCACAAACTTGTATTCTGGACAGAAACTTTGAAAAATTGTACAAGGAGATAGGATGAAAGGATTGAGCTCATATTTGGTATCCATGGGTGATTTATCAATGTTAATCACCCTGAAAAATTACAGCTCAATAGGAATTAATAATAGGGCACTTCCTTTGCAAAATTTCAAAGAAGGCAGAAACTTGCATTGGATCATGTGCCAAAAATTTGAACCGTGGGACAAGAAATAAGGATGGAACTAATGATTATATAGCAAAGACAAGCTCCACAATGTATGGGAGAATTTCCTCTACTATAAAAATAATAGTTCCTTCGGAAAATGGCAAAAATGTAATATTGGTTAAAAATAGGAAAATGCAATTTTCCCTATTTTAATGTGGCCAATATTGTTGCCATATCTTGGGTTAGGCATAAGTATCATCTCCACCTATTCTCATGAATTGAGGAGATGGCTAGCTATGCCTTTGGATTTTATTCCTCAGACAGACAGTAAAAGGAATAAATCACAATTCAAAATATTGCATAGGTCTTAGAAATATTCTTGCATATCCAAGGATTATGAAGACAAGATGGTCTCTTGGAAAGGATGGAGTGATCAACAGATCAATGCAAATGATGGCTCCTTTGTAAGCACAAAAGGCCACCTACAAATTCCAAAGGTTTGGAATTAGGGTTTGAGAGAGTTTGGGGGGATGCAACTGAGGTCTTGCCCACTAACAAAGACATGAGCAAGGTTTTTGAAAGGTTGAAAATGACCAGAATTCTCAGGATCATCTGGAAATCCTCTTGAGAAAATTTGAGAAAAGGTTGCCAGGAAGAAATAACAGCACAAAATTGATAACCCAATTTTGAGGCTGTTACAATACTTCCCAGTATTACTCATAGATACATTGAAATAAGCAAACAACACATGAAAAACAGAATCTATCAAAAACAGAACAGTCTGTAGTAATCTGCAGGTTTCGCATACTTCTGTAACTCCAAAAAATTCAAACTAAATTGGTAAACGTGAGGAATTTGTCTATTAATCATCTGCAAAAAGAATCAACTAAATAGCACGCTCCAGTAAAATCTGATGACCATTCTAGCAAGCGCTAACGATTCTGTTTTTCACACCAAGATCACATAAACTTCACACAAGTCTTCCCAAAGGTTCTACTTGGCACAAACACTAAACCAAACATAAAACCACATCTAAGCAGAAGCTGTATGCAATATTTATTCCTAAACAGAAGCAAAAACAAAAAAATATAAAATTGGGTTGCCTCCCAACAAGCGCTATCGTTTTACGCCCCTAGCTAGCACGATACATGATAGATCTAGGGAATGACAAAATGATACGATATATCGCGAAAACTCATCTCATATTCCCGACGTTCATCAGCAATTTCCTTTGTGGCAAGCAAAAGTAATCAAAAGGGCTAAATTTAATGGGACAAAAGTCCCCCACATCAATCTCCGGAGGAATAGGTTCCTCTTTTGCCCCCTTGTAGTGAACAACCAATTCATCATTATAGGTATTCTTTTGGCAGAAGGTCATAAGCCTTCGCTCACAGAAGAAGCCTAACCCATTGTTTTGAATAGCAAAATCATCATTCATCTCAGAAGTTCTATCAATCAAGACATCGGTAGGAACCTTTTTCTAAGGTTTTTATTAAAAGCAACATGATTAGGAGATCGCAACCGCATTATGTCTTCTTGATTGAATATGATAGCCTGAATGGGAGGTCGACCGGCATCTACCCCGTAATGAGCAGAGATTTCTTTGGCCTCTTTCATGATAAATCTAAATTCATGACCCAAAAATATAGTAGCCGCGCGCTTAACAGAAGAATGCTCAATATTGGAAAACTCCAAAAAGATTATGTGTATACAGGGATGCATATGGATAAATCGTCTTTCAGTTTCAACTATGAGCATAGATACAACATCCGCAAGGCTACTAGTTCTATGAAGAATGGAGCCACCCATAGTGGGCAAAGCACCGGCACAAGTAAAGAAGTCTTGAAGAACTCCTTTTCAAATGATATTACCACTACCAACCCGGAACTTCTTAATATGTAAAGTGGTAGTTTGATCCGGGGGGTCAACATAGACATTGCCCTCGACATAACTACGCTTCTCTATAAAATCGTCCCCCATCTCAGACATGAAGGCAAGCAAGCAAGCAACAAAAGCAACACACAAGAAAACAAGAGGCAAGCGAACGATAAACACATGGCAGAAGAAGGGCAAATAAAACGGCAAGGGTGAAGTGGGGGAGAGGAAAACGAGAGGCAAAAAATGTAATGCGAAGGATAAGGGTTTTTGATAGGTACTTGGTATATGACTTTTGCATAAGCCTCCCCGGCAACGGTGCCAGAAATTCTTCTTGCCACTTCTCGATCTTGTGTTGTATTCCCTCGAAGAGGAAAGGGAGATGCAGCACAGTAGCGTAAGTATTTCCCTCAGTTTTTGAGAACCAAGGTATCAATCCAGTAGGACACCACGCGCGAGTCCCTTGCACCTACAAAAACAAATAAGAACTTCGCAGCCAACGCGATAAGGGGTTGTCAATCCCTTTACGGTCACTTATGAAACTGAGATCTGATAGAGATGATAGTTTGATATTTTTGGTATTTTTTGGTTATAAGAACAGAAAGTAAAAGCGGAAAAAGTAAAGTAGGTGTAGATTGATATGTTGAGAATAGACCCGGGGGCCATAGTGTTCTTTAGTGGCTTCTCTCATGATAGCGATATTCTACGGCGGGTAAAAAAATTACTGTCAAGCAATTGATAGAAAAGCGAATAATTATGAGACTATCTAGGCATGATCATTATATATAGGCATCATGTCCGAGACAAGTAGACCGCAACTATTCTGCATCTACTACTATTACTCCACACATCGACCGCTATCCAGCATGCATCTAGTGTATTGAGTTCATAAGAGTAGAGTAACGCCTTAAGCAAGGTGACATGATGTAGAGGGATAAACTCAAGCAATATGATATAAACCCCATCTTTTTATCCTCGATGGCAACAATACAATATGTGCCTTGCTGCCCCTATTGTCACTGGGAAAGGACACCGCAAGATTGAATCCAAAGCCAAGCACTTCTCCCATTGCAAGAACTATAGATCTAGTAGGCCAAACCAAACCAATAATTCGAAGAGATTTGCAAGTATATTATAATCATACATAAATAGTTCAGAGAAGAACCATATATTTCTCATAGATAATCTTGATCATAAACCCACAATTCATACATCGAATAGATCTCCTCGAAGACCGAGGAGAACTTTGTATTGAGATCCAAAGAGAGAGAAGAAGCCATCTAGATACTAGCTATGGACCCGAAGGTCTGTGGTAAACTACTCACAACTCATGGTAAGGCGATGATGATGATGTAGAAGCACTCCGTGGTAGAGCCCCCCTCCGGCGGAGCTCCGGAACAGCCCCAAGATGGGATCTCATGGGGACAAAAGGTTACGACAGTGGAACTAGGGTTTTCTCTGTTGTTATGATGGTTTCGGGGTACGTAGGTATATATAGGAGGAAGGAGGGCACCGGGGGCCGTACGTGGGACCCACGAGTCCGGGGGTGCGCCCTAGGGGGGCGCGCCCCCCACCCTCGTGGGCACCACGTAAGCCCTACTCTGTGGTTCTCAAGTCTCTCGTGCGTGATGTTTTCCAAAAATATCTCTCCCGAAGGTTTCATTCTGTTTGGACTCTGTTTGATATCCCTTTTCTATAAGATCCTGAAACACGCAAAAAACAACAATCTGGACTGGGCCTTTTGGTTAGTAGGTTGGTCCCAAAAATAATATAAAAGCGTATGACAAAGCCCATTAAACATCCAAAACATCATAAATAATAGCATGGGCCAATAAAAAATTATAGATACGTTGCAGACGTATCATGGCCCAGTGCGTGGCTCACCAGGCGGCTTGGTACGGCCGAGCCTCTTCAACGACCGCTCGAGACCCTCGCGAGGCGGGCGACACAAGGCATCCCCTAGGGTGGCCTCACTAGGCCGGCTCATGAGGATCGGAGATATCGAGGCGAGGGACTCCTCGCGAGGTCCTCGTGACGTGAGGAGTGACGACCAAGGCCAGGTGGGTGCCAACGGGCGAAGAGTGCCAGTTTCCCCTTTGGTGCTAAAGGAGTAGGTGCAGACGAAGAGTCCCGAGGTGTCAGACAAAGGTTTCCATATCTGTGCAACGAGACCAAAACCAGGAGGACGACAGGATGGAGGTCATCGCGGAGCCCACGGCGGCGTCACCACCAGAGCCTTTAGCAAGCGAAGACCACCTTTTGTCAGGATAGCTTGTACTAGCTGCCCCCCTTCAAATTTGTCCGTTGTGGGATTCCTTCCCGCTCAATATTTGGGAAGAGGACCCGGGCCACTATAAATAGGACTAGCCACCACCTTAGGAAGGGATTGGATCGTCGAGACCTCTTACACACCACTAGCTCGCCCGAGCTCAAGAACACCTCTCCTTAGAAGGCAGTTCATCCATGTAATCATTCTTCCTTGGCCTACAAGGCAATCCACAACACCAAACTTGATTAGGGTATTACACCACAACGATGTCCCGAACTAGTATAAATCTTGTGTCCCTTGTTCTTAGGATCAGACGAGCTAGGCCTAGGGTTGTTGAGTAGACGAGCTAAAGCGGAAGGAGAGATATTCGTGTGAACCCCAGAGTTCGAACCTTAAGGATTTTGCCAGAACCCTAGATCTCACATTTGGCGCCCCACGTAGGGGTGTGCCGAAGTTTCCTCCCCGTCCATCCCGCTCTCCGCTCACCAAGTTCTCATGGCGGGCGTCCCTCCTCCGAAGGGCTTGGTGGCTGCGCGTGGCGGCGCCCCCGGCCACCAGGCCTTCACCCCCGCCTTACGGCGGGTACAGTGTCGGGCTCATTTCTGGGAAATAAATCACAGAATAGCCTTAAGTCACACTGGTTCCCAAGAACAACCAGTGGACAACCTTGATATAGATAACCAGTACAATATAATATTACACAGGGTTGAGTCGGGGTGACTCAACAATTTATTACAACAACTCAACACACTAAGGTGGCGGAATGTGACAGTGGATGGTGGAACTCAACACTGATATACTAGCATAGAGTCAAGCGTCAGTGTGTGGCTTGACTATTTTATTAGTGTGGCGGAAGCTTGACGGATGGTACAAGTGATAGACTCCATAACACAGGTGTGCTGACTGGGAACCTTCTAAGCGTCGGCCTCGCTAGCGCAATTCTCCTCCAAAAGCTCGTCCTCCTCCAAGTCTGGCCAAGTAAATAGCCAGGGACAAGCCAGTGAGTACTTTTGAATGTACTCGCAAACATTATGAACATAAGATATACCAATGCGAATGCCATGGTAGATGAACTATATGCATGCAACATTTTCCACAACTTGGTATGGTAAAACATGGTTAGTACAGAAATAAATATTAGTGTCAACACTAAATATAAATAAGAGAAAAGCCGGTCGGATGTCAAGTGACACCACGGTAGGACTTGAAAATAAATGCCAGTCGGGTGTCCACAAGAGTAGTGGCGTGATAAACCGCCTGACACTCGAGGGACGCCACAAAAAGGACTTTAAAAGAAATGCCAGTTGGGTATCCACAAGAGTAGTGGCGTGATAAACCGCCTGACACTCGAGGGACGCCACAAAAGGACTTAAAAGAAAATGCGAATGTCCGGGGTAGTCTAGCCAGCCCCTGAGACACTCTGGAAATAAAAGTAAAATCATATGATTAGTTCATAAGCATAATTCTTATCATAAATAAATTCATAATAATAATACTAACTGTGACAAGAATTTCATGCAAACATAAACGTGCTCAAGTTTATTATTTTTCCTCCAGAGACTGACACCGGGACCGATACTTGACCCACCCAACCAAGTCCTTAACCGTGGACGCGGCTATTCGAATAGATATAACTCTGCAGAGGGTGTACTCTTTACCCACGCGTATGGGATTTCCTTAGACAGCATCGTGCACTGGCTAATACCCAATACGGACTTTGGATTGAAAACACGCCTGACGCTTACACACCCACCGGATGCCAGGACTCACCCAAAGCATCGCTCCAGAAACCTTAAGTCAGGGAGGCTACAACCTCCGAAAAGCATGGGATCACTATTAAACGCGCGGATTACAAGGGGTGCCCCCCTCTCGGCTACAACCGGAAACACCCATGCCCCTGACCCGATGACAGGCTACAACCTTCATCGTGGTTATCTGGGTGGCGTGCACCCATACAGGGGTTATCAACTTACTAGGCCGTACCCTCCTTTCGGAAGGACCCGTGGCAGCACGGTGTACAGCTAGGTGTATAGAGCAAGACTCGATCTAGGCAGACTCAGGAGGTATTATTAAAATATCACCAGTATCCTCTATCAATATCACACGACACCACTGTGTCAACAAAGGACCGTGCCCACCAGCATGTCCAAACCAGCAGCAAAACTTCTGCCATCAAGTAACCATATAGCTGCTAGAGTGATATGCAAGCAAGGAAAAAGTTGACATGACCATGCATACACAAGTGATGCAACATGCAACATATGCATTGCAATACCGAACTATGTAACCATGCAAAAATGCAAACACCATATCCAAGGTTCAATAATGCTTGCCTTGTCCAAAATAATCAGGAGAAAACCCCTCTGAATTTCCAGCAAAAGATCCTTCTTCTTTTTCTGAAAATTCAAATTTGAATTCGAATAAGAATTCCCATACAGAACAGAAAAATGTTCACAAAATATTTTTAAATAAATCTTAAAAAAAACTAGAGAGGGAAAGAAATTTTTTGCAAAAAGAATCAACTCATTTGGATTAATAGTTTAAAAGCTATTAACTTTTTAAAACCAGGGGTCTTTCTGCAAAACAGAAGACCCTGGGCTGTTTTAAAAGAAAACGGTTCGGCAGCGAATACGCCTTCCAGTGGAGAAGGCGTAAGGCGTAGAATACGCCTTCGCTGAATACAGAGAATAGAGAGAGAGAGCTGACGGGTGGGGGCCACCCGTCAGGTTTGAATTTGAGCGCGCACGCGCGCGTGTACAGAGGGGAGGCGGCGATCGCCGGCGACGATCGCCGGGGTTTTGGAGCCTGGCGCTGGTCGTAGCGTGACCAGCGTGGACTTCCGCATCCGTGGGTGGTGGTGGTGGCCACCGGCGATCACCTGAACGGCGGTGAGCTCGACGCCGGCGGACGGTGGTTCGGGTGAAGTTGGGGCTCGACGGAGAGGGCTCGGGGAGTGGAATTGGCTTAGGGGTTCGGCATAGTGGTGGAAGAGAGGTGGATCGGCGGAGTTTGGGAGGCTCTGGTGGAGTAGGGGCGAGGTTTGGCTCGTGGACAGAGGCGGCGGAGCGGTGGCCGGAGAGGGAGAAGATGACCCCCTCGTGGCCGGGTGGGTGGCTGGGAGGAAGAGTGGGAGGTGGTGGAGGCGAATGGTGAAGCTGGAGGGGCTCGGGGACCCCTTTTATAGGCGAGTCGAGGATGGCCGAAATGGGCGGAGGTCGCCGGAGTAAATTAGCTCGCCGGGGTAGGTTTTGGCCGGTGGTCTGGGGCGACGGGGCAGTTAAGAGGCCGGTGGAGTTCGCCCGAAGCCTCCGTTTGGACGGGCTCGTGCTCGCTTGCCACATCCGTGATGCGCTGTCCGCACGGGCGCGGCGGCGTGGCCGGCTCCGGCGACTGCCATACGGGCCCCGGGCGGCGTGGTCGGTGCGTCCGTTGTGCGGAGGAGCGAGGGAGAGTGACGCGTGGGCGGGGAGGTAGGTAGGGGAGCTGCGGTGCAGTGAATGGCGGCCGATGGCCGAGGCGATCCGCTCGGCCTCGCCGTGGGTGAGCTCGGGGTGGTTGCACCGGCCAGCTGCCAGCTCACCTGCGTGGAGAGGCTGGGCGATGGGCCAGGGGAGCGGTCGGTAATGAAGGCGGGCGTCGACGCCGTGCGGGAGGGGAAAGTGAGGAGTGCACGGCATCGCCGGCCCCTGTCGGCTGAACCTTGTTCAGTTAACTGAATTTCATTCAGTTATGAACAGTATGCATGCCAACTGTTTGATGAAATGCTATGGGGTGATTCACATCTTAGTTGTTCAAGGGATTTGTTGTGGTGGTGTGTGGTTACTCAAAAATGAGTTTGCCAAAAGGCCAAGATTTTTGGTGGGGTTTAGAAATGATTTAGAGCAAAAAGTTGATTTCTGGACCAAATTTGAAATGAATAGAAATTGAAATTTTTGAACTGTGGGACCAAAAGTTTTTGCAGAAATGGGTTAAGGGTACCATGTATATGCAGGGATAATTTTGGTGTGGCAAGAGAGTTCTAGAAAAATATAGTTCCTTTGTAAAGTCAAGAAACTATGATTATTTCAAATTCCAACTTTGGAATTAAAAATATATAGAAGAAATATTTTTGTGGAGTGGGAAGGAGTTGGATAATATCATAGAAGATGTGTATGACTTGTGAGGTCAGTCTTGGAGTGGCAGAAAAATATTTGGAGTGGTTTAGGGTGCTAGATGAGGTGGAAAAAGGCTTTTGCCTTTGGAAATCAAATAACCAGAACCAAAAATTCTTTAGAAAGAAAAATAGTTTTGAATGCCTCCAAAATAATTAAATCAACTAAATTCATCCTTCAAACAGAACCCTCCAAGAAAATTTTAAATCTTAGCTAAAATTTTGAAAAGTTTTCAAAACTCCAAATAAATATTTTTGGGGTGTTACAACACCTACCCCCTTAAGAAAAATCTCGTCCCCGAGATTTCAGCTGTCCCTCAAACAGGTACGGATACTCAGTCCTTAAGTGATCTTCTCTTTCCCATGTTGCTTCTTCCTCGGTGTGATTGCTCCATTGGACTTTGTAAAATTTTATTACGTTTTGTCGGGTCCTCCGTTCAGACTCCTCCAAAATCTTTATAGGACGTTCCCGATAGGTAAGATCTGGTTGAAGATCCAACTCTTGGTGCTGGATTTGCTTTTCCGGGTTGCTAACACACTTCCTCAGCTGAGACACATGGAACACATCGTGAACATCTGATAATTCTGCCGGTAATTCCAGTTGATAGGCAACCTTGCCCCTTCTTGCGGTTACTTTAAACGGTCCAATAAATCTTTGTGCTAATTTCCCCTTGACCTTAAATATCTGTAGCCCCCTTGTCGGAGATACTCTAAGATATACGTAGTCATTGGGCTCAAAGTGGACCTTGCGGTGTTTTTGATCATAGTAACTCTTTTGTTGGCTTTGAGCTGCCCTTAGTCGGTCCTGAATAAGCTTTACTTTGGTTTCCGCCTCTATTAGTATTTCTGGTCCAAAAATTCGGCTGTCTCCGGTTTCAGACCAATTTAGTGGGGTCCGGCATCGTCGTCCGTATAATGCTTCGAAAGGTGACATTTTTAGGCTAGTTTGATAACTGTTGTTGTAGGAGAATTCTGCATAAGGCAAACTATCCTCCCAACTGACTCCGTAGGTAAGCACACATGCTCTCAACATGTCTTCTAATATTTGATTTACCCGCTCTGTCTGTCCTCCGGTCTGCGGGTGGTATGCTGTGCTGAAAGCCAGTTGCGTGCCTAAGGCTTGCTGTAGATGTTCCCAAAATCTAGAGACAAATTGGGTGCCTCTGTCAGAGACAATTATTTTGGGTACCCCGTGTAGACAAACAATCCTGGATAGGTACAGCCTGGCTAGCCTCTGTGTTGAGTAGGTGGTTTTTACCGGGATGAAATGTGCTACCTTGGTTAGCGAATCTGTTATTACCCAGATTGCATCATTCCCATGGCGTGACCTTGGCAAACCAACAACAAAATCCATTCCAATTCTATCCCATTTCCATTCAGGCACCTTAATTGGTTGCAACAACCCTGCTGGTCTCTGGTGTTCCGCCTTCACTCGTTGGCAGGTATCACAACATGCCACATATATGGCTATATCCCTTTTCATCCCGTGCCACCAGAATCTCTCCTGTAGATCCTTATACATTTTGGTCCCTCCGGGGTGAATGGAATATGGAGTGGTATGCGCCTCTGCCATTATTTGCTGTTTTAAATCTTCAATGTTTGGTACGCATAATCTCTGTCCAAACCAAATAACTCCTTGGCTGTCTTCAATAAATTCGGGTGCCCTGCCCAGTTTCATCTTTTTCCTAATCCCTTCAATACTTGGGTGTCCCTTCTGGGCTTCTCTGATCTGGTCCTCTAATGTTGGTATTATTTCCAACTGGGAAATGGTCCCCTCCGTGACTAGTGCCATGTTGAGCTTGGCAAATTCCTGGCTGAACACATGTTGCGAGAGTTGTATATTGCCATTACCGGCGTATGGATTCCTGCTGAGAGCATCTGCCACAACATTGGCTTTACCTGGGTGATAGTGAATTCCTACGTCATAATCCTTAATTAGCTCAAGCCAACGTCGTTGTCTCAAATTTAATTCTGGCTGCGTGAAAATATACTTAAGACTTTTGTGGTCCGTGTATATTTCACATCGGTTCCCCAGAAGATAGTGTCGCCACTCTTTGAGTGCGTGTATTAGTGCAGCGAGTTCCAGATCATGAACGGGGTAATTTTCTTCATGTCGCCGTAGCTGTCTTGAGGTGTAAGCCACTACTTTTCCTTCCTGCATTAACACACATCCAAGGCCTTTCCCGGATGCGTCACAATATATATCAAAAATTTTGTGCACATCGGGCACAACCAGAACTGGTGATGTTGTTAACCTCTTTTTCAATTCCTGAAAACTCTTTTCACAAGTTTCAGTCCATTCAAACTTCTTGTCTTTCTTGAGTAACTGGGTCATGGGTCTGGCTATAGTGGAGAACCCTTCAATAAACCTTCGATAATAGCCTGCTAGGCCAAGAAAACTTCTGACCTCCGTTACGTTTGTGGGTTGCTTCCATCCCAACACATCCTTTACTTTTCCCGGGTCCACAGCGATTCCATCTTGGGTCAATACGTGCCCAAGGAAACCAACTTCCCTCAACCAAAATTCACATTTGCTGAATTTAGCATATAGCTGATGTTTCCTTAACTCTTCCAGTACTATCCGAAGATGTTGCTCATGTTCTTCGGGCGTCTTAGAGTAAATAAGTATGTCATCGATAAATACCACCACAAATTTATCCAAGTATTTCATAAAAACTTTGTTCATGAGATGCACAAAATATGCCGGGGCATTGGTTAAACCGAACGGCATCACTGTGAACTCATATAGTCCGTATCTGGTAGTAAACGCCGTCTTAGGTATGTCCGTCGTCCGAATCTTTAGCTGATGGTAACCTGATCTTAGATCTATCTTCGAGAAGACTTTAGCTTCTGCTAGCTGCTCAAACAAATCGTTGATTCTGGGCGGTGGATATTTATTCTTGATAGTGACCATATTAAGTGCCCTGTAATCAATACATAGCCGTAGGGTACCATCCCTCTTTTTGGCGAATAAAACTGGCGACCCCCATGGTGACGAGCTGGGTCGCACGTAACCTTTCTCCATCAACTCCTTAATTTGTTTCTTTAATTCTGCCAATTCCGTTGGGGCCATACGGTACGGCTTCTTGTATATGGGTGTCATTCCGGGTGCTAGTTCAATAACGAACTCGATTTCGCGGTCCGGAGGCATTCCTGGTAACTCTTCAGGGAATACATCAGGATATTCACAGACTACAGGAACCTTACTTAATTCCACCGTATCCACTTGATTTAATTTCCCTTGGGATGTGGCAATCTTCCTTGTACCCACTTTTATTGTCTTTCCTTGGCAATTGGTAA
Source organism: Secale cereale (assembly GCA_902687465.1). Classification (NCBI taxonomy): domain Eukaryota; kingdom Viridiplantae; phylum Streptophyta; class Magnoliopsida; order Poales; family Poaceae; genus Secale; species Secale cereale. Next base: position 771,769,692 of record LR738713.1, read on the forward strand.
GAGTCACCGTGCGGTTATAGCAGTCTATGAAACCTTTGTTTGTGGTTAACCAATCCATTCCCAGAATAATGTCCAAATCAACTGCGTCCAATACGATGAGATTGGCTAAGAATCCCATTCCTTCAATTTCGATGTTTACATCCTTGCAGTACCATTGAGTATTTTGCTTTGATCCCGGGGACTAAATAACCATGGAATTTTGCAACGGCAAAAAGGGAAACTGATTCTTCGAGGCAAATCTTTTAGAAATGCAAGAGTGGGAAGCTCCGGAATCAAATAAAATTGTAGCATCTACTGAGTTGGCGGGGAACGTACCAAACACGATATCCGGTGCGTTCTGAGCTTCCTCAAAAGTCACGTGGTTGATATGTCCTTGCTTGTGGTTGTTATTGGGGTTGAAGTTATTGCGTCGCGGAGCTGTGGTCGTACTGCGGCCAGTGTTGTTGTTGTTGGCTTTGGGAGGGTTATTTCCTTGTTTTGGGCACTGTTTAGCATAATGCCCCTCCCCTCCACAGGAATAACAGGTGACTCCAGGATAAAAAGCTGTATCCTTGGTCCTATTGTGGAATGCACTGCGGTTCTGTGGTGGAGCTGTGGCTGCTGGTCGGGTTATTACTGGCTTTTGAACATCATTCCTGGGCCTGTTATTGCGCACCTGTACTGACTGGTTCATGCGACGCTTGCGAGCCTCATCCATATTGCGGTGTTCATTTTCCAGAATAATAGCCTTATCCACAAGTGTCTTAAAGTCTGGAAAGGTATGAACCATCAGCTGGCACTTTAGAGATGAAATAAGTCCGTCGAGAAATTTTTCCATCTTTTTGTTCTCTGTCATATATTCGTCGTTGGCATACCGGGCCAACTGAGTAAACTGATCCAGATATTGGGACACTGTGGAGCCCTGCTGTTTGAGATCCTCAAATTCCCTCTTCTTCAATTTCATAATGCTATTAGGGATATGTGCTCCTCGGAAATTCTCCTTGAATTGTTCCCATGTCATATTTGCTCCGTCAGGGTGGGTGTGACATAAGTTTTCCCACCACGAAGCAGCCGTTCCAGAAAAATAGTGTGGTGTGTACAGCACCTTTTCCTGGTCAGTACACTGGGCAATGACCAATTTTCTTTCCATGTCTCGAAGCCAGTCGTCTGCCTCTAGTGGCTTGTCAGTGTGAGTAAAGACCGTTGGGCGGGTCTTTTGTAACTCAGACAGTTTGGACCTGGGTTGCTGTTGTTCATGGTGATTTCCCATGTTAATCAGATGCTGCATCATCTCCTGGTGCTGTTGCTGACTCTGCTCATATAGGCGACACACTTGCGAGAATGCTGAGTCACTGCTTTGCTGACTTGTCTGCCCTTGAGTAAAATTATTTCCCATCTGTCCAGAGTTGTTCTCAGGTGGAGTGGGCATAGAACGGGTCCAGGGACGATGCATTTTCTTTCTGGGGTATTTGCATAACACCAAAGAAAATAATCAAATAGCAGAAAATAAATTTCCGAATAAGTTTTTCCCCCAGGACAAGGTAAGACAAGGCAGCCAGTTATATTACACAGGTAATTTAATTATACAAGCAGGATTTGATTATACAGGATATAATTATACAGGGTGCATGCGGAAACTGTATCATACAAGATCACTTATTTCTACTAGCGCACTCTCCGTGCTCTCATCGACCAGCGGTCCTAACATCGCTATTTTACAAAGGATAGGCAGAACAGGAAAATAAATATATTACATCCGTGTTCCCAAGCGGTCATCGGGTGAGAATAACTGCGCTTGCCCACATAGCTCATCCTAGGTCCTGCTGAGAGTGAGAGTCAGACACGGCACCCAGGATGCGATCTCGCCCTCCTCCTCCTCCTCGGGAATCGCCTCTAGTCGGGTAGTCGCTGATGCCGTGCCTGCTGGTGGTGGCACCGTGCTCGTCAGTGGAGAAGCTCTGGTCGGAGTGGGTGCAACCGGACGGCTAGCATCGCCAGTCGAGGTCGAGCGCTGAGCCGCGGGACTAGCTAGAGAAGTATTTGGTGGAGTGGAAGTGCGTGGAGCACGAGGCGAAGGAGAGCGGTACTCGCTCCTGCGAATAATTCTCGCACGAGACAAGTCCATCCGCGCAGTGAGGTAGTCATCTACCAGGGAGGTGAAAGCTGATTCCAAGGCCATGATGTACTGGACAAGTGGCTCGATAGCCAGATCCCTTTCCCCTATGGTGCAGGAGAAGGCATAGTGGCTAGTATATGGAACGTGGCATGGCAGGTAGTAATAGGGACGGTTCTGCATAACAGGCGGGATGTCCCTGAGACGTGCGATAGCCTCACGTGCGGCCATCTGGATAGCATGCCTCTCAGTGGGCATGGCTCTCCCCATGAAGAGATAGTTGCGGAAAGACACGGAAACACCACCCCGAATATATACCGAAGCCTGGTACATAGTCAGGGTCTCTGAGATCTTGTCCGGGTAAATGACGTACTCCGGACGCCCGAGAGATCCCATCGCGTCCCTCGCGATGCTCGCGAGAAGACGGGAGAATCCCGCAGGCTCGTTGGCGAAAACCTGCGATGGGCAGCTGCCACCAGCCATCTACAACAGTAGACAAAAATCCACGTAGCCATGTCATAAGTGTATGATGATTAAGGAAAATTTTGCTACGATGCATGAGATGCATGCTGGAAAAATGTTAGTACTGACTCGGTAACTAGCGATCGTGCCTAGGGCTCCTACAGTCAGCCTGGCTCTGATACCAAGGTCTGTCGGGCTCATTTCTGGGAAATAAATCACAGAATAGCCTTAAGTCACACTGGTTCCCAAGAACAACCAGTGGACAACCTTGATATAGATAACCAGTACAATATAATATTACACAGGGTTGAGTCGGGGTGACTCAACAATTTATTACAACAACTCAACACACTAAGGTGGCGGAATGTGACAGTGGATGGTGGAACTCAACACTGATATACTAGCATAGAGTCAAGCGTCAGTGTGTGGCTTGACTATTTTATTAGTGTGGCGGAAGCTTGACGGATGGTACAAGTGATAGACTCCATAACACAGGTGTGCTGACTGGGAACCTTCTAAGCGTCGGCCTCGCTAGCGCAATTCTCCTCCAAAAGCTCGTCCTCCTCCAAGTCTAGCCAAGTAAATAGCCAGGGACAAGCCAGTGAGTACTTTTGAATGTACTCGCAAACATTATGAACATAAGATATACCAATGCGAATGCCATGGTAGATGAACTATATGCATGCAACATTTTCCACAACTTGGTATGGTAAAACATGGTTAGTACAGAAATAAATATTAGTGTCAACACTAAATATAAATAAGAGAAAAGCCGGTCGGATGTCAAGTGACACCACGGTAGGACTTGAAAATAAATGCCAGTCGGGTGTCCACAAGAGTAGTGGCGTGATAAACCGCCTGACACTCGAGGGACGCCACAAAAAGGACTTTAAAAGAAATGCCAGTTGGGTATCCACAAGAGTAGTGGCGTGATAAACCGCCTGACACTCGAGGGACGCCACAAAAGGACTTAAAAGAAAATGCGAATGTCCGGGGTAGTCTAGCCAACCCCTGAGACACTCTGGAAATAAAAGTAAAATCATATGATTAGTTCATAAGCATAATTCTTATCATAAATAAATTCATAATAATAATACTAACTGTGACAAGAATTTCATGCAAACATAAACGTGCTCAAGTTTATTATTTTTCCTCCAGAGACTGACACCGGGACCGATACTTGACCCACCCAACCAAGTCCTTAACCGTGGACGCGGCTATTCGAATAGATATAACTCTGCAGAGGGTGTACTCTTTACCCACGTGTATGGGATTTCCTTAGACAGCATCGTGCACTGGCTAATACCCAATACGGACTTTGGATTGAAAACACGCCTGACGCTTACACACCCACCGGATGCCAGGACTCACCCAAAGCATCGCTCCAGAAACCTTAAGTCAGGGAGGCCACAACCTCCGAAAAGCATGGGATCACTATTAAACGCGCGGATTACAAGGGGTGCCCCCCTCTCGGCTACAACCGGAAACACCCATGCCCCTGACCCGATGACAGGCTACAACCTTCATCGTGGTTATCTGGGTGGCGTGCACCCGTACAGGGGTTATCAACTTACTAGGCCGTACCCTCCTTTCGGAAGGACCCGTGGCAGCACGGTGTACAGCTAGGTGTATAGAGCAAGACTCGATCTAGGCAGACTCAGGAGGTATTATTAAAATATCACCAGTATCCTCTATCAATATCACACGACACCACTGTGTCAACAAAGGACCGTGCCCACCAGCATGTCCAAACCAGCAGCAAAACTTCTGCCATCAAGTAACCATATAGCTGCTAGAGTGATATGCAAGCAAGGAAAAAGTTGACATGACCATGCATACACAAGTGATGCAACATGCAACATATGCATTGCAATACCGAACTATGTAACCATGCAAAAATGCAAACACCATATCCAAGGTTCAATAATGCTTGCCTTGTCCAAAATAATCAGGAGAAAACCCCTCTGAATTTCCAGCAAAAGATCCTTCTTCTTTTTCTGAAAATTCAAATTTGAATTCGAATAAGAATTCCCATACAGAACAGAAAAATGTTCTCAAAATATTTTTAAATAAATCTTAAAAAAAACTAGAGAGGAAAAGAAAATTTTTGCAAAAAGAATCAACTCATTTGGATTAATAGTTTAAAAGCTATTAACTTTTTAAAACCAGGGGTCTTTCTGCAAAACAGAAGCCCCTGGGCTGTTTTAAAAGAAAACGGTTCGGCAGCGAATACGCCTTCCAGTGGAGAAGGCGTAAGGCGTAGAATACGCCTTCGCGGAATACAGAGAATAGAGAGAGAGAGCTGACGGGTGGGGGCCACCCGTCAGGTTTGAATTTGAGCGCGCACGCGCGCGTGTACAGAGGGGAGGCGGCGATCGCCGGCGACGATCGCCGGGGTTTTGGAGCCTGGCGCTGGTCGTAGCGTGACCAGCGTGGACTTCCGCATCCGTGGGTGGTGGTGGTGGCCACCGGCGATCACCTGAACGGCGGTGAGCTCGACGCCGGCGGACGGTGGTTCGGGTGAAGTTGGGGCTCGACGGAGAGGGCTCGGGGAGTGGAATTGGCTTAGGGGTTCGGCATAGTGGTGGAAGAGAGGTGGATCGGCGGAGTTTGGGAGGCTCTGGTGGAGTAGGGGCGAGGTTTGGCTCGTGGACAGAGGCGGCGGAGCGGTGGCCGGAGAGGGAGAAGATGACCCCCTCGTGGCCGGGTGGGTGGCTGGGAGGAAGAGTGGGAGGTGGTGGAGGCGAATGGTGAAGCTGGAGGGGCTCGGGGACCCCTTTTATAGGCGAGTCGAGGATGGCCGAAACGGGCGGAGGTCGCCGGAGTAAATTAGCTCGCCGGGGTAGGTTTTGGCCGGTGGTCTGGGGCGACGGGGCAGTTAAGAGGCCGGTGGAGTTCGCCCGAAGCCTCCGTTTGGACGGGCTCGTGCTCGCTTGCCACGTCCGTGATGCGCTGTCCGCACGGGCGCGGCGGCGTGGCCGGCTCCGGCGACTGCCATACGGGCCCCGGGCGGCGTGGTCGGTGCGTCCGTTGTGCGGAGGAGCGAGGGAGAGTGACGTGTGGGCGGGGAGGTAGGTAGGGGAGTTGCGGTGCAGTGAATGGCGGCCGATGGCCGAGGCGATCCGCTCGGCCTCGCCGTGGGTGAGCTCGGGGTGGTTGCACCGGCCAGCTGCGAGCTCACCGGCGTGGAGAGGCTGGGCGATGGGCCAAGGGAGCGGTCGGTAATGAAGGCGGGCGTCGACGCCGTGCGGGAGGGGAAAGCGAGGAGTGCACGGCATCGCCGGCCCCTGTCGGCTGAACCTTGTTCAGTTAACTGAATTTCATTCAGTTATGAACAGTATGCATGCCAACTGTTTGATGAAATGCTATGGGGTGATTCACATCTTAGTTGTTCAAGGGATTTGTTGTGGTGGTGTGTGGTTACTCAAAAATGAGTTTGCCAAAAGGCCAAGATTTTTGGTGGGGTTTAGAAATGATTTAGAGCAAAAAGTTGATTTCTGGACCAAATTTGAAATGAATAGAAATTGAAATTTTTGAACTGTGGGACCAAACGTTTTTGCAGAAATGGGTTAAGGGTACCATGTATATGCAGGGATAATTTTGGTGTGGCAAGAGAGTTCTAGAAAAATATAGTTCCTTTGTAAAGTCAAGAAACTATGATTATTTCAAATTCCAACTTTGGAATTAAAAATATATAGAAGAAATATTTTTGTGGAGTGGGAAGGAGTTGGATAATATCATAGAAGATGTGTATGACTTGTGAGGTCAGTCTTGGAGTGGCAGAAAAATATTTGGAGTGGTTTAGGGTGCTAGATGAGGTGGAAAAGGCTTTTGCCTTTGGAAATCAAATAACCAGAACAAAAAATTCTTTAGAAAGAAAAATAGTTTTGAAAGCCTCCAAAATAATTAAATCAACTAAATTCATCCTTCAAACAGAACCCTCCAAGAAAATTTTAAATCTTAGCTAAAATTTTGAAAAGTTTTCAAAACTCCGAATAAATATTTTTGGGGTGTTACATACAGTGGCCACCCAGGTTCAGGCCGAATCTGCCACCGCGCTACAGCGGGGCGGCAGACCCGTTTGTCTTCCTCAAGGCCTACGAAGAGGCCATCTCGGCGGCCGGCAGTGACAACAAGGTCAGGGCCAGCTGGCTCCCCATGGCACTCAACAGCGTGCCGCGTGCCTGGTTTTTCTGCTTCCAAGAATTGTACGTGGCATCCTGGGAAGAGTTGCGCGACCTCTTTGTCACACGCTTCGGGGCGCCAGCGCCCCACGCCGTCGCGGCCCTCCTCGGCAGCTCCCAAGTGCCACCCTCGGGTCGACACATCAAGCAGATCATTCGCCAGACGGGCGTCGCCTCCATACGCCAGGGGGCTCCTCCTGGATTGGTGGCGCCCAAGGCCGACTCGCCTTCGACTCGGGCGACCACCCCACCTCCACCGCGGGCTCTGGCACACTCCCGATGCTCTGCACCCCCACCATATGCAATGTGGCTGTCACCAAGACCCTCATCGACAGTGGGTCTGGCCTCAATGTGCTCTCAGTGGAATCTTTCAACTTGCTCTAAGTGCCACTCGAGCGGCTACGCCCCACCAGACCCTTCTCTGGGGTCAGCAGCGGTTCCACCAGCCCTCTGTGGCAGATCCGCCTCCCGGTCACCTTGGGCACCCGAAACAAGTACCGCACCGAGCTGATCGACTTCGACATCGCCCGAATCAGTCTCCCGTACAACCCCATCCTCGTGTACCCCGCGCTGGCTCAGTTCATGGTCGCAACTGATCCGGCCTATAACCTCATGAAGATGCCAGGGAGCAGCGGAGTCCTTACCATGACGGGGGACACCAAAGAAGCCCTAGCGGCCCTCAAGCGCGTCTTCCGGACCGCTGCGGCAGCGCGCCCTACTGGGGAAGCCGCCCCTGGGATCGAGGGGGCTGCCCCCTTCCAAGAAGAAGCAACTTTTCTCCCAAGACCAAGCCGAGACAAAGCAGGTGCCGATGGATGAAGATGAGCCATCAGGTGTCCCCTGCACCATAGGTTCTAGCCTCCCCTAGTTCAAGGAGAGGCATTGGTTGGATTCCTCTACGTGAACAGGGATGTGTTTGCGTGGGAACCCAAGGATCTGGCGGAAGTCCCGAGAGAGGTGATCGAGCATCACCTAAACGTATGCCCTAACATGCGCCCTGTAAAGCAGAAGGCCAGGCACCAATCCACGGAGAAGCAGTCCTTCATCGTGCAGGAGACTCGTAAGCTGGAGGTGGCGGGTGTCATTCGCGAGGTCTGGTACCCGAAGTGGCTGGCAAACCCCGTCGTCGTACCCAAGAAGGGAGGAAAAGAGCGCATGTGTGTCGACTTCACCAACCTCAACAAAGCTTGCCCACAAGATCCGTTTTCTCTACCGCGCATCGATCAAATCGTCGACTCCAATGCCGAGTCCGACTTGTTGTGTTTCCTGGACGCCTTCTCAAGTTACCCCCAGATCAAATGGCGCTGCAAGACTTCGAGAAGACTGCCTTCCTCACCCCGTGTCGAGTGTACTGCTACACCTACATGCCGTTTGGGTTACGGAATGCAGGAGCAACCTTTCAGCGGTTAATGCACATTGCACTGGGAAAACAGCTCGGGAGAAATGATGAGGCGTATGTAGATGACATCGTGGTAAAATCTCAGGAGGCCTCAACCCTTATCACAGATATGGAAGAGACTTTTGCCAACCTACGCAAGGTAGACCTGCAGCTCAACCCAGAGAAGTGCGTGTTCGGAGTCCCTTCAGGCAAGCTCTTGGGCTTCCTCGTGTCGCACTGAGGAATCGAGGCAAACCCCGAGAAGATCAAGGCCATAGAAAAGATGGGTCTGCCCAAGAAACTCAGGAGATGTGGAAGCTGGCCCATTGTGTAACGTCGCTGTGGCGTTTCATCTCCAAGCTAGGGGAGAGAGCCCTCCCCCTCTTCAAGCTGATGAAAAGGAAGGGCATGTTCGAATGGACCCCTGAGGCAGATGCAGCGTTCGAAGACCTCAAGAGATACCTCACCAGCCCACCAGTGATGGTGGCACCCAAGCCTCAAGAGCCATTGGTGCTTTACTTGGCCGCAACACCACATTCAGCTAGTGCAACGCTGGTGGCTGTTCGAGAGGAGCGTCAAGACAAGACCTTGCATCCCAAGGGTGGCACTCCCGAGGCGCCCTAACCAGGGCTCGTGATGGGCATGTCCCCCTCCTTATGTCTGTGCCCCACGGGTACCACGACAAGGGGCAGCTGACCACGCTCGGCCCGCGCCAAGGGCCTCGGGCAGTAAAGGATAATAGCTACCTAATGAGTTTTTGCAGCCTCGCGAAGGGTCAAACGTCACGACGGAAGGGCAATCACAGACGATGTAGGAATGAAGAAAGACCTAGAACAACTGGCGACAGCCCTCGGGGCACGGCCACCCCCGAGGACCCGCATCCCGAGCTCAGCCGTAGCCCTCCTCATGCTTCACCAGAGCGTGACGACGAGACGACCCAGCGCCACCTTCCAGGCAGGCACGGAGGCGTGGCGGCTGGTCATAGCCGCCACTGCTGGAGCTGCCACTGAAGGAAGAGCTGCCGTAGCTGGACGAGATGTGGACATCACCCAGGCCAACCACCACACTGCCGCTGTTTTCCTCGGGGCAGCACTCGGTGCGGCACCCGTCTTCCTCGAACACCCTCACGAAGAGGGTCGAGTTGTCGCCATACCTGAAGTGAAGGGTGCACTGCCCGCCCAAGCCATGCGCACGGGCGAACATCTACCAGCCACGAGCCAGAGCCACGACGCCCGAGGCGGAGGCCTCCACTGCGACCCACGAAGCTTTGCTGCAACAACCGTCCGCCTGCAGCCAAAAGCCACTAGAGCTCGCTGCGAGGAGTTCGCGCGCTAGGGAGCGTGGGAGCTGGAGCCTGGTGCCGCCTGGGCTCTCTGACCACATGGCGAACTCCAGCGTCACCTTCGCCGAGTGGGAGTGTGGCTGGGGAGGCATGACGACTCCAGAGTGCCTCCTTTCGTTCACAAGGCCGCTAACACCATGGCGGCCCCCGCCGCTCAAAGAACCGTCGCCGCGGTTACCGAGGGCAGCTACGGGCGCCGTGGGGGTCCGCTCACGTCTGCTAGGAGCCCCGACGGGAGTCGCGACACGCTTGCGAGGACGGCCTCGTCCTGTAACACCCCAAAAATTTAACCATGTTTTTATTAATTAAAATTTTGCCAGGAAACTAAAATTTTCATTTGCTGGATGTTCCTTTTGATTTCAGGACCTTTCATTTCCTTTTATGTTGGAGTTTTTACCACAAGTGAAGACTTTCCAACTAATGTTAGGCTCTCATATTCACTCTTTAAAAACTTTTATTATATCAGTAAAAATTAATTATGAAATTGTCTCCCTAAGTCTCCTTCTCTCTATAAATGGGTTCCCTTGGTCTTAGGGCCCCCAATTGAACTACAACCCTTTGATAGGTTTATCTAAAATTCCAACCAAAATTTGAAGATGTCATGTGATGATGTTAGATCACTTTTATGCAAGAATATATTTCATTCATTTAATATATTGAGCTCCACACCCTGATTTCCAATCTGGTCCAGTGGGCAAATTTGCACTACAACCCCTTTAAATATTCCTTTAAAGCTTGCACCAAAATTATGGGATGTTCATAGGAGTATATCATTCAACTTTATGCAAAAACCCAGAGTAGTCCTTTGGAAAATTTGAGTGAATCAACCTCATTTCCATTCTGGTCCAGCATGGTGATTTGTACAGCAACCACCATTTAACTTCCCCTCCTAGCTATGATTCCTTTTCCTACTTGTAGGCCATCCTGCAAAACCCTTAAGCCCAGAAGAGTGGACCCATTGGAAGATTTTTGATTCATGAAACAATGCCCTTCACTTTCTGTCTAGAACTGAAGATTTGCAAAACTTGCACTAGCAAGTTTCTGGTTTTGCCCAACTAGCTTTGCCATCATCACATTCACCTAAAGAGACTCTGATCTGGAGATTTTGGCCACCAGAAGAGATGCCCATATGCCCATGGCATTCTGTCGAGCACCTGGTGCGCATGGCCAGTTTTGGCATGATCTTTGCTTTGCACTGTGATCTTTGTCCTCTGTGCATAATGTCATGTCCACTAATCTCCCTTAAGCCTCTAACCTAGACCTGCTAAATTCCAGCTTCATCCAAACTCTATAGCAAGCGTTGGCATTGTGTCGAGCAGCTCAAGTGCGTGCTCTGGGTGCGCCCAGAGCGCACGTTTTTCACGCGCGTGCATCGAGCCGCCGCGTCCCTCTGCCGACACTCCGCGTCCGTTCTGGCCACTCCTCTTGCACCGCCCGCACGCCTGCCCTCTCCGCCACCGCAGAGACGCCTCTGGAACTCCACAGGGCCGCCATCAGGTCGGCCGCGGTAGCTAGCGGGCAGCCACAACAGCTCCTGTCGTGGACAGCGCCGCCCGAGCCACCAGCGCTCGCCACCTGCCCCCTGGAGCAGCTCCAGATCATCCGCGAGTTCGTCCCCTAGCGCACATCGCGGCCACGTCGCCCTAAGTTACAGAATGGCGGTCTCCGGCGATCTTATCCCCAGCCGCCGCGGAACCGCCATTGCCCACCTATTTAAGGATGCCCCGAGCCTCTCCGCAACCTCAGGCAACCACTAGCCACCCCGCAGAGCGCCCCCGTAGCAACCAATCGTCCAGGGGAGGTTTTCTTCTCCATCTCCGGCGAGTACAGCCGCCACCGCTCTCCGGTCCATTCCGTCGCATCCCGAGCCCCTCCCGTCCAGCCAGCACCACCATTCGACCCCCCCATGAACCTGCGGAGCCACCCATCGCCTCAAACCCGCTCGGGAAACACCGTAACGCGAAGGCCCAATTCACCCCGAGGCCGCCGTCCGCCGCGAAGCTCGTCGCCGGTGTTTTCCTCCATCCCCGTCGTTCCCTCAACCACCGGGAGGACCGCTCCAGTCTGGCGGATCCATCCCTGCCATCAGGTGCCCTCGAGGAGCCACCGTTCGCCGGCGTTGATCGCCGGAGCCCCGCCTCGGGTCGGCCAGAGTAAGAAGGAGGCGGGGGGCGACTGGTCAAACCTGACCAGTGGGCCCCCTGGGCCTCTGTCCGCGAGCCAGCGCCAGCCCACGCGGGCATAAGTGGAGGCGCCAAACCCCGAGTGCGTCTCCCCTACTCCGAAAGCGTATTCTGATCGAAACGGTTTCCTATTTCTGTTTTATTCTAAAAAACAGAATTGACTAAACTTTGACTGGCAATACCTTTCTAAATATTAATCCAAATGACTTGATTCCTTTTCTGTTGTTTCCCAAATATTGTCTAGTTTATTTTCATATTTATTTCAAAATTTTCCAAACAACTTTTTTGTGCTACTTTGAGTCCATGTTTTGATTTCATATTATTTCATTTAGGATTTTGAAGAGGGAGAAACTTCCAAAAAGTCTCGGAATGCATTTCTACTCCCCTCTACTTGAAGGCAAGCACTTTTTTAACCCTGGTCTAATGCATGTGGTTGCTGTTGATACGATTGCAACGATATGAACGCATTCCTTTTTATTTCATATGTGATGTATGATCATACCCATGAGTGCATGAGGTAAACCCCTTGTTGTGAATAATTAGTATGCATAACGGTGATCCCCTTCGTATGCCTATCATGCCTAACGGAAGAAAGCCGTGAAAGTCGCGGTCTTGTTTAGACGCGAGCTTGTCACTAGCTCCCCGTCGGGTCGGTGGAGTCCGGTATGGCTTGGTAAGGCATGACGGATGGTGATTCCGACCGTTGTTGTGAAATATATCGGTTATGACTAATCATACAAGTAATGCTGAAACCTCCTGAGTCGACCGTAGATCGAGCCTTGTTCCAGTAACCCCCATACTTGTTTTTGTGCTACCACTTGTCCCTGCCACAGGTAGGGTACGGTTCAGTAAGGGTCAACCCCTGTCCTAGCACACACCGTACAGAGAGGCCATGGTGGAAGATACCGGCTGCATCCGGTAGGCATGCCACCTGGTCCGGGGGCATGGGTGTTTCCGGTTGGGACCGAGAGGGGGGCACCCCTCAGAGCGCGTGATAGAAATTTGATCCCATGCTACGTGAGGTTGTACCCTCCCCACTCAGTGTTTGCTTAACAGGTGTCGTGGGTGATTCCAGACACAATTAAAGTTAAGCTGGTGTGTGCAAGTCAGGCGTGTTTTCGACTAAAAGACCGTAGACGGTATTAGTTCCGATGGACTAAAGAAAACCGTTACTCGTAGGTAAAGAGTACACCCTCTGTAGAGATATTAAGCCTATTCGAATAGCCGTGTCCAGGGTTAAGGACTACAGTCTTGGATGGGTCGAGTGTCGGTCTTAGTGTCGGTCTTCGGAGGAGGAACTACTAAACCGGAACATTGATTATGATCTGTGATATATGGTGATTATGATTATTATTGTGGACTAACCATTTGTTTTCTTTGGATTAATGAGTATCCCTGGGACGGTTCTACCTCCTGGATATTCACTGTCATCCATTATTTTCTTTATAAGCCCTTTATGTGATGTCGCTCAGACGTCCGACTGTGGCATATTGCTATTTTCTTTATAAGTCCTTTATGTGGTGTCGCTCAGACACCCGACTATGGCATAATCGTTTATTTATTTTAGTTTTACTCCCTGATTGCATATGCATTCTCATACAAACGACCTGCTTGCAATATGGACTGTCATATCAAAATTATCATAGGGACCATCAATTATTCTCGAGCATGATTCCATCTCACCCATATTCATAATGTTGCGAGTACATTCAAAGTACTCACTGGCTTGTCCCTGGCTATTGTCTTGGCCAGATTTCTTGCGTGGAAAGGAACGATGCGATGACAGCCCCGGAACCTACGCAAATGGAGATAGCAGCCTCATGAAAATAGGAGTTATCCTGGTCAGCTGTTCCTGTGGGAAATGGAGTCCCATAGTCACCGATGATCTACAAACCGCTTCGGCCATCAGCCACTAGAAACCTTGTGTAGTACTCACAGGACAGAATGGTCTTGTACTACATATCTTGTATTTTGCTTGGAGTTTTTGTAACAAGTTGGTGCCTCATCAGCTAACAGTAATCCTGGGGCTGATGAGCACAAGGGCCGCTTTTGGGAAATTAATATCCCGAAAATCTGGTCCTGACACGTCCCCTCTTGACTGGTGGTGAACCAGGCCCCTCCTGCCGGGCTTTCCCCTTCTCCACGGATGAAAACTTCCTGGTCGGCGCCATGAACAGATCGGCCAAGCGAAGGGCAAGGAAGGAGAAAAAGCGAGAGGAACGGGGAAAGAAGATGGGCGGTGAGGTCCCCCCGCTCGCCGCCTTATTTATAGTCAGGAGAATGCCAACCGCCGGCCTTCGCAATCGCAGGTAATGATGATCTGCTATGCATGCAGGGACCTGTCAAGTCGCCCAGTCGCCGAGGCTGCGTGGGGAAGTGGAGACTCCCACGTCCCATCAATCGCCACGCGTCAATCAAGGCCGCAGGCTTTTGGGGCTCGCAGTGCTCCGTGTCTGGCCCTTGGCTTCGCCGCGAAGCTAAGCCTGAGCGCACCTTGGGCCCGGGGGCTACTCTCGGTGTTTTGGAACCGGGGGTACCCAGACTTGCATGCCTGTGGCCCAGGGCATGGCTCACCAGGCGGCTTGGTACGGCCCAGCCTCTTCAGCGACCGCTCAAGACCCTCGCGAGGGGCCTAACCTCGCGAGGCGGGCGACACAAGGCATTCCCTGGGGCGGCCTCACCAGGCCGGCTCGTGAGGATCGGAGATATCGAGGCGAGGGACTCCTCGCGAGGGACTCGTGACGTGAGCAGTGACGACCAAGGCCAGGTGGGTGCCAGCGGGCACAGAGTGCCAGTTTCCCCTTTGGTGCTAAAGGAGAAGGTGCAGACGAAGAGTCCCGAGGCGTCAGGCAAAGGTTTCCATATCGATGCAACGAGACCAAGACCAGCAGGACGGAGGCCATCGCGGAGCCCACGACGGCGTCACCACCAGAGCCTTTGGCAGGCGAAGACCACCTTTTGTCAGGATAGCTTGTACTAACTGTCCCCCTTCAAATTTGGCCGTTGTGGGGTTCCTTCCCTCTCAATATTTGGGAAGAGGACCCGGTCCACTATAAATAGGACTAGCCACCACCTTAGGAAGGGATCGGATCATGGAGACCTCTTACACACCACAAGCTCGCCCGAGCTCAAGAGCACCTCTCCTCAGGAGGCAGTTCATCCATGTACTAGTTCTTCCTTAGCCTACAAGGCAATATACCACACCACATTGGATTAGGGTATTACACCACAATGATGGCCCAAACTAGTATAAATCTTGTGTCCCTTGTTCTTCGGATCTGACGAGCTAGGCCTAGGGTTGTTGAGTAGACGAGCTAAAGCGGAAGGAGAGATCTTCATGCGCACCCTAGAGTTCGAACCTTAAGGGTTTTGTCGGAACCCTAGATCCGACAGCTGTTATGATGCAGGCTAGCCGAGGGCGGCCGCGACGTGCTGCTGGAATGCGTCGCCGAACTGATGGATTGCGCCTGTAGGGGTGCGCCGCTGTTCTGCTCCTCACCCGCGCCCCAGGTCGCAGGTGAGGTGCACGCGAGGTCCCGACAAGCTTGCGCGCCCCCTCTGCGATGGACGGGCCCGACGACACCAACATGGGTGCTGGCGCCATCCGTCCGACCGCGGAAACTTCGTCACGGGCGGGGGCAAGCGCCGGCGGCCCCTCACGAGGACGCGCCGGACTACAACCAGGCAGCCGCCAAGGCCAGGTCCCGTGGCCGGAAGTTCAAGGCACGGGGCACCTGAGCTGTGTCCTTGGTGGGGCATCCGACGAAGCCTACGTGCCCCGCATGGTGGAGCTAGCATATGCGTTCGAGGAAGGCCCCAATGCTTTCCTCGGGCCGAGATGGAACGGCGGGACGCTCGAAGCAGAAGACTACCATGAGTCGCCTAGGGGCTCCATCGACCACTTCAGCAATGACGACAGGGCACATCAGGTATTGGAGCAGCAGGCGTGCACTAACAATGGGCTGCAGGTGAATCAGACCATGGCGATGGCCGGAGACCCGAGAGTGGCGGTTCCGCTCTCGAACGGGGTGGAGCGGTGGGGGCTGCACATGGAGGGCCTGGAGCTGCAGCCTTCCCCGCGCCGCATGGAGCAAAGCAGCATGCGGAGGTAGGTCCTCTGCCGGGGGAGCATCAACAAGCCCTACCCCCCCGACAGAGGGCCCATGGTTGCCGAGGGCGCCGCTGGCGTCCCCCTTGCCCCTTGGTCTCGTCCTGGTTTCCGGTCATCCCAATGGTGGTCGGGGGTCGCGCAATGCGGGGCCCTTGTCTGGCGATATGAAGTAAGGCTCATGCCTGTGAAGGTCTCCGCCCGTGACACTCTCACGTAATAATGAGTGGGGCTGTACATGCCCCAGAGTCTTCGGAGTGCCTCCCTCAGGCCTCGGGGGCTCCTTCCCATGTCCCAGTGGTAGCACTTAGCTCCGCACTAGTGGAAGACCTAAAGACTAGATAGGTGCCGGGCGCGGCTATTTGCTTTCATCACTTTTTCTTTGTAACCGGATTCACCGCCTTTTCGAATTGAATTTGAAGTCTTGCTCGTTGCCAAAAATGGGGGGAGTTTTTTGTTAATTTCTACCGGATTTTGTCGCCTTTTGACCATTTTTGAAGATCATACCTCGAGCTCTCCGGCTCGGGGACTAGAAGGCCGATCCCACCTAGCGGACCTCTGTTACCTTGACAGGACCACCTAGGGGCAAAAGCTTACGCGCTGCAAAATTGCTGCGTAGGCATCCTGCTGCGGCCATCAGGACACCCCTGGCCCCGCTCCTTGGAGCAGGGCCACGTGTTGCTCAGGAAGCTCAGGGCCACGGATCCCAAGCGGTCTACCTCATAAGAGAGGCGAGTAAACGACCTCGTAACCCACACGAGGCTAGGTGAGACCTAGATGAGTTACAAGGACAACTTAGCTCAGAAAACTCGAGGACACACGTACTAGGTTTGGATTTAAGGAGCTAAAAAGGAGTGTTGAATATCAGTTTACACACATAGGGGGCTCCCCCATCAAAATGCTCGCATGCCCTATGGGGTCGTGTGCAAGTCCTCGCGTGCAGGGTCGAGGCGAAGGGGTACAAGCTCAACCGGACACATCGCTCGCCGCGCCATCCGAGTCGCTCTCATGCACACTACCAGCGCTATCACTGGCCTCGTCTGCACCGCCGTCAACCGTGCCGCCTTCATCTGCTACAACCACGACCTCTTCATCATGAGTGGGAAAGGCCCTCACCAGAGCATCCACATTGTCTCCCACCCAGTGCGCCAGGTTGTCTCAGATGGCCCCAAGCACTGGGGCGATGGCGGCGGCGAAATCAAAGTGGGGGTCGATGTTCCGGAGGTGGCTGAAGACTCGGGAGAACGCGCGCCCAAGGAGGTTTCAACTCTTTTCATCAACAAGCTGGCGGGCCCTCGTGGCCTGGCTCTCCAGGCGCGTCACGATCTCGATGAAGAAGACGAGATGGCCCGCATAATCCTCCACGAGGGCATGAGGGGTGCTCCCCTCACAGATGGTCCCTAACACCCAGTTGGCCCTCACCCGAAGAGCCTAGAGCATAGGGGCGTGCTCATGCTACATCACCAGTCGACAGCCAGCCTCATCCTCGCTCCGCTGCACGAGAATCGCGGCACCATCAACCTGTCACTGGAGCGAGGCCAGATCAGCCTGCGCGGAGTCAAGCTTGGCCTGAGAAAAAGATTGGGTTTCCGTGGCGACCCTCTCGCGCTGCTCTATCTTCTCCAGCTTCTTCCTAAGGCCAGTAGTTCTCCTATCAGCTTCCGCCAGCTGGAGCTCCAACTTCAGGCCATACTCCTTGGCAAGGTCTGCGCTGGCCCTCGCCACCCCCTGGTCGATTTCCTCCTAAAATCTCGCCTAAAGAGCAGAGAAAACATCCTCGGCCAGGGTCACATGGCGCTCCCTCACCTCCAGCCACTCGATCTCAAGGCTACGCTCCGTGGCTTCCAACATCAACGCCTCCTCACGCCGCAAGATCTCTGCCTCTTCGGTAGGCTTCCCCTTCATCGACACCAAGGCGGCCCTGCGCGCTTCAGCTCGTTGTTCCAGGCTGGCGTTCAGGGCCTGAAGCTCTAGCCTGCGCTTCTCTGCAACCTCGCAGCGGCGGTGAGTCTCCCTAGCCTCCTCCAGGGTTCGGGCGCAGGCCTCTCACAAGACTGCAATGGTTGCCTCGGCCTCTGCGTTGGTGCGCTCATGCTAGAGACGCCCGAGGTTAATGGCCACCCTCAGTCGATGCCACTCGTCCATCAGCTGGAGGCCCTCGACAACAAGACATGCATCAACTTCCTCAAGCTCTCCCCCGAGTCGATTCAGCGCACGCATCGCCTCTTGAAGAAGCTCACGACGGGCGGCGCCCCGCCTGCGCGCAGACTTGAGCGCGTGACCAGGACCCTCCTCAGCACCAGGGGCCATAGAAGAAACTCGAGGAGAGTCGTCCCCTCCCAGGGGCGGGCCCAAGGTCTCCTCCATCCCAGTCATCTTTCGGGCCTCGCCTGGAGCCCGGAGGGGCTAGCATTCGCCACTCGAAGAAGACACCAGGGCCAAAGTGTCCCAACTGCAGTCGACGACCATGGGGGGAGCCCTCGACATCACTCCTGCTCCCCAGGCAGAGCCACGAAGGATGGACGGCAAGAACGCGGGGTCAAGGCGCTAGGCCGGTGCGTCCGGCCTCGTGGATGGCCTCGCGCCTGAGGCGGCGCATCAGCTGAGGGCGCCCCTGATTGACGAAGAGCTCGGGGCAGCAGGGGGATGCTTCTCAGGAGATTCCGTCACCTTGGAAGGAGGGGCCCTGAGGAATCACAGTCAGGAGGGAAAGCGGCACTCAAGGATTTATAAAGATAAGCTGCTCACTCGTCTATGGCAATGTACTTCCTCTACTTCAATGGCCGGAAGGCAACACCACTGCAGTTTGGGGATACCTTCCTCTTGCGGAGAGCTTCGAAATTCAGATGAAGCCGGCCAAATCCATGGATATGGTCAGCATCGCCAGCCGCGACCAAGGCAGCTCCAGGCGAAACGCCCCCAGAAGCGGTAGGACATGCGGGGCCCCCTGTCCCCGCCTTAGAGCAACGCGAGGGGACCTTGGGAGCCTTGGCCTCAGGAGCGCCAGGGAGCACCTGCTCCTCAGCCATCCCCTCTGGGTGGCTCTCCCGAGCCTCGGGGGACGGCGCCTCAGGGGCTCCAGGAGACGTCGACGTTGAAGCAGTCGTGCAACCAGTGCTCAGCAGCGATCGGTCCCCCATGCCCTCTCCTGAGGCGATCGCCGCGATAGCGGTGGACATGGGAGTCATGCAGAAGGGGTTCTCGCGAGACCCAACAAGACCAGACGGACGAAGCCCCCATTCGTCAAAGGAGAGCACCTGCTTCACAAAATCATCCTTGCTTGAGCAGCAGTACAGAAGACAGCCTTCCTCTGGCAAGCGGGCCGGTGCTGGGTCGCCTGTCAGGAGCTTAAGCACCGTGCGTCGCACCTCGTGAGGAAGGGCAGGCGCTTGGAGCCTCATGCGGTCCCCATTGCCGGAGAAGGTCCACATCGGCCCAGAATGGCGCTAGAGTGGGGCGATGCGGCACTGAATGTACTCCTTCACCACCATGGGCGCCGTCACCCCAAGCTTCTGCTGCCTGGCCAGCCGAAGCCAAACAGGACCTAGTTTCCGGTCGACAAACTTGTCATGTTTCCAGCCGGAGCTCGGGCAGCCAGAATCCATGGAGGAAGCAGCAGGGGGCTGCGCACAACGACATCGACGAACACCCACCGCTCACTACAAGAAATATATCAACTTATGACCTTCTGTCAGTGACCCTGGAAAAATTGTTCATAAATCTACGACCATTTGAGACCAATTGGTCAAAAGCTATTTGGGGTGCTCCAAACCCTAAACTATAACCACCATTTTGGTTAGAAAGGTCATAATTTCCTTACACAAAATGGTCATAAAGCAAACAGCACTGGTCCGTTGCCTTATTTCTATCTTATCATGACCAATATAGATGGTCATAACCTTGTAAGTTGTGGTGGATTGCTATGACTAGGCGCCACCTCATCAGTTTTGCCTATGTGTCATGTACATGTGTCAATTCTTGCCCTCGGTTGTGAAACAACCTATGTTTATGTCATTCCCAGAATTCCCAAAAAAATCTGATAAATTCTTTGGGTCATATCTTTGTCGAATATGTAAAAATCCTTCCTTGCCTAGTTCAAAAATAATTCAACAATATTCACTTTCCTATTATGTTCAGAACATCACTTTGTGAAGGAAGTGCTATTTTTATATTCTTGATTGCCCTCAAAAATTTTGGGCACTCTTTCCTATCCAAAGCATTGCCTCATGACAAAATTCAGCTCCATTTGCATATTAAATATTCCTCGGCAAATTTCCAAAGTTTTTGTTTAGCTAGAAGCTTTGTGAAGGAAGTACTAGCTATGCATATCCAAATGGCATGAAATTTATACAGTGCCTTCACATGCCGAAATTATCACCCTTCTCCAAATTGGAGCTCAATCAAATCATCTATGTGAGCCCAGCTTTAATTTTTTATTTTCTATCCAGATTGGCACATTGCAAAGCAAGTGCTATCTATACCACTCCTATTGCCCTCAAACTTTTTAGTCAATCTTCCATCTCCAAATAATTGCCACATGCCAATATTCAGCTCCATTTTCATATTAAATCTTCCTCGGCAAATTTTCAAAGTTTCTATCCAGAGAGAAGCTTTGTGAAGGAAGTACAAGCTAGGATTATCCAAATGGTATAATTTTTTTTACAGTGTTTTCCTATGCCCAAATGACCATACTCCACAAAATTTTAGCTCAACACATTTATTCATTTGAGCCCAGCTTCAATATTCATATTTCTGCCCGATGTGGTACTTTGCAAAGCAAGTGCCATCTACGCTCCTCCATTTGAGTTGAAAATTTGCCAAGCCAGTCTCCATAGTAGATAATTATCCTAAGCCAAAATTCGGGACCATTGGCCATGTGCATTTCCCATACCGCAAATCAAACACTTGGCTGTTAATTCATGTTTGAGCATAGTTCGGTCTCCTCCTGAGAGTCTTCTGTTGTCATTTACTTCCTAGCACTTACCTAGGGAGTGCCCAAACTACTAGAAATGTCTAGGCCACCCAAAACGCATGGCAACGCCACGGTCACGCGGTGACCATGCGGTGGGCATGCGAGTTTACGCGCTTTGGAGTTGGGGCCCTGGGCCACCGTCAAAACCTCGATGTATCACCACCAAACCATATATTTCTGCTTAACCAGATACTTATGTAACTAGAAATGATTTTTGGAAAAAAACAAAGAGCAATCTATAAGGCAGCTGCCGTTCAAATTTGACCCGCTTACAGCTGGATCGGCCGAAATTTGTCTTTTTCACCAGAAGTGGGTCGAAACTTTTGACACCCAACCATTTTGTCAATTGTGCATTAAATATGGCCTAGTATTTTAGAAAAATGATTGGGTACAATTTTGCAACCAATATATGGTATGTCCAATGGAAAATGAATTTTTCGCTCAAAGAAAATAAAAAGTTCCTTAGGCAACATTGTTTGCCATTCCAATATGCACATTTGTGCACTATATGAGATGATTTGAACAAACTATGCCATGAATGTGGCCATAAGATTGATCATTTAGCTTGAAAGCCATGAATCTTCACAGATGATAGCTCATTTCTAAGAACACTTTTTAAAAAGAATTGCCATATTACAAGTTTACTATTTTTTCTGGTAACTTGGTCACATATAATGACACAATGCGAAGGTTTTCCAATTTTTTTTAATTTTGTATGCCTGTTTCAAAATGCGGCCAAAACGACGGGAATGACCGTTCCTAGCTAGTGTTTGAATCTTAGATTTCTTTGGTGTTTCTATGATTAAATAGATACTTATGTACCTAGAAACGATTTTTGGAAAAAATAAAGAGCAAACTATGAGGCAGCTACAGTTCAAATTTGACCCGTTTCTAGCTGGATCGGTGGAAATTTGTCTTTCTCACCAGAGGTGGATAAAAAGTTTTGACACCCAACCATTTGGTCAATCATGCATTAAATATGGCCTAATATTTTATAAAAATGATTTGGTCCAATTTTGCAACAAATATTTGCTAGGTCCTTCACAAAAAAAACTCATTTTGGGCACTCGAAAAATGGAAAAAGAATTTTCAGTCCAATGAAAATGAAACTTCCTTAGGCAACATTGTTTGTCATTCCAATATGCACCGTTGTGCACAATATTAGATCATTTGAACAAACTATGCCATGAATGTGGCCATAAGATTAAGCATTGGGGTTGAAAGCCATGATTTTTCACACATGATAGCTCATTTCTGAGAACACTTTTTTAAGAGAATTACCGTATTACAAGTTTATTATTTTTCTTGGTAACTTGGTCACATGAAATGACACAATGCGAAAGTTTTCCTATTTTTTTTTATTTTCTATGTCTGTTTCAAAATGCGGTCAAAATAGCGGGTATGAATGTTTGTAGCTAGGGCTTGATTTTTGCAAATCTTTTGGAGGATCTATGAAGAAATAGATACTTTTGTACCTAGAAATGATTTTTGAAAAAAATAAAGAGCAAACTATGAGGCAGTTGTAGTTTAAAATTGACCCGCTTCCAACTGAATCGGCGAAAATTTGTCTTTTTCACAAGATGTGGATAAAAACTTTGGACACACAACCATTTGGTAAATTGTGCATTAAATATGGCCTAATATTTTAGAAAAATGATTTGGTGAAATTATGCAACAAATATTTGGTTGGTCCTTCACAAAAAAAATCATTTTGAGCACTCGAAAAATGGCAAATGAATTTTCCGTCCAAAGAAAATGATAACTTTATTAGGCAACATTGTTTGTCATTCCAATATGCACCCTTGTGCACAATATTAGTTCATTTGAACAAATAATGACATGAATGTGGCCATAAGATCGAGCATTCGGGTTGAAAGCCATGAATCTTCACACATGATAGCTCATTTCTGAGAACACTTTTTAAAAATAATTGTCGTATTACAAGTTTATTATTTTTCCTGGTAACTTGGTCACATATAATGACACAATGCAAAGGTTTTCCAATTTTTGATTTTTTTGAATTTTCTATGCCTGTTTCAAAATGCGGTCAAAACGGCGGGTATGACCGTTTGTAGCTAGGGCTTGATTTTTGCAAATCTTTTGGAGTATCTACGAAGAAATAGGTACTTTTGTACCTAGAAATGATTTCTAAAAATAATAAAGAGGAAACTACGAGGTAGCTGCAGTTCAACATTGTTTGGCATTCCAAGATGCACTCTTGTGCACAATATGAGATCAATATTTGATTTTTTTTCATGTGAAAAAGTAGAAGAAAAACAAAAGAAAAAACACAACTATATGTGCTCTGTTCCCATTGGTGGAATTCGTTGTCACACGGATCGATGACATGGCGCCATCCATCCATCCATCTCTCCATACCACATCCATCCATTTATGTACAGAAGAAAAAATGAAAAAGAAAACCCCACCCACATCCACCTACCCAAACCCTACCCAGATCCCATCGATCCCCTCCACCCATTGCACCCCTCCGCCCCCCATCTCCTCGCCGCCGCCGCCGCCGCCGACGGCGCTCCCCTCGATCCCCGTCGCCACCGCCGAGGGAGCCTCCACCCTCCGCCCTCCACCTCTGTCCTATCTCCAATTTCCCTCCTTCCCGGTGCTGTCAGCGCGGAGGACCCCGCCCCACCCCTAGCTCGATCCCACCGCCGAGGCAGCGGGCCCGGAGATGGCGGCGTCATCGTCGGAGGCCACGAGGAGGATGGCCCGCGGCAGCCCCCCGAATCACTGCCACGACGATACCTTGCCGCTGCGACTCGGCATGGACTGGAGCCCGCCCCCCAAACAATGGGTAAGCTCCCATGATCCTAGGGCTTTTCGGAGGTGCGGTGAGTGCGGCCAGGTCCTCCCGGAGAGCTACAAGCCGCCCGCCGATGAGCCGTGGTCCACCGGAATTTTCGGCTGCACCAACGCATCTGGAGCTTCGGATCTGGTAGCTTTCTCTCTCTCTCTCGCCCTCTCTCTCTCTCTCTCTGTATCCCTCTCTTAGTTGCTCTCCCACCCTCCCTGCTGAAGGAGTCGAGGAGCTTTTCGCCTGAGCCGTGGAGTGGTCACCGCATCGATACTCCCTCGATGCAGCTGTGGTCACCGCCTAACGGATTTCGATTCGACTCCGACTACAAAATATGAGTACAAAGAACATCAACAGCAAGCTGCAACTGTTGATGAAGAGCGACAAGTACACGCTGGGCTACAAGACCGTCCTCAAGACGCTCCGGAGCTCCAAGGGTACGTGTGGGATCGCCCCTCTGTTTTTCATGCCCTTTCTCTCGGTTCGTCCCATTAGCTGAAGTGAATGGTTGGTTACTCCGTTCGTCTGTCATGCTGTGAATGTTACGATGGTCAATGCCATGCCGATTTGGAGTTATATTCCAATGTCATGCTCTGAATGTTAGGATGGTCAATGTAATAGTCCAGTCTGTAGTGTAAGGTTTTGGATTGGAAACTCGATGTGATGGTTGGCTCTTAAGCTTTCTTTTGCTGCCATTTTTATTGATGAATACACCAAATGAATCATGCGTCCACTTGGAATAGACCCAGTTACATCATAAGTGGTGGATTATTGGTCGTTTAAAATGGTTTCTTAAGAGTGCTGACTATTTTTGGCCTTGACCAGCTGCAGTTGCTGTGGACTTGTCGCTTGTGGTGTGTAAACTGACTTTCCGGTTGAACTATAAGACATCAGAACACAAATTTATCTATCTAGAAACTCATATGATGTATCCTTTTGCCCTTCCATTGGATATAAATGTGAGTAGAAGCTTTCTTATAGACATCAAGAATATCCGTATATGTATTCCAGATAATTTACAGTAACAATAATATATTTCTGTAATAGTGAAGAACTACCTTCATGAGCTTTATATGAAACTGTACTTCGAATTGAGCGGCAACATCACTGTAGTTAGCCGTTCTTGAGTTTCATGAACTTGATATGAACAAATTTGATTAAGAAATCCTGATGCTTATTCATTTAACCTGATGGTCTTATATTGTTATGTGTCCCTGCTGCTCCTGCAGGTTGCTCCGATCTGACCTGGACGAGCTGTTGCTGCTCCTGCAGGTGGATGGCGAGGCCTCATGGCTGCTCCATACTCCTCCTCCTCCAACCACATGACTTAGTGTGGTGAGCTCATGTCATCTCATCTCATCTCACGTGCACAACAAACTTTGGATTGTTCTGGACACGTCTTGGTTTAGTATTTGAAAATTTGATTGTTATGGTGTTGTTTGAGGCTGGCTTGGGCAGAGGAAAATCTGTTCCTTCCTTTGATGATCATGGTGGTACTGTTCTCATGTTGCTTCTTGTAGAAATCAATCTATACATTAAGCACAGTTCGAGGAGGACAAGATCCTGGTCCTCGGGTTCGACCTGCAGCTGTCCCTCGGCGAGGGCATGCTTAGAGTGATGTAGTGATGAGTGGTGTAAATGATACAGTCATATCTTGATAGAAAGCCAGATCGTAGGATATTTGGATCATGATCTGTTCATTTTTTGGTTGGAATATTTGCACTAGTTCTGCTAGTTTAGAGTTTGGAGTATTTGATGTGTTCTACGTATCATATTCTGTATCATAGTCTGCATCATGTTCTGTATCATGTTCTGCATCATGCTGCACCCTTGGAAGGTCGACTCCTGGACTGTAACTTTCACTCAACTTTTGCTCTGCTTGTGTCAGTACATGATAGCTTGATACCAGTTCCTTGTATTGCTGCTGCAGTTGTGCAAATTACAATATGCAATACTTCCTAGTCTGAATTTCTAACGACAACTAATTCAGATTTCAGACTGAATCTCCATTTGCCTCTGATCTGAACATGTGATTGACAAAAGGTGCCTTTGCATAATTTTTGTGTTACTCTAAAAGTCTGAACCTGTTTGAATCACAACTTTCCTTTGTCTTCATTACTCAGGGACTTTGAAACTTCTCTTGTTATTTAGCCTCATATACTGGATACTACTCATTTACTGTTCAAGCCCAGTTACCCAACCGATGCTATAGTATAGGCCTGTTAGCTGTTTGTATGTAATCGAACTTGCAATGTGTGTGTGTGTGTGTGGCATGCAGGGAGGTGGTGATTAGGTGAACAACATTTTCCTGGAAGACCTCATGTGCGCAGTGGGAGCCAGAGAAGGAGGACTGCTTGGAAACCCTCCTCCAGCATCTCCGTGGGGGCGCCTGACGGTATGCAGGCCGTGGAAATAAGATACCTGCTGCTACCGGCTGTCTTCCCAGACCACGTCCCCGAGCTGCTCCTGCCACCGACCCTCCTCAACTTTGCTTGTTGCCCACTACTGTTGCAGGTGAGACAATTTCCTCGATATGTCGCTTCTTCCTCCTGTCACGGCCACATGTAATGCTTCTTTAACTCCTCTAGTTTGGTTGTAGCTACAACTAGTGTATTTTCGGAGTGATTCGATTTGACCCTACTATACTGCTGAGGAATTCTGTTGTCATTCTCTTGCACTCTGCTATGCAACTCTTGTTTACCTCAAATGCAACTATTGGTGAACTTGTTAAATGCCATTATTTGTGATGTTTGCTCCCTTTGCACGCATGGTTATACAGTTCGGTGCCCCCATGGCCTGAAATGCATTGAATTCTGGGTGTGTTCTTGATATCTTGTTGCTTAGGGTTAATATGGACCTGAATGGCAAGGGCTAGCCAGCCTACTTAGCTAGATTAACATCACAAAAACAGTACACAACCGGCCAGCTCGTGTTTGCATTGCTGCCACATCGGCTAGCTAGATGCGACTGCCTAAGGGCTAGTCAAGAAATTTTACAAAATTCTGTGTTGTAGCCAAACACTTGCTCTGTATTTTGAATACTCTAAAAAACTATGTTAAATTAAAACCATGGTATTGTGTACCTGCCAACTAAATTACTGTAGTGTTTAATACTTTGGTTTTTTTTGATACTTTGTTGTTAGATTTACTTTTATTTTGTTCCTAACATTTTGTTCTACAATGTGCAGATGCTAGCCTTTCATGTTTCCTTGCGAGCATCGGGACAAAGAAGTTGGATGAGGCATAGTAATGAAGTCCTTGTAGCAGAACTTGTATGTGTGCTTGTTCTGGGAGCTAGTTCATTGGAATAATGCTGATCCTATTTGTGTGTTATATGATGATGTAGCAGAACTTGTAGGGCTCCTGTGATAGACTTGGGCTGTATGTGTTCTAATTGTAAACTTGATGCTGATCACATTTACAAATGTATGTTATATGATGTAGTAGATTACTTCCTGCTGTTATTCGAAATATTGTGTCTGTTTTCTGTATTTGCATATTGAAATATGAAGAACATGATCTTGACAGTAGGGTCCCACAAACTAGAACAACACATTTGGGACCCACTTACCAGAATTTGACAATTGGGGTGCATTAAAAAAAGAGAAACAAGGGATACATCCCAAACATAAAAAGGCTATAATATTGGGCTAGGCCCATGAAGTCGACCCAAATATTAACAGGAAAAAAATATATAGAAATGCTGAATTGTTGGGCCAGGCCCATGTAGAACAGCCAATTGGACCGGGCTAATTCTTGTCAATGACCTTTTCATTTGGTCGCAATTTTTCCACATCAGCTTGCCACATTGGATCCTACGTGGCGTGGGCAGACAGGTAGCAACCAAAACAGAAGGTCGTATGATTAATGACCTTTTTTTGGTCGTAAACGTCTTTGACCATTCCAGAAGAAAGGTCTTTAATTTCAGTTTACAACGGACAGCTTTTGACCATCTGTTTTTGGTTACAAAAAGGTCACAGATGGAAAACAATGACCATTCAGTGACCAATAGTCAAGGTCACAAGTTGACATATTTCTTGTAGTGGCTTCTTGAAGCCGCCGACGACCGTCGAAAGGTCGAAGTCTATCCTCGAGCCGGCCATTGCCGCAATGTCCCGGAAGGACACACACCCAGAGCACTGAAGTGCATCCGTCAGATGCAGCGAGAAGAAGTGGCGGAGCAAGGCCACGGAGGGGGCGATGCCCACCATAGCTTCGCAGACGAAGGCAAAAACAGCGAGGAGGACGATAGATTGAGGATCAAGGTGCAGCGCGCTAATCTGGTAATGCGAGAGCACCGCGTTGAAGAAATTGGAAAAGGGGGGAATCAAGCCCGCCCAGAGGGCGTGAAGATGGAGGGGGGGCTCGGTGACTGTCTTGTCGATTTCGGGGCAGGAAGCACGCCAACCCACCATCGCCCCCGACACAGTGAAATCGGCAGTGAGCGTCGGGCGCACCTTGTCCATCATCTCGTCGTTGATCACCACCGACCGCTCGATGGCGGGACCGAAGGCTGGCGGTGAAGGGGCCGAGGTACGAGACTCCTCCCTCCCTTCCTTCTTGCAACAGGATAACATGGTGGCGAGGGGAGTTGGTGCCGAATCAGAGTAGGGGGAAGGACCAAGAAGACGAAGAAGCCGCCGGGCACGTTACCAACACAGGAGGAGTTGTGTAAGCAACGGTGGCCGTTAGACTGGGCAAAAATCGAGGCTGCGTGGGGAAGTGGAGACGCCCACGTACCATCAATCGCCACGCGTCAATCAAGGACGCGGGCTTTTGGGGCCCAAGGCGCTCCGCACTTGACCCTTGGCTTCGCCGCGAAGCCAAGCCTGAGCGTGCCTTTGGCCCGAGGGCTACTGTCGGCGTTCTGGGTACGGGGTACCCAGAATTGCCTGCCTGCGGCCGGGAGCGTGGCTCGTCCAGCGGCCTGATACGGCCCAACCTAGCCTCGCGAGGCGGGCGACGCAAGACCTCCCCTGGGACTGCCTGACTAGGCTAGCTCCCGAGGAGCGGAGATATCAAGGCAGGAGCACCTCACGAGGTCGTCGTGACGTGAGCCATGACGACCAAGGCCAGGCGGGCGCTAGCGGGTGCATGACGCCAGTTTCCTCTTTGGTGCTAAAGGGGCAGGCGCATGCGAGGAGTCCCGAGGCATCAGGTAAAGGTTTCCATATTGGTGCAACAAGACCAAGACCAGGAGGACGGTAGTGCGGAGGTCATCGCGGAGCCCATGGCGGCGTCACCACCAGAGCCTTTGGCAGGCGAAGACCACCTTTTGTCAGGATAGCTTGTACTAGCTGACGCCTTCAAACTTGGCCGTTGTGGGATCCCTTCCCACTCAATAATTGGGAGCAGGACCTGTGCCACTATAAATAGGACTAACCACCACCATAGGAGAGGGAGATGGAGAAGACCTGGTGTCGGGGGAAACTGTCCACCACGAACACCTATGGGACCGGAGCCCCTTGTCTGTGCGGTACGAGGGCGGAGGGAGCACAAAGAGCAGATCGAAGCACACACGCGGGCAGTTTTACCCAGGTTCGGGCCGCACGGATGCGTAAAACCCTACTCCTGCCTTGGTTGTATTGAGTTGGGCGCTCGGAGCTTGAAGAAGCAGCTACACGAGCGTGAGAATGATCTAGGTTTCCCACCTCCTCCACGTTGTGCATGGGCCTCCTTTTATAGTGCAAGGGGTCACCGACAGGTGTCAACGTAGGAGAAAGGGGTAAAAATGTAAAAGATGTGGTAGTTGGAACAGTGCGGGAACAGTGGAGCTACAGTACAGAACAGTGGCCTATACCTACTTTAACAGTGGGGGACAAGGGCATTTAATGCCCGTCGCCGTCGACCCCAAAAGCTCCCGCCGTTGCGTCTCCGTCTGCCACGGCGATGGATCCACTGCCGTGGAGTGCCACCGTGTCCCCCAGGCTGCACAGCCATCCGCCACGCGTCCCTGGAGTGGCCCCAGGGCGACGCGTGGGCTGATGAGCTGGAGCGCGGGCACACAGCGCACCTCCCCCGGCAAGCACCTTGCCGGGCACCTCCCCCGGCAAGCACCTTGCCGGGGATCTCGACCTTGCCGGGCCCGGAAGCTTGCCGCTCCCTGAGCCCTTGCTGGGTCTTCTAAGATAAAATCTTCTGTTCGTCCTGTCAAGCTCCTCTTGCCAGGGCCTCGTGCTAGTTAAGCAATCTTGAGCCTGGGACGGCCTTCCCGGCAAGCTCCTCTTGCCGGGGTCTTGGTCTTCTGTCTTGTATACTTTGTCTTTGAATGGTTAGATAAGGAGCAGGAAGGTCTCCGGCGAGCCAGCAGTAAACCTTGCCGCGGGAAGCTGCAACTGCCCGTGCACAAGTTGGGGTACTGAGGTACCCCTACCTTAGTACACCGACAGGAGCCCCCGGGCCTGGGCCACACACGGTGCCGAGCGCTGTTGGGCCAGGCCCAAAACAGTGCACGGGCACCCGCGGCCCGCGGCGCGCCGAATCCACTTCCCTATCCGCCGCACCCCACGGTAACGGCACGCGTCGATTGCGGCGCCGTGGGATGGGACGTGCCCACGATTTCTTTAATGGGAAGGGCGAAACGCCCCCCACTCCCCCATAAAAGCAGAGAGAGCGGCGCGGTTCCCCTCCCTGCGCACTCATTACCATCGTCTTCTTCCTCAGATCCCTCTGCTCTTTGCCTCTACTCCTCCGCCACCACCAAGCTCTTCGCCCCCTTCCTTCCACCGCGTCCGCCATGGCCCCAAAGACCGACAAGGCGAAGGCGGAGAAGTCCAAGCGGGAGAAGTCAGATCAGGCGGCGAAGCTCGCCGCGTACCGGAAGGAGCACATCGTCTTCTCGCCGAGGCTCGGCGTGCGGGAACTCTGGAGCAAATATTATTGGTTCTGGGCCAAGGAGACCCCAGCGCACCCCCGCACGCGCGTCTACCCGGCCGTCGCCAAGGACCACTACCCCGGCGGGTATTACTTTTTCGCAGCCTTCTTCCACTGCGGTCTGTGCCCTCCCTTCTCAAACTTTTTCTGCGATATCATGAATACTTATGGCCTCCACCTCCTCGACTTCACTCCCAACGCCATCCTCACCATGTCCGTTTTCGCACACATGTGCGAAAACTTCGTAGGAATCCAGCCCAACGTAGCTCTCTTTAGGCACTTTTTCATCCCCAGAGTAGAGGCCGACGCCCCCCTCTCCGGAGGAATCTCTTGGGTGTTCAGGCTGAATAAGAAACCTAGATCATTCTCACGCTCGTGTAGCTGCTTCTTCAAGCTCCGAGCGCCCAACTCAATACACAACCAAGCAGGAGTAGGGTTTTACGCATCCGTACGAACACCTATGGGACCGGAGCCCCTTGTCTGTGCGGTACGAGGGCGGAGGGAGCACGAAGAGCAGATCGAGGCAGACGCACGGGCAGTTTTACCCAGGTTCGGGCCGCACGGATGCGTAAAACCCTACTCCTGCTTGGTTGTGTATTGAGTTGGGCGCTCGGAGCTTGAAGAAGCAGCTACACGAGCGTGAGAATGATCTAGGTTTCGAACCCCCTCCACGTTGTGCATGGGCCTCCTTTTATAGTGCAAGGGGTCACCGACAGGTGTCAACGTAGGAGAAAGGGGTAAAAATGTAAAAGATGTGGTAGTTGGAACAGTGCGGGAACAGTGGAGCTACAGTGCAGAACAGTGGTCTATACCTACTCTGACAGTGGGGGACAAGGGCATTTAATGCCCGTCGCCGTCGACCCCAAAAGCTCCCGCCGTTGCGTCTCCGTCTGCCACGGCGATGGATCCACTGCCGTGGAGTGCCACCGTGTCCCCCAGGCTGCACAGCCATCCGCCACGCGTCCCTGGAGTGGCCCCAGGGCGACGCGTGGGCTGATGAGCTGGAGCGCGGGCACACAGCGCACCTCCCCCGGCAAGCACCTTGCCGGGGATCTCGACCTTGCCGGGCCCGGAAGCTTGCCGCTCCCCGAGCCCTTGCTGGGTCTTCTAAGATAAAATCTTCTGTTCGTCCTGACAAGCTCCTCTTGCCAGGGCCTCGTGCTAGTTAAGCAATCTTGAGCCTGGGACGGCCTTCCCGGCAAGCTCCTCTTGCCGGGGTCTTGGTCTTCTGTCTTGTATACTTTGTTTTTGAATGGTTAGATAAGGAGCAGGAAGGTCTCCGGCGAGCCAGCAGTAAACCTTGCCGCGGGAGGCTGCAACTGCCCGTGCACAAGTTGGGGTACTGAGGCACCCCTACCTTAGTACACCGACAAGGTCCTTGGCGCCCCACCCATGTATGGATACAATAGGGTGTTAGGCCAACTCTCGCGAAGAAACGGTGATCAAAGAAAATACAAAAATCAACCTAGAGTCCGAATTGATCGAGACTCTCAAAGCAAGTGAGAACAAGCACCGATTTCGTCGTTTTCATAGGCGTTGGAAAGCTATTGGGGAATTGAGGTGATAGGACTTCTAGTTTTTACGATCTGGAGGATTTTACATACGTGCACACACAGGATCACGTGCGCGGAAAATTTTGAGACCAAAAAGGGTCGTCTTGGCCCTCAAAAATGGCCTGCAGGATTGGAAAAAATGAAAGTTACCGCAATTACAGCTCAAATTTTTATGAGCCGGCATATCACTTTGGTGTTCAGGTCCTTGGCGCCCCACCCATGTATGGATACAATAGGGTGCTAGGCCAACTCTCGCGAAAAACGGTGATCAAAGAAAATAAAAAAATCAACCTAGAGTCCGAATTGATCGAGACTCTCAAAGCAAGTGAGAACAAGCACCGATTTCGTCGTTTTCATAGGCGTTGGAAAGCTATTGGGGAATTGAGGTGATAGGACTTCTAGTTTTTATGATCTGGAGGATTTTACATACGTGCACACACAGGATCACGTGCGTGGAAAATTCTGAGCCCAAAAAGGGTCGTCTTGGCCCTCAAAAATGGCCTGCAGGATTGGAAAAAATGAAAGTTATCGCAATTACAGCTCAAATTTTGATGAGCTGGCATATCACTTTGGTGTTTAGGTCCTGGGCGCCCCACCCATGTATGGATACAATAGGGTGTTAGGCCAACTCTCGCGAAGAAACGGTGATCAAAGAAAATACAAAAATCAACCTAGAGTCCGAATTGATCGAGACTCTCAAAGCAAGTGAGAACAAGCTCCGATTTCGTCATTTTCATAGGCGTTGGAAAGCTATTGGGGAATTGAGGTGATAGGACTTCTAGTTTTTACGATCTGGAGGATTTTACATACGTGCACACGTAGGATCACGTGCGCGGAAAATTTTGAGCCCAAAAAGGGTCGTCTTGGCCCTCAAAAATGGCCTGCAGGATTGGAAAAAATGAAAGTTATCGCAATTACAGCTCAAATTTTGATGAGCCGGCATATCACTTTGGTGTTCAGGTCTGTCGGTGTACTAAGGTAGGGGTACCTCAGTACCCCAACTTGTGCACGGGCAGTTGCAGCTTCCCGCGGCAAGGTTTACTGCTGGCTCGCCGGAGACCTTCCTGCTCCTTATCTAACCATTCAAAGACAAAGTATACAAGACAGAAGACCAAGACCCCGGCAAGAGGAGCTTGCCGGGAAGGCCGTCCCAGGCTCAAGATTGCTTAACTAGCACGAGGCCCTGGCAAGAGGAGCTTGTCAGGACGAATAGAAGATTCTATCTTAGAAGACCCGGCAAGGGCTCGGGGAGCGGCAAGCTTCCGGGCCCGGCAAGGTCGAGATCCCCGGCAAGGTGCTTGCCGGGGGAGGTGCGCTGTGTGCCCGCGCTCCAGCTCATCAGCCCACGCGTCGCCCTGGGGCCACTCCAGGGACGCGTGGCGGATGGCTGTGCAGCCTGGGGGACACGGTGGCACTCCACGGCAGTGGATCCATCGCCGTGGCAGACGGAGACGCAACGGCGGGAGCTTTTGGGGTCGACGGCGACGGGCATTAAATGCCCTTGTCCCCCACTGTTAAAGTAGGTATAGGCCACTGTTCTGTACTGTAGCTCCACTGTTCCCGCACTATTACAACTACCACATCTTTTACATTTTTACCCCTTTCTCCTACGTTGACACCTGTCGGTGACCCCTTGCACTATAAAAGGAGGCCCATGCACAACGTGGAGGGGGTTCGAAACCTAGATCATTCTCACGCTCGTGTAGCTGCTTCTTCAAGCTCCGAGCGCCCAACTCAATACACAACCAAGCAGGAGTAGGGTTTTACGCATCCGTGCGGCCCGAACCTGGGTAAAACTGCTCGTGCGTCTGCCTCGATCTGCTCTTCGTGCTCCCTCCGCCCTCGTACCGCACAGACAAGGGGCTCCGGTCCCATAGGTGTTCGTGGTGGACAGTTTCCCCCGACATCTTAAACAAAATCAAGCGTCAGCAACAATCGAGATATAAAAATCAAGAAGGAGTAAGGTCTCGGGTCCTTACTCTTGGTCCTCCTCGTCGTCCTCGCTCAGCGCGGAGAAGTCGAACTCCACGGTGGGCGCGTCGGCGCGAGGAGCGGAGGATGAAGGTTCCCTCGCGCGTTTCGGAGCCACCGGGGCTGGGGGCTGCGTAGGCCCAGCCCCTGTGGTGGCCGGCGCCCGAGAAGGGGGCGGAGCAGCTGCTCCGCTCCGAGAAGATCCTTGCCGGCTCGGTGCCGGCCTGCGGGACGCCTCTGCCGTGGCCGGCACGCCGGCCGCCCTTGGCACGGCTTGGCTCGGCCGGGGAGCTGCCCGGCGAGCTGGCTGTTGCCGGGGCGCTCGCGTCTGCTCTCCCGTCGCCGCCTTGCGGAGACGCTTCAACGGGGACTGCTTCGGGCTTGCCGGGGGCGGGGAGCTCTCCGACGAGGAGAGGTCGTCGGCGTACAACTCTGTCGATCCGCCGGAGCCTTCGGCCTCCTCCTCCTCCTCCTCCTCTGCCTCGGCCGGCTCGCTGGGCCCAGCATCTGACGATGCGGCCCTCTTCCCCTTGGCGCCTCCGCCCCTCGCGGCGCCTCTGCTTCCTCCGGCGGTGCCCTCCATTGCCGCGGCCTCCGTCGCGATCCCACTGATCCCAGAGTGCCTCAGCGAGGGGATCACGGCGAGCGCGTCGGGAGGGAGCTCTAGCAGCTTGCGAATCTCCTCATTGTCCGCCTGGCTGGCGGCATCCGCGGCTTCCGCCTCCGCGGGTGTGTATCCAAAGTTTCCCGCCGCCGAGGCTGCGGCGACTTCTTCAGCGCGAGAAGCTATGTAAGCAATCTCTTGGTCGGTGGTGGCCCGCGTGTGCAGCTTGAGATCGTCCTTCTTCTCCAACACCTCCACAAGGCGGTCGTAGAACTCGAGGACGTCGATGGGCTTGGGCGCAATCCACGTGCGCTCCACTCCATGAGAGTCGCACGCGGGCATCATAGCGACAAGGCGATCCCGGGCGCTGCTGGCGCAGAGCGGCACCACTCCCCGGGGAGCTCGGAAGTACTAGCCGCAGGCCCCGCCGTCCCCGGCAAGGCAAAACTCTCCGGCGAGGGAGAGCGCTCCGCCAAGGGCGGGTACTCCGCCAAGGCAGAGTACCCCGCCAAGGGCGAGCAGCCCGGCGAGGACGGCCACTCCGCCAGGGCCGAGCTCCCCGGCAAGGGAGCCCGCCGCAGAGGACGTCCGCCACGGTACGTTCTGTACTTGGTTTTCTTGACTTTGCTTCTTTTTGGATCTTTGCTTGATTTTGAACTTCTTTTTCTTCTTCTCTTAGATCTTCCTCCTCCTCCTCCCGCACCGATGGAGACCGAGGTCATCAATATCGAGGATGAGGAGGGCGCGCAGGGCGGCGGCGATGACGCTCCCGTCGTCGTGGAGATGGCCGAGGCCACCGCGGAGACGGCCGAAACCACCGAGCCGGCCGTGCAGGAGTCCGCTCCGGCTGCCGATGCAGCGGCCGGGGAGGGGGACGGCGACCGCACCGCCAACCCGGAGGTGGCGGGAGCATCAGATGCTGCACCGGCCGCCGGTCCCTCCGCCGGCGAGGAGCCAGCTGGTTACTATCTTCGTGCCCCCAATGGCATCTTTATCCAAGTGCCTTGGGGGTCTTCATCAAGAGCTCCCGCGGAGGGCGAGGCGTTTGACGGAGAAGTCCTCGCCTCCGCGGGTCTGACAGTCGTCGAGGCGCCCGGCGAAGGAGATGGGCCCGAGGAGGAGAAGCTTCTCCACCGACTCCTGGCCCTTTACCGGGCCAGGCAGGCGAAGCTCGCCTCCCGGGAAGCGCTTGCCGCCAAGGCCGCCGCCGAAATGGAGAAGCGTGCGGCGGAGCTCAGCGCTGCCCACAAGGCGGGCCTCCGCGAGGTGGCGGAGGCGCGCGAGCGCCTTGCCGGCGAATATGAAGAATGGGTGCTGGAGAAGGCCGAGGCTGAGGAACAGCAACGGCTCGCCGGGGTGGAGATGTCCCGGCGAGAGGGAGAGCTCGCGCAGCGGAAGGTGGATCTCGACTCCCACGAGGAGGACCTTGCCGCTCGCGAGGCTGCTCTTGGCGGGGAGCTGAAGGAGGCGAAAGCCGCTGCTGCTGCCGCGGAAGACGCCAAGAAAGAGCTCGCCGCCAAGGTCATCCAGTTGGAGAAGGCGATGAAGGTGAGCGCCGAGAAGGTTGCCGCGCTCATTACTGAGCGCGAGAAGGACGCCCACACCAACGCGGAGCTCCAAGTAAGCTTATCAAAGAAGGGCGACGAGTTGAAGGCCGCCAAGGATTCCATCGAAGACTTGGAGCTGAAGGTCTCAACTCTGAGGGATTCAATTGACGCCGCCAAGCTCCGAGAAGACAAGCTGAAGGAGGAGCTCCGGAAGGAGCGGACTTTGGTGGATAGCGTCAACAAGGCGTCTGAGCTATTCCAGCAGACCATCGAGGCGTGGACCGAAGAGCTGGCTTCTTCTGCGTCCAACATTGACCAGGAGTTGCTTGCTTTGAAGGCCGAGCATCTTATCTACTCGCCGGATCCAGATCTCCCGCACAGCGCCAAGCTCAGCCTCTTCTTCAGAGGCGTCGCTCCGGCCCTTGCAGGTCTCCGGAACCGCATCCCCGCGCAGCTGGCCGAGGAGTCGCGCCGTCTCTGCGCGGGAACTCTGGAGCGGGTCTTGACGAAGATTGTGTTCCGCAACCCGGGGATCAACCTGACGAACGTTCTTCGCAGCTTGCCGGAGGATGCGAACACGGAGGCCCTGAAGGAGCAGGTCAGCCATATCATCGCCAAGGTGGCGAAGCTTAGCAGGAAGGAGGGCGACCGCATAGACTAGGGCCCCATCTATCTTTATCTTTTTGTTGCTGCATGTTATGTTATGAACTCATTAGTCCATTGCGACAAGTTATCCTTGTAAGATATTTGCTTTACTTAAATCAATCAGTGCAATGTTATCTTCCTTGTTCCAATCTTTGACTTTGTATGTTTTTCACCCTACGCTCCCGGGGAGCTTGCCGGCAAGGGGCCCTTGCCGCGAGCGCTGAGTGCTGGACTCTGAGCAGCCTGCTGGCCAAGGTCCTCGCCGGCAAGCAACCTTGCCGCAGCAGGTCGCAACGCACTTAGCTTGCTGAGTGTACTCGGAAACGAGGTAAGGGCGCGACACTTGTCGCAGCTCACTTAAATCGTTGAGTGAACTCGAAAACAAGATAAGGGTGCGGCAAGCCACGGGTAGGTTCCTCCGCGCACAGGTTTTCCATACAAAGTGTGATCGTTCAAGGAAGACAACCAAAATTTAAAATTTGAACTGGTTAAATTCTAACAACTTATCTTTCATAAGCTGCTTGCTCATGTTGTTTGCTTTCCGGTAAGGCTCTTCTTACTTGAACGGCACTTAGTTCCTCCTCCACCTCCTTCCCCCCCCGGCAAACTTGTGCGCGAGGAACGTTCCTTCTGCTTAAGAGAAAAAAGGAAAAGGAGAGGGAAACAAGCATATCGCCTTTCGGCGTAATAGTGCTTACCGAGTGTCTAAGTGTTGCATCAAATGCCAAATAAAACACGCAAATAGCAAAGAGAAGCATGCGAAAGGCAATCGATGCGAAAACACGAAATCTTTACTGATGCACGGGGTCTGCGCCCGGCTTTGTACAAAGGGTTACATGCAACAGCGGCAAGGCTTGTACAAAAGGTGGTTGCCGGAGCGGATCACGGCAACCGCGCCTTAGGGGTGAAACTTGCGAAGATGCTCTATGTTCCAGGAGTTGCTCACCGGTAAGCCTTCTTCGGTCTCGAGGCGGACAGCGCCGGGCCTCGTAACTTGTCTCACCCGATAAGGGCCTTCCCACTTCGGCGTCAACTTGTTGGAATTCTTGGCGGACTGAACACGCCGAAGAACAAGGTCGCCTTCCTCGAGACTCCTGGCCTTGACTTTGCGGCTATGGTAGCGGCGCAAAGCTTGCTGGTATCGAGCAGCTCGTACAGCAGCCTGGAGACGTCCCTCCTCAAGGAGCAATGCGTCATCTTGCCGCAGTTGCTCTTGCTCGAGCTCATCATAAGCGAGCACTCGAGGAGATCCGTATACGAGTTCCGTGGGGATAACTGCTTCTGCCCCGTAGACTAGGGCAAAACTGTCCACCACGAACACCTATGGGACCGGAGCCCCTTGTCTGTGCGGTACGAGGGCGGAGGGAGCACGAAGAGCAGATCGAGGCAGACACGCGGGCAGTTTTACCCAGGTTCGGGCCGCACGGATGCGTAAAACCCTACTCCTGCTTGGTTGTGTATTGAGTTGGGCGCTCGGAGCTTGAAGAAGCAGCTACACGAGCGTGAGAATGATCTAGGTTTCGAACCGAACTGAACCGAACCCCCCCCACGTTGTGCATGGGCCTCCTTTTATAGTGCAAGGGGTCACCGACAGGTGTCAACGTAGGAGAAAGGGGTAAAAATGTAAAATAGGTGGTAGTTGGAATAGTGCGGGAACAGTGGAGCTACAGTGCAGAACAGTGGTCTATACCTACTTTGACAGTGGGGGACAAGGGCATTTAATGCCCGTCGCCGTCGACCCCAAAAGCTCCCGCCGTTGCGTCTCCGTCTGCCACGGCGATGGATCTACTGCCGTGGAGTGCCACCGTGTCCCCCAGGCTGCACAGCCATCCGCCACGCGTCCCTGGAGTGGCCCCAGGGCGACGCGTGGGCCGATGAGCTGGAGCGCGGGCACACAGCGCACCTCCCCCGGCAAGCACCTTGCCGGGGATCTCGACCTTGCCGGGCCCGGAAGCTTGCCGCTCCCCGAGCCCTTGCTGGGTCTTCTAAGATAAAATCTTCTGTTCGTCCTGACAAGCTCCTCTTGCCAGGGCCTCGTGCTAGTTAAGCAATCTTGAGCCTGGGACGGCCTTCCCGGCAAGCTCCTCTTGCCGGGGTCTTGGTCTTCTGTCTTGTATACTTTGTTTTTGGATGGTTAGATAAGGAGCAGGAAGGTCTCCGGCGAGCCAGCAGTAAACCTTGCCGCGGGAAGCTGCAACTGCCCGTGCACAAGTTGGGGTACTGAGGTACCCCTACCTTAGTACACCGACAGGAGCCCCCGGGCCTGGGCCACACACGGTGCCGAGCGCTGTTGGGCCAGGCCCAAAACAGTGCACGGGCACCCGCGGCCCGCGGCGCGCCGAATCCACTTCCCTATCCGCCGCACCCCACGGTAACGGCACGCGTCGATTGCGGCGCCGTGGGATGGGACGTGCCCACGATTTCTTTAATGGGAAGGGCGAAACGCCCCCCACTCCCCCATAAAAGCAGAGAGAGCGGCGCGGTTCCCCTCCCTGCGCACTCATTACCATCGTCTTCTTCCTCAGATCCCTCTGCTCTTTGCCTCTACTCCTCCGCCACCACCAAGCTCTTCGCCCCCTTCCTTCCACCGCGTCCGCCATGGCCCCAAAGACCGACAAGGCGAAGGCGGAGAAGTCCAAGCGGGAGAAGTCAGATCAGGCGGCGAAGCTCGCCGCGTACCGGAAGGAGCACATCGTCTTCTCGCCGAGGCTCGGCGTGCGGGAGCTCTGGAGCAAATATTATTGGTTCTGGTCCAAGGAGACTCCAGCGCACCCCCGCACGCGCGTCTACCCGGCCGTCGCCAAGGACCACTACCCCGGCGGGTATTACTTTTTCGCAGCCTTCTTCCACTGCGGTCTGTGCCCTCCCTTCTCAAACTTTTTCTGCGATATCATGAACACTTATGGCCTCCACCTCCTCGACTTCACTCCCAACGCCATCCTCACCATGTCCGTTTTCGCACACATGTGCGAAAACTTCGTAGGAATCCAGCCCAACGTAGCTCTCTTTAGGCACTTTTTCATCCCCAGAGTAGAGGCCGACGCCCCCCTCTCCGGAGGAATCTCTTGGGTGTTCAGGCTGAATAAGAAACCTGCCTACTTGCCGGGGGAGCTCCGCGGCAAGTGGGAAGAGTGGCGTGCGGAGTGGTGCTGGGTCGTCGAGGAGCGGCCGCAACACTTCACCGCGCCGCGCACATCGCCCATCGTGCGCGGCAGGGATTGGAGTAACTTCGATTCCGACGACTCCAAGCTGGATATTGCTCTCGTCAGGATCATGCGTCTTCGTTTGGCGCCGCTGTCTGTCGCTGAAGTGGGCAAGGACTTTCTTCGTCGCCGGATCGCCCCCCTCCAAGACCGGAAGAGGCCGGCGTGGCAATATGGCGGCCCGGCAGACATCATGAGGCTGCGCCCCGGCCTCAATTTTAACTTCACAACACTCGAGCTGCGGGGTATGGTCAGGGAACTTTTCAAGTTCGACCCGGCACACCCCGAGTACTTCCGCGCTCCCCGGGGAGTGGTGCCGCTCTGCGCCAGCAGCGCCCGGGATCGCCTTGTCGCTATGATGCCCGCGTGCGACTCGCATGGAGTGGAGCGCACGTGGATTGCGCCCAAGCCCATCGACGTCCTCGAGTTCTACGACCGCCTTGTGGAGGTGTTGGAGAAGAAGGACGATCTCAAGCTGCACACGCGGGCCACCACCGACCAAGAGATTGCTTACATAGCTTCTCGCGCTGAAGAAGTCGCCGCAGCCGCAGCGGCGGGGAACTTTGGATACACACCCGCGGAGGCGGAGGCCGCGGATGCCGCCAGCCAGGCGGACAATGAGGAGATTCGCAGGCTGCTAGAGCTCCCTCCCGACGCGCTCGCCGTGATCCCCTCGCTGAGGCACTCCGGGATCAGTGGGATCGCGACGGAGGCCGCGGCAATGGAGGGAACCGCCGGAGGAAGCAGAGGCGCCGCGAGGGGCGGAGGCGCCAAGGGGAAGAGGGCCGCATCGTCGGATGCTGGGCCCAGCGAGCCGGCCGAGGCAGAGGAGGAGGAGGAGGAGGAGGCCGAAGGCTCCGGCGGATCGACAGAGTTGTACGCCGACGACCTCTCCTCGTCGGAGAGCTCCCCGCCCCCGGCAAGCCCGAAGCAGTCCCCGTTGAAGCGTCTCCGCAAGGCGGCGACGGGAGAGCAGACGCGAGCGCCCCGGCAACAGCCAGCTCGCCGGGCAGCTCCCCGGCCGAGCCAAGCCGCGCCAAGGGCGGCCGGCGTGCCGGCCACGGCAGAGGCGTCCCGCAGGCCGGCACCGAGCCGGCAAGGATCTTCTCGGAGCGGAGCAGCTGCTCCGCCCCCTTCTCGGGCGCCGGCCACCACAGGGGCTGGGCCTACGCAGCCCCCAGCCCCGGTGGCTCCGAAACGCGCGAGGGAACCTTCATCCTCCGCTCCTCGCGCCGACGCGCCCACCGTGGAGTTCGACTTCTCCGCGCTGAGCGAGGACGACGAGGAGGACCAAGAGTAAGGACCCGAGACCTTACTCCTTCTTGATTTTTATATCTCGATTGTTGCTGACGCTTGATTTTGTTCGTTGCTTGTGATTGCAGGACCTTGGAGCAGCGCGCGAAGAGGGTCAAGGTGCCCACAGTTGAGGTCGGGGAAGACCCATCCGTCGCGGAAGCAGGGATCGCGGCGGAGCCGATCTTGCCGGACCTGAGTGCCGCTCCGGGGAGCAGCCCCCAGCGCAGCCCCCAGCGTAAGTTAGAGTTTTACTGTTTTTGCTCGTCGGGGCGCGCTTAGGGCTTTGATCTCTGAATGTCTTGGTTCTTCTATCTTCTCTTGTGCAGAGGTGGAGCCGCAGCGGGGAGAGCGCCCGGAGGCCGTTACCGAGGAGCCGCAGGCCCCGCCGTCCCCGGCAAGGCAAAACTCTCCGGCGAGGGAGAGCGCTCCGCCAAGGGCGGGTACTCCGCCAAGGCAGAGTACCCCGCCAAGGGCGAGCAGCCCGGCGAGGACGGCCACTCCGCCAGGGCCGAGCTCCCCGGCAAGGGAGCCCGCCGCAGAGGACGTCCGCCAAGGTACGTTCTGTACTTGGTTTTCTTGACTTTGCTTCTTTTTGGATCTTTGCTTGATTTTGAACTTCTTTTTCTTCTTTTCTTAGATCTTCCTCCTCCTCCTCCCGCACCGATGGAGACCGAGGTCATCGATATTGAGGATGAGGAGGGCGCGCAGGGCGGCGGCGATGATGTTCCCGTCGTCGTGGAGATGGCCGAGGCCACCGCGGAGACGGCCGAAACCACCGAGCCGGCCGTGCAGGAGACCGCTCCGGCTGCCGATGCAGCGGCCGGGGAGGGGGACGGCGACCGCACCGCCAACCCGGAGGTGGCGGGAGCATCAGATGCTGCACCGGCCGCCGGTCCCTCCGCCGGCGAGGAGCCAGCTGGTTACTATCTTCGTGCCCCCAATGGCATCTTTATCCAAGTGCCTTGGGGGTCTTCATCAAGAGCTCCCGCGGAGGGCGAGGCGTTTGACGGGGAAGTCCTCGCCTCCGCGGGTCTGACAGTCGTCGAAGCGCCCGGCGAAGGAGATGGGCCCGAGGAGGAGAAGCTTCTCCACCGACTCCTGGCCCTTTACCGGGCCAGGCAGGCGAAGCTCGCGTCCCGGGAAGCGCTTGCCGCCAAGGCCGCCGCCGAAATGGAGAAGCGTGCGGCGGAGCTCAGCGCCGCCCACAAGGCGGGCCTCCGCGAGGTGGCGGAGGCGCGCGAGCGCCTTGCCGGCGAATATGAAGAATGGGTGCTGGAGAAGGCCGAGGCTGAGGAACAGCAACGGCTCGCCGGGGTGGAGATGTCCCGGCGAGAGGGAGAGCTCACGCAGCGGAAGGTGGATCTCGACTCCCACGAGGAGGACCTTGCCGCTCGCGAGGCTGCTCTTGGCGGGGAGCTGAAGGAGGCGAAAGCCGCTGCTGCTGCCGCGGAAGACGCCAAGAAGGAGCTCGCCGCCAAGATCATCCAGTTGGAGAAGGCGATGAAGGTGAGCGCCGAGAAGGTTGCCGCGCTCATCACTGAGCGCGAGAAGGACGCCCACACCAACGCGGAGCTCCAAGTAAGCTTATCAAAGAAGGGCGACGAGTTGAAGGCCGCCAAGGATTCCATCGAAGACTTGGAGCTGAAGGTCTCAACTCTGAGGGATTCAATTGACGCCGCCAAGCTTCGAGAAGACAAGCTGAAGGAGGAGCTCCGGAAGGAGCGGACTTTGGTGGATAGCGTCAACAAGGCGTCTGAGCTATTCCGGCAGACCATCGAGGCGTGGACCGAAGAGCTGGCTTCTTCTGCGTCCAACATTGACCAGGAGTTGCTTGCTTTGAAGGCCGAGCATCTTATCTACTCGCCGGATCCAGATCTCCCGCACAGCGCCAAGCTCAGCCTCTTCTTCAGAGGCGTCGCTCCGGCCCTTGCAGGTCTCCGGAACCGCATCCCCGCGCAGCTGGCCGAGGAGTCGCGCCGTCTCTGCGCGGGAACTCTGGAGCGGGTCTTGACGAAGATTGTGTTCCGCAACCCGGGGATCAACCTCACGAACGTTCTTCGCAGCTTGCCGGAGGATGCGAACACGGAGGCCCTGAAGGAGCAGGTCAGCCACATCATCGCCAAGGTGGCAAAGCTTGGCAGGAAGGAGGGCGACCGCGTAGACTAGGGCCCCATCTATCTTTATCTTTTTGTTGCTGCATGTTATGTTATGAACTCATTAGTCCATTGCGACAAGTTATCTTTGTAAGATATTTGCTTTACTTTGATCAATCAGTGCAATGTTATCTTCCTTGTTCCAATCTTTGACTTTGTATGTTTTTCACCCTACGCTCCCGGGGAGCTTGCCGGCAAGGGGCCCTTGCCGCGAGCGCTGAGTGCTGGACTCTGAGCAGCCTGCTGGCCAAGGTCCTCGCCGGCAAGCAACCTTGCCGCAGCAGGTCGCAACGCACTTAGCTTGCTCTGCCAAAGCTCGGCTCTGTATGGTTGAAGTACTTTCAAACTTGAGTCCAAAGCTTGATAGTTCTAGTGCCCACTCGACAATCCTGCCTGTTGCCTCTGGATTGTGCAATATCCTCTTCAACGGAAAGCGAGTGACCACTGTTATCTCATGGGCTTGGAAGTAGTGGCGCAGCTTCCTCGAGGCCATGAGGAGGCCGAAAAGCAATTTTTGCACACCAGAGTACCTTGATCTAGCCCCCTGGAGAAGGGAACTTACAAAATACACTGGGCGCTGCACCATCTTCTTCCGCACCTCTCCTTGTTCCTGCGCAGAGTCTTCCTTGTCGGGGCCAGAGCTTGTCGGGACAGCCCCCTGCTTGTCGCTAGATTCGCTTGCCGGCGATGCTGACTCCTCGTCGGACTCCCTCTCCGCTACTAACGCAGCACTAACCACCTGGTTGGTTGCCGCTAAGTATAGCAACAACTTTTCCTGTGGTTTAGGTGCGACAAGTATAGGAGTGGAGGACAGGTACCGTTTCAAATCCTGCAACGCCGCCTCCGCTTCCGGAGTCCACTTCATGGGACCTGCCTTCTTCAAGATTTTGAAGAAAGGTAGGGCACGTTCTGCGGATTTTGAAATGAACCTACTGAGGGCAGCAACGCAACCTGCAAGCCTTCTGACATCCTTGACGCGCTTCGGGGCTTCTATCTGCTCGATGGCTTTGATCTTGTCGGGG
The DNA here is from genome assembly GCA_902687465.1 of Secale cereale. Classification (NCBI taxonomy): domain Eukaryota; kingdom Viridiplantae; phylum Streptophyta; class Magnoliopsida; order Poales; family Poaceae; genus Secale; species Secale cereale. Next base: position 771,814,091 of record LR738713.1, read on the forward strand.
TTGGCTTCAATCCCCCTTTGTGATACAAAGAACCCGAGAAGCTTGCCGGAGGGAACTCCAAAGACGCACTTCTCGGGGTTCAGCTTGAGCTGTATCTTGCGCAGGTTCTGAAACGTTTCTTCTAAGTCTTGAATCAGTGTTTCTTTGCTCTTGCTCTTCACCACGATGTCATCCATGTAGGCTTCTACATTCCTGTGGATCTGTGGCTCAAAAGCAGTGTACACTACCCTTGCAAAAGTTGAGCCTGCATTCTTCAGTCCAAATGGCATGCGGATAAAGCAGTATGTGCCACATGGAGTGATAAATGCAGTCTTCTCTTCATCTTCCTTGGCCATGAAAATCTGGTGATAGCCTGAGTATGCATCAAGAAAACAGAGTAGCTCACATCCGGCAGTGGAGTCAACGATCTGGTCAATGCGCGGCAAAGGGAAGGGATCCTTGGGACATGCTTTATTGACATCAGTGAAGTCTATACACAGTCTCCACTTCCCGTTGGCTTTGCGCACGACGACTGGGTTTGCCAACCACGTCGGATGGATCACACCTCTAACTAGGCCTGCTGCCTCTAGCTTCTTGATCTCTTCATTGATAAACTCTTGGCGCTCCACGGCTTGCTTCCTTACTTTTTGCTTGATAGGTCGCGCATGAGGGCAGACAGCAAGCTTGTGCTCAATCACCTTCCTGGGAACACCGGGGATGTCAGATGGTTGCCAAGCAAACACATCGACATTCGCCCGCAGGAAGGCGACGAGCGCGCTTTCCTATTTGCTGTCAAGGGTGGCACTGATGGTGAAGGTACCACCAGTGCCATCCTCCTTTGCGGACACCTTCTTGGTTGCCGGAGGAGCAGCCATTCCTTTCTTGCTCTTGCCGGTGGAGCCCGATGGAACGTCCTCGACGGCAGCGCAGCACTCCGAAGAGGTGCGGTTGCCGGAGTGGATCCCAGAGCACTTGCCGGACTTGGTCTTCGTCTTCTTCCCCCCGGGAGCTTCAGCGGCAAGAGTATCCTTCTCGGCCGCAGCTGCTGCATCCCGGTAGATCTTGTCGGCGCAAATAAGCGCATCTTTCTTGTCGCTGTGGACAGTGATGACGCTTATCGGCCCCGGCATCTTCAGCACGTTGTAGGCATAGTGGGAAGCTGCCATGAACTTGGCGAGGGCGGGACGGCCGAGTATTCCATTGTAAGGCAACGGAATATCAGCAACGTCAAAAGTGATGCGCTCAGTCCTGAAGTTGAGCTCCCCGCCAAAGGTCACCGGCAGAGTAATCTTTCCCTTGGGCTTGCTCCTTCCCGGGTTGATTCCTTGGAATGAACCGGTCTCTTCGAGCTCGCCGTCTTGAATCTGGAGTTTCTTGATCACAGCAGAGGAGATCAAGTTCAGCCCGGCCCCGCCGTCAACCAACATTTTGGTGACCTTGAGGTTGCGGATGGTGGGGGAAACCAGCATCGGCAAGTGCCCGACCGCCGTGGTGCGGTCAGGGTGATCCTCAAGGTCAAAAATGATGGGCGTGCTGGACCATTTGAGGAGCCTGCGCGACTCCACGGGCGGCTCCGCTGCATTCACCTCACGCACCCACTGTTTCAGCTGGCGGTGGGAGGTGTGCAGGGAGGCGCCACCGTCGACGCACAGGACCTCCGTGGCCTTCTGGAACTCCTGCTCGCTGTTCTCGTCGTCCTCCATGTCTTCATCATCGTCTTCGTCGTTGTCGCGGCCCCGGGGAGGTCGATCTCCTTGCCGCTGCTT
>LR738713.1:771821067-771847526 GCA_902687465.1 Secale cereale
CCAGCCCTCTTGTCGGATTGTCGCCGAGCTTCTCGGCGGCGCTCGATCGTGGTCCGAGCGTCTTCATCTCGCCGGTCGTCGAGGACCTGGCGCTGGTCCCGACGGGCCCGCGGGTCCGACGAGGCTGTGGAGCCGTCGTCGGGGTTGTTCCGGCGGGGCGGCGTCTTCTGCTTCTGCGGCGGGGAGTGCACGCTTGTCGCACCCCCGGCAGTCTTGTCGCCGATAGCCTTCGTCTTCTCGGCCTGCCGCGGCCGCGAGGCCGACGGCTGCTGCGGAGAGTCGTTGTTGGCGAAGTCTATCAGGCTCCGGATAGTGGCCCTCCATTCCTCGGCCTTGTCGGCCGCTGGAGGAAAATCGAGGAGCAGCTGCGCCCTTGCGAGCGCTTCTGCCGGAGTAGTGGGGAACGCGGGTGAGCGGTGCGAGGAGCGGGATACGCTCGGACTTCTAACAACGTTAGAAGGAGCGGGGTCCCGCGCCGGCGCCTTCGCTTTGCTTGTGCCCGGACGGGGGTCCGGGGCGTCCCGCGAACCTCCGGTATGGCCTTGTCCCAGCAAGCGGATACCACCTCCCGTGGTATGGCGCTGCGGGGTCGTCGTATGTTGCGATGGACGTGGCGCGTCCACGGAGACCGAGGTCCGGTCGTCCGTCCTGTTCTTGGATCTGGTGGCACCGTGAGTGTCCTCGCCGGCAACCACCCTTCCGACGGCGTCTCCCCCGCCCACCGTTGGCTCTGGTGGCGGCGGGTGAGACGCAGACGGGCCTCCGACCTCCGAAGGCTTCTTCTTCGGGGCCATAGAGTTGTTGCTGATGAAGTTGCTGATGAAGCTGGAGAGGTTGATGAAGATTGCGCCCGCGCGAACGCCGGATCAGGTTCGCACAACCTCGACGCCCCCTACCTGGCGCGCCAAAGATGTCGGGGGAAACTGTCCACCACGAACACCTATGGGACCGGAGCCCCTTGTCTGTGCGGTACGAGGGCGGAGGGAGCACAAAGAGCAGATCGAAGCACACACGCGGGCAGTTTTACCCAGGTTCGGGCCGCACGGATGCGTAAAACCCTACTCCTGCCTTGGTTGTATTGAGTTGGGCGCTCGGAGCTTGAAGAAGCAGCTACACGAGCGTGAGAATGATCTAGGTTTCCCACCTCCTCCACGTTGTGCATGGGCCTCCTTTTATAGTGCAAGGGGTCACCGACAGGTGTCAACGTAGGAGAAAGGGGTAAAAATGTAAAAGATGTGGTAGTTGGAACAGTGCGGGAACAGTGGAGCTACAGTACAGAACAGTGGCCTATACCTACTTTAACAGTGGGGGACAAGGGCATTTAATGCCCGTCGCCGTCGACCCCAAAAGCTCCCGCCGTTGCGTCTCCGTCTGCCACGGCGATGGATCCACTGCCGTGGAGTGCCACCGTGTCCCCCAGGCTGCACAGCCATCCGCCACGCGTCCCTGGAGTGGCCCCAGGGCGACGCGTGGGCTGATGAGCTGGAGCGCGGGCACACAGCGCACCTCCCCCGGCAAGCACCTTGCCGGGCACCTCCCCCGGCAAGCACCTTGCCGGGGATCTCGACCTTGCCGGGCCCGGAAGCTTGCCGCTCCCTGAGCCCTTGCTGGGTCTTCTAAGATAAAATCTTCTGTTCGTCCTGTCAAGCTCCTCTTGCCAGGGCCTCGTGCTAGTTAAGCAATCTTGAGCCTGGGACGGCCTTCCCGGCAAGCTCCTCTTGCCGGGGTCTTGGTCTTCTGTCTTGTATACTTTGTCTTTGAATGGTTAGATAAGGAGCAGGAAGGTCTCCGGCGAGCCAGCAGTAAACCTTGCCGCGGGAAGCTGCAACTGCCCGTGCACAAGTTGGGGTACTGAGGTACCCCTACCTTAGTACACCGACACCTGGCACACACCCACAAGCTCATCTGAGCGCAAGAACACTTCTCCCCAGGAGGTTGTTCATTCCCTCTACTAGTTCTTCCCCAGCCTACAAGGAAATCCACCACACCACACAAGATTAGGGTATTACACCACAACAGTGGCCCGAACTAGTATAAACCCTTGTGTCTCTTGTTCTTTGAGTTCGACGAGCTAGGCTTAGGAATCGGCGAGTAGGCGAGCTAGGGCGGAAGGAGAGATCTTCGTGCGCACCCCAGTGTTCGAACCACAAGAGTTTTCGCGGAACCCAAGATCCGAACGTTACTCTAACTCCCTCTCTCTTCTTTAATTCTCTGCCATATCAGCATGTTTGCTATTCCCGAGTGCTTGATGCCGGCTAAGATACCAGCACTATGGCTAGCCTTGCTCTATACTAGGGGTTGAGGCACACTCGTGGCGCGCCTCCTGAGGAGGAGCCGGGAGGTGCCAGCTATTGGATGACCCTTTAACATACTTTTCTGTTCTTGTTAGTGTATGTGATGATGCTGTTAATTAAGGAATTGAGATTTGAAGCAGAGAATAGCAGTAAAAAAGTAGATATATACAGAGAAGGCCCATTATGGATCTTAATAGATGTATGTGAACCATCTGATTGAGAAGTACAGTTTAGATAAACAACAACATATATTTAGTATCTCCAAAAGGATCAGCTAGGAGGTTCCAAAAGTAGACCATAGGTTCATCATGGTCTGGAGCATAATTAGAAGTACTTACACTGGTACGCGTCGGTGCTATACAAACGATTTTTAACCCCTTTCTGCGACGGCGTTCGGAACCATCGCGAAGTGAGTGGCCGCGATAGGGGGTTCCTTCCCACACGACCTAGAAACCATCGAGGATAGGGAGCCAAGATGCATATACAGTACTCCTACTCATTTATGCTTGCATTGCCATCACAGTCGGTATTCTGTGGTGCTACGTTTACGATGCGCGATCCATCACAAATGGTTCACTGTTATTGACCGTGTATCATAAGCATACAATCACACACATTCGCTTGTCCCAAACCGTATGCGATAACTAATTAAGAAGATTAGCTAATCATGTTACGAGTCTCGGATAGGATTACGAAATGTCGGTCCGTCATAACATCATCGTACACGACAACTATCACACACGCTATTCTGTGGTGCAACGTTTACAATGCATACTTCATCAGAAACAGTTCATGGTTGCGAAGCATGTATGATAATCCAACTAGAACAAAAGTTTAGTTTGGCCGCACCGTTTGTGATATTGTCTCACATCGCACACGCTTTGCAAATGGCAACTGTGTGCATGCTTGCACACGTTTCCTCTCTGTGAACCGTCTCGGATTACGGTGTATATCACAAACGTTTGTGTTTTACCAACCGTGTGTGTCGTAATGACCTGGAGAGTGTAATTTCACTGTCAATTAATTGCTACTATTTCAAATTGTACTGGATTTGAATTTGAATTTGAATGTATGCCATAGCTTTATTCATATCCATCAGGTTCAAACAACCAATGCATTATTCGATTCATAGTTACATATGTTCAAGAATTACATAAAACCAAATAAAGAATGATGAACCACAATTGCATACTTGTACTATTAAAGACGATAAAGAAAGAGGCGAAATACATTCTGGTTGCTCACCAAGGTGAAGCGCAATGCCCATATTGTGCCATCCTCCATGCAGAAGGCACGAACTACTCTAGTCCAACCCCTTGTGATGGCTAACCGCCCATCCTTCACGATCTTCATGAAAACATCTAGGTAATCATCGTGTTCTGGCAGAAATACTTTAACCTTTGCATGCCCACCAATCATGTAGTTTGAGAGGTAATCTTGAGTAAACTGCTTTGGCAACCACTACAAAGGAAAAAGATTCAGACATTGTCATCTAACACAACTCATTATGGGCAGTAAAAATAAGGCTGCAGAGTTCTTACTTACCATCCCGCAGTTTGTTGTTGTCTTGGATAAAGTATAAACAAATAGTTTAATTGCCATCTTTGGACCCATTTTACTAACAACCATTATCAGCTTCCTCACTTGATGTTGGTTCATCGATATCTCATTGCCCCATACGTAAAAAGGGTCGAAGCGCAGATCTTTAACAATGACATATGTACCTAAAAGCACCAAGTTAATATTAGAAGCTAAACAGCAATTGCAGAATGATGTAGTACAACACTCTTTTATAATATCTAATAACATCCAATATACTCACATATTAGATGAATTAACATCTTATATTATGGGTCAGAAGGAGTTTATTGCATTCTTACAAAGTAACGGCTGATTAACTTTGTTGTATGCATGGGCTACAGTTAGTTTGAGATAGTTCGGGCTCAAATAGCCCTAAGGTATATCTAAACACGAGGGCTAGTCTGAGTCGTTGTATCTATAACCCACCAAAAAAACTATCGAACCCAAGAGGTGCTAATTGGAGCTAGTTCTCCTTGTGCATTTATTGTCAATCTAACACTGCCATCCAAACAACTCTTTGGATGGAGTTAGTTCAGGGTTAGTCATGAGCTAGAAACTAACTCTAACCTCTATCTAAGTTGAGTATCCAAATAGGGTTATGTTGTTGTTGTTGCTACTGTTGCTGCTCTTCTATGTATATCTAGACATCATCAAAACATTAATGTAACACTCTTCATTGTTGCTATGTATCCTAGGATTGCATATTTAGACATTAAGTACAGTGCATGTTGCTATGTAGCCTTGGATATATCAAATATAGCCCAAGTTAACCTAACAAAAAATGGGTTCTAGATATATTCAGTTAAAAGTCTGATTCACTGATTAGTCCCTTATCAACCCCCGGCCTATATGGTACTAGCTACTGATATCCTGAACAGTGAGCATATATAAGCCATGGGATGAAACTAACCTCGATGGAAAATAGCAGTCGTTCCAAAAATTGTCCTGTGTATGTACATCGAGAAGCATGTTAAGCACAACAGGCTAAACATCAACCAACATTATCCATGGCAGACAAAATAATCTCCATAAGATAGCCTCAGTGTGCAGGTTTAAGCACGCTAGTAAAGAAAAACAAGTGTAAAGGTGTTTTATCTGCAACAGGCCTAACATTTAACAACAAGCAAACATAGTCATTCAAACTGGTATTGTGCCGGTCTAAGTACACTGGTTATTGTTAAATAAAAATGGAAAGGCATGTTAACTACAAGATGCAGCATCCAAATGTAGTCATTCATAGTGGTATTATTGAAACTGGTACTGATGAAATTGAACTGCGCAGTTCATACTTCCACATATAGAACATCATGTTGTGAATAACTGGAATAAACAAGGCATACTACAAACAACCAAACATAGCATTTGAAACTGGACATATGCTTACTACAAACAACCGAACAATCAAAAAACTTTAAAAGAGGCATATGCTAGCTATAACAGGCTTAACAGCAAGCAAATATATGCATTCCTATTGGTATGTTTAAAACTGGATTGATGAAATGTACTGCACTATAAATAATTGCACATATAGAGGATCACATTGTGAACAACTGGAATAAACAAGGCATACTGCAAACAACCAGATATAGCAATTAAAACTGGACATATTCTCACTACACTACAAAAGGGACTTGGCAAACCAAATCATGGGTTTCCCCCTATGAAGAGGCACGTCAAAACATATCATGGGTTTCCTCACTTGTCACAGATGGGCTCGTTCCCGTGGGAAGAGCATGGACCCTGGATGCACTCCTTGTTGTCGTAGATAGGCTCATTCCCCTTGGAAAAGCACGGATGTAGGGTGCCCTACCTGATGTCGCAGACAGGCGCTTTCCCCTTGGAAGAGCAGATGGGATCTTTCCCCTTGGATGATAGGGAGAGGGTGCCCTCCTCGTGGTCACCGTCGATGAGGTCTTACTTGGTAGCTGTGGATCCCAAGCTAGCGTCACAAAACGTGTCCTTCAGAAATGACAAAAGGGGCTCGATGGCGATGTAGGATGGCAAATTGTTGACAGCGAGCCAGAGGAGATCAGCGGCGGGGTCATGGATGAGATTGACGGCGGTTGAACCCGAGGGGTTGGGGGTGGGCCACTTAACCTGTGACATAGCCCGTCTATATACATCTGTATGAGGTAGTCCATTTGAAATATCTAAAAAGACAAATATTTAGGAACGGAGGGAGTATCTTATAACATCCAATATACTCACATATTAGCTGAATTAACATCTTATATTATGGGTTGGAAGGAGTTTAGTGCATTCTTGCAAATTATCGGCTGATTAACTGCTGTTGTATCCATAGGTTACAGTTAGTTTGAGCTAGTTCGGGCTCAAATAGCCCGAAATTATACCTAAACACGAGGCTAGTTCGAGCTAGTTGCATCTATAACCCACCCAAAAAAACTATCCAACCCAAGAGGTGCTAATTGGAGCTAGTTCTCCTAGTGCATTTATTGTCAACCTAACCCTGCCATCCAAACAACTCTTTGGATGGAGTTAGTTCAGGGTTAGTCATGAGCTACAAACTAACTCTAACCTCTAGCTAAGTTGAGTATCCAAACAGGGTTGTGTTGTTGTTGTTTCTGCTGCTGCTCTTCTACGTATAGCTAGACATCATTTGAACATTAAGGGAACATTCTTCCTTGTTGCTATGTAGCCTAGGATTGCATATTTAGACATTAATTACAGTGCATGTTGCTATGTAGCCTCAGATATATTACATATGGCCCTAGTTAACCTAATGATAAATGGGTTGCAGATATATTCAGTTAAAAGTCTGATTCATAGATTATTCCCTTATGAGCCCCCGGCCTATATGGTACCAGCTACCGATATCCTGAACAGTGAGCAGATATGAGCCATGGGATGCAACTAACCTCGATGGAAAACATCATTCGTTCCCAAAATTGTCATGTGTAGGTACATCGAGAAGAATGTTACGCACGACAGGCTAAACATCAACCAAAATTATCCATGATAGACAAAGTAATCTCCAAAAGATAGCTTCAGTTTGCAGGTTTAAGCACGCTAGTAAAGCAAAACAAGTGGAAAGGTGTTTTAACTGCAATAGGCCTAACATTTAACAACAAGCAAACATAGTCATTCAAACTGGTACTGTGCCAGTCTAAGTACAGTGGTTATTGTTAAATAAAATAGGAAGCGTGTTAACTACAAGATGCAGCAACCAAATGTAGTCATTCATAGTGGTATTGTTGAAACTGGTACTGATGAAATTGAACTGCACAGTTCATACTTGCACATATAAAACATCATGTTGTGAATAACTGGAATAAACAAGGCATACTATGAACAACCAAAGCTAGCATTTGAAACTGGTCATATGCTAACTACAAACAACCGAACAATCAAAAAACTTTAAAAGAGGCATATGCTAGCTATAACAGGCTTAACAACAAGCAAATATATGCATTCCTATCGGTATGTTTAAAACTGGATCGATGAAATGTATTGCACAATAAATAATTGCACATATAGAGCATCACATTGTGAACAACTAAAATAAACAAGGCATACTGCAAACAACCAGATATAGCAATTAAAACAGGACATATTCTCACTACACTACAAAAGGGACTCGACAACACAAATCATGAGTTTCCCCCTATGAAGAGGCACGGCAAAAAAATCATGGGTTTCCTCACTTGTCACAGATGGGCTCGTTCTCGTGGGAAGAGCAGGAACCCTGGATGCGCTCCATGTTGTCGCAGATGGGCTCATTCCCCTTGGAAGAGCACGACTGTAGGGTGCCCTCCCGGATGTCGCAGACGGACGCTTTCCCCTTGGAAGAGCAGATGGGCTCTTTCCCCTTGGAAGAGCGGGAGAGGGTGCCCTCCTCGTGGTCGCCGTCGATGAGGTCTGACTTTGAAGCTGTGGATCCCAAGCCAACGTCGTAGAACGTTTCCTTCAGAAATTACAAAAGGGGCTTGATGGCGATGTAGGATGGCAAATTGTTGACAGCGAGCCAGAGGAGATCAGCGGCGGGGCCATGGATGAGATGGACGGCAGTTGAACCCGAGGGGTTGGGGGTGGGCCACTTAACCTGTGACATTGCTCGTCTATATACATCTGTATGTGGTAGTCCATTTGAAATCTCTAAAAAGACAAATATTTAGGAACGGAGGGAGTATCTTATAACATCCAATATACTCACATATTAGAAGAATTAACATCTTATATTATGGGTCGGAAGGAGTTTAGTACATTCTTACAAATTATCGACTGATTAACTGCTGTTGTATCCATGGGTTACAGTTAGTTTGAGCTAGTTCGGGCTCAAATAGCCTGAAATTATATCTAAACACGAGGCTAGTTCGAGCTAGTTGCATCTATAAGCCACCCAAAGAAATATCCAACCCAAGAGGTGCTAATTGGAGCTAGTTCTCCTAGTGCATTTATTGTCAATCTAACCCTGCCATCCAAACAACTCTTTGTATGGAGTTAGTTCAGGGTTAGACATGAGCTAGGAACTAACTCTAACCTCTAGCTAAGTTGAGTATCCAAACAGGGCTGTATTGTTGTTGTTGATGCTGCTTTTCTATGTATAGCTAGACATCATTAGAACATTATGGTAACACTCTTCCTTGTTGCTATGTAGCCTAGGATTGCATATTTGGACATTAAGTACAGTGCATATTGCTATGTAGCCTCAGATATATTACATATGGCCCTAGTTAACCTAACGATAAATGGGTTGTAGATATATTCAGTTAAAAGTCTGATTCACAGATTATTCCCTTATCAGCCCCCGGCCTATATGGTACCAGCTACCAATATCCTGAACAGTGAGCAGATATAAACCATGGGATGAAACTAACCTCGATGGAAAACAACATTCGTTCCCAAAATTGTGTTGTGTAGTTACATCGAGAAGAATGTTACGCACAACAGGCTAAACATCAACCAAAATTATCCTTGGTAGACAAAATAAACTGAAAAGGATAGCTTCAGTGTGCTGGTTTAAGCACGCTAGTAAAGCAAAACAAGTGGAAAGGTGTTTTAACTGCAACAGGCCTAACATTTAACAACAAGCAAACGAAGTCATTCAAACTGGTACTGTGCCAGTCTAAGTACACTGGTTATTGTTAAATAAAAATGGAAAGGCATGTTAATTACAAGATGCAGTAACCAAATATAGTCATTCATAGTGGTATTGTTGAAACTGGTACTGATGAAATTGAACTACATAGTTCATACTTCCACATATAGAACGTCACGTTGTGAATAACTGGAATAAACAAGGCATACTACGAACAACCAAAGATAGCATTTGAAACTGGACATATGCTAACTACAAACAACCGAACAATCAAAAAACATTAAAAGAGGCATATGCTAGCTATAACAGGCTTAACAACAGGCCAATATATGCATTCCTATCGGTATGTTTAAAACTGGATTGACGAAATGTACTACACAATAAATAATTGCACATATAGAGCATCACATTGTGAACGACCGAAATAAACAAGGCATACTACAAACAACCAGATATAACAATTAAAATTGGACATATTCTCACTACACTACAAAAGGTACGCGACAACACAAATCATGAGTTCTCCCCTGTGAAGAGGCACGGCAAAAAAATCATGGGTTTCCTCACTTGTCACAGATGGGCTCGTTCTCGTGGGGAGAGCAGGAACCCTGGATGCGCTCCATGTTGCCGCAGATGGGCTCATTCCCCTTGGAAGAGCAGATGGGCTCTTTCCCCTTGGAAGAGCGGGAGAGGGTGCCTGATAACCCACAAGTGTAGGGGATCGCAACAGTTTTCGAGGGTAAAGTATTCAACCCAATTTATCGATTCGACACAAGGGGAGCCAAAGAATACTCTTATGTATTAGCAGGTGACTTTTCACTTCAACCACACCTGGAAACTTAGTATCTGTAGCAAGGTAGTTTACTAGAAAAGTAATATGGAGATAGCGGTAACAGCAATAGAAGTAACATAGTGTTTTTGTAGTTTTTGTAATAGTAGCAGCGGAAAAGTAAATAAGCAACAAGCAATATGTGAAAAGCTCGTAGGCATTGGATCGGTGATGGGAAATTATGTCGGATGCGATTAATCATGTAAAAGTTATAACCTAGGGTGACACAGAACTAGCCTAGTTCATCAATGTAATGTAGGCATGTATTCCGAATATAGTCATACATGCTTATGGAAAAGAACTTGCATGACATCTTTTGTCCTACCCTCCCGCGGCAGCAGGGTCCTAGTGGAAACTAAGGGATATTAAGGCATCCTTTTAATAGAGTACCGGACCAAAGCATTAACACACAGTGAATACACGAACTCCTCAAACTACGGTCATCACCGGGAGTGGTCCCGATTATTGTCACTTCGGGGTTGCCGGATCATAACACATAGTAAGTGACTACAGACTTGCAAGATAGGATCAAGAACACGCATATATTCATGAAAACATAATAAGTTGAGATCTGAAATCATGGCACTCGGGCCCTAGTGACAAGCATTAAGAATGGCAAAGTCATAGCAACATCAATCTCGGAACATAGTGGATACTAGGGATCAAACCCTAACAAAACTAACTCGATTACATGGTAAATCTCATCCAACCCATCACCGTGTAGCAAGCCTACGATGGAATTACTCACGCACAGCGGTGAGCATCATGGAATTGGTGATGGAGGAAGGTTGATGATGACGATGGCGACGATCTCCACTCTCCGGAGCCCCGAACGGACTCCAGATCAGCCCTCCCGAGAGAGATTAGGGGTTGGCGGCGGCTCCGTATCGTAAAACGGGATAATTCTTCCTCTCTCATTTTTTCTCCCCGAAAGTGAATATATGGAGTCCGGGGTTATGTCGATGGAGCATCAGGGGGCCCACGAGGCAGGGGGACGCCCAGGGGGAGGGGCGCGCCCCCCACCCTCGTGGACAAGGTGTGGGCCCCCTGACGTAGATCTTTCCGTATATTTTTTTTATATTTTCTAAAATAATTCTCCGTGAATTTTCAGGTCATTCCGAGAACTTTTTATTTTTGCACAAAAACAACACCATGGCAATTCTGCTGAAAACAGCGTTAGTCCGGGTTAGTTCCATTCATATAATGCAAGTTAGAGTCCAAAAACAGGGCAAAAGTGTTTGGAAAAGTAGATACATTGGAGACGTATCAACTCCCCCAAGCTTAAACATTTGCTTGTCCTCAAGCAATTCAGTTGATAAACTGAAAGTGATAAAGAAAAACTTTGACCAACTCTGTTTGCTCTTGTTGTTGTAAATATGTAAGCCAGCATTCAGGTTTTCAACAAAGATCATGAACTAACCACATTCACAATAACTTTCAAGTCTCATGTCTACTCACATCAATGGCATAATCAACTAGCAAGCAATAATAATAAACCTCGGATGACAACACTTTCTCAAAACTATCATGATATGATATAACAAGATGGTATCTCGTTAGCCCTTTCTGAGTATGCAAAACATAAATGCAAAGCACCTTTAAGGATCAAGGACTGACTAGATATTGTAATTCGTGGTAAAAGAGATCCAGTCATGATCATACTCAATGCAAATTAATAGTAATACATGCAAATGATAGAGGTGCTCTCCTACTGGTGCTCTTTTATAAGAGGATGATGACTCAGCATGAAAGTAAGTAGATAGGCCCTTCGCAGAGGGAAGCAGGGATTTGTAGAGGTGTCAGAGCTCGATTTTTAAATAAAGATGAATAACATTTTGAGCGGTATACTCTCATTGTTAACATAACAACCAAGAATCTCGATATCTTCCATGCAACGCACATTATAGGCAGTTCCCAAAAAGAATGGTAAAGTTTATACTCCCCCAACCACCAACAAGCAGACTCCACAGCCATCCGAATCCACGGGGTACCGTCCAAACAAGCAACAGCCTTGGGGGAGTTTTGTTTAGTTATTATGATTTGAGCATGGGACTGGGCATCTCGGTTACCAGCCATTTTCTCATGAATGATAAGCAGAGTCCACTCATCGTGAGAATAACCCACCTAGCATGGAAGCTATAGACAACCCTAGTTGATACATGAGCTGTTCGAGCATACAAAACAGAATTTCATTTGAAGGTTTAGAGTTTGGCACATACAAATTTACTTGGAACGGCAGGTAAATACCGCATATAGGAAGATATGGTGGACTCATATGGTATAACTTTGGGGTTTATGGAAGTGGATGCACAAGCAGTATTCCAGCTTACTACAGGTGAAGGCTAGAAAGAGATTGGGAAGCGACCAGCTAAAGAGCGACAACAGTCATGAACATGCATTAAAATTAATCAACACGTAATGCAAGCATGAGTAGGATATAAATCACCCTGAACATAAATATCGTGGAGGCTATGTTGATTTGTTTCAACTACATGCATAAACATGTGCCAAGTCAGACCACTTGAATCGTTCAAAGGAGGATACCACCCCATCATACCACATCACAACCATTTTAATAACATATTGGCACGCAAGATAGACCATTATAAACTCTCAGCTAATTAAGCATGGCATAAGCAGCTAAGATCTCGAATTGTCATTGCAAGCATGTTTCATTCATAACAAGCTAAATCAGGAACGATGAACTATCATATTTACAAAAACAAGAGAGGTCGAGTTCATACCAGCTTTTCTCATCTCAATTAGTTCATCATATATCATCCTTATTGCCTTTCACTCGCACGACCAAACGGTGTGGATAATAATAATAGTGCACGTGCATTGGACTAAGTTGGAATCTACGAGCATTTAATACAAGAGAGAAGACATGGTAATATGGCTCAAGGTTAAATCAACAATAAAGCATATGAGAGCCACTAAGCATTTTCAATCATGGTCTTCTACTCTTGACCCCCAAAGAAAAGAAAAGAAACTATTTACACGGGAAAGCTCCCAACAAGCAAAAGAAGAACGAGAAATCTTTTTGGGTTTTCTTTTAAATACTACTACTACAAGCATGGAAAGTAAACTAGCTAAAAGCTACAACTATTTTTTTTTGTTTTTCTTAAGGTTTTTCTACCACACGAGAAAAATATTAAGAAACAGAATTGAAACTAAACATGGATGGTACAATGACAGAGTGTGAGCACCGACAACTAGAATAAGTGTGTGAACATGAATATAAAGTCGGTGAGAAACACGTATTCCCCCAAGCTTAGGCTTTTTGCCTAAGTTGGTCTATGGCTAGTATTAACCTGACGGATATCCAAAGTTGTAGTTGGGGTTGTACTGAGATGCAGCAGCTATTGCCTGCTGAGCTGGAGCATGGAGGCGGGTTGCTTCCATCATATTATGATACTCATTTGCCTCCTCCCTGGTTATAGTATATCTCCCTTTTGCTTGAAAGTCAAACAAAGTAGGGGCAGGAAGAGCAATATGGACGACATGACGCCTGTTAAAGATTAGTCAATATTTGAGGGATTGTTCATCCCTCTTTATAAACCGGTGACTAGTCATGGCATTGTAATCCAAATGAGCAAGTGGTAAAGGTGATCATTTTCATTTATAGGCACACCAAGACAGCGGGCTATGCGAGTGGCATAAATCCCACCAAATAAATCTCCATGCAAACCATTATGATGTTGCCTACATGCAACAATGGCTCCCAAGTTATGTTGTCTATCACCTAATACAGCACTCTTGAGAACACTAAGATCAGGGACACACATGTGGCAAGCCTCATTTTTACCGTTTATGCATCTACCAATAAAGAGAGCAAAGTAATGAATAGTAGGAAAATGAATGCTCCCTGTGGTAGCTTGTGTGATTTCTCTAGATTCCCCCACAGTGATACTAGCAAAGAAATCTCTACATTCAGATTTGCGAGGATCACCCATACTGCCCCACTGCGGGAGCTTACAAGCATCATTAAAATCCTCTAAGTCCATGGTATATGATTTATCATAAATGTCAAACAAGACACTGTGAGAATTATGTGTAGAAGAAAATTTAAACCTTCTCACAAAGGTATCAGTTAAGCAACGGTATTGAGGGCACTTATCTTGTATGAAGCCCTCGAGGTCAGCGTTGCGCACATATGCGTCAAATACCTCCTTAATGCCAACCTGAACCATAAATTTGTCTGACGGCCATTCACAAGGCCGCACTTTAGCTTACCTCGGTAGTTCATCGTCCGGCTCACGAATCGCGAGCCTTGGTTCTTGCTTCCTTGAAGAACCACCTTGGAAGATTTTCCTATGCATTTTTCTGAAATTTTCTGGAATTTTTAGTAACTCAAAATAAAAGTTAACCAAACTCAACAAGATTGATAGCAACAACCCCTACAAGTTCCTAGCGACTATATCATGCATTTGAACTACTTGGGACCAAAGAAATTTGACATGCAAGCTCAAGAACAAGGTCACCATAGTAGAATTTTTTTGCAATAAATAAAGCACTAGAACAAAAACTAATTGGACCAATGGAGGAGCCACATACCAAGGAACAATACCCCCAAACGGTTTGGTGAATGGTGCTTTGAGCAAGGAGATCGAAAATGACAGCAAGATGAGCTAGAACTCGTGCTTGAGCTGGTTGCTGATTTTTTTGGGAGGAAGAAGAAGGGAATGGGTGCAGGAATAAGTGGAGGGGGGCCACGTGGGGCCCATGAGGCATGGGGGCGCGCCCTGTGAGGGTGGGCGCGCCCTGGACCCTCGTGGCCAGGTGCTGGCTCCCCTCGCTGTGTTTTCTGTGCCATATATTCTCAAATATTTCAAAAAAAATCATATTTAATATTCAGGGCATTTGGAGTACTTTTATTTTCGGGGTATTTTTTTATTGCATGGATAATCCTGGCAACAGACAGAAAATACTATTTTTTGCTTTATTTATCCTAACTAACAGAAAGTAAAAGGAGGGTACAGAAGGTTGTGCTATCTAGATTCACCTATCACATGCTCATCAAAAGGAATCCATTAACAAGGTTGATCAGGTCTTGTTAATAAACTCTTTCCGAATAATCATGAAACCAGAGAATTTTCGAATAACACTAGGTTACCTCAATGGGGATATGTATGTCCCCAACAATAAGAATGTCATATGTCTTCTTGATAGTAGGAAGAGGAAATTCAAAACCTCCAATAGTAATAGTTGAATTTCTTCCAATATAATTGATACTATGGACCTGAGGTTGCTTCCTCGGAAAGTGTACCGTATGCTCATTACCATTGACATGAAAAGTGACGTTGCCTTTGTTGCAATCAATAATAGCTCCCATAGTATTCAAACCTGGTCTACCAAGGATAATAGACATACTATCGTCCTTGGGAATATCAAGTATAAAAAACTCCGTTAGAATAGTAACATTTGCAACTACAACAGGCACATCCTCACAAATATCGATAGGTATAGTAGTTAATTTATCGGCCATTTGCAAAGATATTTCTGTAGGTGTCAACTTACTTAAGTCAAGTCTACGATATAAAGAGAGAGGCATAAATCAGTTTTAAGATAGTTTCTTTTAGTGGAGCAAGGTATAGAGGGTACTCCTGGATCTCCTAGTTTCTTAGGCATTCCACCTTTAAAAGTGTAATTGGCAAGCATGGTGGAAAATTCTACTTCAGGTATCTTTCTTTTATTGGTAATAATATCTTTCATATACTTAGCATAAGGATTTGTTTTAAGCATATCAGTCAAATGCATACGCAAAAAGATAGGTCTAATCATTTCAGCAAAGGGCTCAAAATCCTCGTCATCTTTTTTCTTGGATGGTTCAGGAGGAAAAGGCATGGGTTTCTGAACCCATGGTTTTCTTTCTTTGTCATGCTTCCTAGCAACAAAGTCTCTCTTATCATAACGTTGGTTCTTTGATTGTGGGTTATCAAGATCAACATCAGGTTCAATCTCTACATCATTATTATTGCTGGGTTGAGCATCATCATGAACATCATCATTAACATTATTACTAAGTTCATGTTCATTACCAGATTGTGTCTCAGCATCAAAAATAGATATATCATTGGGATTCTCAGGTGTGTCAACTACAGGTTCACTAAAAGCATGCAAAGTTCTATCATTTTTCTTTTTCTTCTTCTTGGAAGAACTAGGTGCATCTAAATTAGCTCTCAGAGAATCTTGCTCAATTCTCTTAGAGTGGCCCTCAGGATACAAAGGTTCCTGAGTCACTTTACCACCTCTAGTAGCAACTCTAACAGCATAGTCATTATTCTTACCATTTAATTCATTGAGCAAATCATTCTGAGCCTTAAGTACTTGTTCTACTTGAGTGGTAACCATAGAAGCATGTTTACTAATGAGTTTCAGTTCACCTTTAACTCTAGAAATATAATCACTCAAGCGTTCAATCATATAAGATTTACGTTGCAATTGTCTACTAACATAAGCATTGAAGTTTTCTTGCTTCACAATAAAATTGTCAAACTCATCTAAGCATTGGCTAGCAGACTTATAACGAGGAATATCACCTTCATCAAATCTATAAAGAGAATTTACCTTTACTACCTGTGTCGGGTTATCAAGACCATTTATTTCTTCAATAGGTGGTAAATTCTTAACATCTTCAGCTTTAATACCTTTTTCTTTCATAGATTTCTTTGCCTCTTGCATATCTTCAAGACTAAGAAATTGAACTCCCCTTTTCTTCGGAGTTGGCTTAGGGGCTGGTTCAGGAAGTGTCCAATTATTTTCATTGGCCAGCATATTATTCAATAGTAATTCAGCTTGATCAATTGTTCTTTCCCTGAAAACACAACCAGCACAACTATCCAGGTGGTCTCTGGAAGCATCGGTTAGTCCATTAAAGAAGACATCAAGTATATCATTCCTCTCAAGAGGATGTAACATCCCAAAATTCTAAATTTTGGAATGTTATAATAAATAGATAGTTTTGATTGCTTGTGTGATGTGCTGTGTGAATTTGAGTGAAATTTGAAACTTTTGAAAGTTAAATGAGAGGGAGTGAAATGACTTTCCCAAACTTTCACTTTGCATTCTATGTTCTCCAGGAATTCAACTTCTTTTCATCACAAAACCCCGGAGTGAAGATAATATGACTTCTTCCATTTATTAAATGAAAAAGGGTCGTGAAAGGATTTTGAATTCTAGTCTCAAAATATTTTAAATTCAGAAACTTTATGCAACTCAATGATTTTCTCGAGAGAAGATAAAATGACTTCTTCAAATTATAAGAAATATGAGTTGGAAGTTTTTCTGAAATTTTCTACAACTCATTTTCAAAATTTGAGTTATTGGGTTTTATTCAAATTATTTTTCTCCAAAAAAATAAAATATATGGAAAATAAGGTAACATGATTCCCTACAATAGAAAATTGGAAAGAAATAAATTTGAAATCATTTTGGTATTTTTAAAATGATTTTTATTGGGTTTTATTGCTACAGTATCACTGTTTTATTTATTTAAATTTTTGTGTAATTTATTTGACTCTACAAAAATGTTCATGTTCTGGGAAATCTTTTTCGTAAAATTTTGATATATAATATTCCGATGTAAAATTTTAATTTTTTTTTTTCAGTTTCCTTTCTGTTTCTATTTAAAAAATAAAATGTACGTACGGCTGCTAACTGTACGAGGCCTGCACGCGCAGCTTAGTGGCAGCGGTGCCCTAATTGTTTTTTTTTACATGGGCCAGGCCCAGTGAGCTTTTTTTTCTTTTCAGTTTTTTTTTCTTCGGCCGAAATTAAAAGAAAAAAAACCTACACATATGGGGCGTGCGCCGGAGTTTTTTAGCCTATGCAGTTTACTGTGTTTCGTTTATTTTCGTCTATGTTTTGTCCCATATTGCCTAGCCTTTGACCTCTAAGCCTCTTTTCCACCTATAAATATAGACCCATAGAGCCTCCAAAAAATCATCCGATTCGGGTTAAATCAATATTTTAGTTTGACTAGATTCACTAAAAAAATATTTCTTCTCTCCGGTGGGAATTCTGGAAGTCGTCCCTGTCACATCCCTTGCTTCTCGTAATGCACTAGGCTAGCCTCATGTGTGCATCATGTTTAATCTTGAAAGAAACTTGAAATGGGGATTGCCTAAACCCTAGCAGTAAAGTAATTCAACTAGGGTCAATTAAAATCCTTTTCAATAAACCCAAAAATGCCTTCTTCAATGAGTGATAATTTTGGCAAGGATTTTGATCCAAACCAAAAATATTGAACATTTTAGGGAATTATTGGGCTTTGAATTAAATCATAAATATTTGAATTGGGGCCATTTAAATGCTATTTTTTTTTAAATTGCTCCAATAATTCTGGAAAATTGTGAGGGGCTTTGGAATAATTCTTTTGGCCCCTACAAATTTATCAGAGGAAAATAAATTGATTTAGTATTTTTTTTACTAAATCAGAAACAAATTACAGAATAGAAAAAATAGAAAACAAAAACAGAAATAAGAGAGAGAGAAGAACTCACCTGGGCCTTACCTGGCAGAAGAGGCCCAGCCCACCAGGGGCTGTGTGGTCTTCTTCCTCCTGCCAGGAGGACACGCAGGTGCGTGGCAACGGCGCACGCCCGCGGCCTCCACCTCCTCCCTGCCGGCTTCCCTCCCCGATGCCCTGGACGAACGCCACGACACCCCTGGAACCCCCTCGACCTCCCCCCTCACTCGCTACTCTCTCCTCCCCCCTCTGTCTCTCTCTCACGCCGGTGACCGAACGAAGCCCGACCGCTGCCGCCGCCGGACCTCGTCGCCGGCCACTTTCCGGCCACCCCAGCCCCTCCCGATGGCACAAATGGATGCGGGCGAGTCCCAGCTCCACGTAGATGCCCTCCGCCGGCCATTTGGTCGCCTGAGGAGGATTTCCGACGCCCTCCGCCACGCTCAGCCTCGCCGGCGGCTAGCTGCCGACGCTTTTGACTTTTGACCGGTGGGCTTGGCCTCTTTGACCCGAGGTTTGACCCCCCCTGGGTCTATGACATGTGGGGTCCTGCCCTGTTAATTAACCTGGTTTAGTTTAACTATTAGGTTAGTTAGTGAGTCACTGACACGTGGGGCCAACCCCTGTTACATTAGTTTAGTTTAAAAACTAAACTTAGTTAGGCCTGAGAGACTGACATGTGGGACCAGGCCCCACCAGCAGTTTAATTAGTGTTAGTTTAAAAACTAACTAACTCTGTTAGCTATTGGGTCACTGACCAGTGGGCCCCACTGCTCAGGTTTGACCTGAACAGCCCCTGTTGACTTGCTGACGTCACACAGACGTCATGCTGACGCAGTAAGTATTTTCTGGAGTTTTAAATAAATCAGAAATGATTTATTTAATTCAGAAAATAGCCAAAACTTCTAAAAATCATATAAAATCAACAGTAGCTCAGATGAAAATAATTTATATATGAAAATTGATCAGAAAAATTCAAGGAATCTGTTTATGGCATTTTCATACATGTTTGAACAAGTTAAACCTGCTGATCAGGTCAAATCAATTAAATGGCATTTAAATAATCACATATGAAGTTTGAATTTGAACCTTTGGTTCAAACCAATTTCATTTAACATGGTTGCTAGTTGCATTAGTTCAATCAACAGCATATTGCCATGTCATGATCATGCATCATATTGTCGCATTGCATTGATCGTATTCTTTCTCTGTTTGTCGGTTTTGTCCCCTCTCAGTAGACGACGTTCCGACGATGAGTTCGATGACACCGATGAAGACTCATTGATATCTTCAGAAGTGCCAGGCAAGCAAACCCCATTGAGCATTCCGATACAATCCCACTCTCTCGCTCTTGCTCTCTTTTACTGCATTAGGACAACAACGTTTCAATTGTTATCTGCTGTGGTAGTTGAACCCCTTTCCACTTCATAACCCGTCATTGCCACAGTAAATAGTTGAAACCCACTAGTATGAGTAGGAGTTGTTTGAGCCATGTTGTGCCTACTCATTGATGCTTTCTGGTTATGCCTACTATTGCTTAGAGTTGTGTCAGGTCTGATTCATCGGGGATGAATTGGAATGTGATGAACATGTCTTACTGTGTGTGAGCTAAGTGTGTGAACACGATTTGGTAAAGGTAGCGATGAGAGGCCATGTAGGAGTACATGGTGGGTTGTCTCATTGAAACCGTCCTCAGGAACTGAGTTCCGTGTTGGTTGATCCATGAAACAGCTACTACCACACATTGGGCCCTGAAATATGACCCCGCTCGACTTATTGACTGCCCTTGTTCTCTGTCCAGGAGTTGCAACTAGTTTCTGGTGTTTGTAGTTTACTGGAGGTCGTGCGCAGTGCTGACCCTCAGGGTGGACTGTGACACGACAGATACGTGGCACGGTGTACCGGTCGCCCGTTTGGTGATGCGGGAACCCTGTACACATCGTTTGGGGCCGTGAGCGACACCCTGGCCGGATCTCCCCACGGATGGAACCCAAATAGGCGATAAACATGGACGAGAGACTTGAGTGGTTGGTTAGGTCATGGTCTACACCCACGTCGGCTTTCGCTTGAAGTCTGCCGAGCACATGTCGTGTGCAGACGCTAAGTGGTGGAAACATGTGTGAAGAAGTACACCCCTGCAGGGTTATATATAATCTATTCGAATAGCCGTGTCCGCAGAAATGGACTTCTGGGTTGCCTATTACAGTTCATAGACAAGTGAAAGTGGATACTCTAAAACGCGCAAGATAAGCGTGAGTGCTATGGATGGCCTTCTCGTAGGGAAACGGGAGCGGATCCATAGTGGTGTATTGATTGGTGAATATGTGGACTCGTGTGCGCCACCTCAAAAGAGTTACTTGCATTCGTAGTTTAGGATAGCCACCGAGTCAAAGCTGGCTTGCTGCAGTCACACTCCACCACCCCCTTTGTTGATACTGATGCATATGTAGATAGATCTGATGTATGTCTTGCTGAGTACCTTTGTACTCACGTTTGCTTAATTTATGTTTTTGCAGAGAGACTTCAGTCTCGCTAGTGGTTCCGCGTGGACTTCGACGTTTAGCTTGTTACCTCAGCTACGATCTTGAACCCTTGTAGGCTCTGGTAGATAGTCAGGCTTCTCAGCCTTTTTCATTTGTAGATGTCTGTACTCAGACATGTAATGCTTCCGTTGCCTGTATGCCCTGTATGTTGGGTCATGTGACCTCTGATTGTAATAAATGCTATGATGGCTCTTCTGGGCCTTTATCTATATGAGTTGTTGAGTTATGTTGTGATGCCTTGTTGTACAGCACATACTTGCATGTTATGCGTACGTGTAATGTGTATTGCTATGTGTGGGATCCGACACCTAGTTGTTTACCGTTGGTAGCCTACCTTACAGGGAAATGTCTCCTAGTGCTTCCACTGAGCCTTGGTAGCTTGCTACTGCTCCGGAACACTTAGGCTGGCCGACATGTGTCCTTCTTCGTTCCTGTGTCTGTCCCTTAGGGGAAATGTCACGCGTTGTTCCTTTAAGTCCTTGTAGCTTGCTACGACTTGGGTTCATACGTTGATGACCGACACGTTCGTTGCTGGGTCATGTATGCCTGTCTCTGTAATTTAGTGCCACTTTTGGTTTATAACTGGTCATGTCGGCCCGGTTTCTCTGTCACATGGATGCTAGCGACACTATCATATACGTGTGCCAAAATGCGCAATCGGTCGCGGGCCAGGTAAGGTGGCACCCGTGGGGATACCGTGCGTGTGGCCGCAAAGTGATATGATGCGTTACAGGCTAGACCTGTGTGACTTAGGATCGGGGTCCTGACAGCTTTGGTATCAGAGCCTGACTGCCTGTAGGATTAGTAAGCCAAACTGGTCGAAGTTGTGTCTAGAAACTCTTTAGTTATGTAAGGGAATTGTTTGTGGATGGGAACGTAAGGCTCTTTTTACTCCTTTGCCCTATGACCTTCTGATCTGAGTCACCTTCTTCCTTTCTACGGGGATTAAGAAACTAGGATTCTCATTCTATTTATCAGGATCTCGTTATTGTGGATTCAACCCTCAGTTTAGTTTCTACTACTTCTGTTGCTCAACTGTTGGTCTCAGAACCTTGACATGATAATGTTAAGTGGTTATGCTACCCTCTTGCTTGGATCTCAAAAGTATTTTCGAGCAATTACAGTCGTTATGCTGTCCGAGTCATCCCAGGTTTCTAAATAGTCTGATGCATTTGCAAACCTTTTCTCCCTGTTTCCGATGTCCTTTTAGGCCAGATTAATCACACTAGTCGGTGTGTCGAGGCACTCCGTTACCTCGACACATGTGTTGGAGTTATTATGACCCTAGATGTCTTAGAAGATCACCCAGTAAGGCAACAATACCTGGTATCCTCAGTGTGATGATTTTGGCCGTCATTCTCGAAAGCATCCCGTGATGCCATTTAGTTAGTAGGCATTATATTCCTGGGTTCTTGAACCCGAGCTTCACCCTACTTACTTCATGTTGATAGTATTTGCTCGTCCCTTTAGGATATTAGTAACCTTGTGATAGTCCTCGAGGTCCGTGGTACATCCTTCTTCCAAATACCATGAACCATCATGGCAGAAGTTCTTCTGAACCAAAATATCACAACCCGAGTGCTCTTGAGTAGTACTCCATTCATATTGTGACTCTGCCAATTCTACTTTCCGCATGGGTTATCCGGAAGACATACGTTGAACTCGTTCGACATGTTAATCTATGCTTCCACAACTCAGAAGTTATATGTTCCTTGAGTTGTCCCCCTTTAGTTATATTATGACCCTCGTCTATCAATTGATAGTCAGGAGTAGTTGTGCACTCGTGTTCATCGATGCCTTTTACTCTTGTGATCCGTCAATTCATTCTATCCCGGAATGACTAGGAGAAACAAACTCCAGTACCCTATCCATATCCCGGATTTAGTCAAAGAAGTTGTATTTCGCAGATGAAGAATGCTAATGCAGCTTCTAAACTGTTCTATCCTGGAGTATTACCGTCTTTATGTCAAGAATGTCGTGAGAATTGCATTATCTCTTATGACTTCTTGATGTAGTAATACTTCTTGCCATTACTGTTCATTCCTCGGTTTCCGTGTTATTGTAACCGGAATGCCGACAAGTGAATTGTGATGTGTGAAATTAATACTCCTAGCAACTTCGTTGCTTGGTAGTTAAAGGACAACAACCTCATCCTTAGCGAGTTGATTATTGAGTCATCACCCTAAGGTTGATCGTGCTACCTAGTCCACTTCCCTGGTGCACTCCCTGATTGATGAGTTAGGATTGTGTTAAGTCCTTGCTCATTTGATCATATCGTCTTGCTCTGAAAGGCAAGATTGTTCTCGAGCTTAGTAACATATCGGTGGTTCGTGATTTTCTGAATACCTTCTCGGAAGTATTACCAGGTTGTCACCTGACCGCTATGTTGAGTTCGTGATCAAGTTGGTTCCTTATAAACCACCACTTCTCCAAGAATCTGTGTTGGATACCCTGAACTGGTTGGTTAAACTAAAACAATAACTTGGAGAGTTGGAAGATAAAAGCTTGCCAGCTTAGTTCATCCAAAGGGATATCTTGTGTGTGTATTGAAGATAGATGATATCTTCTCCAATTGACCCTCGTGATCATTTGTGGATTTATTATCTTGTCCAAAACTTTGATTTGAGTGTGGGCTATCCTCGAATCAAATTAGAACCAACGATATTCGTAATGTTGTCTTACTCATGGTCGTTCCCTTGAGCATACACCATTATATCTTTTGGGTCTGACCAATGCTATCACTTTGTTCACATTGTCATGGAATTCCATCTATATGGAAACCTGGATGAATTGTTGTTGAGCCCATCAGCAACATTGTTATCTTCTTCATGATCTATGTCGAACATCCAGTGAGTATTGGAAACTTTTATAAGCATTATCTTCATGACCCGTTCGTGAAGCATATGTACGGAAGAAAGAAGTGACTTCCTCTAATTCATGTGCATTTGATGCAAGTTGCCGCCGTGAATTCGGGAAAGCATGTTTTTGCCTCCTCTGGAGTCATCCTAAGTCAGTCATGCATACGTGCGAAGTATTCTATGGTCTGATAGACTGATCATCTTCATTCTGTATGTATCCCTAGCACACCAAGCCACTGATAGATTTGTTCAAGGAGAAGAAGTTCCTTCTTAAGAATCATGACTTATGTTAGGACTTCGCTATCCTTGTTGATGGTTCCCCACCTGAAATCGACAGTGTTTTATTGTAAGACTACTACGTGGCCATGCTTGTCCTGGACAACGTGTTCACAGGTTTTGTAGCAGAACCAGCTCATGTTTTGGAGTTGCTATCGTAGTTCACTCCCCGAGAATCTCGCAATGCCGTCTCGTCGATTGGTGTTGCAAACATTCATTCTTTCTAGACTCGATGAGTCTGGAATATCCTGACACCAATCAGAACTGAATCTCAGGCAGATATGATGGTTGGTGCATTTCCCAAGATCTATAATATTGGTCTCTCGATAACCGATAAAGTGGATGTCGTGGTCAACACACCCAGCCGGAAGACCTATTGTTGTAGTTTCTTGGTTGAAGAAGTTGACCACCTCCCCATAATGACTTCGTAGGAATTACTCCCTAGTTGTTCCTTATGGATTTTTGTGCTTCCGAAGTCTGACCTTTATTTGATGTTCAAGATACCAAACATATCTATGAATGGTTTACGCTAACACATCAAGGAGAACATTAGAAGCGGAGTACTAAATGTCTCTCGGTCGATCATCCAGATTTTGCCCCTTGGCTCCGCTAAGGTGAAATCTAGGAAAGTGTTATCTTCCTTTGCATCTGCATCGTCCATCGTTATTCATCATGGTAGTATGTGGTGTTGCCAGGATCCTTGGCACGGATATTGGTAAAACCTTGATGAATATGGGAATGCTCAAGTTTTTGAGAGCACGCACAAACACTAGGTGTTATCACCGGCACTCATCGGGATTGCCCCCAGTGCTCTTGGTTATGCTATAACCCCTCAAGAGTAGATTTACTCTCTATTGTTGGGATTCTTCCCAGTTACCAGAATCATTCCCAGCATTTGCATTTTGTTCCTAGCTTGCACCGCGAATGTGCCAATTTTCCATGAATTACCGTTCTCAATCACTGCTGTTCAGGATTATCTTCAAAAGTGGTTCTACCATAGGTTCCATCCATTTCCGATGATAAGCAAAATCATCCCTTGTGATGTCTTTAACAAGGTAGTCCACATCATCCATTCTGGCCGAGTATGTCATTCTTTCGGACACCGTCAAACGATCGATTGTGATTTGCCTCCGGCTGGTATAGAGAATTTTAATGATATCTATATCAAAAGTAATTCTTTTTGCCACTTAAGGGAATAACTCTACGAGTCACCTTCTCTAAGGTGCCCCGTCTGGTGGTATCGATCACCATCTTCTTAGGTGTGGAATTATTGCCACTAGGTGAACCTTCATCGTTTGTTTCACTCCATCCCCCTGGAGGTGTACTCCGTGTCTCAGCTCAAGAGATGTTTCAATGTCTCACTCCATGGGTTGATCTTGAGTTGCTCGATCTTTCGGAAGATCAATGTTGTAGAGTTTCTCTCATCGTCACTGTGTTGGACAAAGATCTCAAAAGCAAGGATGTCAGGATCAACATGATGCAAGCAATCATCATTCCTATGAAGGGCACTTGGATCATGAAGATTGTGTTAGTTAGTGTCCCCTCTGATATCTTACCCTACGCCTGAATCTAGGGACGAGATTCTTGTTTAGTAGGGGTGAGTTGTCACATCCCTAGCTTCTGGTAATGCACTAGGCTAGCCTCATGTGTGCATCATGTTTAATCTTGAAAGAAACTTGAAATGGGGATTGCCTAAACCCTAGCAGTAAAGTAATTCAACTAGGGTCAATTAAAATCCTTTTCAATAAACCCAAAAATGCCTTCTTCAATGAGTGATAATTTTGGCAAGGATTTTCATCCAAACCAAAAATATTGAACATTTTAGGGAATTATTGGGCTTTGAATTAAATCATAAGTATTTGAATTGGGGCCATTTAAATGCTATTTTTTTTTAAATTGCTCCAATAATTCTGGAAAATTGTGAGGGGCTTTGGAATAATTCTTTTAGCCCCTACAAATTTATCAGAGGAAAATAAATTGATTTAGTATTTTTTTACTAAATCAGAAACAAATTACAGAATAGAAAAATTAGAAAACAGAAACAGAAATAAGAGAGAGAGAAGAACTCACCTGGGCCTTACCTGGCAGAAGAGGCCCAGCCCACCAGGGGCTGTGTGGTCTTCTTCCTCCTGCCAGGAGGACAGGCAGGTGTGTGGCGACGGCGCACGCCCGCGGCCTCCACCTCCTCCCTGCCTGCTTCCCTCCCTGATGCCCTGGACGAATGCCACGACACCCCTGGAACCCCCTCGACCTCCCCCTCACTCGCTACTCTCTCCTCCCCCCTCTGTCTCTCTCTCACGCGGCGACCGAACGAAGCCGTCGCCGCCGGCGAGCACCACCGTGACTACAGCCCTCCCCACGCCCCCGCAAATTGTCCACGAGCTCCGCCACGGACCCGTGAGTCTACACGCCCACGCACGCGAGCTCGGGAGCCTCTTAGCGTCTTCCCCGACTTCGTCTTCAACCTTCGGCCGACGAGATCCCCTCCGCCGCCCTGCTCTGCTCCGAGCCTCCCCCGAGCCCACGTCGTCGCCTCTGCACTCACCGTGAGC
>LR738713.1:771847706-771872731 GCA_902687465.1 Secale cereale
TTTCCCCCTCTCCCCCGACCTCCCCGCGCTCTCTAGCTACGGCCCCACCTCCGGCCGGAGCTGTGGTCCGCCGGCCATGTCGCCGCCGTTGTCACAGTTGCTGCCGCACGCGTCCAAGCACACCGGCGTGCTCAGCGTCCCTCCAGGAGCCTGTAGCCACTTCTTTTCTTCCTCCCGAGCCCCCTAGCGCCGCGCCCGCGCAAGCCCGACCGCTGCCGCCGCCGGACCTCGTCGCCGGCCACTTTCCGGCCACCCCAGCCCCTCCCGATGGCACAAATGGATGCGGGCGAGTCCCAGCTCCACGTAGATGCCCTCCGCCGGCCATTTGGTCGCCGGAGGAGGATTTCCGACGCCCTCCGCCGCGCTCAGCCTCGCCGGCGGCTAGCCGCCGGCGCTTTTGACTTTTGACCGGTGGGCTTGGCCTCTTTGACCCGAGGTTTGACCCCCCTGGGTCTATGACATGTGGGGTCCTGCCCTGTTAATTAACCTGGTTTAGTTTAACTATTAGGTTAGTTAGTGAGTCACTGACACGTGGGGCCAACCCCTGTTACATTAGTTTAGTTTAAAAATTAAACTTAGTTAGGCCTGAGAGACTGACATGTGGGCCCAGGCCCCACCAGTAGTTTAGTTAGTGTTAGTTTAAAAACTAACTAACTCTGTTAGCTAGTGGGTCACTGACCAGTGGGCCCCACTGGCCAGGTTTGACCCCAACAGCCCCTGTTGACTTGCTGACGTCACACAGACGTCATGCTGACGCAGTAAGTATTTTCTGGAGTTTTAAATAAATCATAAATGATTTATTTAATTCAGAAAATAGCCAAAACTTCTAAAAATCATATAAAATCAACCGTAGCTCAGATGAAAATAATTTATATATGAAAATTGATCAGAAAAATTCAAGGAATCTGTTTATGGCATTTTCATGCATGTTTGAACAAGTTAAACCTGCTGATCAGGTCAAATCAATTAAATGGCATTTAAATAATCACATATGAAGTTTGAATTTGAACCTTTGGTTCAAACCAACTTCATTTAACATGGTTGCTAGTTGCATTAGCTCAATCAATAGCATATTGCCATGTCATGATCATGCATCATATTGTCGCATTGCATTGATCGTATTCTTTCTCTGTTTGTCGGTTTTGTCCCCTCTCAGTAGACGACGTTCCGACGATGAGTTCGATGACACCGATGAAGACTCATTGATATCTTCAGAAGTGCCAGGCAAGCAAACCCCATTGAGCATTCCGATACAATCCCACTCTCTCGCTCTTGCTCTCTTTTACTGCATTAGGACAACAACGTTTCAATTGTTATCTGCTGCGGTAGTTGAACCCCTTTCCACTGCATGACCCGTCATTGCCACAGTAAATAGTTGAAACCCACTAGTATGAGTAGGAGTTGTTTGAGCCATGTTGTGCCTACTCATTGATGCTTTCTGGTTATGCCTGCTATTGCTTAGAGTTGTGTTAGGTCTGATTCATCGGGGATGAATTGGAATGTGATGAACATGTCCTACTGTGTGTGAGCTAAGTGTGTGAACACGATTTGGTAAAGGTAGCGATGAGAGGCCATGTAGGAGTACATGGTGAGTTGTCTCATTGAAACCGTCCTCAGGAACTGAGTTCCGTGTTGGTTGATCCATGAAACAGCTACTACCACACATTGGGCCCTGAAATATGACCCCGCTCGACTTATTGACAGCCCTTGTTCTCTGTCCAGGAGTTGCAACTAGTTTCTGGTGTTTGTAGTTTACTGGAGGTCGTGCGCAGTGCTGACCCTCGGGGTGGACTGTGACACGGCAGGTACGTGGCACGGTGTACCGGTCGCCCGTTTGGTGATGCGGGAACCCTGTACACATCGTTTGGGGCCGTGAGCGACACCCCGGCCGGATCTCCCCACGGATGGAACCCAAATAGGCGATAAACCTGGACGAGAGACTTGAGTGGTTGGTTAGGTCGTGGTCTACACCCACGTCGGCTTTCGCTTGAAGTCTGCCGAGCACATGTCGTGTGCAGACGCTAAGTGGTGGAAACATGTGTGAAGAAGTACACCCCTGCAGGGTTATATATAATCTATACGAATAGCCGTGTCCGCGGGAATGGACTTCTGGGTTGCCTATTACAGTTCATAGACAAGTGAAAGTGGATACTCTAAAACGCGCAAGATAAGCGTGAGTGCTATGGATGGCCTTCTCGTAGGGAGACGGGAGCGGATCCATAGTGGTGTATTGATTGGTGAATATGTGGACTCGTGTGCGCCACCTCAAAAGAGTTACTTGCAGTCGTAGTTTAGGATAGCCATCGAGTCAAAGCTGGCTTGCTGCAGTCAAACTCCACCACCCCCTTTGTTGATACTGATGCATATGTAGATAGATCTGATGTAAGTCTTGCTGAGTACCTTTGTACTCACGTTTGCTTAATTTATGTTTTTGCAGAGAGACTTCAGTCTCGCTAGTGGTTCCGCGTGGACTTCGACGTTTAGCTTGTTACCTCAGCTACGATCTTGAACCCTTGTAGGCTCTGGTAGATAGTCAGGCTTCTCAGCCTTTTTCATTTGTAGATGTCTGTACTCAGACATGTAATGCTTCCGTTGCCTGTATGCCCTGTATGTTGGGTCATGTGACCCCTGATTGTAATAAATGCTATGATGGCTCTTCTGGGCCTTTATCTATATGAGTTGTTGAGTTATGTTGTGATGCCTTGTTGTACAGCACATACTTGCATGTTATGCGTACGTGTAATGTGTATTGCTATGTGTGGGATCCGACACCTAGTTGTTTACCTTTGGTAGCCTACCTTACAGGGAAATGTCTCCTAGTGCTTCCACTGAGCCTTGGTAGCTTGCTACTGCTCCGGAACACTTAGGCTGGCCAGCATGTGTCCTTCTTCGTTCCTGTGTCTGTCCCTTAGGGGAAATGTCACGCGTTGTTCCTTTAAGTCCTTGTAGCTTGCTACGACTTGGGTTCATACGTTGATGACCGACAAGTTCGTTGCTGGGTCATGTATGCCTGTCTCTGTAATTTAGTGCCACTTTTGGTTTATAACTGGTCATGTCGGCCCGGGTTCTCTGTCACATGGATGCTAGCGACACTATCATATACGTGTGCCAAAATGCGCAAATGGTCCCGGGCCAGGTAAGGTGGCACCCGTGGGGATACCGTGCGTGAGGCCGCAAAGTGATATGATGCGTTACAGGCTAGACCTGTGTGACTTAGGATCGGGGTCCTGACAGCCCCCTGTCTCCGAAGTCATCTTTTCTCTACCTTATAAAAGTATCTTTCTTTGTTCTTTTTATATACTCTCGTAGCTTATTATTTCTAGACTAGTACAATAGAATAATTAGATTTATAAACTAGCCATGTATTTACACTTTAGACCTACAATTGTTTTAGCCGTAGCTATTTTTCTTCCGTAAAACAGCTTGGCCCTGATTTTTCAAATAGCCAAAAAAATTACTCGTTCATCCAAATTAGATGAAACCAGCTCCCACATTTTCATTTTGATCCCACCTATCCAGTGAATCTATCAAATAAACTTTTTACAACTTTCAAATTTCGAAATTTGTTCAAATTCATATCCAAACTTCTTTTTATCATAACTTGAGTTTGGTAACTCCGTTTGAGTTGGTTCTTTTTGCAAATCGAAGCTTTTGACCTAAACTTTCTGATAAGGCCAAACTCATTCAATTTTGGTACTGTTAGAAATTGTTCCCTGTTGCAAGAGTTATTTGCTTGTTTTGAAGTTTTCGGAAGTGTTTTCTTCGTTCTTCACGATCTTCTGAGTGATTGCTTATGTGTGGTTACTATTGTTTGCTTACGATAGATTGAACGGAGTATGACGAGTAGATCTATCACGAGTTATGAGTGCGAAGAATCTACATCAACAGTACAAGGCAAGTTCATACTTTGATCATACTTTCCAAATACCCAGTTTTCATTGCATTACATATATCCTCAAACACTTGCATGAGTAGGACTGGTTACATAATATGATGCTTTGTAGTTCATGAGGTAGGAACCTAATGACTTGAGATCAACCAAGGGGATATACGCTTTGTTACTTATTGCTTAGCCATGCTCGTAGACGTGGATTGGTATGAGAGTTTCATGAAAGATGTGAGTGATATTTACTTAAGGGAAACTTTAAGGTGGAAATTTAATACACATCTGGATGGACTGGTTGTGGCACCCTCGAGCACCCTGTGGTTTGCCAGGGCACCTGGAGTGTCCAGTGTTGTCCTAGGGGATCCCGGAGGACCAGTGTGATCACCCTATTGGAATGCCACCCAGGCTCAAAGGAATCATATGATATTTTCATGCCTAGAAACTTCCGTGTGCAGCCACAAGCCATTATGGGCTCTGGCATAGTTGAGTATGTTGTGTGACCTCTTTCAGTGGTAGACTAGCAGATGTAGCGGATGTAGGTGTACCGGTCTACCCAGTGTAAAAAGTAAATGCTTCTTAAAGACCGTGTCTCGGTCATCCGTTTCTCAAACACCATGTAGTGCGAGAAATTAAACGGAGGCGATCGAGTCTTGTGGGGAAAAGTGCACAAACCTCTGCAGAGTGTACAAACTATTCGTGAGTGGCCGTATCCCCGGTTATAGACATCTTTGAGTATCTTGAAGTGGATTATTTGTTGATCTCAACACTCTATTTAATTAATTTGTTGGGTTAATAATGACTTTGGTTTGGGATTGGTATGGAGGAACCATACTCAATTTTTCATGAAATAAATTTAACAAAGTAGTTA
Source organism: Secale cereale (assembly GCA_902687465.1). Taxonomy (NCBI): domain Eukaryota; kingdom Viridiplantae; phylum Streptophyta; class Magnoliopsida; order Poales; family Poaceae; genus Secale; species Secale cereale. The sequence goes on from LR738713.1 coordinate 771,852,461, forward strand.
AATAAATGCATTCCTTTGTGGTAGGGAAAATCAGCTTTATGCAAAACAAAAATTACAGCCTCCACCAACCAAATATGCATGTAGCTGTAGGCATTGTTCATCATTATCATTACAGTGTGAATTTGCCAGTACATTCAATGTACTGACCTACATGGCTGCAAACGTCTCATGTTGCAGGAATTATTCGACGAGTAAGTGTTACGTTAGGCCTGCGTTATCTACAATCAACTTTGCCATTGGTGTTGATGGGAATCCACAACCTTGTTGTTACTTCCGCTTTATGGATTGAGGTAATAGTATTTACGTTACTTTATACATGTGATTTACCTCTGTTATAAATCCTCGAGTACTGTGTGTGTCAGCATACCGATCTAGGGATGACACTTAAGCACAGAGACTTGATCCATTCGGGTTGGGTCATTACAAGATGGTATCAGAGCACATGTTGATTGTAGGACGTGACCCTAGAAACTGGCCATGCCCATAGGAAAGGATTTCTCTAAAACTTTATTTTCAAAAGTTTCTTTACCTCTCTTCTTTTCTGAGTTTTGTCAAATCATCCCTCTTACCTTAAATAGTTAGACGATACCCTTTTCCATTGGATCACTTCGGAGTAAAGAGGATTTCACCATACATTGGAAGTGTTGAAACTACAATAGTGGATACTCCGAAGGTTTGAAGAGTTGATGGATTTGAAGAGATGTTGACCTTTAGAAGACCAAATCCCTGTTATGTACTTACGTTAGATGCGACGATCGTGAGCCGTCATTTGTTTGATGTTTCTCCGATGGCCACAAAACAAAACCCGTCTTTTCAAAATGATTGTTTGTATTGAGTGTATCTCTGATCTTCATCTCCCAAATCTCATCCCAACAACCCTTGGACCCAATAGAGGATGAATGAAGATAGACTTGTATTCTCTGAAACGATGACCCAGCCGGAGGCAGAGCTATGGATACAAAACATGGAGGACCACTTCAGGAAAAAATTTGTTGCAAGGAAGTATGAGGTTCAATATGCTCTTCAGTACTTCAGATAAAGTGCTGCAAACTGGTGGGACATGCATCAAGCCATACGAGGATGTAGTGTAGCAAAAAGTTGGGAGGAACTCAAGAAGACTTTGTTAAGATCCCGTCTCATCCGAAAGCATGGTGACAACCCAAAGAAGAAACCTAGTGCCTGCAGGATTTGTGGAGAAATAGGACACACCCAGGAGGAGCACAAGGATGAATGTCCCCATTGTGAAGAAAGTCACCCAGCTGAAGAATGCCCAACTAGGCAGATTACTTGTTTCTTGTGTGAAGGGACTACCCACTACCCTTCCCAGTGTCACTTTTATCCCATGGTACAATGAACCATCCAACAGAAGAAAGAAGCAATGAAAGAAGCCCTCATGGAAAATTTAGAAGAACCTGTGATGAAGGAAGATGTGGAGGGCACACCTGAAGAAGACCCAATTAAACTTTGCACCAAGTCATGCTATTCATGTGGAGAAGAAGGACACATTTCTCAGCATTGTTCGTGGGAGTATCTAGTATAATTTCCGACGGTGGAATTTGAATATGACCCACGGGAAATAGAAGCCCTGATTGGAACGAAGAAGTCAAGGAAGAGAAAGAGCATGTGTCCCCAAAACAACCCAATTTCTGCGAAAAAGGACCTGAGTTACATCACATGTTACCGGTGCAAGGACTTAGGTCATTATGCTAGCAACTGCCCACCAAGGAAGCCAAGAACCCAGTGAACCAAGATAGTCACCATGAAGTCCTTAGATTTGTCTGATGACATTAGTTTACGCTGCAAGGAAGTAGGGCATTTTGCCAAGAGAAGGTTCACACCAGAGGAAAGATTGAGCAGAGTAGTTGAGACCTGGATATTAGAATGAAGCATGTAGCTAAACGTGGAAAACACTTTTATTACGATGTTGAGTTGAGTTATGGAAAGAAGATCGTAATAGTTCGTGAAGCAATAGAAGTTGAGATTTTTGGAATCTAAGAAGGAAACGCTATGAGTTGTTGTAAGTTTGTGAGTGCCTCTCTTGCGATCTGACCCAAACTAAAACCTAGAACCTCTGGACAAGTTGACCCCAAACCTTTCTCGGACAAACAACCACATTTCACCCAAGGAAAGACCTCCATTGCCCTGAGTACCCATTCTATCTTATACCTACAGATGACAACCCTTTACGAGTCTTTTCTCAAGGGCCCGGAAACGATCATGACCCTGACTAGCGATCAAGATTACCCAAAGATCCTGAAGGACATGATGAAGTATATTCACCTTGAAGGAGATGCAGTTTGCAAGGGTTATCCCTTCATGGAGAATGGAGTTGAACTTTGGTACGTGGAGGTACACCTCCACCGTGTGAAAGGAGTTTGCCCAAAAACTACGGGTCAATACTTTTTCATCTCCTGAGTACCACGAACAACATTATTTGACTCTCTTCGTGAAGCTGCTATGGAGGCCATACGTCAGATTGGAGAAATACTTGAAGCAAGACTTCATCACACTCAGGAGTGCCTGAGTAGGGTGCATGCAGAGATGATGGAGATGAAGCACATGGCCACTAGGATGAATCAAAAGATTGAGGATTTCAACAATCACATTGCACAATTCCAGTGGGACTGAAGCATCCTCAGCTAGGATAACAGAATAAAGATGGAAGGAATGTTCGACCATACCCAACTATGCTGATGGCAACATTTGTAGTGAAGCACCTTTGAAATAGAAGTGTCGAATAGTGGTTCAGGATGTAATAAGAGATTTGATATGAAGAGAATATGGATTACAGGATGAACCAGTGCATTTTGTTTAGTGGTACTTTACTGTGTGAACCCTGGACCCATAGAAAGGAAACTGTTACCCCAAATAGTGGAGTTTGCACAAATAAGTTGGAGTTTATTCCAATGCGGAGTATGTAGCAATAGCGACTCCAAGGATGAGTTAAGGATATACAAGTTTGGAAGTGGACCCCTAAGCCGAGGACCTAAGGAGGCTATGTAATCACAAGGGAACCACGATACTTGTCGGAAGTAATACGTTTCTGCTGTAAGTGAAGCATGGCACTTCACTAGGGACTGTCCCAATGAGAAGGAGAGTTGTGCTAAGTAGTTGAGTTGAAGCATGCAATGGAAATGCATTAGATCCTAGTAAGTTGAGAAATCAATACAGTTAGCATCAGGGTATTGATTTTTGGATTTTATGAGTTTTACTATATAGGCAATGAGTGAAATCATAATTCCTGGAAAAATATTATTGAGGGAACTGGTGTTTTTCATTTTAAGGGTGGCAGAACCCAACATTGTTACCCGAATACAAGAGCTAATGGTTAGTTACGTCAGACTTTGGAATGGACCACTGAATGACGAGTCTGAGTAATTACATGTTAGTGTGTACCAACAGAAGGAAGGTGATATAGTACAATTGGATAGATTTAAGAAAAGCCAAGGAAGCTAGATGTTGGAAGAACGATCAGTTGCAACCCGATGCTGAGTTCATGATTTACCATTGGCCCCAGGTCCTGTGAAGAAAGCAAGCACACTCTTGCTGAAGGAAAACCCCTCGTAGAAGTTATGACTTTGTCCACAGACGATCTTATAGGTGTTTACGCAAAACCCGAGGGTTGTGAAACACGGTAGATGTTTTGTTCAGCTTGCTGAAGTAATGGATTCCTCCGAACTTAGTTCGTCGACAAGAGAAATTTTGCAATGCTTGTGAGGATGACCGAGTGTTAGAATGCGAGATTCACTAAACCATATACAAGGTAATGATTTGGGTGCAGAATTGATTGATCACCATACTGACTTGCTCTTATTATTCGCCTCTGCTATATGTGCCGATAAATCTGAGTGACTTACCTATAGTAGAGAGACGACGATGTCAAAACCTTGTTTAAACCTTAGAATGGTATAGAAAATTTTCCCCTATACAAGGTAGTTTTTGCCAACCATAGGATATACGGTGAGAATGAAGCCCAGACCCGTTTTCTGCAGGGACCCAGTTAGTTGGTTGAGGACCACCATGAGATATCGATATTTGTTTAGTACTGGCGCCAGACCTGTCAGCTAAGAAGGACCAGTCTCGAAAGAACCTTACCAAGATGAAAGGACACTAGAATGGAGGGCAAAGGTTATGCCACTACCGGAAGAGCCCAAGGAAGGAGTTACTCTGAAGATTTGAGAAGACCGACCCTATCAACAATAAGGGTGGAGTAGATGAGCTTTTATGGAACCGTAACCATCATTCTAAGTGTGGTAGCACACTAGATCATACTCCCTCCGTTCAGAATTACTTGTCTCGGGAATAGATGTATCTAGAACTAAAATACATCTAGATACATCCATTTCTGCGACAAGTAATTCCGAACGGAGGGAGTACCAATCAATGGATTGTTAGGAGACCCCGAACCCCAACCTATTTCTTTCTAGCCTCTTCGAATCTCGAGGACGAGATTCATTTTAAGTGTGGTAGGTTTGTAACATCCCAAAATTCTAAATTTTGAAATGGTATAATAAATAGATTGTTTTGATTGCTTGTGTGATGTGCTGTGTGAATTTGAATGAAATTTGAAACTTTTGAAAGTTAAATGAGAGGGGGTGAAATGACTTTCCCAAACTTCCACTTTGCATTCTATGTTCTCCAGGAATTCAACTTCTTTGCATCACAAAACCCCATAGTGAAGATAATATGACTTCTTTCATTTATTAAATGAAAAAGAGTTTTGAAAGGATTTTGAATTCCAGTCTCGAAATATTTTAAATTCAGAAACTTTCTGCAACTCAATGATTTTATCGAGAGAAGATAAAATGACTTCTTCAAATTATAAGAAATATGAGTTGGAAGTTTTTTTTTGAAATTTTCTACAACTCATTTTCAAAATTTGAGTTATTGGGTTTTATTCAAATTATTTTTATCCAAAAAATAAATTATATGGAAAATAGGGTAACATGATTCCCTGCAATAGAAAATTGGAGAGAAATAAATTTGAAATCATTTTGGTGTTTTTAAAATGATTTTTATTGGGTTTTATTGCAAAAATATCTCTGTTTTATTTATTTATATTTTTGTGTAATTTATTTGACTCTACAAAAATGTTCATGTTCTGGGAAATCTTTTTCGGAAATTTTTGATATATAATATTTCTATATAAAATTTTAATTTTATTTTCGTTTTTAGTTTCCTTTCTGTTTCTATTTAAAAAATAAAATGTACGTGCGGCTGCTAACTATACGACGCCTGCACGCGCAGCTTAGTGGCAGCGGTGCCCCAATTGTTGTTTTTTATTTTACATGGGCCAGGCCCAGCCAGCTTTTTTTTCTTTTCAGTTTTTTTTCTTCGGCCGAAATTAAAAGAAAGAAAAACCTGCGCGTACGGGGCGTGCGCCGGAGTTTTTTAGCCTATGCGGTTTACTGTGTTTTATTTATTTTCGTCTATGTTTAGTCCCACATTGCCTAGTCTTTGACCTCTAAGGCTCTTTTCCACCTATAAATATAGAACCATAGAGCCTCCAAAAATCATCCGATTCGGTTAAATCAATATTTTGGTTTGACTAGATTCACTAAAAAAATATTTCTTCTCTCCAGCGGGAATTCTGTAAATCGTCTGCTCTCTCCGAAGTCATCTTTTCTCTACCTTATAAAGGTATCTTTCTTCGTTCTTTTTATATACTCCCGTAGCTTATTATTTCTAGACTAGTACAATAGAATAATTAGATTTATAAACTAGCCATGTATTTACACTTTAGACCTAGAATTCTTTTAGTCGTAGCTATTTTTCTTTGGTAAAACAGTTTGGCCCGGATTTTTCAAATAGCCAAAAAAATACTCGTTCATCCAAATTAGATGAAACCAGCTCCCACAGTTTCATTTTGATCCCACCTATCGAGTGAATCTATCAAATAAACTTTTTACAACTTTCAACTTTCGAAATTTGTTCAAATTCATATCCAAACTTCTTTTTATCATAACTTGAGTTTCGTAACTCCGTTTAGGTTGGTTCTTTTTGCAAATCGAAGCTCTTGACCTAAACTTTCTAATAAGGCAAAACTCATTCAATTTTGGTACTGTTAGAAATTGTTCTATGTTGCAAGAGTTATTTGCTTGTTTTGAAGTTTTCCGAAGTGTTTTCTTCGTTCTTCCCGATATTCTGAGTGATTGCTTATGTGTGGTTACTATTGTTTGCTTACGATAGATTGAACGGAGTGTGACGAGTAGATCTATCACGAGTTATGGGTGCGAAGAATCTACATTAACAGTACAAGACAAGTTCATACTTTGATCATACTTTCCAAATACCCAGTTTTCATTGCATTAGATATATCCTCAAACACTTGCATGAGTAGGACTGGTTACATAATATGATGCTTTGTAGTTCATGAGGTAGGAACCCAGTGACTTGAGATCAACCAAGGGGATATACGCTTTGTTACTTATTGCTTAGCCATGCTCGTAGTCGTGGATTGGTATTAGAGGTTCATGAAAGATGTGTGTGATATTTATTTAAGGGAAACTTTAAGGTGGAAATTTAATACAAATCTGGGTGGATTGGTTATGGCACCCTGGAGCACCCAGTGGTTTGCCAGGGCACCTGGAGGGTCCAGTGTTGTCCTAGGGGACCCCGAAGGACCCGTGTGATCACCCTATTGGAATGCCACCCACGCTCAAAGGGATCATATGATATTTTCATGCCTAGAAACTTCCGTGTGCAGCCACAAGCCATTATGGGCTCTGGCATAGTTGAGTATGTTGTGTGACCTCTTTCAGTGGTAGACTAGCAGATGTAGCGGATGTTGGTGTGCCGGTCTACCCAGGGTAAAGAGTAAATGCTTCTGAAGGATTGTGTCTCGTTCATCCGTTTCTCAAACATCATGTAGTGAGAGAAATTAAACGGAGGCGATCGAGTCTTGTGGGGAAAAGTGCACAAACCTCTGCAGAGTGTACAGACTATTCATGAGTAGCCGTGTCCTCGGTTACGGACATCTTTGAGTATCTAGAAGTGGATTATTTGTTAATCTCAACACTCTATTTAATTAATTTGTTGGGTTAATAATGACTTTGGTTGGGATTGGTATGGAGGAACCATACTCAATTGTTCATGAAATAAATTTAACAAAGTAGTTAAGTAAATGCATTCCTTTGTGGTAGGGAAAAATCAGCTTTATGCAAAACAAAACTTACAGCCTCCACCAGCCAAATATGCATGTAGCTGTAGGCATTGTCCATCATTATCATTACAGTGTGAATTTGCAGTACATTCAATGTACTGACCTACATGGTTGCAACATCTCATGTTGCAGGAATTATTCAACGAGTAAGTGTTACGTTAGGGTTGCGCTGTCTACACTCAATTTGCCGTTGGTGTTGATGGGAATCCACAACCTTGTTGTTACTTCCGCTTTATGGATTGAGGTAATAGTATTTACATTACTTTATACATGTGATTCACCTCTGTTATAAATCCTCGAGTACTGTGTGTGTCAGCATACCGATCCAGGGATGACACTTAAGCACAGAGACTTGATCCATTCGGGTCGGGTCGTTATAGAGGATGATCAGGCAAAGCATTAAGTAATTGCAGAAGCCTCCCCCAAGCTTGTGGGAGACTCTCTTCTTCAATTTGCTCAAAGTTATATATTTCCTGTAAGGTAGCTTGTTTCTTATGAGCGGGAAAATATTTAGCAGAGAAGTAATACATCATGCCCTGGGGACTACGCACACAACCAGGATCAAGATAATTAAACCAAGTCTTAGCATCACCCTTTAGCGAGAACGGAAATAACTTAAGGATATAGTAATAACGAATCTTTTCATCATTGGTAAACAGGGTGGCTATATCATTCAACTTAGTAAGATGTGCCACAACAGTTTCAGACTCATAGCCATGGAAAGGATCAGATTCAACCAAAGTAATTAACTCAGGATCAACAAAGAAATCATAATCCTTATCAGTAACAAAGATAGGTGAAGTAGCGAAAGCAGGATCATGTTTCATTCTAGCATTCAATGACTTTTCTTTCAGCTTAGCTAATTATTTCTTAAGATCATATCTATCGTTGCAAGCAAGAAAGTCTCTAGCAGTTTCTTCATCCATAACATAACCCTCAGGAACAACAGGCAATTCATATCTAGGGGGAGAAGCTTCATCATCAGTTTCATAAATATTATCAGTTTCAATATTTGCATTCTCCCTAACCTTAGCAATTTGTTCATCTAGAAATTCACCTAGTCGCACAGTATTATCAGGCATAGAAGTAGTTTCATCACACATAGAAAAAGTGGCATCATCAAGAACATACGACATATCAGATTCAATAGCAGGAGTAGGTGTCGCAAATTTACCCATAACAGATGGTGAATCAAGTGCAGAGCTAGATGGCAGTTCCTTACCTCCCCTCGTAGTTGAGGGATAGATCTTGGTTTTTGAGTCCTTCACGTTCTTCATAGTGATTAACAGATATAAATACCAAGTGACTTAAAGAATAGAGCTATGCTTCCCGGCAACGGCGCCAGAAAATAGTCTTGATAACCCACAAGTGTAGGGTTTCGCAACAGTTTTCGAGGGTAAAGTATTTAACCCAATTTATTGATTCGACACAAGGGGAGCCAAAGAATACTCTTAGGTATTAGCAGCTGAGTTGTCAATTCAACCACACCCGGAAACTTAGTATCTGCAGCAAGGTAGTTTAGTAGCAAAGAAATATGGAGATAGCGGTAACAACAATAAAAGTAATGGTAGTGTTTTTGTAGTTTTTGTAATAGTAGCAGCGGAAAAGTAAATAAGCAACAAGCAATATGTGAAAAGCTCGTAGGCATTGGATCGGTGATGGGAAATTATGTTAGATGCGATTCATCATGTAAAAGTTATAACCTAGGGTGACACAGAACTAGCTCCAGTTCATCAATGTAGTGTAGGCATGTATTCCGAATATAGTCATACGTGCTTATGGAAAAGAACTTGCATGACATCTTTTGTACTACCCGTCCGCGGCAGCGGGGTCCTAGTGGAAACCAAGGGATATTAAGGCCTCTTTTTAATAGAGTACCGGACCAAAGCATTAACACATAGTGAATACATGAACTCCTCAAACTACGGTCATCACCGGGAGTGGTCCCGATTATTGTCACATCGGGGTTGCCGGATCATAACACATAGTAAGTGACTACAAACTTGCAAGATAGGATCAAGAACACGCATATATTCATGAAAACATAATAGGTTCAGATCTGAAATCATGGCACTCGGGCCCTAGTGACAAGCATTAAGCATGGCAAAGTCATAGCAACATCAATATCAGAACATAGTGGATACTAGGGATCAAACCCTAACAAAACTAACTCGATTACATGGTAAATCTCATCCAACCCATCACCGTCCAGCAAGCCTACGATGGAATTACTCACGCAGGATGGTGAGCATCATGGAATTGGTGATGGAGGAAGGTTGATGATGACGATGGCGACGATCTCCACTCTCCTGAGCCCCGAACGGACTCCAGATCAACCCTCCCGAGAGAGATTAGGGGTTGGCGGCGGCTCCGTATCGTAAAACATGATAATTCTTCCTCTCTCATTTTCTCTCTCCCCGAAAGTTAATATATGGAGTCTGGGGGTACGTCGGTGGAGCATCAGGGGGCCCACGAGGCAGGGGGCGTGCCCAGGGGGAGGGGGCGCGCCCCCACCCTCGTGGACAGGGTGTGGGCCCCCTGACGTAGATCTTTCCACAAATATTTTTTATATTTTCCAAAATAATTCTCCGTGAATTTTTAGGTCATTTCGAGAACTTTTTATTTCTGCACAAAAACAACACCATGGCAATTCTACTGAAAACAGCGTCAGTCCGGGTTAGTTCCATTCAAATCATGCAAGTTAGAGTCCAAAACAAGGGCAAAAGTGTTTGGAAAAGTAGATACATTGGAGACGTATCAGTGCCCTCCTCGTGGTCGCCGTCGATGAGGTCTAGACCTGGCCAAACCTCGGGCCGGGCCGGGCTTCGGGCCGGGCCGGGCTTCGGGCCGGGCCTACCGAAGCCCGGTGCAAAAATCCCAGGCCCAAGCCCGGCCCGAACACGCAAAAGCCCGGCGGGCCTCGGGCCGGGCCCCTTCAGAAAAACGCAAATTTGACGGGCCCGGGCCCGGCCCGGCCCGGTCAACGGGCTGAATATCTAGGCCCGAGCCCAGCCCGGGAGCAGCTTCGGGTGGGGCCGGGTCAGGCCGGGCCGGGCTGCCCATGGCCAGGTCTAATGAGGTCTGACTTGGAAGATGAGGATCCCAAGCCAGCGTCGCAGAACATGTCCTTCAGGAATTACAAAAGGGGCTCGATGGCGATGTAGGATGGCAAATTGTTGACAGTGAGCCAGAGGAGATCAGCGGCGGGGCCATGGATGAGATGGACGGCGGTTGAACCCGAGGGATTGGGGGTGGGCCACTTAACCTGTGATATAGCCTGTTTATATACATCAGTATGTGGTATTCCATTTGAATTCTCTAAAAAGACAAATATTTAGGAACGGAGGGAGTATCTTATAACATCCAATATACTCACATATTAGCTGAATGAACATCTTATATTATGGGTCGGAAGGAGTTTAGTGCATTCTTACAAATTATCGGCTGATTAACTGCTGTTGTATCCATGGGTTACAGTTAGTTTGAGCTAGTTCGTGCTCAAATAGCCCGAAATTGTATCTAAACACGAGGCTAGTTCGAGCTAGTTGCATCTATAACCCACCCAAAAAAACTATCCCACCCAAGAGGTGCTAATTGGAGCTTGTTCTCCTAGTGCATTTATTGTCAATCTAACCCTACCATCCAAACAACTCTTTGGATGGAGTTAGTTCAGGGTTAGTCATGAGCTAGAAACTAACTCTAACCTCTAGCTAAGTTGAGTATCCAAACAGGGTTGTGTTTTTGTTGTTGCTGTTGCTGCTCTTCTACGTATAGCTAGACATCATTAGAACATTAAGGTAACACTCTTCCTTGTTTCTATGTAGCCTAGGATTGCATATTTAGACATTAAGTACAGTGCATGTTGCTATGTAGCCTCGGATATATTACATATGGCCCTAGTTAACCTAACGATAAATGGGTTGCAGATATATTCAGTTAAAAGTCTGATTCATAGATTATTTCCTTATCAGCCCTCGGCCTATATGGTACCAGCTACCGATATCCTAAACAGTGAGCAAATATAAGCCATGGGATGAAACTAACCTCGATGGAAAACAACATTCGTTCCCAAAATTGTCCTGTGTAGGTACATCGAGAAGAATGTTACGCACAACAGGCTAAACATCAACCAAAATTATCCATGGTAGACAAAATAAACTGAAAAAGATAGCTTCAGTGTGCTGGTTTAAGCACGCTAGTAAAGCAAAACAAGTGGAAAGGTGTTTTAACTACAACAGGCCTAACATTTAACAACAAGCAAACATAGTCATTCAAACTGGTATTGTGCCGGTCTAAGTACACTGGTTATTGTTAAATAAAAATGGAAAGGCGTGTTAACTACAAGATGCAACAACCAAATTTAGTCATTCATAATGGTATTGTTGAAACTGGTACAGATGAAATTGAATTGCACAGTTCATACTTGCACATATAGAACATCACGTTGTGAATAACTGGAATAAACAAGGCATACTACAAACAACCAAAGATAGCATTTGAAACTGGACATATGCTAACTACAAACAACCGAACAATCAAAAAACTTTAAAAGAGGCATATGCTAGCTATAACAGGCTTAACAACAAGCAAATATATGCATTCCTATCGGTATGTTTAAAACTGGATTGATGAAAAGTACTGCACAATAAATAATTGCACATATAGAGCATCACATTGTGAACAGCTGAAATAAACAAGGCATACTGCAAACAACCAGATATAGCAATTAAAACTAGACATATTCTCACTACACTACAAAAGGGACTCGACAACACAAATCATGAGTTTCCCCTTGTGAATAGGCACGACAAAACAAATCATGGGTTTCCTCACTTGTCACAGATGGGCTTGTTCTCGTGGGAAGAGCAGGAACCCTGGATGCGCTCCATGTTGTCGCAGATGGGCTCATTCCCCTTGGAAGAGCACGGCTGTAGGGTGCCCTCTCTGATGTTGCAGATGGGTGCTTTCCCCTTGGAAGAGGATATGGGATCTTTCCCCTTGGAAGAGCGGGAGAGGGTGCCCTCTTCTTGGTTGCCATCGATGAGGTCTGACTTGGAAGCTGTGGATCCCAAGCCAGCGTCGCAGAACGTGTCCTTCATAAATTACAAAAGGGGCTCGATGGCGATGTAGGATGGCAAATTGTTGACAGTGAGCCAGAGGAGATAAGCGGCAGGGCCATGGATGAGATCGACGGCGGTTAAACCTGAGGGGTTGGGGGTGGTCCACTTAACCTATGACATAGCCCACCTCAGGCCGTCGCTGTCGATGACCTCGATGTCGTAGCCGGCGGCCGAGACATGCCCGCATTCTCTAGCCTGTGATGTCTACACACGCTTCTACTATTGTAGACTATGTTGGGCCTCCAAGCGCAGAGGTTTGTAGGACAGCAGCAATTTCCCTCAAGTGGATGACCTAAGGTTTATCGAACTCAGGGAAGTAGAGGTTGAAGATGGTCTCTCTCAAGCAACCCTGCAACTAAGATACAAGAAGTCTCTTGTGTCCCCAACACACCTAATACAACTAGGAGTTGTATAGGTGCACTAGTTTGGCGAAGAGATGGTAAAATATGGATGATAGGAGTGGCAAAGCAAAGTAATATAAATCTATAATAAAAAGTGCAGCAAGCAAACAAGTGGTAAACGTGATCACAAATGGTATTGCAATGGTGGAAACAAGGCCTAGGGATCATACTTTCACTAGTGGCAACTCCCAACAACATTAACATAATCGAATCACATGATATTTCCCATAAAACATGCAATGGAGACGCACCCGGAGGTCATTCCTTCGTGGTCAAGAGAGGACGAGAATTATGTAGGGCTACAAAAGCACACGTCAAAGTTCATAGTTCTCAATCTAAGGATTTCCCAATGTCACTGCGGCCATCCAAAGAGAGTCCCACAATCACCACAACATATCTAAAGGATAGTCAAAGACAAGCACCAAGAGACTCTCAATCTTCAATCAACACACAAAAGAGGAAATCACTCATGAAAATATTTTTCTAATCCATGTCCAATAGACCGCTGACACCTTGGTCTCGTGGATTATACTAGATAAAGACAAGTGAGTACATGAATCCAATACATAGAGGAAGGGGAAATATCATGGGATCACCCTAGATTAACATAGCCTATGATCACAACGAAGATCACATCATGGGAGAGAGAAATAACCACATAGCTACACGTACGAGCCCTCGGCCCCGGAGAAGACTACTCACACATGGACATGGTGAGGAGGAGGTTGATAATGGTGTTGATGGAGAGGTGCAGCCCCGCGAGGAGGAGACGGCCGGCGGCAGCCACGGAGGCGGCGGCGGCGGCCCTTGGGGGCGCGGCGGCGGCGGCGGCCCTAGGGGGCGGCGGCGGCCCTAGGGGGCAGCGGCTCCTTGGCCCCCCTTCTTCCTTGTGGATGATGCTGCAATGGTGCTGGTCCTCCACTCCAAGACGGCGGCTTGGGAGGAGGAAAATTCGTGGCCCTTGGTGACCTAGGTTTCCTCTCTTTATATAGACTCTCGGATTTCCGTCATCAGATTTTGGGCCTCAGTAAAACGGGCTTTACTCGGCCGTCCGGACTCCGATTTGGACGAATTTTATATCCAGAAGCATCGCCTCAAAATTCCCCACAACTTTCACAACTAGACTTTTTCCGTTTGACGTCGTCTTCGGGCCGGAACGTGACCATCTTTAAGAAACGTTCTCAGACAGATTTCAGGAAAGTCAGAGTCCTACTCCAATACGACTCCTTTTGCATTTTTGTCAATTTCCAAGTAATTCCTACACAATAAAGTGTAAAACAAGAACATTGTGCACTTTTGCAACCATTAGTAGGTTAGTCCAAATATGATCAAAAAGTGTATGGAATTGCATAAATATCATAGCAATATCACACAAAAGAGGCATGGAGCAAGCAGAAATTATAGATACGTTTTGTACGTATCAACATCCCCAAGCTTAATTTCTGCTCGTCCTCGAATCGGTAAATGATAACAAGCATAATTTCTGTGGTGACATGCTATTAACCATATAAGGACTTTTCACAGTCACATGACAAGTGTTTAATGAGATAATTAATCTGTAGTAATTAAGTTGCCTCATGAGAATATCACAAAGAACTGAAAGTTTTACAATATGATACTGAAACACTCAATAGATTTGTAGTGAGCATGGTGTGCAAACATGACAAAGTGATACCTCGTTTGCCCCCTTTAGTGAAGCAAAACATAAATGCAGGGGCACCTACAAAGTTTAAGTGACGACTAGATACAATGATTTCAGAATAAACGATATCATAATCATGCAAAAGACAATGGTACTTTGGGACAATGCACATTACACTCAGAATGACAATCATGCTCTCAATAGTTGGTGCTTTAAAGAAGGTGGCGACTCTCGAACCGTGGCTTTTGATGGCAAGGTTGAAAACCCGTGGTCGGAAACAAAAACTAAACATGTACCAGAGCTCTTGGTTTTTAAAACAGAGACAAATATTATTTTTAGAATATGCATATTTCGTCAACGAATGCTAGTAGATAACTCAATTACTTCTCGAGCTGGACAAGTTTCGAGGAACGGCTCCCGCATGAGGACGATCACATCCTCTTAATCTCCTTTGTTTATCACTGCCAAAGTTTTCTGATTTCTCATGAACAAAGCGTGAAGGAGGGTTTGTTTGTTGTATTATTTTTTAATGAGCCGTGCGCACTCTATGCCAGTTCCTTCTAGTATTAAGGGTTTGCACATTAGACATGCAATCCCGGGGTGAAGCTTGTCCAACCTAAAAAGATCATGAATTAACTAATACTTCCTCATGAGCTAAAACAGAGGCACAAATGAGAAATGATTTTTTGAATAATTTCGAGGTGGTACATGAAAGTCTTTGTTAGGAATGGTAGGTAAATACCATGTATAGGAAGGTATGGTGGACTTATATGGCATAACTGGTTTAAAGGATTTGGATGCACAAGCAGTCAGTCCGCTTAGTACAGGTGGAGGTTAGCAAAAGACTGAGAGCGACCAACTAAGAGAGCAATGACGGTCATAATCATGCAAAGCGACAAAACAACATTGAATCGGGCATGGAAGTTATATCGCTACTCAGAAATAAAAGATCATCAAGGCTTGATAGACTTTCTTTACAGTCTTAAATATGCGTGAGCATATGCCAAGTCAATCAAAATAAGTTTTCGGAGGAAGATATCACTAAACCATACCACATCATAGGCAAACAAATCATGTTGGTACTCCAATAACACATTGGGAACCCCCCCGCTATTTGAGACTAACCATAAGAAAACATGAACTACTAAGCACCATTATGCACATCGCATTTTTATCATGGACATATCAACCAGTGCAACAGAAGCCAACTCTCTTAACAAGATAAGCATGATAACTAAAGAGAGTTCCAGCAACCAACTAAACAAAAGCTCTTTAAAAAGTAAAGCGTGAAAACTAAGAGCTAAGCATGACAGTAGCAATTGAAAGACCAAGAACATACACAGCAAAGATAAACATGAAAATTCTATAGGTTGAAGTGGAGCGTGTTTCTCTCCCACACAAAGAAAGCTGAGTTCCAACTCGTTATGAAAAGCAAGCAAAGCTAAAGAAAACTAAAAAGGAAACTAAAAGCAAGACGCTCCAAGCATAACACATAACACATGAAGTGATAAAAATATAGTGGAACGAAAGACGAACTGATAATGTTGATGGAGAAGGGGATGCACGGGGGCATCCCCAAGCTTAGACGCTTGAGTCTTCTTGAATATTTCTTGGGGGTGCATGGGGCATCCCCAAGCTTGAGCGTTTGACACTCCTGAATCTTTTTATCATCTTCCCTCGCACACTTGAAAACTCCCTTCATACATAACTCATTATAATCTGATTAGCGAGGTTAGTACCCATAATAAAATAATTTTTCCTTGCTGGAAATAAGGATATTCTTGAAGGTCTACTGTTTCTGAAGATTGCCAAAAGGTTTTTGCAAAGAAAAAGTAAGCTCAAGGTTCGCAAAACGAAGGAAAGGCAAAACAGGACAGAATCTGTGAAAAACAGACCAGCAGGTAGTAAATGATTTTTTCGGGGCAGTTCTGCAACTCAAATCAAAAAACTCAGAACAGATGCCCGAAAGCCAATTGTATAGAGCACGCTGTCGAAAAAATTGAGACCAAAAAGATGAACTAGTGATTTTATGCGAATTTTTCTGTCCAAGGACAGAATCTGTTTCCTGGACAGCACGTCACAACTTTTGAACTTTCTTGCAATCAGAGGCTAAACTTGGCACAAAGCTGAAAAATAAAGATACAATGATGTTGCTACAGTAGTAACAAACATCAAGACCACTAAAACTGAAAGCAAAGATAACAAGGGTTGTCTCCCTAGAGCTCTTTCTTTATAGCCATAAAGATAGGCTTAAGACTTTAATGATGCTCTCGTAGGAATAAGAGTTGAAGAACAAAAGAGAGCATCAAAAAGCAAATACCAAATACATTTAAGCCTAACATGCTTCCTATGCATAGGAATATTGCAATAGAATAATTCATTGAAGCACAAAGCAATAAGCATAGGAAGAAAAAACAAGTGCAGCTTCAAAACCTTCAACATAAAGAGAGGGAACTTGACATTATTGAAATATCTATAAGCATATGTTCCCTTCTCATAATAATTTTCAGTGGGATCACGAATAAACTCAACAATATAAGCATCACATAAAGCATTGTTACCATGATCCACATGCAAAAAGATACTCTTACTCTCCACATAAGCATCTTTGGGGAGCCCATGGTTAGGACTTTTTAGCATTAACGTTTTTAGTCTCCCCCAAGCTTGAGCAATGCTTTCTCCGTCACGAGACCTAAACTTATAGATATAGTTCCTGTCTCGATGAATTTCATGAAGAGGATAAAACTTATTATAAAAGAGAGACATAAGCTCTTGCCAATCAAGCAAGTGCGAGTTATCGAGAAGCTTATACCAATCTAAAGCTTTAGCTATAAGTGATACGGCGAACAATTTCCTCATGACAAACTCCCTTGATACACCTGCAAGCTTAAATAATGAACATAATTGTGACAGATATAACAAGTGTTCACCGGGATGTCAGTCTCCTGCATAACGATTAGCCAAAACATAATCGATAATACCAGCTGGTATTTTATAGGGCACAATTTCAGTAGGGGGAGGAGCAACCACCACAGGTGTGGGGCGTCTTCCCACAAGCAACGAACTAAGATTGCGGTTTTCCATAAACATAACTAGTGAAATAAAAATAAGAAACAAAAAGATTTAATTGCAAGATCTAAAGATATACCTTCAAGCACTCACTTCCCCGGCAACGGCGCCAGAAATAGCTTGATGTGTACACACGCTTCTACTCTTGTAGACTATGTTGGGCCTCCAAGCGCAGAGGTTTGTAGGACAGCAGCAATTTCCCTCAAGTGGATGACCTAAGGTTTATCGAACTCAGGGAAGTAGAGGTTGAAGATGGTCTCTCTCAAGAAACCCTGCAACTAAGATACAAGAAGTCTCTTGTGTCCCCAACACACCTAATACAACTAGGAGTTGTATAGGTGCACTAGTTCGGCGAAGAGATGGTAAGATATGGATGATAGGAGTGGCAAAGCAAAGTAATATAAATCTGTAATAAAAAGTGCAGCAAGCAAACAAGTGGTAAACGTGAGCACAAATGGTATTGCAATGGTGGAAACAAGGCCTAGGGATCATACTTTCACTAGTGGCAACTCCCAACAACATTAACATAATCGAATCACATGATATTTCCCATAAAACATGGAATGGAGACGCACCCGGAGGTCATTCCTTCGTGGTCAAGAGAGGACGAGAATTATGTAGGGCTACAAAAGCACATCTCAAAGTTCGTAGTTCTCAATCTAAGGATTTCCCAATGTCACCGCGGCCATCCAAAGAAAGTCCCACAATCACCACAACATATCTAAAGGATAGTCAAAGACAAGCACCAAGAGACTCTCAATCTTCAATCAACACACAAGAGAGAAAATCACTCATGAAAATATTTTTTTAATCCATGTCCAATAGACCGCTGTCACCTTGGTCTCGGGGATTATACTAGATAAAGACAAGTGAGTACATCAATCCCATACATAGAGGAAGGGGAAATATCATGGGATCACCCTATATTAACATAGCCTATGATCACAACGATGATCACATCATGGGAGAGAGAGATAACCACATAGCTACACGTACGAGCCCTCGGCCCCGGAGAAGACTACTCACATATGGACATGGTGAGGAGGAGGTTGATGATGGTGTTGATGGAGAGGTGCAGCCCCGCGAGGAGGAGACGGCCGGCGGCAGCCACGGAGGCGGCGGCGGCGGCCCTTGGGGGCGCGGCGGCGGCGGCCCTAGGGGGCGGCGGCGGCCCTCGGGGCGGCGGCGGCCCTAGGGGGCGGCGGCTCCTTGGCCCCCCTTCTTCCTTGTGGATGGTGCTGCAATGGTGCTGGTCCTCCCCTCCAAGACGGCGGCTTGGGAGGAGGAAAATTCGTGGCCCTTGGTGACCTAGGTTTCCTCTCTTTATATAGACTCTCGGATTCCCGTCATCAGATTTTGGGCCTCAGTAAAACGGGCTTTACTCGGCCGTCCGGACTCCGATTTGGACGAATTTTATATCGAGAGGCATCGCCTCGAAATTCCCCACAACTTTCGCAACTAGACTTTTTCCGTTTGACGTCGTCTTCGGGCCGGAACGTGACCATCTTTAAGAAATGTTCTCAGACAGATTTCAGGAAAGTCAGAGTCCTACTCCAATACGACTCCTTTTGCGTTTTTGTCAATTTCCAAGTAATTCCTACACAATAAAGTGTAAAACAAGAACATTGTGCACTTTTGCAACCATTAGTAGGTTAGTCCAAATATGATCAAAAAGTGTATGGAAGTGCATAAATATCATAACAATATCACACAAAAGAGACATGGAGCAAGCAGAAATTATAGATACGTTTTGGACGTATCAGCCTGCTACTTGAGTGCCTGCCGCTAGTAATGGTCATCAGCTTCCTCGGCGAAGTCGCGTGAAGAGACTGTGATACACCTCTTTTGGGCCAGTCGCTCCTCGAGCTCCACGAGAAGTGTAGCCGGGCTTAGGCTGCGACGCTCTGGAGTGGGGGATGGGGATGGGGATTGGGCTCTGTGGGAAATGGTGCATTTGGTAGGCATCATCTAAGAAACTCAGGGCGGACTGGGTATGGAGATCGGTGGGTAAGTTGCGCGGGCAAACCGGCAGATGTTGACAATGAAGGCCTTGCGGCAACGGCGGTGGTGGCAGGGACCTTGCTAGGGTTTTGAGCGAGGGACGGTGTCTATGTGTGTGCGGACGCCCGAGAAGGTTTTTTTCTATGTGTGTGTGGAGGGGAGCGGGGGTGTGTTTGAGGAAATGACGCGGGTACTGAAACCTTTACTATGCGGGAGTCAAACGCTGGAGTGAAATGTCGGGGCTATTGAAAATTTTGATGATGGTGCATCGCACGTGGTCCGGAGATAACAACCATGTGTTATGAAATAGTAAACCCTTGAGGCGGGTACATATTATCGAGGGATGCAGGCGGGATTGGGAATAAGAAACATCACACATGGTCAAAACACAATAACCGTGTGTTATCAAATAGAAAAAATCTGCAGGCGGGTAGATATTTTTGAGAGGGGAAGCCTCGTGGAGCCCAATGCACATTGTTAGTTTGAGTGAACCGTGTCTGTTGTGTCGTCTGACTTGTCTAATGTTCATAAATTTTGTGAAAAATGACGCGGGAGAGGGTCAGAACACGAACACATTTGCATGTGGGCCAAATTTATGTATGAAAAGGGTGGTTTGATTTTAAAATACCAAATGCAACTTCGATGTGGCACCTATCTCGCAAAGCGCATGGTATTGCTTGCCCTCACCCCCCTCGAGTTGGCACGAAGGGAATCCTAAGCTATGAATGCATGCCCCCCAACCGAGGTTCACCTAGCAAAGTGCGAAGTAGCTAGCAGCCCCCCTCATGTCGGCACGAAGGGAATCCTAAGCTAAGAATGCATGCCCCCCAACCGAGGTTCACCTAGAAAAGTGTGAAGTAGCTAGCAGCCCCCCCT
>LR738713.1:771872915-771910453 GCA_902687465.1 Secale cereale
CACCCCCCCCCCCCACATACACACTTTCAGTCGGCGGGCCAGAGAGGCATATCCCACCAAGATGGATCGTAAAATGGGCCAAGAATAATCCACCTTGGTCGTACAACCTTTCTCTTGTTGTTGCTCAAAGTGATTGCCGTTCATGCGACCCCGGAGATGGGCTAGCTCGCCGGTAATCACGCAAGTAGCTACTCCCCAAAGACAACCACTGCATGCGTGTGGCCCAAACATATGTATGGAGAGGTGTGTTTTTTAGTACACAATGGAAGAACTTTGATGTGGCACCATGATTTCGAACTAGAAATCCCCACACTGATGAGTGAGGGTTAGGATAACGATGCATATGTATGTAACGCCACACTTCAAGCTAACGACGGGGATTCATGCATGCATGCGTGCATAGTATATGCGCTCAAACTTAATTAGGTCTGAATCTCACCATGACCTATACTACGATAACCTGAACCAAATGAAGAATCTGCCATGGTAACCTATATTGTTGTCGGTCAAGGTGATCATGCATGGATGTCCACGCGGGCACACGAATATATAGGCTTGTCGCTGATAACCACGCGAGGGAGTGTACCGTTCGAAGGAAACCACTACATGCATATGTATGGATGTGATGCGTGCATGCATGTTTGAATACCATTTCACAACATTGATGTGGCGCGTGCATCGAAAATCGTACACTCCCCATAGAGAGCGAGATCGGTTCATGACGTGTCGTTGTACTAGCCACTTTGACTCGATGGGAGGGATTCATGCGTACACATGCATGTGTGTGTGCTCAAACTGTATCATATGCATGTCAACCCACAGCATGACCTATATATATGCCGTATTACAAGAAAAAAAGATAACCCCCTCCTAAGTCAAATTAACATCCCTCGTTGTTAGGAAAAAAATAGCGATGGACCAAGCGGGCCCATAGAGGGAAAGCATCGATATCGCTGATAACCGCTTAAGTGGGTGCGAGAGGACAACCACCATCGCTTTGCATGTGGGCCAAACATATATATGTTGAATACCCAAAATGCACAACTTTGATGTGCCACATGCCTCAAAAACCGTAAACCATGCACCCACACAGAGCGAGGTTGATGAAGCGTGCTACATATGATGGTCCCCTTCCCCCCTCTTTGTCACATACTATATGCTCCTACCGTAATACATACAACCCAAAAAGAATCCTCATCGATGGTGAAATTAACTAACCTCCCGATGTAGCTATGTCAAAGTGATGCATGCATGCATCGATGATGGCCTCGTGGGCCCACAGATGGAAGCGTCACACGTGAGTGTCCTAGCTAGGATAACCACCGCATGCATGCATGTGGCCGAAAGAGGTGTCATGTGATGTTTGAATAGCCAATTTCACAATTTGGATGTGGCACTCGCCTCAGAAATCGAAAAGTCCCGACACTGAGTGAGGTGTACTTGTTCACCGATGCAAACGTATAATATATATGCTAGTCCCCTCCCACCTCTTCGACGTGTACTATATACCACCATAACACAAACAAAAAGGATTCTAACTTGCTGGTCAAATTAACCTCACTGCCGGCTGTTCGTCAAAGTGATGGACGGCGACCTCGCGGGCCCACGGAAAGCGTCACACACGAGCATCGAGCGTGGTGTAGGACAACCATCGACTGCATGTGGCCAAAACATGTATGTATGAAAGGGTTGTGTAATGTTTTAAATAACGAATTCACGACTCTGATGTGTGATACGTCTCCAATGTATCTATAATTTTTTATTGTTGCATGCTATTATATTATCTTTCTTGGATGTTTTATATGCATTTATATGCTATTTTATATGATTTTTGGGACTAGCCTATTAACCTAGAGCCTAGTGCCAGTTTTTATTTTTTCCTTGTTTTTGAGTTTCGCAGAAAAGGAATATCAAACGGAGTCCAATTGACCTGAAAATTTACGGTGATTTTTTTGGGACCAAAAGAAGCCCACGGAGAATCGGAGGTGGACCAAAAGAGCAACGAGGCCACCACAAGGGTGGGGGGGGGCCTACCTTGTGGCCGCCTCGTGGGTCCCCCTGACTTGTCCTCGACGCTAATAAATCCTACAAATACTAGAAACCCCAGAAATAAACTTAGATCGGGAGTTCCGCGGCCGCAAGCCTGCTAAGTCCTCGTAAAATGAATCTAGCCCCGTTCCGGCAACCTACCGGAGGGGGGAATCATCACCAGAGGCCATCTTCATCATCCCGGTGGTCTCCATGGCGAGGAGGGAATAGTTCACCCTCGGGGCTAAGGGTATGTACCAGTACCTATGTGTTTGATCTCTCTCTCTCTCTCTCTCTCTCTCGTGTTCTTGATTTGACACGATCTTGATGTACCGCGAGCTTTGCTATTATAGTTGGATCTTATGATGTTTCTCCTCCTCTACCTTCTTGTAATGGATTGAGTTTTCCCTTGAAGTTATCTTATCGGATTGAGTCTTTAAGGATTTGAGAACACTTGATGTATGTCTTGCATGTGCTTATCTGTGGTGACAATGGGATATTCACGTGATCCACTTGATGTATGTTTTGGTGATCAACTTGTGGGTTCAATGACCTTGTGAACTTATGCATACGGGTTGGCACACGTTTTCGTCTTGACTCTTCGGTAGAAACTTTGGGCACCCTTTGAAATTCTTTGTGTTGGTTTGAATAGATGAATCTGAGATTGTATGATGCATATCGTATAATCAAACCCGCGGATATTTGTGGTGACAATGGAGTATCTAGGCGACATTAGGGTTTTGGTTGATGTGTGTCTTAAGGTGTTATTTTAGCATGAACTCTAGGGCTGTTTGTGACACTTATAGGAATAGCCTAATAGATCGATCAGAAAGAGTAACTTTGAGGTGGTTTCGTACCCTACAATAATCTCTTCGTTTGTTCTCCATTATTAGTGACTTTGGAGTGACTCTTTGTTGCATGTTGAGGGATTGTTATATGATCCAATTTTGTTATCACTGTTGAGAGAACTTGCACTAGTGAAAGTATGAACCTTAGGCCTTTTTTTCAAGCATTGCAATACCGTTTTTACTCACGTTTCCTACTTATTACCTTGCTGTTTTTATTTATTCAGATTACCAAAACCTATATCTAACATCCATATTACACTTGTATCACCATCTCTTCGTTGAACTAGTGCACCTATACAATTTACCATTGTATTGGGTGTGTTGGGTACACAAGAGACTCTTCGTTACTTGGTAGCAGGGTTGTTTGAGAGAGACCATCTTCATCCAACGCCTCCCACAGATTGATAAACCTTAGGTCGTCCACTTGAGGGAAATTTGCTAATGTCCTACCAAACTCTGCGCTTGGAGGCCCAACACGAGTCTACAAGAAGAAGGCTGCGTAATAGACATCAATCTCCTTTCTCGCGCCGTTGCCCGGGAGGCTAGGTTAGCGCATTCACATCCCGTCAACGAAGCTCTTTTCGGGGAGGTGAGTGCTTGAAGGTATATCTTTAGATCTTTCAATTGAATCTTTTTGTTTCTTGTTTATTCACTAATTTGGCTTATAAAAGAAAACTACAAAAAAAAAATTATGGAATTGAGGTTACCTCATATGCTTCATCTTTTTAATGTCTTTTATGAAAATGGTGGAAAGGAAAATTGTGCTCAAGTGTTAGAAGAAGAATGCAATAAAATGTTTCGAACTAAATATTTGAATGATGAGCATGATTGCAATGTTGTTAGTATGAATTATCTGAATATCCATGATGCTACTGATATGCAAAGCCATATGCTTGGGGATTCTATGTTTGATGATGATGATATTTTTAGTCCTCCAAGTTTTGATGAGAAAATTTATTATGATGATAGCATGCCTCCTATTTATGATGATTGCTATATTTATGAATGTGGGTTTGGTAATGATCCCACTATCTTGGAGGGTGTTGAATCTTTTCATAGTATTGATAAAAGTGGATTTGGAGAGGTCATGGCTTTATTTAGTGAGGAATCCACTATTCTGGAAGAGGTTTCACTTGACTATTATGAGACCAAACTTGCTATCTATGATGATTATTGTGATGATATATGTATGCCTTAAAGAAAAATGATAACCATGAGTCTTTTCATCATAATTTTAATCAAGTACAACAGGATAGTTATTTTATTGAATTTGCTCCTCCCACTACTATGAATGTGAAGAATTTTGCTTATGTTGGGCGTAGTAAAACTTCTGTGCTTATGTATCATGAAAAGAGTGATTTATGTGATAGTTATATTGTTGAATTCATTCATGATGCTACTGAAAATTATTACGAGGGAGGAACATATGCTTTTAAATATTGCAATAATATCAAGTTTCCTCTCTATGTGTTGAAAATCTTGAAGTTGTGCTTGTTTTGCCTTCCTATGCTAGTTGAGTCTTGCACCCATAAATTGTTTGCTCACAAAATCCCTATGCATAGGAAGTACGTTAGGCTTAAATGTTCTTGTCATGCAATTCATGATGCTCCCTTTGTGTTTCAATTCTTTACTTTCATGTGAGCATCATTGAAATCTCAATGCCTAGCTAAAAGGCTTTAAGGAAATTCGCTTGTTGGGAGACAACCCAATATTTTTCTTTTCTGTTTTGCAATAAATTTATCATCTAGCATCTGGTTAGAGAATTTTTTTATAATTTTTATTAGTGTTTGTGCCAAGTAAGACCTTTGGGATAGTGTGGAAGATAGTTGATTTGATTCTGTGCAAAAACATAAAGTTTTGCGTCCAGTGCAGAAAATTCTATAAATCACTAGAACGTGATAATTAGCTAAAATGTTTACACAAGATTGGTATACAAATTGCCTATGTTGTCCTAAGTTTTCAGAATTTTTAGAGTTGCAGAAGTAGGGTGAATGTTCAGATTACTGCAGACTGTTCTGTTTTTGACAGATTCTGTTTTCAATGCATGGTTTGCTTCTTTTCTAGTTTCTATGGCTTATATTGATCAATATAAATTTAAAAAATGATATGATACAATAGGCATTGTGTGGAAATGTAGCGACCCGACCCGAATAGGTCAAGCCTCTGTGCTTAAGTGTCATACTGGATCGGTATGCTGACACACAGTACTCGAGGATTTATAACAGAGGTAAATCTTTCCCTAATAATAAAGCACGGATTGACTTTGTCGGGTTCACCGTCACAATACCCTTCTTCCCATGAATTTACATTTTTAGCTTTTTTGCACCTCTATTATTTTCTACATCCGAGGTGGTACTATTTTGTGTGCATATCTTTATCAAATCAAAATAGATCGCATGAACCGTCCTTATGGGCTTCATTGTTTGTCTGCTGACGCATGTTTGACCCAATCCAAGAGTCCAGCAAAATCACACCCAGCTAGGATAGGAAACACACCTAAAAAAGCTAGCATAGGAAATTGTATCTGGTACAAACTCATACTAGATCGATGCACATATTGAACGCCCCAAGAAACCAGGAGCCCACCCCCCCTCCCAATCGCGCCGGCGCCGCTACAGGGGATCTCTGTTCCCGAACTCGACATCTCCATCTATGTCGTGCAGTACCTCGGAAGAGGTTTCTGGCTCATCAGCTCCGCAGACGACGATCGTCGATAGCGACGTACGGAGAGATCACCCTGTAGTCATGGCCGTCGATTGCAAGAAGCGCATGGACATCACAGCAGCGCCCGTCCATACAAGTGACTCGACAGCTTAGAGAGCAGACAGCAGCGAGGTGGGGAGCCGGCCATGGGTGCTGGAGGATAGCCGACCATGGGTGCATCGGCGTGTGTCAGCGGCTGCGTGGAGAGTTCCTTGACGATGCCGAGCATGAATGTGCCAGAAAAGCTTGACACCGGCATCGCAACGCCGAGGAGTGCACCGCCAACTGCTGGTGCGTGGTGTACGTACACAATCCTGTGCAGCAGCAGTGCAAAGGGGACGTGAGTTGGTGCCTGGTGCTGGTAGATGAGTTCGGTAACATGATGATGATGATCACACACTTGGGCGCCGCCAGTGAGACGCTCTAGCTCCGTGTTGCTGTCTTTCAGTACGTACCGATCAACGCGTTTACTTCTCCATCTACTGATCGCTTTCCATGACGTTGTGCCTCCTTTTGCTAACACGTAAGTGACCTCTACGCAATCCTCAATATCCTGTACGAAACAAGAAATTTTTCTGTACATCCCTTGAACTTTCTTTTCCTATAAATTAATTTGGTTTTCTAAAGGACAGTAACAATTCCATCTGAATCCGTCCAAGCAACGGATTTATGTACGGTAAGTATTCTCAATTTATTTTGTTATTTCTCCCTGTTTTAATTTTAATTTTCATCGCCTTATTTGATCTTTTTTAGGCCAACGACGATTTCACAAAAAGATCACTAGAAAACCGATAAACTTCCAATAGTTCACTGGTCTTTGTTTTGCTCAGTTATATTTTATTTTATGCTTACAACCGAACTAGATGACTTGATTATGGCGAAGGGTCAGAGCATTCAGTCTTCTAGACTACAGAAGTTATACATGGACCATAAGATATGGTCTCATGCCTAAATCTACTTTTTATTATAGTCAGCATGGTTCAATGTTGTCGTAGTATCCATCAAATATGAAGAGTTAAGTCTATATATATTGCATGAAGTAGCTATATATATACTATAGAACAGGCGCTAGCTACCAATATGCATGTCTATATTTTATGTTTGCCTTCTAAAAAGGAGGAAGTAACTATTGCAAACATCGTTTTTAGTGCAATATTCCATACTGATATAACTTATTACAAGCATCTTAGATACACACATGATTATGTTTAACACGAACATAAGAAATATCTAGAATTTTCATGGTTACAGATAGAACAAAACATACCAAATAAACTATAATACAATTATTCTTTTATTTCGTGCCTAGAACACCTCCTTTGTTACCAAAAGATAACAACTGCAGAATCCGTAGTTCTAGCCTGAATTAAAATAAGTAAATAATACATTACAAATATTTCAAATATGATATTCTTCTTTTTTTAAGGAAAAGGAGATTGGGACGGGTGAGGAAGGAGAGCAGATAGATTGGGGATATTTAAGAGAGAGTGGGGCTGCTCTTCATGGAGTGGACATTGTCACCTGGAGATAGCGCTGGTAGCTGCAATTTTCTCAAACGTTGATGTCCTTCAACCATTACACTGTAGGAGTTGTTTTCTGAAAGAGATCCCTTTCTTAATTATTAGTTAAAAAAACAAGTACAATTCATCTAGCAGCATACTGCCAAATGGACACAGCTAAGCAGGTTAATCAAAAAATCTTAAACGAATCTGCTACTTTTGAAGATAACTTACATGATTCTGGAGATTGCTACCCTGTTCTCTCCGAGTTCACTGACCTTCTGCATGGGAGGCGTAGTCTTTCATTTTTGGCAACTGGATCAACAACCATGCCGGTGGTATGCAAAAAAGTATGTTAGATCCATAGACTAATATTTTTGTTTGGTCTCTATACATTTACTTGTATCGCGTGTTTCTTAAGAATATTGCCTGATATGTGACTAACAAGTTAAGAGATTGCATCTGCAGTGGTCTGTAGCTATATAGAGGATGACTAGCCATTGACAAGCACGATAATGTTTTTATTTCCTCTTCCAGGCAATCAAGGTTAGACAAATATCTTCTTGTTTATTTGAATGAAATGAAATTTGTGGACAGTGCGACTCCATTCATAAACTAGAGCCCAGTAGCATGTTCATCTAGATGGTTATATTTTCTTCTTAGAATAATTTACCATGTGAGAATTAGTCTATGCATTAGAATTATAATTATTTATGTGGCATTGCCTCATAAAGATTTACATTGCAGCCTTGCTAAGTTCCAGTCGACTGGGTCGCAGTCCATGCTAAATCCGTGAGATCTTACATTGATATTCATGAAAAATATCTATTTTTTTTCTCTTTCTTGCATGTTATGTCACTTGACCAAAACGTGGTTAAATCTCAATCGACTTAGACCTAGCCACACCCTTTTGTTATCTAACAATCGTACACCAACCAATGGCGAGACGGTCGAAATCTGCACATATTCAACACTCATTGTGATAAGTGGTTAAATACATAATTCTTTTATCCCGTTGCAACGCACGGGCACTTTTGCTAGTCACATGTATAAAGTAACGTAAATACTATTACCTTAATCCATATAGTGGAAGTAACAACAAGTTGTGGATTCCCATCAACACCAACGGTAAAGTTGAGTGTAGACAGCGCAACCTTAGCGTAACACTTACTCGTCGAATAATTCCTGCAACATGAGACGTTGCAGCCATGTAGGTCAGTACATTGATTGTACTGGCAAATTCACATTGTATTAGTAATGATGAACAATGCCTACAACTACATGCATATTTGGCTGGTGGAGGTTGTACGGTTTGTTTTGCATAAAGCTGATTTTCCCTACCACAAAGGAATAATTTTTTATTTAACTACTCAGTTTAATTAAGCAATATTGATAATGGTACCCCCATCTCAATCCCAAAGTTACCAAAGTCATTAATAACCCAACCAGTTAATTAATTAGAGTGATTAGATCAACAAATAATCCACTTTTAGATACTCAAACATGTCCATAACCGGGGAAACGGCTACTCATGAATAATTTGTACACTTTGCAGGGGTTTGTGCACTTTCCCCCACAAGATTCGATCGCCTCTGTTCAATTTCTCGCACTGCATGGTGTTTGAGAACCGGATGACCGAGACACAGTCTTTCAGAAGAATTTACTCCTCACCCCGGATGGACCGGTACACCTACATTCCCCCTACATCTGCTAGTCCACCATTGAAAGAGTTCACAGAACATACTCAACTATGCCAGAGCCCATAGTGGCTTGTGGCTGCAGTGTTGGGGATCGTTGTAGAAAAACAAAAAAAAATGCCTACGCATCACCAAGATCCGTCTATCGAGTTTACTAGCAACAAGAGGGAGGGAGTGCACCTTCATACCCTTGAAGACCGTGATGCGGAAGCGTTACAAGAACGCGGTTGGTGAAGTCGTACACGCAGCGATTCAGATCGCGGTCGATTCCGATCTAAGCGCCGAACAACGGCGCCTCCGCGTTCAACACACGTACAGCCCGGGGACGTCTCCTCCTTCTTGATCCAGCAAGGGGGGAGGAGAAGTTGGGGAAGAGCTCCGGCAGCACGACGGCGTGGTGGTGGAGCTTGCAGTTCTCCGGCAGGGCTTCGCCAAGCTCTACGGAGGAAGAGGATGAGTTGGGAGGGGAAGAGGGCTGCGCCAGGGAAGGGGTGCGGCTGCCCTCTCTCTCCCTCACTATATATAGGGGGAAGGGGGGAGGAGGAGGCGCCCTAGGGTTTCCCTAGGGGAGGGGCGGCGGCCATAGGGGAAACCCTAGATGGGTTGGGCGCCCCCACCCCTAGGAAACTTGCCCCCCAAGCCGGGAGGGGCGGCTGCCCTAGGGGAGGCGCCCCCACCTCTCCAGGTTACGTGACATGGGGTGGGAGGGGCGCTCAGCCCCTTAGTGGGCTGATGTGCCCCCTCCCCTTGGCCCATAAGGCCCCCAACGCTTGTCGGGGCCTCCGAAACCACTTTCGGACACGCTGGTCGTCACCCGGTACCCCCGGAACAATTCCGGACTCCAATACCCTTCGTCCAATATATCGATCTTTGCCTCCGGACCATTTAGGAGTTCCTCGTCATGTCCGGGATCTCATCTGGGACTCCGAACAACCTTCAGTAACGACATACTATTCCCATAACAACTCTAGCGTCACTGAACCTTAAGTGTGTAGACCCTACAGGTTCGGGAACCATACAGACATGACCGAAATACCTCTCCGACCAATAACCAACTAGCGGTGTCACCTGCGCATTTACGCGGCTAGATGTTGTTCAAGTCGTTGGGCATGTGTTTAGATTATTCGAGTACATGCCTTCAATCAAAGTTGATTGTTTTGTTATAGAAAACTCATAAAAATAAAAATACTGATTTTTCTCTAAGTATTGACGATGATGCCTAAGCTAGAATCTCTGTGGTACCTTTTTCTCTTGGACTAAGTTGCATCTTATTTAAAATTTAACAAAATTACGCATCAGAGTCCTCGTGTTTCCCTCAAAATATGAAAATGTAATAATATCCAATTGGTACAATCCCGTAGATTGGAATGTGTCCATCTACTACATGTTGAACTAACTTTAATTTCCTCTAACATTGTAATCTATGGTGCTTGCACACAGAAGTTGCTAAAACAATCTTTATGCATCACTCTCATTAATTTTGGACTTAGTTCACGGTCTCTCTTGTATATATTGTTTTCAAATTTTATATCATAAATAGAGTTATATTCTAGAGAACTAACTACCAAATTTTATATAAAAGATATTAAAACTTCATTACTTTCTGGACTCTACAATGATTCATACTACAGAATCCACAATTAAGTATCTTTCATTTATTTCTCGATTCAATATGCTTGTGTGGAATGAGGAAGGCATTGTGTTGCCATCGATGGTCATGCACAACTGCAGAGCCGCATACTACTTACTTTTTCTGGGCGCGAGTTGGAAAATGCCCCTCAAAACACTTGTGGCTTGTATTTAATCCTTTTGTTATCATCCTATTCCCGCCGTAGGCATGTTTTAAGTATATAACAGATAGGCATATTTTTGAACTTATTACAAACATCCATCTCAGGATGTGGTTTTCATCCAACGGTTACCGTGGTTAAAGCTTGTTTGTGCGTACTATGCACATATTGTTGTACGACACTGATTTTTTACACTTGATACATTTTGTTGCTTTCAACTTTAACGTTTGAACCATCAACATTTTTTTACCCGCTTCATGTCTTTAAACTTCTTGTGGATATAACACATAGGGTTCGACCACCTAAATTTTTTTGGCCTATTTGGTCGATGTCATGTAGGCATTCCTTATAAGTTTTAATTCATCTTAATCACCTTCTTCTATGCTGCTTCCATCTGCGGTAATAATACATGTCGAGAAATATATGCCCACTTTGTTTGTGGGTTTGGAATTGTATTATGCTGTAATTAATTAATTGCATCGGAAAATTAGCCAAACCGAACAAATAAACATTATAATCTGCACTTTTATCATTTTTAAATACTCTCCTGCTTTCATAAGTAAGGTGCATGCATGTAACGCATCATGGCAGAAAACTTGTGACAATTATGTAATCTGATAGTTTGTACGTATTTTACATCCTAATGTCCAGTCGTTCAGTTCACTTTGGTTGCTTCTCATCCTTCAGCATCTCACATAACAATGGGTATCAAACATAGAGAATGGCGTTCTGGCTCCTTGGAGCGCGCTCCCGCCTAAATAGTAAAAAAAATAGTAAATGTTTTCCAAAACATTCTGAATTTTTTGGTAGATGTTCGTGTTAGCTTCGCGAAAATCCTTGAAATTTTTCATGCGAAACAGAGCAGCGGTGTTTCGTTGGTGAAAAGGCAAATTTAGAATGACATTTTGGGGTAACATTTGATGTGTGTGTGTGTTTTTCTTTGCACAGGCCAAAGTTTTTAATCTTTTTGCCTACAAATTTGTATGTAGCATTTAGATATGACAAAGAACATATAGAATTTGTGTGGAAATTATTTTGACATTTCAAAAGCACCAACAGATTTCTGATTAAACATATTGCATGTGTATACCGTACATACAGTGACCTAAGGGACATGCATGCATGCACTCCATGCACCGTACGGCTGTGCTGTGCTGGCATCCATCTTCTAATTAATGTGCTCTGACCGGAAAGAAGAAAAATCATTTGAAATTGAAAAAGGTTTGCAAATATATTAATTAATGCATGCAAAGTTTTTCTCTTGGACTGCTCGCTGAGCCTACAAATCGTAATAGGTTTTTTAGGCTGGTTGTAATGGAGAGTATCATATATTAGTATCATGATATTACATCCGTAGTGTATAGTATCATATGTTAGTATCATAGGATGGTCATTTATTGCCATGCATGACACATACTAGCACATCATTTAATATGATACGGTATCATAATATGATACTCAACCCCCTCTCTTTTCATTTAATTCTACACCACATCATCAAAATTGCCTAGTTGGCATGCATGATACTACCTATGATACTCTCATTACGGACAGCCTTACGCGAATCTAGTATGAGAATCCGAATAGGACTCTTAATTAGTAGGCTGCCGTACTTTGAATACAGAAAGTATTGCTACATGTTCCAAAAAATATATCTATTGTTACGTGACATACGTGTTAAATTAGTTTTGTGTGATCATATTTGTATGTAATGCTTCATCTATAAATCTGAACCGTTATTTTCTAATATTGACCCTCGAGGTATTTTAATCTATGCGGATGAACGTGATGGCTTATATGTCTTTTGTTTTATGTATATATAATAGATAGCGGGATATGGATACCCATATTGACTCCCACATGTTCCACGATGATTGATGTCTACACACGCTTCTACTCTTGTATACTATGTTGGGCCTCCAAGCGTAGAGGTTTGTAGGACAGGAGCAATTTCCCTAAAGTGAATGACCTAAGGTTTATCGAACTCAGGGAAGTAGAGGTTGAAGATGGTCTCTCTCAAGCAACCCTGCAACTAAGATACAAGAAGTCTTTTGTGTCCCCAATACACCTAATACACTTGTTAGATGTATAGGTGCACTAGTTCGGCGAAGAGATGTTAAATGGCAAGTGATATGGATGGCAAAACAAAGTAATATAAATCTGTAATAAAAAGTACAGCAAGCAAACAAGTGGTAAACGTGAGCACAAATGGTATTGCAATGGTGGAAACAAGGCCTAAGGATCATATGTGGCAACTCCCAACAACATTAACATAATCGAATCACATGATATTTCCCATAAAACATGCAATGGAGACGCACCCGGAGGTCATTCCTTCGTGGTCAAGAGAGGACGAGAATTATGTAGGGCTACAAAAGCACACCTCAAAGTTCGTAGTTCTCAATCTAAGGATTTCCCAATGTCACCGCGGCCATCCAAAGAGAGTCCCACAATCACCACAACATATCTAAAGGATAGTCAAAGACAAGCACCAAGAGACTCTCAATCTTCAATCAACACACTAGAGAGGAAATCACTCATTAAAATATTTTTCTAATCCATGTCCAATAGACCGCTGTCACCTTGGTCTCGGGGATTATACTAGATAAAGACAAGTGAGTACATCAATCCAATACATAGAGGAAGGGGAATATCATGGGATCACACTAGATTAACATAGCCTATGATCAAAACGAAGATCACATCATGGGAGAGAGAGATAACCACATAGCTACACGTACGAGCCCTCGGCCCCAGAGAAGACTACTCACACATGGACATGGTGAGGAGGAGGTTGATGATGGTGTTGATGGAGAGGTGCAGCCCCGCGAGGAGGCGGCGGCCGGCGGCGGCCACGGAGGCGGCGGCGGCGAGGAGGAGACGGCGGCGGCCCTAGGGGGCGGCGGCGGCCCTTGGGGGCGGCGGCGGCCCTAGGGGCAGCGGCTCCTTGGCCCCCCTTATTCCTTGTGGATGGTGCTGCAATGGTGCTGGTCCTCCCCTCCAAGACGGCAGCTTGGGAGGAGGAAAATTCGTGGCCCTTGGTGACCTAGGTTTCCTCTCTTTATATAGACTCTCGGATTCCCGTCATCAGATTTTGGGCCTCAGTAAAACGGGCTTTACTCGGCCGTCTGGACTCCGATTTGGACGAATTTTATATCCAGAAGCATCGCCTCGAAATTCCCCACAACTTTCGCAACTAGACTTTTTCCGTTTGACGTTGTCTTCGGGCCGGAACGTGACC
Source organism: Secale cereale (assembly GCA_902687465.1). Lineage (NCBI taxonomy): Eukaryota > Viridiplantae > Streptophyta > Magnoliopsida > Poales > Poaceae > Secale > Secale cereale. The sequence continues at coordinate 771,886,722 of LR738713.1, forward strand.
ATTTTTAAAAATCGTTCTCAGACAGATTTCAGGAAAGTCAGAGTCCTACTCCAATACGACTCATTTTGCGTTTTTGTCAATTTCCAAGTAATTCCTACACAATAAAGTGTAAAACAAGAACATTGTGCACTTTTGCAACCATTAGTAGGTTAGTCCAAATATGATCAAAAGTGTATTGAAGTGCAGAAATATCATAGCAATATCACACAAAAAAGGCATGGAGCAAGCAGAAATTATAGATACGTTTTGGACGTATCGACATCCCCAAGCTTAATTCCTGCTCGTCCTCGTGTAGGTAAATGATAACAAGCATAATTTCTGTGGTGACATGCTATTAACCATATAAGGACTTTTCACAGTCACATGACAAAGCTTACTGAGACAATGAATCTGTAGTAATTAAGTTGTCTCATGAGAAAATCACAAAGAACTGAAAGTTTTACAATATGATACTGAAACATCAAATATATTTGTAGTGAGCATGGTGTGCAAATATGATAAAGTGATACCTCGTTTGCCCCCTTTAGCAAAACATATATGCAGGGGCACCTCCAAGGTTTAAGTGACGACTAGATAGAATGATTTCAGAATAAACGATATCATAATCATGCAAAAGACAATGGTACTTTGGGACAATGCACATTACACTCAGAATGACAATCATGCTCTCAATAGTTGGTGCTTTAAAGAAGGTGGAGACTCTCGAACCGTGGCTTTTGATGGCAAGGTTTAAAAACCCGTGGTCGGAAACAAAAACTAAACATGTACCAGAGCTCTTGGTTTTTAAAAACAGAGGTAATAATTATTTTTTTAGAATATGCATGTTTCGTCAACGAATGCTAGCAGATAACTCAATCACTTCTTGAGCTGGACAAGTTTCGAGGAACGGCTCCAGAATGAGGACGATCACATCCTCTTAATCTCCTTTGTTTATCACTGCCAAAGTTTTCTGATTTCTCATGAACAAAGCGTGATGGAGGGTTTGTTTGTTGTATTATTTTTTAATGAGCCGGGCGCACTCTATGCCAGTTCCTTCTCGTATTATGGGTTTGCACATTAGACATGCAATCCCGGGGTGAAGCTTGTCCAACTTAAAAAGATCATGAATTAACTACTACTTCCTCATGAACTAAAACAGATGCACAAAATAGGAATGCCTTTTTTTGAATAATTTCGAGATGGTACATGAAAGTCTTCGTTAGGAATGGCAGGTAAATACCATGTATAGGAAGGTATGGTGGACTCATATGGCATAACTGGTTTAAAGGATTTTGGATGCACAAGCAGTCAGTCCGCTTAGTACAGGTGGAGGTTAGCAAAAGACTGGGAGCGACCAACTAAAAGAGCAATGACGGTCATAATCATGCAGAGCGACAAAGCAACATTGAATCAGGCATGGAAGTTATATCGCTACTCAGAAATAGAAGATCATCAAGGCTTGATAGACTTTCTTTACAGTCTTAAATATGCGTGAGCAAACGCCAAGTCAATCAAAATAAATTCTTGGAGGAAGATATCACTAAACCATACCACATCATAGGCAAACAAATCATGTTGGTACTCCAATAACACATTGGGAACCTCCCAGCTATTTGAGACTAACCATAAGAAAACATGAACTACTAAGCACCATTATGCACATAGCATTTTTATCATGGACATATCAACCAGTGCAACAGAAGCCAACTCTCTTAACAAGATAAGCATGATAACTAAAGAGAGTTCCAGCAACCAACTAAACAAAAGCTCTTTAAAAAGTAAAGCGTGAAAACTAAGAGCTAAGCATGACAGTAGCTATTGAAAGACCAAGAACATTCACAGCAAAGATAAACATGAAAATTCTATGTTGTGTTCTAGGTTGAAGTGGAGCGTGTTTCTCTCCCACACAAAGAAAGCTGAGTTCCAACTCGTTATGAAAAGCAAGCAAAGCTAAAGAAAACTAAAAAGGAAACTAAAAGCAAGACGCTCCAAGCATAGCACATAACACATGAAGTGATAAAAATATAGTGGAACGAAAGACGAACTGATAATGTTGATGGAGAAGGGGATGCATGGGGGGCATCCCCAAGCTTAGACGCTTGAGTCTTCTTGAATATTTCTTGGGGGTGCATGGGGGCATCCCCAAGCTTGAGGGTTTAACACTCCTGAATCTTTTTATCATCTTCCCTCGCACACTTGAAAACTCCCTTCATACATAACTCATCATAATCTGATTAGCGAGGTTAGTACCCATAATAAAATAATTCTTCCTTGCTGGAAATAAGGATATTCTTGAAGGTCTACTGTTTCTCAAGATTGCCAAAAGGTTTTTGCAAAGAAAAAGCAAGCTCAAGGTTTGCAAAATGAAGGAAAGGCAAAACAGGACAGAATCTAAGAAAAACAGACCAGCAGGTAGTAAATGATTTTTTCGGGGCACTTCTGCAACTCAAATCAAAAAACTCAGAACAGACGCCCGAAAGACAATTGTATAGAGCACGCTGTCGAAAAAATTCAGACCAAAAAGATGATCTGGTGATTTTATACGAATTTTTCTATCCAAGGACAGAATCTGTTTCCTGGACAGCACGTCACAACTTTTGAACTTTCTTGCAATCAGAGGCTAAACTTGGCACAAAGCTGAAAAGTAAAGATACAATGATGATGCTACTGTAGTAACAACATCAAGACACAACAAAAGCAAAATAAAATTTTATTCATTGTGGGTTGCCTCCCAAAAGCGCTTTCTTTTATGCCTTTAAGCTAGGCATACGACTTTAATGATGCTCTCGTAGGAATAAGAGCTGAAGAACAAAAGAGAGCATCAAGAAGCAAATACCAAACACATTTAAGCCTAACATGCTTCCTATGCATAGGAATATTGCAATAGAATAATTCATTGAAGCACAAAGCAATAACCATAGGAAGACAGAACAAGTGCAGCTTCAAAACCTTCAACATAAAGAGAGGGAACTTGATATTATTGAAATATCTATAAGCATATGTTCCCTTCTCATAATAATTTTCAGTGGGATCATGGATGAACTCAACAATATAACTATCACATAAGGCATTATTTCCATGATCCAAAAGCATAAAAGTGTCATTACTCTTCATATAAGCAAAATCTTTCTTATTAGGAATAGTGAGAGTAAAGCAATCATAACCATCACGGTAATCATCATATTTAGGAGGCATATCATAATCATAATAAATTTTATCCTCAATAGTAGGTGGACTAAAAAGCTCACATTTATCATTGTAATCATCATATATAGGAAGCAAAGTATCATCAAAGTAAATTTTCTCTTCAAAAGTTGGGGGACTAAAAATATCATGTTCATCAAACGTGTCATCCCCAAGCTTAGAGCTTTCCATGTCATTAGCAATATTGATATTAAAAAACATACTAATAACATCACCACCATCATGATTGTTATGCAAATAATAAAGTTCCAATGGTTTTTTTAATTTTCTCTTCGAACACATCATGTCCAAGTTCAAGGTAGAGCTTATAAAGCTCTCTCATATGTTTGTTGTTTTCCATTAAGCAAAACTAGTGAAATAAAAAACAAGAAACAAAAAGATTTAATTGCAAGATCTAAAGATATACCTTCAAGCACTCACCTCCCCGGCAACGGCGCCAGAAATAGCTTGATGTCTACACACGCTTCTACTCTTGTAGACTATGTTGGGCCTCCAAGCGTAGAGGTTTGTAGGACAGTAGCAATTTCCCTCAAGTGGATGACCTAAGGTTTATCGTACTCAGGGAAGTAGAGGTTGAAGATGGTCTCTCTCAAGCAACCCTGCAACTAAGATACAAGAAGTCTCTTGTGTCCCCAACACACCTAATACACTTGTTAGATGTATAGGTGCACTAGTTCGGCGAAGAGATGTTAAATGGCAAGTGATATGGATGACAAAACAAAGTAATATAAATCTGTAATAAAAAGTGCAGCAAGCAAACAAGTGGTAAACGTGAGCACAAATGGTATTGCAATGGTGGAAACAAGGCCTAGGGATCATATGTGGCAACTCCCAACAACATTAACATAATCGAATCACATGCAATGGAGACGCACCCGGAGGTCATTCCTTCGTGGTCAAGAGAGGACGAGAATTATGTAGGGCTACAAAAGCACACCTCAAAGTTCGTAGTTCTCAATCTAAGGATTTCCCAATGTCACCGCGGCCATCCAAAGAGAGTCCCACAATCACCACAACATATCTAAAGGATAGTCAATGACAAGCACCAAGAGACTCTCAATCTTCAATCAACACACAAAAGAGGAAATCACTCATGAAAATATTTTTCTAATCCATGTCCAATAGACCGCTGTCACCTTGGTCCCGGGGATTATACTAGATAAAGACAAGTGAGTACATCAATCCAATACATAGAGGAAGGGGAAATATCATGGGATCACCCTAGATTAACATAGCCTATGATCACAACGAAGATCACATCATGGGAGAGAGAGATAACCACATAGCTACACGTACGAGCCCTCGGCCCCGGAGAAGACTACTCACACATGGACATGGTGAGGAGGAGGTTGATGATGGTGTTGATGGAGAGGTGCAGCCCCGCGAGGAGGCGGCGGCCACGGAGGCGGCGGCGGCGAGGAGGAGACGGCGGCGGCCCTAGGGGGCGGCGGCGACCCTTGGTGGCGGCGGCGGCCCTAGGGGCAGCGGCTCCTTGGCCCCCCTTATTCCTTGTGGATGGTGCTGCAATGGTGCTGGTCCTCCCCTCCAAGACGGCGGCTTGGGTGGAGGAAAATTCGTGGCCCTTGGTGACCTAGGTTTCCTCTCTTTATATAGACTCTCGGATTCCCGTCATCAGATTTTGGGACTCAGTAAAACGGGCTTTACTCGGCCGTCCGGACTCCGATTTGGACGAATTTTATATCCAGAAGCATTGCCTCGAAATTCCCCACAACTTTCGCAACAAGACTTTTTCCGTTTGACGTCGTCTTCGGGCCGGAATGTGACCATTTTTAAAAATCGTTCTCAGACAGATTTCAGGAAAGTCTGAGTCCTACTCCAATACGACTCCTTTTGCGTTTTTGTCAATTTCCAAGTAATTCCTACATAATAAAGTGTAAAACAAGAACATTGTGCACTTTTGCAACCATTAGTAGGTTAGTCCAAATATGATCAAAAGTGTATGGAAGTGCATAAATATCATAGCAATATCACACAAAAAAGGCATGGAGCAAGCAGAAATTATAGATACGTTTTGGAGGTATCAATGATCTCATCGGATGAACCATGATGTCGGGGATTCAATCAATCACGTATACAATTCCCTTTATCTACCTGTATAGTACTTGCCCGAGATTAGATCGTCGGTATACCGATACCTTGTTCAATCTCGTTACGGCAAGTCTCTTTTCTTGTTCCGTAACACATCATCCCGTGACCAACCCCTTAGTCACATTGAGCTCATTACGATGATGTCTTACCGAGTGGGCCCAGAGATACCTCTCCGTCATACGGAGTGACAAATCCCAGCCTCGATTCGTGCCGACCCAACAGATACTTTCGGGGATACCCGTAGTGTACCTTTATAGCCACCCAGTTACGTTGTGACATTTGGCACACCCAAAGTACTCCTACGGTATCCAGGAGTTGCACAATCTCATGGTCGAAGGAAAGGATACATGACATTGGAAAAGCTTTAGCATACGGACTACACGATCATGTGCTAGGCTTAGGATTGGGTCTTGTCCATCACATCATTCTCCTAATGATGTGATCTCGTTATCAATGACATCAAATGTCCATGATGAGGAAACCGTAACCATATTTTGATCAACGAGCTAGTCAACTAGAGGCTCACTAGGGACATGTTGTGCTCTATGTATTCACACATGTATTATTGTTTCCGGATAATACAATTAAAGCATGAACAACAGAAAATTATCATGAACAAGGAAATATAATAATAACCATTTTATTATTGCCTCTAGGGCATATTTCCAACAGTCTCCCACTTGCACTACAGTCAATAATCTAGTTACATTGTGCTGAATCGAACACCCATAGATTTCTAGTGTTGATCATGTTTTGCTCGCAGAAGAGGTTTAGTCAACGGATCTGCGACATTCAGATCCGTATGCACTTTACAAATATCTATGTCTCCATCAACACATGTAGATGCCACCACGACGCTTTGCTTGCAACTGCACCAGCTGACTGCCCCACCATTCAAAATATACACGTATCCGGTTTGTGACTTGGAGTCATCTAGATCTGTGTCGAAGCTAGCATCGACGTAACCCTTTATGATGAGCTCTTCGTCACCTCCATAAATGAGAAACATATCCTTAGTCCTTTTCAGGTACTTCAGGATGTTCTTGACTATTGTCCAGTGTTCCATTCTGGGACCACTTTGGTACCTCCGATCCCCACCAAACTTATGGCAAGGTTGACATCAGGTCTGGTACACAACATGGCATACATAATAGAGCCTATGGCCGAGGCATAGGGGATGTGTTATGGCGCTGCTAGAAGGAGGGCGCGAGAGGGCCAGCCGGGGGCATTTTGCCCACGGCCGAGCAAGAGGGAAGGGATTTGCTTCTTAATTCTTGCTTGATTAGATTGATACAGCTCCTCTCTTTATATAGAGAGGTTTACTTGACTCCCAAGCAAGGCTTACTTGACCCCTAAGCAAGCACCCTTATCTCTAATTAACCCTAAGACTAGCGGGTTATACAGCCGGCCCAGGCCCATGATGTACTCTAACACTACACCCCACCCGGACATGCAGCTTGTCCTCGAGCTGCAGCCTAACCAACTTATAACCATGACTCGACGCAACACAAACCTAACACCTAAAAACAAGCCTTTTACATCTCGACTTGTTTTATTACTCTCAACCTGAAATGGATTGGGACGCTTTATTTTGGAACCCTTAACAAAAAGTGGACACCATCCGCACGTCAGACATGAATGTGTATAGCCGCCTGGATCCCATGGACACCATCTGGACCAAAGGAGTGCTTGTGTATGGCCACCTGGAAGTGGTCGCAAGAGCGACTAGCAGAGGCGCCCTCGCGGCGGCCGGCGGCGGAATGCAGTAGTGCTACGTGGTGCGCTCCTATCGGTGACACCATGCCTTCTCCCCGCTGGACGGCTGTTGGTCTGCACCGCACAAAGAAGAGTGGAGGGCTTTCGATGGAGAATGGCGAGATCGAGGTCCTTTGCGCAGCGAAGCGCAACTGGGAGGAGTGGAAGTTGCATACCACACATCTCCCGCACACGCCGACGCGCTAGGAGGCCGCGCACAGCAGCCTGCAGCCTCACCGCCGCTGACATGTGGCGGGTAGAGATCCAAGACGGAAGCGATGACAGCGACGGTGGAAATTTGATCTGCTGGATGGGGACGCCCTGGGGAAGCGGTGATGGTGACAGCGGGAACTTGATATGGTGGATCGGGAATCCCGCCGGCGCGGTCGATGCGGGGCCGGAGCTGATCGGCGGTGGCTGCTGCAGCTGCGGCGGCTGCAGTGGCGGAGCGCCAGGCGCGGCGGAGGCCGCCAAGAGCCGCGGCTGCCACTGCAGCCAGAGCGGGGCGGTGGTAGCGGTGGATGGCAGCTCCAGCTGTAGCGGCTGCAGCAGCTGAGCGCCGGGCGCGGCGGAGGCCGCCAGGAGCGGCGGCTGCCAGGGCGGGGCGGTGATGGTGGTGGATGGTAGCTGCAGCGGCCCGGAGAGTGCGGCGAAGGTCGCCTGGTGCGGCGGCTGCCACGGCAGCCAAGGCGGGGCGGTGATGGCGGTGGATAGCAGCTGCAGCGGCCCGACGAGTGCGACGGAGGCCTCCTGGTGCGGCGGCTGCCATGGCAGCCAGGGCGGGGCGGTGGATGGCAGCTGCAGTGGCCCAGCGAGCGCGGCGGAGGCCGCCTGTTGCAGCGGCAGCCACGGCAGCCATGGCGGCGCGATGGTGGTGAAGGGCGGCGCAGCCGGGTGCGGCCCATAGGACCCAGATAAGAACAGGCTGATCTCCTGGACCGCCTGGGTTAGGTCCCGCAGCGTCTCGGACACCTCCTCCGGGGTGAGGACAGCGGGGGCGGGCGCGAGGGAGGATCCCGGCGCGGGCAGGAGCGGGGTGACGGTCGTGGTAGCCGACAGCGGAAGAGATGGGTTGGACGGCGGTGAAGACATGATCGAACCGAAGCTAGCTGATACCAAATTTTTATGGCGCTGCTAGAAGGAGGACGCGAGAGGGCCGGCCGGGGGCCTTTTGCCCACGGCCGAGCAAGAGGGAAGGGATTTCCTTCCTAATTCTTGCTTGATTAGATTGATACAACTCCTCTCTTTATATAGAGGTTTACTTGACTCCCAAGCAAGGCTTACTTGACCCCTAAGCAAGCACCCTTATCTCTAATTAACCCTAAGACTAGCGGCCTATACCGCCGGCCGAGGCCCATGACGTACTCTAACAGGATCACACTCATCTTTTCTCTATCTTCTGCCGAGGTCGGGCATTGAGCTGTGCCCAATCTCATACCTTGCAATACAGGCAAGAACCCTTTCTTGGACTGATCCATATTGAACTTCTGCAATATCTTGTCAAGGTATGTGCTTTGTGAAAGACCAATGAGGCGTCTTGATCTATATCTATAGATCTTGATGCCTAATATGTAAGCAGCTCCTCCAAGGTCCTTCATTGAAAAACATTTATTCAAGTAGGCCTTTATGCTTTCCAAGAATTCTACATCATTTCCCATCAACAATATGTCATCCACATATAATATGAGAAATGCTACAGAGCTCCCATTCACTTTCTTGTAAATATAGGCTTCTCCCCAAGTCTGTATAAACCCAAACGCTTTGATCACCTCATCAAAGCGAATGTTCCAACTCTGAGATGGTTGCACTAGCCCATAGATGGAGCGCTGGAGCTTGCATACCTTGTTAGCATTCTTAGGATCGACAAAACCTTCCGGTTGCATCATATACAGTTCTTCCTTAAGGAAGCCGTTAAGGAATGTCGTTTTGACGTCCATTTGCCATGTCTCATAATCATAGAATGCAGCAATTGCTAACATGATTCGGACGGACTTCAGCATCGCTATGGGAGAGAAAGTCTCATCGTAGTCAATTCCTTGAACTTGTCGATAACCTTCGCAGCCAACGCGATAAGGGGTTGTCAATCGCTTTACGGTCACTTACGATAGTAAGATCTGATAGAGATGATAGATAATATTTTTGGTGTTTTTTGATATAGAAACAGAAAGTAAAGAAAGCAAATAAACAACGGCGGCAGAAATTGGCTAGTTGACGGAAAAGTAATCTGATAAAGATAGACCCGGGGGCCATAGTTTTCTCTAGTGGCTTCTCTCATGATAGGGATATTCTACGACGGGTAAACAAATTACTATCGAGCAATTGGTAGAAAAGCGAATAATCATGAGACTATCTAGGCATGATCATTGTATATAGGCATCACGTCCGAGACAAGTAGACCAACTCTTGCATGCATCTACTACTATTACTCCACACATCGACCGCTATCCAGCATGCATCTAGTGTATTGAGTTCATACAAACAAAGTAACGCCTTAAGCAAGATGACATGATGTAGAGGGATAAACTAAAGCAATATGATGAAAACCCCATCTTTTTATCCTCGATGGCAATAATACAATACGTGCCTTGTTGCCCCTACTGTCACTGGGAAAGGACACCGCAAGACTGAACCCAAAGCCAAGCACTTCTCCCATTGCAAGAACTATAGATCTAATAGGGCAAACCAAACCAATAATTCGAAGAGACTTGCAAGGATATTATGAGCACACATAAAAAGTTCAGAGAAGAACCATATATCTTTCATAGATAACCTTGATCATAAACTCACAATTCATCGGATCTCGACAAACACATTGCAAAAAGAGATTACATCGAATAGATCTCCTCGAAGACCGAGGATAACTTTGTATTAAAATCCAGAGAGAGAGAAGAAGCCATCTAGATACTAGCTATGGACCCGAAGGTCAGTGGTAAACTACTAACAACTCATGGTGAAGGCGATGATGATGATGATGAATGCCTCCGTGATGGATCCCCCTCCCGGAACAGGCTCCAAGATGGGATCTCCACGGGAACAGCAGCTACGGCGGTGGAATTAGGGTTTTCTCTCTGCGCTCGGAGTTTCTGGGGTACGTAGGTATATATAGGAAGAAGAGGGGCACCGGGGGCCACAGGGGCTACCCTCGAGGCAGGGGGGCGCGCCCTGGGAAGGGTGGCACGCGCCCCACCCTCGAGGGTGGCCCTTCTGTGTCCTGGCTTGGCCCCGAAGTCTATCGTGCGTGATTTCCTCCAAAAATATCTCCTGCGTTTATTCCGTTTGGACTCCGTTTGATATTCCTTTTTCTACAAAACCCTGAAATAGGAAAAAAACAGCAATCTGTACTGGGCCTTTCGGTTAGTAGGTTAGTCCCAAAATGATATAAAAGTGAATGATAAAGCCAATTAAGCATCCAGGACTTCATAAATAGTAGCATGGAACAATAAAAAATTATAGATACGTTGGAGACGTATCAAGCATCCCCAAGCTTAATTCCTGCTCGTCCTCGAGTGGGTAAATGATAAAGAAAGAATTTTTTATGTGGAATGCTAACCAATATAGTTTTTCAATGTAATTCTCTTAATTGTGGCATGAATGTTCAGATCTGAAAGATTCAAGATAAAAGTCTATATTGACATAAGAAATAACAATACTTCAAGCAATACTAACAAAGTAATCACGTCTTCTCAAAATACTATGGCTAAAGAAAGTTATCCCTACGAAATCATATAGTGTTGGCTATGCTCCCTTGCTATCACACACAATATTCATATCATGCACAACCCCGATTTCAGCCAAGCATTTGTTTTCATGCTCTATCTTTTCAAACCTTTCAACTTTCACGCAATACATGAGCATGAGCCATGGATATAACACTATGGGTGGAATAGAGGTGTTGTGGAGAAGACAAAAAGAGGGAGATAGTCTCACATCGACTAGGCGTATCAACGGGCTATGGAGATGCCCATCAGTAGATATCAATGTGAGTGAGTAGGGATTGCCATGCAATGGATGCACTAGAGCTAAATATGAATGAAAGCTCAACAAAAGAAACTAGTAGGTGTGCATCCAACTTGCTTGCTCATGAAGACCTGGGGTATTTGAGGAAGCCCATCTTTGGAATATACAAGCCACGTTCTATAATGAAAATTCCCACTAATATATGAAAGTGACTAAGCATGAGACTCTCTACAATGAAGAACATGGTGCTAGTTTCAAGCACAAGTGTGGAAAAAGATAGTAGCAATTATCCCTTTTTTATTTTATTTTTTGCCTTTTTTTCCTTTTTTTGGGCCTTTCTTTTTTCTCTTTGGCCTTTCTTTTCTTCTTTTTTTCTCTTTTTTTGCGGAGGGGCTTTATAAATTCAGCCTTTCCTCCCATGGGACAATGCTCTAAAAATGATGATCGTCACGCTTTCATTACAACACAAGATTACAACTCGATACTACAACAACAAAGTATGACTCTATATGAATGCCTCCGGCGGTGTACCGATATGTGCAATGAAACAAGAGTGACATGTATAAAAAGATTATGCATGGTGGCCTTGCCACAAATACGATGTCAACTACATGATCATGCAATGGCAATATGACAATATGATGCGTGTCATATAAACGGAACGGTGGAAAGTTGCATGGCAATATATCTCGGAATGGCTATGGAAATGCCATGATAGGTAGGTATGGTGGCTGTTTTGATGAACAATATGGTGGCTGCTTTGAAGAAGGACATATAGTGAGTTTATGGTACCGACGAAAGTTGCGCAATACAAGAGAGGCTAGCAATGGTGGAAGGGTGAGAGTGCGTATAATCCATGGACTCAACATTAGCCATAAGAACTCATATACTTATTGCAAAAATCTACGAGTCATCAAAACAAAGCAATCAACGCATGCTCCTAGGGGGGAGGTTGGTAGGAGTTAACCATCGCGCGCCCCCGACCTCCACACGAAGGTTGACACTCTACAAATACCTCATGCTTTAACTTAGTCACATAACGGTTCACCATACGTGCATGCTACGGGAATCACTAACCTTAACACAAATATTTCTCAATTTCATAATTACTCCACTAGCATGACTCTAATATCACTACCCTCATGCCTCAAAACAATTATCAAGCATCCAACATCTCTTTCTATTCAATGCACTTGATGTGATTTTTTTTACTACATTGACATTGGATGTCTATCATGTGAAGACTAGTTTCTCTAAGCCTAAACACTTTACCATGTTGTTTTAATAGACTCTCAAATAGATGTAAGTGAAGCATGAGAGTTCAAAAATTTATACAAAATATTACCACCACCATGTGATACGTCCAAAACATATCTATAATTTCTGCTTGCTCCATGCTTCTTTTGTGTGATATTGCTATGATATTGATGCACTTCCATACACTTTTGATCATATTTGGACTAACCTATTAACTCAGTGCACCATAGTCCCAGTTCCTGTTTTCTGCTGTTTTTCTATTTCAGGTTTCCCCCATATTAAAAGTGCTCCAAAAATTCCAGGAAAAATATAGGAAAAATCAGCGTACATGAAGCTTCGCGAAGGACCAAAGATGGGCCAGAGGGGAGCCAGGGGAGGCCCAGGAGGCCACTTGGCGCGGCCCCACCCCTGGCCGCGCCAGGGGGGCGCCTGGGGCCCCTGCTCCGCCTCTGGCTGCCCCCCTTCGCCTATATATCCCTCTCGTCCCGAAACCCTCGAGGACAGAACCCTTTTTCGCGATCTCGCCTATGTTCCGCCGCCGCAGCGCTTCCAAGATCAGGAGCATCAGGAGTACTCTTCCCGGCACCCTGCCGGAGGGGAGAACCACCACTGGGAGCTTCTCCACCACCATGGATGCTTCCCGGATGAGTCGTGAGTAGTCCACCTTGGACCATGGGTCCATGATCAGTAGCTATGTGATGTTCTCCTCCCCTCTTTGCTCTTCATGGTTTAGACCTCGTGAGCTGCCCTACATGATCGAGGCACATATGTAATCTTTCTGCTATTGCTTTGCTGAGTTTGCTGGGATCTGATGGATTATGAGACTATGTTCAGATTGTGTTTGAGTAATATATTTGATTCACCTCTTTTATATCTTTGTTCTTGAGTAATTCTTGCATGTTCTCCGTTGCTGTTTATTGCTTTGGCCAAGTAGTAGGTAGTAACTCCAAGAGGGAGCGTTATGTTTGATTGTGGGTTCATGCCCCCTGATGACTAGCTTGAGTGATAGAAACATGAGTCTAGGGGATGTGCTGTTGCCACAAGGGAGAAAACAACGGTGCTTGTACTTGCGGGTGCAAGGATTGTTTACTTTACGCAAAGTTCTTTTAATGTAGTTGTCTGTTGCTTTGAGTTTACACTTTGGGTGGGATTCGCAACTTAATACCAGCGAGATGTTCTGGATAGATATCTCAAGGTGGATGATTAGTAGTAGATGCAGATGGATTTCGGTCTACTTGCCTTGGCGTACCGCCCATGCTTTTGAGCCTCTACCTTTCTTTGCAGCATAGTTAGCATTGGTTTGCGCACATAATCCTGTCAATTGCCCAGCTGTAATTTGTTTACCTCGCTTTGCTGTTTTATCGTCTTTTGGGAGAGAGACATCACTAGTGAACATCATGGGACCCCGGTCCATATTACCACCGCTGATCACACCTTCTATTTACTTCCTGTTTTTATTTCCTAGTTGCAGTCATAGCTATCATTATTATCTCTTGTGTTTGATACTTTGTAAACAAAAAGGCCGGAGGGATTGACAACCTCTCTGTACTCGTTGGGAGCAAAGTTATCTGTATCTGTGTGCAGGTCCCGTCAACCGCTAAGTTTCTGGCGCCGTTGACACCTACTTGTCGACCCTCGGAGTCTCACGGGATTCGATCCTTGGTACCTTTGCCAAGGGAAATTTGCCGCTACGCTACATCTCAACCTTCCACTTGGGGTAACCAACGAGGGGCGAGAAGCCATCAAGCAAGTTTCTGGCGCCGTTGCCGGGGACTCCACTCTTCAAGATAGGGGAGTTGCACGCTATCTTTTATCTTTGCTTTTTAGTCTTGTTAGTTTACCTTTCAGTTTTTGCTTTAGTGTCCCTTACCAAAAATCACAAAAATAGTTATCTTGCTTGCTGCTGCTATGGGTTCCACCGAGAACACCAAGTTGTGTGACTTCACTAGTCATAACAACAGTGACTTTATCTGCACGCCTATTGCTACACCTGCCACTTCAGCACCTTCTTATGAGATTAAACCTGCTTTGCTAAACCTAGTTATGAAAGATCAATTCTCCGGTGCTGGAGATGATGCTGCTTTGCACTTAAATAATTTTGTTGAGCTCTGTGATATGCAAAAGTACAAAGAAGTAGATGGTGATATTGTTAAGCTTAAGCTTTTTCCTTTCTCCTTGAGAGGAGGAGCTAAAATCTGGTTTCAATCCTTGCCTAGGAATAGTATAGATTCTTGGGACAAGTGCAAGGATGCCTTTATTGGGAAGTACTATCCCCCTGCTAAAATTATCCAATTAAGGAGTAACATAATGAATTTTAAACAATTGGATAATGAACACGTTGCCCAAGCTTGGGAACGCATGAAATCTCTTGTCAAGAACTGCCCTACTCATGGTTTGACTACTTGGATGGTTATCCAAACTTTTTATGCAGGCTTGAACTTTACCTCGCGGAACTTGTTAGATTCGGCCGCGGGAGGAACCTTTATGTCAACTACACTTGGTGCTGCCACGAAGCTTCTCGACGAGATGATGACCAATTATTCCCAATGGCACAACGAACGCGCTCCAACAGGTAGGAAGGTAAACTCTGTCGAGGAGATTTCCTCCCTAAATCAAAAAGTTGACTTGATCATGTCTCTACTTTCCAAGCAATCTTCTATTGATCCTCATGATGTTCCTTTAAATTCTTTGATTGCTCAAGATCAAGTAGACGTGAACTTTATCTCTAGAAACAACTTCAATAACAATGCTTATAGGAGTAATTTTGGTAGCAACCCTAGACCGTTCCCCTCTAATTCCTATGGGAACAACAATACTTATACTAGCACCAAGAACTCCACTTCTGAACTAGAGATTATACTTAAAGACTTCATGACTACCCAAAAGGCCTTCAATAAGAGTGTAGAAGAAAAACTAGACAAACTAGATAATCTCTGTTCGAAGGTAGACAATTTAGCCCATGAGGTAGAGTTGCTTAAAATTAGAACTTCTCCTCTTGAGGAGAGGAAGACCACTCCTATGAATGCTATTCAAGTGCAAATTAATGAAAACATTAGGATGATGGCTAAACTCAAAGAGAGATGGGCTAGAGAAAAGGAGGAAGAAGATAGAATTAAGAGCCTTCCTACCCACCACACTGTTGCTACTATTCAAGTAGTTGAGGATATCCAAACTCTTAGCACCCAATGCACTCCTAGTCCCATTGGACCTATTAATGGTGATGCTATGACCTGAACCGTAGAAGAAGAAACTCCTATAACCATAAAAGCTACCAAACAAGTGAGCCTAAAGGACACCACTACCACTTTACTTGATAGTAGTGACCTTGATTTTGATAATTGCACCCTTTCTGAAGTTATTCGTTTTCTTCACAAGATGTCTAGAGATCCCCACACTAGCACACTTAACCTTGCCTTCACGGAGCATATCACTAATGCTCTCATCAAAGCTAGGGAGGAGAAGCTTAGGGTAGAAGCCTCCATACCTAGAAAGCTATAAGATAGTTGGGATCCTATGATTAAAATTAAGTTGAATAACTTCTCTTGCTATGCTTTATGTGATGTTGGAGCTAGTACCTCCGTTATGCCCAAAAGAATGTATGATATGTTTGAATTGAAACCTTCTGATCCTTGTTCTTTTGGTGTTTGTCTTGTTGATTCTTCCGTAAAGAAACCTTTGGGGAAGAACGACGATGTTCTTATCATTGTCAATGACAATTATGTTCCCGTTATTATGGATATTGAATGTGAACCTTCATGTCCAATTATTTTGGGACGTCCTTTTCTTCGCACCGTTGGTGCTATCATTGACATGAAAGAGGGGAATATAAAATTCCAATTCCCTCTCAAGAAAGGGATGGAACACTTCCCTAGAAAGAATATTAAGTTGCCTTTTGAGTCCGTTACACGGGCTAGCTATTCTCTTACTCTTGATAAAACTTGATCTTCTCTTTTTGCATCATGCCTAGCTTAAAGGCATAAAAGAAAGCGCTTTTGGGAGGTAGCCCACAACGAATTAGGTTTTATTTTGCTTTTGTTGTGTCTTGATGTTTGTTACTACAGTAGCATCATCATTGTATCTTTTCTTTTCAGCTTTGTGCCAAGTTTAGCCTCTGATTGCAAGAAAGTTCAAAAGTTGTGACATGCTGTCCAGAAAACAGATTCTGTCCTTAGACAGAAAAGTTCGAATAATATCACCAGATCATCTTTTTGATCTGAATTTTTTTGGCAGCGTGCTCTATACAATTGGCTTTCGAGCGTCTGTTCTGAGTTTTTTGATTTGAGTTGCAGAAGTGCCCCGAAAAAATTATTTACTACCTGCTGGTCTGTTTTTCACAGATTCTGTCCTGTTTTGCCTTTTCTTCGTTTTGCAAACCTTGAGCTTGCTTTTTCTTTGCAAAAACCTTTTGGAAATCTGGAGAAACAGTAGCTCTTCAAGATTATCTTTATTTCCAGTAGGGAAAAAATTGTTTTATTGTGGGTACTAACCTCGCTAATCAGATTATGATGAGTTATGTATGAAGGGAGTTTTCAAGTGTGCGAGTGAAGATGATAAAAGAAGATTCAGGAGGGTCAAACGCTCAAGCTTGGGGATGCCCCTGTGCACCCCCAAGAAATATTCAAGAAGACTCAAGCGTCTAAGCTTGGGGATGCCCCCATGCATCCCCTTCTCCATCAACAATTATCAGTTCGTCTTTCATTCCACTATAATTATCACTTCATGCGTTATGTGCTATGCTTGGAGCGTCTTGCTCTTAGTTTCTTTTTTTTAGTTTTCTTTAGCTTTGCTTGCTGTTCATAACAAGTTAGAACCCAGCTTTCTTTGTGTGGGAGAGAAACACGCTCCACTTCAACCTAGAACACAATATAGGATTTTCATGCTTATCTTTGCTGTGTGTGTTCTTTGTCTTTCCATAGCTGCTGTCATGTTTAGCTCTTAGTTTTCATGCTTTTCTTTTTAAAGAGCTTTTGTTTAGTTGGTTGCTGAACTCTCTTGAGTTTTCATGTTTATCTTGTTAAGAGAGTTTGCCTGTTGCACTGAGTTGTGTGTCTTAACTTAAAGTAGGTAATTGAGGTTGCTATTTAATTTTAGTAGTAACTTGCAATAGTTTCGAGGTATTGCCATGAGTAATGTCTAAACTTTTGGTGTCAAGAGCTTTAGCCTATTAGTGATAGATGTCGTATTTTGGGCAATCCATGTTTATTTTCGAAAACCTACAAAATAGTTGAGAACTTTAGCTACTAGATGGATCACTAATCTTTGGAGGGATCGAATATTAGAGTACACTCACGTACCATGAGTCGAGGATGCGCAAGGATAACCAAACCCCCATGCACTCCTCCTCGGGGTACTTGTCTCTTTGTGAACCTCCTAATTAGATTGAGAGTTACCGATAATAAGTGCATGAGTTCTTCGGACTAATGTGAGTATTCGAAAGTTAACACTTCCACCTAGCCATATTTTTCTAGCCTCTTCGGTACCGTGCATTGCCCTTTCTCACCTCGAGAGTTGGCGCATACTTCGCCGGTGCATCCAAATCCTTGGCACGATACGCTTTGTCATCATAAGCCTCATTATATCCTTCCTCAAAACAGCCACCATACCTACCTATCAAGGCATTCCCATAGCCTTTCCGAGATACATTGCCATACAACATCCATCTTCTCATGTGTTGATCTTCATGTCATACATGCCTTTTGCTTGATCAATGAGCCGCGTGCTAGTTGGGCCTTGCCCTAATCATTGCTACATGACGCGCTAGTATCATTGCATATCCTGCTACACCGGCAGAGGCATACATTTGCATACATCATGATAGTTTCATTTTCTTTATGTTGAGTACTTTTGTAAAGTGTGAAAGATCTTCTATACTTCTTGTAATACATAGAGTGTTGCCCCTAAAGTGAGGAAAAGATCCAAAAGAGGACAAAATCAAAAGATCCCAAAGAGGAAAAAATCAAAAGATCCCAAAGAGGACAAATGAGAGTTAAATAGAAAGAGCCACTGAGGCCACAAAAAAAATAAAAAAAAAGAAAAAAAGAGAAAAAGAAATAAAAAGAGAGAAGGGGGCACACTACTATTCCTTTTGAGAGATCCACACTCGTACTTCATCTTATACCTTGTACTCCATAGAGATTATCATTCATGCATATAGCTATGTGGGGACCTTCACACTATAGAACTTGATTTGTATATTCCAATGATGAGCCTCCTCAAAAGAGCTCTAGGTCTTCTTGAGCGAGCAAGTTGGATGCACCCCCACTAGTTCCATTGGAAAGCTTACCTTAGCTCATATGTGCATCCATTGCATGGCAATCCCTACTCCTCACATCATATCTATCATTTGGCTTTCTCTCGCCTATGATTGTCCTCATTGATGTGAGCCTTTCACACCTTTTTTGCCTTCCCCCTTCATCATTTTTCTCTCTTTGCCATCCTAAGTGTCAACTTTCTTGCTTACGCTCATCCATTGCATGAGTGCTCAAAATATCGAAAGGGAGTGGATCATTTTGACTTGTACCTGGCTAGTGGTCTGGGGATGAGTCAAGCACTACTAGGAAAAGGCCTACTAATGGCGCACCTAATTTGGCCATTAATGGTGCATTAGTGGTGCGCCATTAGTGCCACGCCATTAGTATATTTTACTAATGGCGCACCTCTGGTGCGCCATTAGTATCTGGTATACTAATGGCGCACCGCTGATGCGCCATTAGTATGCACAGTAGTGCGCCATTAGAATGCCTCCCAGGGGCCATGTGTACCCAGGTGCTTTGGCATACTAATGGCGCACTACAGCAGGATGCGCCATTAGTAATGTCCGCATAGTAATGGCGCACTGTCTGGTGATGCGCCATTAGTATCCTTTGGCATACTAATGGCGCACTGTGTTGTGATGCGCCATTAGTATGAATATTAGGTTTTTTTAATATTATTTTTCTGTTGTTTTGCACAGATTACAAAATGTATAATTGCACAGAATATAGACAACACACATCAACAACAAATTCATCGAATACAATAGAAGATTAGTCTCTGAATACAATTCATCATATTATTCTCCGAATACAATTCATCATATTAGTCTCCGAATTGAAAAGACCGAACAAAGATAGAACAATATATTACAAGTCTCGAGACCGCGAGTAGCGAGTTTGTCTTCACATTACAAGTCGATATCGATCATCTAAACTACCATCACATAGAAGAGAGCTGCGGTCATCACGATGAAACTCGTCTTCATCCGGTTCCTCCAATGCTCCCTCCCCTCTCCCGCTAGATAGCGGGCGTATCTAGATTCGGCCTCGGCCCTAGTGGTGTATACTTTGTAACTGTTACCGCTGAATCGGTGAACCTGTCTCCGACACTCCTCCCAGTCGTCGTAGACTCCGGGAACCTTACCCTTGTACACGACATACGACGGCATCGCTATGCACTAGCCAAACGAAACGTTAGTACCAATTCACAGACAATACATAAGCAATATATAAGTATGCAATAGAACGATCGAAAGAGAAAAGCAAGACATTAATAGCATTGATTACATCTAAGTTGAACGACTCTCGAAACCAAAGAGACATACTACAAGTTCATTAAAGTTTAATTACAACATGAGCCAATCGATGTTTCAGAACTAGACACAGCATCTCTGCTTCCGACTCGACTCAAGGGACCGGAGCGTGGATGAAGCCGCCGTCTATCGTGGGAGTCATGAAATCACGGGCGTTGTCAGCCTGCATTTGTAGCATTGTGTTGATGTCACTGTTCGACGGTTGATTTCTGAGGTAGAACTGCCCCGAGGTACGAAGGACATCTTGATGGATGATTTCCGCAAACTCCGACTGGATGCGAAAGAATTCTTGTCTGATGTCCGCGTCCTGGATTGCCGACAAGCTCGTGGCCCAATCTTTGAGTTTACTCGGTAGCAGAAGTTGATGATGGTCCCGTACGATCGCCCGCATGTGATGGATGGCGTAGTAGGCACCCTTCTGACCGCCAGGCTGCTGCTTGACGCAGCAGAACATTGTATTGTGGGAGAACACGTGCTTGCCGTACTTACGAATAGGCCTGGTGAAGGTGCCTCCAGATTTGGCGTAGCCGGGGAGAACATCATCAAGAACCTTCTTGACATTTGTGTAGTCTACTTTCGACTGACGGTCCGGGTCGAAATACGTGGCCATTGAATATTTGGGGCTTAGGAGGATGAGCGTGCAATGTGTGTCACTGCAGAAAACACTGAATGTTAAAAGAAGAACGATCGAAATCTAAGAATTCATATGTTACGGGGCGGTTGAGGCGGAGGACTTACTCGGGAAAGTAAGGCACGAGGAAGTTATCCTTTTCTCGGTTTGCCAGAATGACGCCTTCGAGGTAAGAACTCGCGACTTGCCGGTCCCCAGCGTTGCCCAAGATCTTGGCACGCATATAGAAGGGGTCGACTATCACGATGTCCGGGGTCTTGTCGCGAATGATCCGCATCTCCATACTCAGCGAAAATAGCCGAACGAAGGTGTAGTGCAGCGGAAGAAGGTTCAACATAGCATGGATGTCATCAAACCGCAGGACGATCGTACCCCCGATGGAGTTATCCACAAAGCCCTTGCCCTCTGGCACCTTGGCCGCGAAAACCAGGTATGCCACATCCTTCTCTCTGAGACGCCGCTTCTCCAAAGAAAGAACACTGTCATGCAGACTCCGCATAGCACCGGTTGCAGCATCGAGCATATTTCTCGGTAGCATCGGCCTACCCTCCACATGCACCCTCCTCATTACATCCTCAGGTGAAGGTGGCCCGTCCTGAGCACGGATCGTACTCGGTGCCGGCTGGCTCGCACCCTTGTTAGTTTTTCTTTTGCGTGCCTTCTTCTTCTCCTAAATTGGGACCGAGTTCTGCTCAGAGACCGCCTTCTTGAGTGTGTTGGGGCTGATAATATTTCGCACCTCGCCTATCTAAGGCTCGGTGAAGTCGGCAGCTGGAGGCGTCTCCTGAGAGCTGAACGGCAGACGACGCATGTTGCAACTTGGCTTCTCCGCGGTACCAGCTAGATCGCGCACGTCTTTTGTTGGGTTGGGTTCTTGAGAAGGAGGCCCCATGAAGTCGCCACCGTACCCATGATCGGCAAAGTACTGATCGACGTTGGCAAATGTATCGTCGTCATCATCGTTCTGATCCTGTGCCATATGCATGTTTTGATCCAGTGGCATAGGGATTTCCGGCACCGTTGCGGCGGTCTTGCCATGGGGACGACTTGGCGCCGACACGACTGGCGGTGTTGTCTTTGGGGTGGTGTCCCCCGCCCCCAAACGAATCTGGCTCTTTGGCCAAAGCAGGGGCCAGCTCAGGCAGGCGCTGAGGGTCATCACGTCATCATCGTCGGCCCCGACGGGTCGAATCGGAGGTAACACCTCGTCGCAGCCTGGCAGCACCCGAACCAGTTGAACCCTAAACAAGTTGGGTGGCATCTGGGTACCGTGGAACAAGGGGTTGCCCGGTTGAACGATTTTGCCCTTGGTGACATCGACCAACTCGTTGTTCACGAAGTGCAGGAGAGTGCACAGAACGTCGGTGGCGCCCTGCGAAAACATGTAGGGCGTCAGGGATGCCCAGTCAAAGGCAAGTAGATGAAGTCCTCGGCCGAGAGAGGCTTAGTTAGTTACCGTGATGATGACGTCGAGCTCGGCGAATGTCGAGGCACCGCCAACGGCGGGCGTGCAGTTGACGGAGGGGCCGCTTGCTGCAGAGGTGCCGGCCGGCGTACACCGGGTGCATTAAGTGTTGGAGATATGCCCTAGAGGCAATAATAAAAGCATTATTATTATATCTCCTTGTTCATGATAATTGTCTGTTATTCATGCTTGAATTGTATTGTACGGAAACAGCGATACATGGGTGAATACATAGACCACAATGAGTCCCTGGTAGGCCTCTAGTTACCAGTTCGTTGATCAACAGATGGTCACGGTTTCCTGACCATGGACATAGGATGTCAGTGATAACGGGATCACATCATTAGGAGAATGATGTGATGGACAAGACCCAAACTTGAGCATAACACGAGAACGTATAGTTCGTAATGCATAAGCTTTTCGGTGTCAAGTATTTATTCCTTAGACCATGAGGTTGTACAACTCCCGGATGCCGTAGGAATATTTTGGGTGTGCCAAACGTCACAACGTAACTGGGTGTCTATAAAGGTACGCATCGGGTATCTCCGAAAGTGTCTGTTGAGTTGGTACGAACCGAGACTGGGATGTTGTCACTCCGTATGACGGAGAGGTACCTCTGGGCCCACTCGGTAAGACATCATCATAATGAGCTCAATGTGACTAAGTAGTTAGTCACGGGATGATGGATTATGGATCGAGTAAAGAGACTTGCCATGACCAGATTGAACAAAGTATCGGGAATACCGACGATCGAATCTCGGGCAAGTAACGTACCGATGGACAAAGGGAATAACGTACGGGATTAAGTGAATCCTTGACACGGTGGTTCATCCGATGAAGATCATCGAGGAACACGTGGGAACCAACATGGGTATCCAGATCCCGCTGTTGGTTATTGACCGGAGAGTGGTGTCGGTCATGTCTACGTGTCTCCCGAACCCGTAGGGTCTACACACTTAAGGTTCGGTAACGCTAGGGTCGTAGAGATACTGTCACATCCCTAGCTTCTGGTAATGCACTAGGCTAGCCTCATGTGTGCATCATGTTTAATCTTGAAAGAAACTTGAAATGGGGATTGCCTAAATCCTAGCAGTAAAGTAATTCAACTAGGGTCAATTAAAATCCTTTTCAATAAACCCAAAAATGCCTTCTTCAATGAGTGATAATTTTGGCAAGGATTTTGATCCAAACCAAAAATATTGAACATTTTAGGGAATTATTGGGCTTTGAATTAAATCATAAGTATTTGAATTGGGGCCATTTAAATGCTATATATATATTTTTAAATTGCTCCAATAATTCTGGAAAATTGTGAGGGGCTTTGGAATAATTCTTTTAG
The DNA here is from genome assembly GCA_902687465.1 of Secale cereale. Taxonomy (NCBI): domain Eukaryota; kingdom Viridiplantae; phylum Streptophyta; class Magnoliopsida; order Poales; family Poaceae; genus Secale; species Secale cereale. The sequence continues at coordinate 771,909,985 of LR738713.1, forward strand.
CCCCTACAAATTTATCAGAGGAAAATAAATTCATTTAGTATTTTTTTACTAAATCAGAAACAAATTACAGAATAGAAAAATTAGAAAACAGAAACAGAAATAAGAGAGAGAGAAGAATACACCTGGGCCTTACCTGGCAGAAGAGGCCCAGCCCACCAGGGGCTGTGTGGTCTTCTTCCTCTTGTCAGGAGGACAGGCAGGTGCGTGGCGACGGCGCACGCCCGCGGCCTCCACCTCCTCCCTGCCTGCTTCCCTCCCCGATGCCCTGGACGAATGCCACGACACCCCTGGAACCCCCTCGACCTCCCCCCTCACTCGCAACTCTCTCCTCCCCCCTCTGTCTCTCTCTCACGCGGCGACCGAACGAAGCCGTCGCCGCCGGCGAGCACCACCGTGACCACAGCCCTCCCCACGCCCCCGCAAATTGTCCACGAGCTCCGCCACGGACCCGTGAGTCTACATGTCCACG
>LR738713.1:771931796-771948423 GCA_902687465.1 Secale cereale
GCCGGATGAAAAGTTTGAGATCTCAGAAATCTCGCGCTCCGGCGAGCCGATTGCACCCATCCGGACAAAGAACGCATTTGTTAATCAGTGCGGGGTTCTGGTTAGGGACAAGATCCCGATCAGCATCCATCAATGGTTAAAGCCGGCTGCAAACGACGCTCAGGTGACTTATGTCACTGATATGCAGAAAGAAGATCTTTGGACTGAGCTGAAGTCAAATTTCGTCCTACCGCGAGAGGTTGATCCGGCGAAACCAGTTAAAGAGGAGTTAATCAAGTCTGCTGCACTTTCGAAGATGGCAGACCAATTCAGGGCATGGAAGAAAAAACTGAATAAGTTTGTCAAAGATAAAAAGACTCCAGAATTCGTGGGCATATATGAGAAGATCAAAGATGACTGGCCCGCATTTGTGGCCCATAAGAAGTCGGAAAAGAGTCAGAAGATGTCGGTGACAAACCGGATAAATGCTGCGAAGAAGATGCATCACCATCGCACGGGGTCGGGCGGCTACCTCGTAGCCCGGCCTAAGTGGGCCAAGGCTGAGAATGATCTGCTTCAAAAAGGGATCGAACCAGAGACAATGCACTGGCCAGAACGTTGCCGGACTTGGTTCTTCGGGGCTGGCGGAACCTTGGACCCTGTAACAGGGTGGTGCATTTGGACGGACAAGCAATTGGAAACACCACTCAGGAAGATGCGACAGTATATCAAAGCAGCGCATGAAGGGACGTTCATCCCCGACAGAGAGAACGACGAGCTGACAATGGCCCTCGGGAATCCTGAGCACCCTGGACGGACACGAGGCACGCCAGGCTCCCTTCCGTGGCGTGCTGGGTTTCCGGACGCAGGAGGCTACAAATGCCACGACAGGAGGAAGAAAATGGAGCAGACCGAAATCCAGGCGCTGCGGGCCAGAATACAAGCGATAGAGGAACGGGAAGCAAATCGGGAGAAAAGAATTGCCGAAGCTTCCCCCGAAGCTACCCCGCCATCTGAGCGGAGAAGCAGCGTGGCTTCCACCGAGCTGCTTCAGCCAGAGCCTGCCTTGACGACTACTGCCAGGAATCCTGTGGATGCTATCACGCAGGCACAAAATTGCCACCTTATGGCACAGTGGATAAATCTGAAGGTCAAGGCGGCTGCTGGCTCTGTTTATCCTTCTGGACCCGACGACACTTTTCACTGCCGGCCAATTCCAGAAGGATATGCTAGGGTGATGGTCGACGAAATAATGGAGGGATTTGAGGAGCTCCAGCTTGACCACCCTACCGGTGAAGGGGAGACTCGGCTGGGTTCTTCACTGAAGACTCCATGCCTATGGCGGAAGGACCTAATCAACATTCTCAACTAGACACCTCCGCCACCTCCTCCTCCTCCGGCGAGTCAGGGCACTCTGCCTCCTCCACCGCCTCCTCCTCCGGCGAGTGACCATCAGGGCACTCCGGCTCCTTCTCCGGCGCGTGGCGGCACTCCGCCTCCTTCGCCGCCGGCGCGTGGCGGCACTCCGCCTCCTTCGCCGCCGGCGCGCCCGAGCAGCCAGCCTGCTCCTCCTTCTCTGCCTAATCAGCAAGGGAGGAAGAGACCTGCCGCCGCTCCGGCTGCTCCTGCTCCAGCGCGTAAGCAAGTAAAAAAGACAGCCGCTTTGTCTGGTCCGGCGACGTCTACCAGTGCCAGAGGCAGGAGGCGATGCAGATTCGGTCCTTCTCTCACACCTCTAGAGAAGTTACCGTACGAGAGGTCCGACGAGGAAAACACGAAGATCGCTCAAGGCCAAGTGAAGGACTTTTTTGAAGGGTTGAAAGCACAGAGACATCCACCTCCGGAGGAGAAGATAGATGCGGTGAAAGAAAAGCGCACTCTTGCTGCCCTGAAGCAACCAGCGCAAAGTAAGCCGCAGGACAACTATGACCGCATGATCCAAAAGTCATATCAAGCAGCGAAGCGGTCGGGAAGTACTAAAAGTGATCGGAGGTTAGAAGAAGGGCGAGCTGGGAAACAAATTGCCCAGCTCGGCGAACAAGCGGACCAATCGTGCCCCCCGCTCAAGGTGTCTAGCGACATGGTCGCTAATGATCCGTGGATGGTGCCCGGTTATACCAATCTTGCAGATTACGCGTCCGACGATGTACACTATGATTTCTTGGAAGTGCAGATAGAAAGATACGAGTACAAAAAGCCTCTCGTCAAAAATGAAAGATCTCTATCAACGAATATGCGAAGATTGCATGATTGGTACTTGAAAATCTGCAGAGAGTCTGGGGGAGGAATAACTTGTATTTGAGAGTTAAACCGGAGCATGACCTCGTTGGAATTGACCTGTTGCCTGTTCCATTTGAGGAGTTCTATCAGTTTTTCAATCAATTGGCCCTCGATAAAGCAACGGTCACCTGCTACTGTCTGTAAGTAGTACTACTTCTGTCATTAAGTCTCTCTATATAGCTGATCTTCATTGCATGTATTTATAATTATCCTCACTATATTATGCAGATTGAAGATCGTCGAATTGAAGAAAAGACAAGTAGGTGATATTGGGTTTATTAACACATACCTCATAGATGCAACCGAGGTTAAATTGCGTCCCGACGATACCGAGACCAACTTGCTACGATCGTTGGTGGTAAATGAAAACAAAGATATAATACTCTTTCCTTACAACTTCAAGTGAGTGTTAATGTCTTGTGCATATTTGGTTTCCCTTATATATATCAGTCAAGGTTATAGTGATGTAATTGATGATCTCATGCATTCGTGTGCAGCTTCCACTATATTCTCTTAGAGATTAAGCTTGAGAAGGGAGTAGTAACTGTCTTCGACTCTAAACGTAAAGATCCCGAGGAGTATGCGGACATGACTCAAATTCTAGCCAGGTAAGTTAAATCGATCAATATTATCCTCCATGCATATATATATATATATATCAGCAACTTCATTTCTGATATCAACTAATTGTTTTCTTTGTCTGGCAGGGCTTGGAAAAAATTCACCAAAAAAGCTCCGGGACTGCCGAAGAAGCTACAATTTAGATACCCGAAAGTAAGTACTATATAGTAGCATGCTCCACGCGCGCATCTCCTATATCTTGATTCAAGCGCTAGTTTCATCAATACCAATTTGGCATTCTTGCTTATGATCAGTTTGATTGACCTCTATTTCTTGTAAAGTGGTTGTGGCAGGAACCCGGGAATGATTATTGTGGATACTACATTTGCGAGTCCATCCGCCACACGACCTGTGAGCGGGGCTACACTGATGAACAATTTGAAGTGCGTAAGCAATCAATAATATTCACAAATTTATAGCATCATTTCATGTATTGACCCCCTACTTCAAATTAGATGTTTCGGATGCGGGATGAACTCCTAACACCAGATCGTCTGCGAGCAATTCAAGAGGAATTGGCGGCATTCTTCCTTGAACACGTGATCGCTGAAGACGGAGAATACTATGTGGACCATGCATCCATGTGTTAGGAGATTATTTTTGTAAGAGATAATTATTGTATATATGTGCCCGGTAGTGTCGGATAGATATACGAGAACTTGTTGTTCGACCAATCTCTCGGAGAAGGAGAGGTGGTCGATATTACTTCTCTCTGTATGCATATATATATATATATATGTTGATTATACGATCTTCTGTTTCCTTCGTTTGCTTAGTAGCTAGCAGCTAGCTAGCTAGCTAGCGTGACTCTAGTCCTCTCTATATACGTATGTGTAGTATGTAGCGTCGACCAAGCACGGACATAAGAGAGAACACTTCTCCCTATTAATTAGCTAGCTAACACAATATATGAAACACCTAAATTAACCCCCCAAAACCTAAAACCCCCCCTCCCCTTTCAAAAAAAAACCACAGCCACAGAAATGCTGACGCGTGGATGCCTTTTGGTCCCGGTTGGTACCACCAACCGGGACTAAAGCCCCTCCTGCCTGGACTAGGTGCACAGGCCACGTGGACACCCTTCTGCCCCGGTTCTGGATTGAACCGGGACTAAAGGGTCAGAGCATTAGTACCGACCCTCTTGTCCCGGTTCTGGAACCGGGGCTAAAAGGCCCAACTGAACCGGGGCTAAAGACCCTTTATCTACTAGTGTATGCCTGTCTCTGTAATTTAGTGCCACTTTTGGTTTATAACTGGTCATGTCGGCCCGGGTTCTCTGTCACATGGATGCTAGCAACACTATCATATACGTGTGCCAAAATGCGCAAACGGTCCCGGGCCAGGTAAGGTGGCACCCGTGGGGATACCGTGCGTGAGGCCGCAAAGTGATATGATGCGTTACAGGCTAGACCTGTGTGACTTAGGATCGGGGTCCTGGCAGATACATGCACGTGGAAATCCGAAAGTTGTTCAGAATCCCGGATGAGATCCCGGACGTCACGAGGAGTTTCGGAATGGTCCGGAGGTAAATATTGATATATAGGAAGTCAGGTTTCGGCCATCGGGTGATCTTCGGGGGTCACCGGGAGCGTCCCGGGACCACCGGAGGGGCCCCGGGGGTCCACCGGGTGGGGCCACCCATCCCGGTGGGGCCCCTAGGCCGCAAGGGGAAGTGTCCAGCCCTAATGGGCTGGCGCACCACTAGGGGCCCACCTCCCCATGCGCCTAGGGTTGAAACCCTAGGGGGAGGGGGCGCCCACTAGCCTTGGGGGGCAAGGAACCCCCTCTGGCCGCCGCCCCCCCTATAGATTGGATCTGCAGGGGCCCTGGCGCACCCCCTGGCCCCCTATATATATGTGGGGGGGGAGAGGGCAGCCGCACCCTTGCCCTGGCGCCTCTCCCCCTCCCGTCACACCTCCATACTCCAACGCAGGGCGCCCGACGAAGCCCTGCTGCGATCTTCACTACATCCGTCATCACGCCGTCGTGCTGCCGGATCTCTGACGACTTCTCCTCCCCCCTTGCTGGATCAAGAAGGAGGTGACGTTGCTGCACCGGACGTGTGTTGAACGCGGAGGTGCCGTCCGTTCGGCGCTAGATCATCGGTGACGAAGAACGCGAAGAGTACGACTACTTCATCCACGCTTCTTCGAAAGCTTCCGCTCGCAATCTCCATAACGGTATGTAGATGCACTCTTACTCGCTCGTTGCTACATGTCTCCATAGTTGGATCTTGGTGAAAGCGTAGAATTTTTTTGAATTATGCTACGTTACCCAACAGTGGCATCTGAGCTAGGTTTTATGCGTAGCATCTTGCACGAGTAGAACACAAACAGTTGTGGGCGTTTGGTTTTGTTCAACTTTCTTACCGTTACTAGTCAATCTTGATTCGGCGGTATTGTGGGATGAAGCGGCCCGGACCGACTTTACACGTACGCTTACGTGAGACTGGTTCCACCGACAGACATGCACTAGATGCATAAGGTGGCTGGCGGGTGTCTGTCTCTCCTACTTTAGTCGGATCGGATTCGATGAAAAGGGTCCTTATGAAGGGTAAATAGAAGTTGACAAATCACGTTGTGGTCTTGGCGTAGGTAAGAAACGTTCTTGCTAGAAATCCTATAGAAGCAACGTAAAACTTGCAACTACAATTAGAGGACGTCTAACTTGTTTTTGCAGCATGTGCTATGTGACTTGGTATGGCCAAAACAAAGATGTGATGAATTATATATATGTGATGTATGAGATTGATCATGTTTTTGTAATAGGGAATCACGACTTGCATGTCGATGAACTTGACAACCGGCAGGAGCCATAGGAGTTGTCTTAATTGCTGTATGACCTGCGTGTCACTGAATAACGCCATGTAATTACTTTACTTCATTGCTAAACGTTAGCTATAGTAGTAGAAGTAATAGTTGGCGTGACGACTTCTTCAAGATGCGATGATGGAGATCATGATGATGAAGATCATGGTGTCGAGCCGGTGACAAGATGATCATGGTGCCCCGAAGATGGAGATCCAAGGAGCAAGATGATATTGGCCATATCATGTCACTTTAATTGATTGCATGTGATGTTTATCATGTTTATGCATCTTGTTTACTTAGAACGACGGTAGTAAATAAGATGATCTCTCACTAAAATTTCAAGTATTGTGTTTCCCCTAACTGTGCACCGTTGCTAAAGTTCGTTGCTCCGAAGCACCACGTGATGATCGGGTGTGATAGGTTCTAACGTTCGCATACAACGGGTGTAAGACAGATTTACACACACGATACACTTAGGGTTCACTTGACGAGCCTAGCATGTACAGACATGGCCTCGGAACACGGAAGACCGAAAGGTCGAACACGAGTCATATAGAAGATACGATCAACATGAAGATGTTCACCGTTGATGACTAGTCCGTCTCACGTGATGATCGGACACGGGCTAGTCGATACGGATCGTGTATCACTTAGATGACTAGAGAGATGTCATTCTGAGTGGGAGTTCATTGAAATTTGATTAAGATGAACTTAATTCTCATGAACTTAGTCTAAATTCTTTACAATATCTCTTGTAGATCAAATGGCCCACGCTCCAAGTTTCCCTCAACTTCAACGCGTTCCTAGAGAAAACCAAGCTGAAAGACGATGGTAGCAACTATACGGATTGGGTCCGTAACCTGAGGATTATCCTCATAGCTGCCAAGAGATCATATGTCTTAGAAGCACCGCTAGGTGATGCACCTGCTCCCGATGCGGCCCAAGACGTTTTGAACGTCTGGCAGTCGCGTAGTGATGATTACTCCCTGGTTCAGTGCGGCATGCTTTACAGCTTAGAGTCGGGGCTCCAAAAACGTTTTGAGCACCACGGAGCATATGAGATGTTCGAAGAGCTGAAAATGGTTTTCCAAGCTCATGCCTGAGTCGAGAGATATGATGTCTCCGACGCATTCTACAGCTGTAAGATGGAGGAGAATAGTTCTGTCAGTGAGCATATCCTCAAGATTTCAGGACTGCACAACCGCTTGTCTCAGCTGGGAATGAATCTCCCAGATGAAGCGGTTGTTGACAGAATCCTCCAGTCGCTCCCACCAAGCTTCAAGAGCTTCGTGCTGAACTTCAATATGCAGGGGATGGAGAAGTCCATTCCCAAGGTGTATTCGATGCTGAAATCAGCAGAGGTGGACATCAAGAAAGAACAACAAGTGTTGATGGTCAATAAAACCACTAAGTTCAAGAAAGGAAAGGGTAAGAAGAACTTCAAGAAGGACGGCAAGGGAGTTGCCGCGCCTGGCAAGCCTGTTGCCGGGAAGAAGCCAAAGTATGGACCCAAGCCTGAGACGGAGTGCTTTTATTGCAAGGGAACGGGTCACTGGAAGCGGAACTGCCCCAAATACTTAGCAGACAAGAAGGCCGACAACGTCAAAGGTATATATGATATACATGTTATTGATGTGTACCTTACCATCACTCGTAGTAGCTCCTGGGTATTCGATACCGGTGCAGTTGCTCACATTTGTAACTCAAAACAGGAGCTGCGGAATAAACGGAGACTGGCGAAGGATGAGGTGACGATGCGCGTCGGGAATGGTTCCAAGGTCGATGTGATCGCCGTCGGCAAGCTACCTCTACATCTACCCTTGGGATTAGTTTTAAACCTCAATAATTGTTATTTAGTACCAGCTTTGAGCATGAACATTGTTTTTGGATCTCGTCTTATGTGAGATGGCTACTCTTTCAAATCGGAGAATAATGGTTGTTCTATTTATTTGAGAGATATGTTTTATGGTCATGCCCCGCTGGTAAATGGTTTATTTTTGATGAATCTCGAACGTAGTTCTACACATATTCATAGTGTACATGCCAAAAGATGTAAAGTTGATAATGATAGTCCCACATACTTGTAGCATTGCCGCCTTGGTCATATTGGTGTCAAACGTATGAAGAAGCTCCATTCGGATGGACTTCTAGAGTCTCTTGATTATGAATCATTTGACACGTGCGAACCATGCCTCTTGGGCAAGATGACCAAGACTCCGTTCTCCGGAACAATGGAGCGAGCAACCAACTTGTTGGAAATCATACATACCGATGTGTGCGGTCCAATGAGTGTTGAGGCTCGCGGAGGCTATCGTTATGTTCTCACCCTCACAGATGACTTGAGTAGATACGGGTATATCTATTTGATGAAACACAAGTCTGAGACCTTTGGAAAGTTCAAGGAATTTCAGAATGAGGTTGAGAATCAACGTGACAGAAAAATAAAGTTCTTGCGATCGGATCGTGGGGGTGAATATTTAAGTCATGAATTTGGCACACACCTTAGGAGCTATGGAATTGTTTCACAATTGACACCGCCCGGAACACCTCAACGTAACGGTGTGTCTGAACGTCGAAATCGTACTTTGTTGGACATGGTGCGATCTATGATGTCCTCACCGATTTACCGCTATCTTTTTGGGGTTATGCTTTAGAGACTGCCGCATTCACTTTAAATAGGGCTCCGTCGAAATCCATTGAGACGACTCCGTATGAACTTTGGTTTGGCAAGAAACCGAAGCTGTCGTTTCTGAAAGTTTGGGGTTGCGATGCTTATGTCAAGAAACATCAACCTGAAAAGCTCGAACCCAAATCGGAAAAATGCGTCTTCATAGGATACCCAAAGGAAACAATTGGGTACACCTTCTACCACAGATCCGAAGGCAAAGTCTTTGTTGCCAAGAATGGATGCTTTCTGGAGAAAGAGTTTCTCTCGAAAGAAGTGAGTGGGAGGAAAGTAGAACTTGATGAGGTGACAGTCACCCCTCCTGTAACGGAAAGTAGCGCAGCGCAGGAAAATGTTCCTGAGGTGCCTGCACCGACAAGGGAGGAAGTTGATGATAATGATCATGAAGAAACAGATCAAGTTACTACTGAACTTCGAAGGTCCACGAGGGCACGTTCCGCACCAGAGTGGTACGGCAACCCTGTCCTGGAAATCATGTTGTTAGACAACGGTGAACCTTCGAACTATGAAGAAGCGATGGCGGGCCCAGATTCCAATAAATGACTTGGAGCCATGAAATCCGAGATAGAATCCATGTATGAAAACAAAGTATGGACTTTGGTGGACTTGCCTGATGATAGGCACGCCATAGAAAACAAATGGATATTTAAGAAGAAGACAGACGCGGATGGTAATGTGACCATCTATAAGGCTCGGCTTGTCGCTAAGGGTTATCGACAAGTTCAAGGGATTGACTACGACGAGACTTTCTCTCCCGTAGCGATGCTGAAGTCAGTCAGAATCATGTTAGCTATTGCCGCATTCTATGATTATGAAATATGGCAAATGGACGTCAAAACAGCATTCCTTAACGGCTTCCTCAAGGAAGAGTTGTATATGATACAACCGGAAGGTTTTGTCGATCCAGAGAACGCTAACAAGGTATGCAAGCTCCAGCGCTCGATTTACGGGCTGGTGCAAGCATCTCGGAGTTGGAATATTCGCTTTGATGAAGTGATCAAAGCGTTTGGATTTATACAGACTTATGGAGAGGCCTGTATTTACAAGAAAGTGAGTGGGAGCTCTGTGGCATTTCTCATATTATATGTGGATGACATATTGCTGATGGGAAATGATATAGAATTGTTGGAAAATGTAAAGACCTACTTGAATAAAAGTTTTTCAATGAAGGACCTTGGAGAAGCTGCTTACATATTAGGCATCAAAATCTATAGAGATAGATCGAGACGGCTCATTGGTCTTTCACAAAGTACATACCTTGACAAAATATTGAAGAAGTTCAATATGGATCAGTCAAAGAAAGGATTCTTGCCTGTTTTGCAAGGTATGAGATTGAGCAAGGCTTAGTCGCCGTCCACGGCAGAAGATAGAGAAAAGATGAGTGTCATTCCCTATGCCTCGGCCATAGGTTCTATCATGTATGCCATGCTGTGTACCAGACCTGATGTGAACCTTGCCATAAATTTGGTAGGGAGGTACCAAAGTGATCCCGGTACGGAACACTGGACAGCGGTCAAGAACTTCCTGAAGTACCTGAAAAGGACTAAGGATATGTTTCTCGTATATGGAGGTGACGAAGAGCTCGTCGTAAAGGGTTACGTCGATGCTAGCTTCGACACACAGATCTGGATGACTCTAAGTCTCAAACCGGATACGTGTATATTTTGAACGGAGGGGCAGTCAGCTGGTGCAGTTGCAAGCAAAGCGTCGTGGCAGCATCTACATGTGAAGCGGAGTACATAGCTGCTTCTGAAGCAGCGCAGGAAGGAGTCTGGATGAAGGAGTTCATCACTGACCTAGGAGTCATTCCAAGCGCGTCAAGCCCGATGACTCTCTTCTATGACAACACTGGTGCTATTGCTATTACCAAGGAGCCCAGGTTTCACAAGAAGACCAAGCACATCAAGCGCCGTTTCAACTCCATCCGGAATTATGTTCAGGATGGAGACATAGATATTTGTAAAGTGCATACGGATCTGAATGTCGCAGACCCGTTGACTAAACCTCTTTCACGAGCAAAACATGATCAACACCAGAACTCTATGGGTGTTCGATTCATCACAATGTAACTAGATTATTGACTCTAGTGCAAGTGGGAGACTGTTGGAGATATGCCCTAGAGGAAATAATAAAAGCATTATTATTATATCTCCTTGTTCATGATAATTGTCTGTTATTCATGCTTGAATTGGATTGTACGGAAACAGCGATACATGTGTGAATACATAGACCACAATGAGTCCCTGGTAGGCCTCTAGTTACCAGTTCGTTGATCAACAAATGGTCACCGTTTCCTGACCATGGACATAGGATGTCAGTGATAACGGGATCACATCATTAGGAGAATGATGTGATGGACAAGACCCAAACTTGAGCATAACACGAGATCGTACAGTTCGTAATGCATAAGCTTTTCGTTGTCAAGTATTTATTCCTTAGACCATGAGGCTGTACAACTCCCGGATGCCGTAGGAATATTTTGGGTGTGCCAAACGTCACAACGTAACTGGGTGGCTATAAAGGTACGCATCGGGTATCTCCAAAAGTGTCTGTTGAGTTGGTACGAACCGAGACAGGGATGTTGTCACTCCGTATGACGGAGAGGTACCTCTGGGCCCACTCGGTAAGACATCATCATAATGAGCTCAATGTGACTAAGTAGTTAGTCACGGGATGATGGATTACGGATCGAGTAAAGAGACTTGCCATGACGAGATTGAACAAAGTATCGGGAATACCGACGATCGAATCTCGGGCAAGTAACGTACCGATGGACAAAGGAAATAACGTACGGGATTAAGTGAATCCTTGACACGGTGGTTCATCCGATGAAGATCATCGAGGAACACGTGGGAACCAACATGGGTATCCAGATCCCGCTGTTGGTTATTGACCGGAGAGTGGTCTCGGTCATGTCTACGTGTCTCCCGAACCCGTAGGGTCTACACACTTAAGGTTCGGTAACGCTAGGGTCATATAGATACATGCACGTGGAAACCCGAAAGTTGTTCGGAGTCCCGGATGAGATCCCAGATGTCGCGAGGAGTTCCGGAATGGTCCGGAGGTAAAGATTGATATATATGAAGTCAGGTTTCGGCCATCGGGTGATCTCCGGGAGTCACCGGGAGCGTCCCGGAACCACCGGAGGGGCCCCGGGGGTCCACCGGGTGGGGCCACCCATCCCGGTGGGGCCCCTAGGCCGCAAGGGGAAGTGTCCAGCCCTAATGGGCTGGCGCACCACTAGGGGCCCACCTCCCCATGCGCCTAGGGTGGAAACCCTAGGGGGGAGGGGGCGCCCACTAGCCTTGGGGGGCAAGGAACCCCCCCTGGCCGCCGCCCCCTGCAGATTGGATCTGCAGGGGCCCTGGCGCACCCCCTGGCAAGAGGGCAGCCGCACCCTTGCCCTGGCGCCTCTCCCCCTCCCGTCACACCTCCATACTCCAACGCAGGGCGCCCGGCGAAGCCCTGCTGCGATCTCCACTGCATCCGTCATCACGCCGTCGTGCTGCCGGATCTCTGACGACTTCTCCTCCCCCCTTGCTGGATCAATAAGGAGGTGACGTTGCTACACCGGACGTGTGTTGAACGAGGAGGTGCCATCCGTTCGGCGCTAGATCATCGGTGACGAAGAACGCGAAGAGTACGACTACTTCATCCACGCTTCTTCGAAAGCTTCCGCTCGCAATCTCCATAACGGTATGTAGATGCACTCTTACTCGCTCGTTGCTAGATGTCTCCATAGTTGGATCTTGGTGAAAGCGTAGAATTTATTTGAATTATGCTACGTTACCCAACATTAAGCTCCCGTGCCGGCGTCGGAGACACAAATGCTGCCTCCGCCGGAGACACCAATGGCCCCGCCATCGCGTTCTGCGAGTTGCTGGCCGTGAAGCTGGGAATCGGGGGCGGCCCCTGTTGGCCGCCCGCAATCCACGCCTGCAACCCCTCGATCAAGCTAGGCACAATGGCGGTGATCGTCGCTCCGAGCTGTTGTTGCACTTGCTCTTGGACAATCTCCGGAATCCGCGCCACCTGTGCCTTGAGTTCTTGAACCTCGCACGCCTGGCTTTCCGAGCTGGTCTTTTTCTCCTTTCGCCCACCAGCGTTATAGTATGAAGACCATTTTGTCGACAAGCCTTTGCCGGCCACACGACCAGCTGACGTCGGCTTATCGAGCTTATCCTTGTTCTTCATTACATTCAACGCCCTATTTAGAGTCGTGTCCCGAGGGTTGCTCTTAGTCGACCCCGCGCTACTGCTTTCAGTCGCCTGCGGAAGGAATGTGAATCATTTAGAAATTTGGCTTCATTAATTATAATGCAACCATATGGAGCTAATTACGCGGGGGTGTATTCCTTACCAGAACAAGCTCAAGCGCCCTGGTCTTCGGATCCGTGGTAAGCTCCTTTGTTTTCGGGTCCTTCTTGTACCGGGCCCTGACAAAGTTCCTGGTCTGCTTGCCACCGTATTTATCGAAGAGGGGCGGTAGGCCTTGCTCGGCACGGTCCGCCTCCTCCTTGTCCCGTATAGGCTCCGCCACTCTGTAACCGCCGGGACTGAGTGTGTGTTCCCCTAAGTTGAGCTCCCGCATTTCTTTCCCCCACTGACTTGATTCGGAGTGTGCGGTGCTCGAGCAATTGATCTTGAAGTTGTTGTAGTCATCTTCGGTGATCGAAGGATTTTTCTCCTTGATCTTCTCATAACTCTCACCTTTCTCGATCATTCTCTTCACATTGGTTTTCCAAGTAGACAGGGCCTTGCTCATCCTCGTGAGGGTAGCATTGTTCACTTTATTCCCTTTGAGGCTTGTGTTTTCAAATTGAGCGGGGAACTTGTATCGTTCGTGCAGCTTCGTGAAGGGGAGGTTGCGCAAATTCCCTCGGTCAGGATGCCTCAGGTTCTCGGTGTTGATCGAGACGGTGCTCCGGAGAATGCACCCGAGCTGAAGCGAGTACCCCTTGACTATTCGTTCGGGCGCCGTTGGATTCCCGTCGGAGTCCACTTCAGTAATTTCCTCCTTAAGGGTGCGGAGCACGGTCGGGCGCCGGTCCTTCCGTTGCCTCTTCGGTGGCTGCCATCAGTGCGTGCGCCGCCATCATCAGTGGTGGCATCCTCGGCGGCACCATCAGTTGTGGCATCAGTGGGGTCATCCTCGGCGGTACCATCAGTGGTCTCAGGATCGGTGGGGAAGGCGGCGTCCTCATACAAGTGAGGTTGTTCCTCCATCTCCTGGGACAGCTCCCAGAATGCCTTGCCGCCCGAACCGCCGGCCTCATCGTTGTTGGCCATGTTTCTCTCTAAATAGGAACAAAGTTTGGTCAAAAAGTTGGTTATTGTCAAGGAACAAGATCATGGTCTCATCATTTAGGGTTTTTTGATACCGAGGCATCCTAAAAGCTAAGCTTTTATAATTGAGGGTTTTTCGACGCCGAGGCACCCTAAAAGCCTAAGCTTTCATCATTTCGGTTTTTATCGACACCGAGGCACCCTAAAAGCCAAGGTTTTATAATTTATGGTTTGTCGACACCGAGGCATCCTAAACGCTAAGCTGGGAAGGAGAATTCTAAGTTGGGCCTAATCACTTGGCTCTATTGCCGCCTATGGTTTAATGCAGGTAGAATAAAGGGGCACTTGATCCTACTTAATTAACTACTAAGATACCCCGGCCCATGCATTAGTCACAAGTACCCTATATGTCCTATTTTTAGCAAAGTCATGCTAAAATTCACGGAAAATTTCAGCATGACCTTTGCTGAAAATAGGACATATGGAGTACCCGAATTTGCCGGAACGGAAGTTAATCGACATTCCAGCAAACTCAAGGGCCTCTCGGGGTACCTGCAAAATCATTATCCCCGCCTAATGAAGTCGCCAATGGGTCATTTCAGAAGATCACAAGTAGCATCATCACAAGTACAACATCATGACAAGTACAGTAGCAACATCAGTGAATACAGGCATAACAGCAGCATCAACAGTTAAGAAAAAGTTGCAGAAGCTTGTAAAACAATAGTTTGAAGTTCAAATATTTACAACAAGGAACCAAATACATGACCACCATTATTATCATTGTGCTAGTGTGACATACAAGTAGTACTAGTGTACATGAAAAAAAAACCTAAAACCTAAAACCTAGTGTGACATACAGTCACGGCTTGATAGCAAACTGACAACAACTCAAAAATTGATGTTGTTGCCAGTATTAATTAGAAAGCAGCAGCAATATGGCATATTTAAGTAACAGTGGCTATCCTTGACCTCATAAGGGCAGAGCCTCCAATAAGATGATTTCTTTCCACACAGAAAAATAGAAGTTAACCTAAACGAGTGAGATACGTGAGAGTGGTTGAGCAAGAGAGGATTTATCAAATATGAAGAGTTGGTCATCTTCTTTTGAGAAATACTCCTATGTCAGAACTCGTTTAAAAGGGTGACACGCGAGCCTCTTTTAGCATAGTCTAAGTCAACCCATGGGTCCCATGTTCCAGTAACTCTCCCATCTTTCTTTACCCGTCTTGATTTTGGGTAAAATCAATTGCTTTTCACCCTTTTTTTCAATTTCAGGGGACACAATTAGTTTCAAAATTCCTAATCAAAGTGGTGCATTATAAACAAGTAGGAAGCAGGACCACCCAAAAGTTTTCTGGTGGGACTATCCCAATTAGCACCTTCCAAAAGAGCACTAATAATTAAGCAGGAGGCAAATGCCACTAATAAGCAGGAGTCCTCAGACCACACGATGAATCATCTTGCCTAGAGTGTAAAAGGCCGCATGGTGCGGTTATTCATATGCCGCACTGGTCATACTACATTGTTTAGTTGCTGATGATGATCGATCTCCCCGAGAAACAAATTAACCAAACTTCTGACTGTCACAATCGATCACGCACCGAAAAGTTTTATGGTGGATCTGGTGGGACTAGCTCAATTAGCTCATCCAAAAAGAGAAGTAAACAAGAGGATAATGCCACCTTTCATACTATATTTACATCAGATGGAGTGCTCTAGCTACTATCTGATGGCATCCCCAGTAGGTGAGGGAAAGCATGCGTTTAATTCCAGAAACATCACCACGTACTACATATATAGTAGTACTAAAACAATCATACTTGAGAACATCTTTTCAAGAAAGAAAGGAACATTAACTGAAACATCGCATTGCTCTACCCTGAATAGAACAGGTCAAGCTAGCTTATGTTGTGGGGGTAGATACACATCATCAGAAGAGGAGGTCGTGTACATCTGTCCACACACAGGATGTCGATGGCGAAACCTTTGCACTAATGGGAAGTGACAGGTTAGGGCGCCATGATCTTACGTTTATGTCCGGGACCGGGAGTATCTAAGTTAAGCTAAGCTTAGCTGGCTAGCTAGGTTGATCTGATGAACGAGACAGACAGGGCACGAAAATCAATCTATGCATGGCTTCCTTGCTAGTGCCATTTCCTTTCTGCTTTGCAAGGCTACAAGAGAGAAACCACGCCATGATTTTCCCAATTTCTGCTTCTCGGTGGTTCATCTGCCTCATCTAGTATGCCTAGAAAGTAGAAAACTCGACAAGCTGCTGCTGCTGCCTGCTGGTTTATAATGCCCTACTTTAGGTCCATTTATCCACTTTTGGATGGAATGAGAGCGGCTGCTTGTTTATAATGCACCACTTTGAAAAAGTAGTCACTTAGTTCGCCGAATTCCTAACTGACCAACCCAATTCTTGCGTTTGCAGTATTACACTGCTTGCCTGCTTGGTAAAACCAGAGTTCACTAGCGGAATTAGGGCGAAAGGAAACTGCTAGCCTGCTAGTAGCTAGTGAATTTGGGTTCAAGTCGTGGAGACCAACACCACACCTAACCTAATAATAGGCGATTGGATGGAAGAATGCAAGGACTGGTAGGTAGGAGGAGGATTCCATGGGGAGTTTGGAGCTTTATACCTTGGCGTGGTTACAGGTGTTGGCGACGGTGAGGGGCCCGTGGTCGGCGAGGATCTGGAGGAGGCGGCCGGAGATGGCCACGCACCTGGGGGAGGCCGGGGCATCGGTGGCGCGGGCGTCGAGGCCGGGGTGTCGGGGGCGCAGGCGGCAGCGGCGTAGCTCCGGGCTTCCGGGGTGTCGGGGGCGCGGGCGTCGAGGGCGTCGGCGGGTGCGGCCGGAGAGAGAGGCGTCGGCGGCGGCGGCGTAGCTCCGGGCTTCCGGGGCGTCGGGGGCGCGGGCGTCGAGGGCGTCGGCGGGTGCGGCCGGAGAGATAGGCGTCG
>LR738713.1:771949015-771991241 GCA_902687465.1 Secale cereale
GGCGGCCGGTGGACCGGGGGGTGCTCGGCGGCGGCGGTTGAGTAGGGGAATCGAGGGTGCGGGGGGTCGGCGGCGGCGGCCGGTGGACCGGGGGGTGCTCGGCGGCGAGGGGGACCGGATCTGGCGAGGTGGGATAGCGATCGAGATGGAGGGGGGGGTCGAGATCGAGTGTCCATGAAATTTAAAAATATTCATGATAGTTCAAAAAGTGCCCATGAAATACAATCAAGAAATGAAGGGTACGATTTAAATACAATCGATCTTAGCTAGCTATCTGTTCACAATCTTCTTGCCCTTCTTTTTCGCAAATGGAGTTCTTCTGTGGAACGGACGTCCTTTAGGTAGGGTGGTCCTGCTTCTTCTTGTCGTGTAAGCTGCTACTTCATCATCGTCGTCATGTTCGATCCTCGGGTCGCCGTACTTGTCGAAGTCTTGCTCATTGGCTACTCCATCCATTCCGATGATCTTCCTTTTGCCTCTCCTCACGACAACACGACTTGGCTTTGACGGATCGGTAATGAAGAAGCATTGGTCAACTTGGGAAGCCAGTACCCATGGCTCATTTTTCGCGGTGACGTTTGCGCCCGCGGTCTTGAATTTGGCTTCGGGTATAACCATGGTGGTGAAATACCGGTCTTCTTTTAGGACGCTCTTGGCCCATCTGACACGGAACATCGGGACCTTCTCTCCAGCGTAGCTCAGCTCCCAGATCTCCTCGATCCTTCCATAGTATCTGTCCTTGTCATTACCGGTGTAGGATTCCATCGTTACCCCGGAGTTCTGATAACCATCGCTCTTCATGTCCTTGGCCTCGGTGTAGAATGTGTAGCCGTTGATATCGTACGCCTCATAGGTCATCAGGTTGTGCTCGGCGCCCTGTGACAAGGCGAATATGAGTTGTTCTTCTGCGGAAGAATCATCATGTAAAGGGTACGACAGAAGCTTCTGCTTGAACCAACGCGTGAAACATGAGTTGTGCTCTTTGATTATATCTCCGTCCGTCCTCTGTTGGCCTCGGTCATTGTACGTCTTCTCAATAAAGGTTTTCTGCTGAACCACCCAAGGATCGACCACGTCTACGTGTTGTAGCGCGACTAGGTTTGCTCTTTCAAAGTCGGCGTGTCGACCCTCGAAGTCGACACGCATTTCGCGGCGACCCTCACGGTGACCCCATCCAGCGAGCCTGCCGAGGTGCCTGTTGACGGGCAGACCAACGGGGTTCTCGATGCCTAGATAATTCGTGCAGTAGGAGATGCACTCTTCAGTCAGAAAGCCCCTGGCTATGCTTCCCTGTAGACGTGACATGTTGCGAACGTATCCTTTGATGACACCATTCATCCTTTCGAACGGCATCATGCTGTGCAGGAACGTCGGCCCGAGTTGGATGATATCGTCCACGATATGGACCAGCAGATGCACCATAACGTCGAAGAATGCGGGCGGGAAGTACATCTCAAGCTCGCATAGTATCACCCCGATCTCTTCCTGTAGCCTTCTGAGTTGCCTCACGCCAACAGACTTCCGAGAGATGACGTCGAAAAAGTTGCATAGGCCAAATAGGGTTTCACGGACGTGCGCGTCCATGATACCACGGATTGCAACTGGAAGTATCTGCGTCATCAGCACGTGACAGTCGTGAGACTTCATCCCGCTGAACTTCAGCTTCGCCCGGTCTAGGTATCTGCTTATCTTCCCCGCGTAACCATAAGGAAGTTGTACTCCTACGAGGCAGGTGAAAAACTGCTCGATCTCCTCCTGACTTAGAGTGAAGCACGCGGGAGGGTAGTCATTTCCGGTCTTCTTGGCCTTTTTGCCTTTGCGACGACTTTCCGTGCCCTGCTTCGCCTCATCATCATCATCATCATCATGATCATCATATATAGCGTGAAGCTCCTGCCTGATGCCCATTGATTTCAAGTCTGCCCTTGCTTTCGGCCCATCTTTGGTCCTCTCTGGCATGTTGAGCAGGGTACCAAGCAGACTCTCGCACACGTTCTTCGTGATATGCATTACATCAAGGCTGTGAGGCACACGGTGGATCTTCTAGTACGGCAAGTCCCAGAAAACAGACCTCGTTTTCCATACCTTCAGCAGCGGCTCTGGCGCCTTTTGCTTCTTTCCCGGCTCTGGCGCCTTTTGCTTCTTTCCCGGCAGTGGGCAATCTTTCCAATTTTTCAACAGCTCGTCTATTTCCTCGCCGCTCCTCGTACGCGGGCGTCCTCGGGGTTCGGTTTCACCATCGAACAGATCCTTGCATTTTCTCCACAGGTCATCGTCGCGAAGCCACCTTCGATGTCCCATGAACACGGTTTTCGAAGACCCGGGATCTCTATCTAGCTGGCGATACGTTGTGTCATCCATGCACCTGACGCATCCAGAAAATCCGTGGACCCCCTGCCCCGCGACATATCCGTAACCGAGATAGTCGTGCACCGTCGTGAGCAGCGCGGCTCTCATAGGGAAATATTCTTTCTTTGTGGCGTCCCATGTATTGGCTGGCGTTTTCCACAGCGTGTGTAGCTCCTCTTTCAGCAGCCCCAGATACAGATTGATGTCGTTCCCTGGTTGTTTCGGTCCTTCAATTAGCATACTCATGTGAATGTACTTCCTCTTCATGCACAACCAGGGGGGAAGGTTGTACATCCACACAAACACAGGCCAGGTGCTATGTGTGCTTCACTGGCTGCCAAACGGATTGACTCCATCGGTGCTCGCGCCTAGCATGATGTTCCTTGGATCGTTCCCAAATTCTAGGTCTTCGAAGTTCAATGCTTGCCACTGGCTCGCATCCTTAGGGTGACTCAGCATCTTGTCTTTTTTATCTATCTCCGGATCATTTGCGTCATCTTCTCGCTTCTTCTCCTCCCTATCCGCGTGCCAACGCAGGAGCTTTGCTACCTTAGGGTCCGCGAAATACCGCTGCAGACGAGGAGTGATCGGAAAGTACCACACCACTTTTCGAGGAGCTTTCTTCCTCTTCTTGTATCGAGTGACGCCGCACACCGGACATATGGTAGACTCCATGTGCTCGTCCCGATAAATGATGCAATTGTTCATGCACACATGGTATTTCACGTGCGGTAAATCCAGAGGACACATGATTTTCTTTGCCTCCTCCAAACTGGTGGGGCACTTGTTCCCCTTGGGAAGACGTTCGTGCCAGAATGACATGTTCTCGTCGAAGCATGCGTCGGTCATTTTGTGTTTTACCTTCATCTCCAGAGCCATGAGCGTTACTTTCAGGCGGGTATCCTCGGGCCTGCATCCTTCATACAATGGAGTAACCGCATCTAACTCAAGTTGATCCATCTTGTCTTTCTCTCGGGCGGCAGCTCTTGCGTTATCGGTCTGCTTGAGAAGCAGCTCTTGAATATGAGGGTCCTGCACCCAGCCCATCGATGGTCCAGTGTCGTCTGCTCCGCCGGCATCATCATCTTCATGATCATGCCCGTCGTCTGCTCCGGCGTCTTCCTCATCATCATGTCCTGCATCTTCTACATGATGACTGTGTACAACATCACCGTCGTGATCATCTCCTGGGGATTCTTCGTCTTCTCGCCCGCCCGAGCCGCGGTGGTTGTCTTTCTGCCCTTCCTCATTTCTTGCCCGGCCCCCATGGACGACTTCGTAGTCATCTTCATCACCTTGCCACCGATAGCCATCCATGAAACCACGCAAGAGCAGGTGGTCCCGCACCTGCCCGGAATCCGGGTCCGCAATAAGGCTCTTCAGCTTGCATCTTCGACACGGACATCTTATCTTCGTCTCGTTCTTTTGAAGCATCTCGGCCTTCGCGAACCTCAAAAACCTATTCACGATGCCTTCGGTCATCGTGCGCACCATGGTCGCCTGCAGGGTAGAGCAACACGATATTTTAGAACCAAGAAATTTTTTGCCATGACTTTCCCTAAAAATAGGACAAAAAAGAATGCTTAATGCCAAAATTCTCACCGAAACGGAAATGAATCAACATTCCGGGAAAATATTGGCAATTATCGCATTTCAAATACCGGTACACCTCCAAACACAAACACATATGCAACACAACAAACATATGCAACACCACGAACATACATAGATCTAGCTAGGCCATAAAAAGTGCATGTGCACATTGTTGTATGGAGAACAACATAAATATAGCTTCCCCCCTTACTTACCTATCAAAACAAGGTAATTTAACCACTTAATTTGAATGAATATATGGTGGAAATGAGGTGAAAAAGAGGAGGGACCCGAGAGGAGGAGGAGGAGGTGGAGAGAATGAAGTGGGGGAGAAAGTGAGTGTGGGTAGGAGAGGCTGTCCAAAATATCTTGTTGCTGCCCACTTACTAATGGCGCACCCACTATAAATGCGCCATTAGTAATCAAGGTTACTGATGGTGCATTTATAGTAGGTGCGCCATTACTAGTTTTGCAAAAAAAACATACTAATGGCGCACTGTGGGACAGTGCGCCATTAGTAGTTTTGTAAAAAAAAGAATAAAAAATATCATAAAAAAAAGAACATTAATGACGCACTTTACTGCTGGTGCGCCATTACTAGTTACAACTAGTAATGATGCACTTCGTCTCGATGCGCTATTAGTATGTTTGGACAGGCGCGCTAGTTCAAAAAAAACTTTTTGATACTAATGGCGCACGCTGGGCCTGGTGTGCCATTAGTAGTTTGAACTCTAATGGCGTATCTGTTGTTGGTGCGCCATTACTATATACTAATGGCGCACTGCTTGTCTGGTGCGCCATTAGTATCAATTCCATCTATAGCCCTTTTCCTAGTAGTGAAGATAAGATTCCAAAGAAGACCAAGTGTGAAACTTTAGTAGATTAAGTTCTCAACAATACAAAAACTATGTTTTACTCTCTCGTATATCCCTATCCCCTTTCTTGCACGCAAACACCATTTGGAGACATTCGACTCATGGACAGCGAGAGCTCTTGCACCTTTATGTTCTTATGTTGCTTGTTACAATGCTAATATGGAGTCTTGCTTGTTATGACTTGAATTGAATTACATGCCTTGATTTCTTTACTTAAAAAGTTCTTATATGGTTGGTAGCATGTCACCACAGAAATTATGCTTGTTATCATTTACCTACTCGAGGACGAGCAGGAATTAAGCTTGGGGATGTTGATACGTCCAAAACGTATCTATAATTTTTGCTTGCTCCATGCTTCTTTTGTGTGATATTGCTATGATATTGATGCACTTCCATACACTTTTGATCATATTTGGACTAACCTATTAACTCAGTGCACCACAGTGCCAGTTCCTGTTTTCTGCTGTTTTTCTATTTCAGGTTTCCCCCATATTAAAAGTGCTCGAAAAATTCCAGGAAAAATATAGGAAAAATCAGCGTACAGGAAGCTTCGCGAAGAACCAAAGATGGGCCAAAGGGGAGCAATGGGAGGCCCAGGCGGCCAGCTGGCGCGGCCCCACCCCTGGCCGCGCTAGGGGGGGCGCCTGGGGCCCCTGCTCCGCCTCTGGCTGCCCCCCTTCGCCTATATATCCCTCTCGTCCCGAAACCCTCGAGGACAGAACCCTTTTTCGCGATCTCGCCTCTGTTCCGCCGCCGTAGCGCTTCCAAGATCGGTAGCATCAGGAGAACTCTTCCCGGCACCCTGCCGAAGGGGAGAACCACCACTGGGAGCTTCTCCACCACCATGGACGCTTCCCGGATGAGTCGTGAGTAGTCCACCTTGGACCATGGGTCCATGATCAGTAGCTATGTGATGTTCTCCTCCCCTCTTTGCTCTTCATGGTTTAGACCTCGTGAGCTGCCCTACATGATCGAGGCACATATGTAATCTTTCTGCTGTTGCTTTGCTGAGTTTGCTGGGATCTGATGGATTATGAGACTATGTTCAGATTGTGTTTGAGTAATATATTTGATTCACCTCTTTTATATCTTTGTTCTTGAGTAATTCTTGCATGTTCTCCGTTGCTGTTTATTGCTTTGGCCAAGTAGTAGGTAGTAACTCCAAGAGGGAGCGTTATGCTTGATTGTGGGTTCATGCCCCCTGATGACTAGCTTGAGTGACAGAAACATGAGTCTAGGGGATGTGTTGTTGCCACAAGGGAGAAAACAACGGTGCTTGTACTTGCGGGTGCAAGGATTGTTTACTTTACGCAAA
Organism: Secale cereale; assembly: GCA_902687465.1. NCBI lineage: Eukaryota > Viridiplantae > Streptophyta > Magnoliopsida > Poales > Poaceae > Secale > Secale cereale. The sequence goes on from LR738713.1 coordinate 771,955,148, forward strand.
GTTCTTTTAATGCAGGTGTCTGTTGCTTTGAGTTTACACTTTGGGTGGGATTCGCAACTTAATACCAGCGAGATGTTCTGGATAGATATCTCAAGGTGGATGATTAGTAGTAGATGCAGATGGATTTCGGTCTACTTGCCTTGGCGTACCGCCCATGCTTTTGAGCCTCTACCTTTCTTTGCAGCATAGTTAGCATTGGTTTGTGCACATAATCCTGTCAATTGCCCAGCTGTAATTTGTTTACCTCGCTTTGCTGTTTTATCGTCTTTTGGGAGAGAGACATCACTAGTGAACATCATGGGACCCCGGTCCATATTACCACCGCTGATCACACCTTCTATTTACTTCCTATTTTTATTTCCTAGTTGCAGTCATAGCTATCATTATTATCTCTTGTGTTTGATCCTTTGTAAACAACAAGGCCGGAGGGATTGACAACCTCTCTGTACTCGTTGGGAGCAAAGTTATCTGTATCTGTGTGCAGGTCCCGTCAACCGCTAAGTTTCTGGCGCCGTTGACACCTACTTGTCGACCCTCGGAGTCTCACGGGATTCGATCCTTGGTACCTTTGCTAAGGGAAATTTGCCGCTACGCTACATCTCAACCTTCCACTTGGGGTAACCAAAGAGGGGCGAGAAGCCATCACCATGCTCTAAAAGATATAAGTGAAGTGCTAGAGCAAAAACTATTCAACTCAAAAGATATAAGTGAAGCACATAGAGTGTTCTAACAATTTCTAGGGCATATTTAACTCTCTCAAATAGGTGTGTTCAGCAAGAATGATTGCGGCAAACTAACAAGCAAAGACTCAAATTATACAAGACGCTCCAAGGAAAACACATAGCATGTTGCGAATAAAAATATAGCTCCAAGTATAGTTACCGATGGATGAAGACGAAAGAGGGGATGCCTTCCCGGGGCATTCCCAAGCTTAGGCTTTTGATTATCTTGAATTTACTTGGGGTGCCATGGGCATCCCCAAGCTTAGGCCTTTGCTACTCCTTGTTCCATAGTCCATCAAAGCAATACTCAAAACTTGAAAACTTCACAACACAAAACTTAGACAAAAAATTCTCGTGAGCTCCGTTGGTAAGAGAAAGCAAACCACCACTCAAAGGTACAGCAAGGAATTCATTCATTGTTTATATTGGTGTTAAACCTACTGTACTCCAAGTTCTCTATGGTTCATATCCTCCAATATTACTCAGAGATGCAACGGAATAAGCAAACAACACACGAAAAACAGAATCTGTCAAAAACAGAACACTCTGTATTAATCTGCTGGGTTCGCCTACTTCTGGGACTCCAAACAATTCAAAATAAATTGGTAAATTTGCAAAATTTGTATACCAATCAGCAGAAAAAAGAATCTACTAAAAATCACACTCCGGTAAAATCTTAAGACTACTTTAGCGAGCGCTAACAATTCTGTTTTTCACAGCAAGATCAAATAAACTTCACACAAGTCTTACCAAAGGTTCTACTTGGCGCAAAAACTAAACAAAACATGAAAACACATCTAATCAGAGGCTATATGCAATATTTATTCCCTAACAGCAACAAAAACAAAAAACATAAAATTGGGTTGCCTCCCAACAAGCGCTATTGTTTTACGCCCCTAGCTAGGCACGATACAAAATAGATCTAGGTAATGACATCTTTGGAAGGCAATCCATAAGTGGCTCTCATGATAGATTCATATGGTAATTTTATTTTCTTTCTAGGAAAGTGTTCCATTCTTTCCTTAACGGAAATTGGAATCTAATATTTCCTTCCTTCATATCAATAATTGCAAAAATCGTTCTAAGGAAAGGTCTACTAAGAATAATAGGACATGAAGGATTACAATCTATATCAAGAACAATGAAATCTACGGGCACATAATTCCTATTGGAAACAATAAGAACATCATTGATTCTTCTCGTTGGTTTCTTAATAGTGGAATCTGCAAGATGCAAATTTAACGAACAATCATCAAACTCATGGAACCCTAGCAAATCACACAAAGTTTTTGGGATGGTGGAGAAACTTGCACCCAAATCACACAAAGCGTAGCATTCATGATCTTTTATTTTTATCTTTATAGTAGGTTCCCATTCATCATAAAGCTTTCTAGGTATATAAACTTCCAACTCAAGTTTTTCTTCATAAGATTGCATCAAAGCATCAACTATATGTTTAGTGAAAGCTTTATTTAGACTATAAGTATGCGGAGAATTTAGCACGGATTGCATCAAGGAAATACAATCAATCAAAGAGCAATTATCATAATTGAATCCCTTGAAATCAAAAGTAGTGGGTTCATCACTATGCATAGTTTTAATCTCTTCAATCCCACTTTTAGCAATTTTAGCATCAAGATCTAAAAACTCTGAATTACTAGGATACCTTAAAGCAGAGTCATCTCCAATCCTATTTTCATCAAGATTAATACTAGCAAACAAGGATCTAATAGGAGACACATCAATAACTTTCAGATCTTCATCTTTATTTTCATGATAACTAGAAGAACATGTTTTAATATAATCTTCTCTTTTAGCATGCATTCTAGCGGTTCTTTCTTTGCATTCATCAATGGAAATTCTCATGGCTTTGAGAGACTCATTGATATCATGCTTAGGTGAGATAGATCTAAGTTTCAAAGAATCAACATCAAGAGTAATTCTATCCACACTTCTAGCCAATTCATCAACTTTAAGCAATTTCTCTTCAAGCATAGCATTGAAATTCTTTTGCGAGATCATAAACTCCTTAACACTAGTTTCAAATTCAGAAGGAATCTTTCCATACGAGTTGTTGTAGGAATTACCAAAATTATTAGAGGAATTACTAGGAAAAGGCCTAGGATTAAAATTACCTCTATAGGCATTGTTACCAAAATTATTTCTACCAACAAAATTCACATCCAAAGATTCATTGTTATTCTCAATCAAAGTGGACAAAGGCATATCATTAGGATCATAAGAAGCACTCTTAGCAGCAAACAATTTCATAAGTTCATCCATCTTTCCACTCAAAACACTAATTTTTCGATAGCATGCACTTTTTTACTAGTAGATCTTTCGGTGTGCCATTGAGAATAATTAACCATAATATTATCTAGGAGTTTGGTAGCTTCTCCTAAGGTAGTTTCCATGAAAGTGCCTCCAGCGGCCGAATCTAAAAGATTTCTAGAAGCAAAATTCAAGCCAGCATAAAAGTTCTGAATAATCATCCACAGATTCAAACCATGTGTAGGGCAATTACGTATCATCAATTTCATTCTCTCCCAAGCTTGTGCAACATGCTCATGATCTAGTTGCTTAAAATTCATAATATCGTTTCTAAGAGAGATGATCTTAGCATGAGGGAAATTCTTAGAGATAAAAGCATCTTTGCACTTATTCCACGAATCAATACTATCTCTATCCAAAGAGGAGAACCAAATTTTAGCACGATCTCTAAGTGAAAATGGAAATAACTTCAATTTAACATTATCGTTATCCGTATCCCTTTTCTTTTGCATATCACACAAATCAACAAAGTTGTTTAGATGGGTAGCGGCATCTTCACTAGGAAGGCCGGAGAATTGATCTTCCATGACAAGATTCAACAAAGCAGCATTGATTTCACAAGATTCAGCATCGATAATAGGAGCAATCGGAGTGCTAATAAAATCATTGTTGTTGGTATTGGAGAAGTCACACAATTTGGTATTGTTCTGAGCCATAGTGACAAGCAAGCAATCCAACACACACAAGCAAACAAGAAGCAAGCGAACGAGAAACACACGGCGGAAGAAGGGCGAATAAAACGACAAAGGTGAAGTGGGGGAGAAGAAAACGAGAGGCAAATGAATGTAATGCGAAGGATAAGTGTTTGTGATAGGTACTTGGTATATTTATTTTGCGTAAGCCTCCCCGGCAACGGCGCCAGAAATTCTTCTTGCTACCTCTTGAGCTTGCGTTGTATTCCCTCGAAGAGGAAAGGGAGATGCAGCATAGTAGCATAAGTATTTCCCTCAGTTTTGGAGAACGAAGGTATCAATCCAGTAGGAGACCACGCGCCAGTCCCTCGCACCTGCACAAACAAATAAGAACTTCGCAGCCAACGCGATAAGGGGTTGTCAATCCCTTTACGGTCACTTACGATAATATTTTTGGTGTTTTTTGATATAGAAACAGAAAGTAAAGAAAGCAAATAAACAACATCGGTAGAAATTGGCTAGTTGACGGAAAAGTAATATGATAAAGATAGACCCGGGGGCCATAGTTTTCTCTAGTGGCTTCTCTCATGATAGCGATATTCTACGGCGGGTAAACAAATTACTGTCGACCAATTGATGGAAAAGCGAATAATTATGAGACTATCTAGGCATGATCATTGTATATAGGCATCACATCCGAGACAACTAGACCGACTCTTGCCTGCATCTACTACTATTACTCAACACATTGATCGCTATCCGGCATGCATCTAGTGTACTGAGTTCATACGAACAGAGTAACGCCTTAAGCAAGATGACATGATGTAGAGGGATAAACTCAAGCAATATGATGAAAACCCCATCTTTTTATCCTCGACGGTAACAATACAATACGTGCCTTGCTGCCCCTACTGTCACTGGGAAAGGAAACTGCAAGATTGAACCCAAAGCCAAGCACTTCTCCCATTGCAAGAACTATAGATCTAGTAGGCCAAACCAAACCAATAATTCGAAGAGACTTGCAAGGATATTATGAGCACACATAAAAAGTTCAGAGAAGAACCAAATATCTTTCATAGATAACCTTGATCATAAACTCACAATTAATCGGATCTCGACAAACACACCGCAAAAAGAGATTACATCGAATAGATCTCCTCGTAGACTGAGGAGAACTTTGTATTGAGATCCAGAGAGAGATAAGAAGCCATCTAGATACTAGCTATTGACCCGAAGGTCTGTGGTAAACTACTCACAACTCATGGTGAGGGCGATGATGATGATGATGAAGGCCTCCGTGATGGATCCCCCTCCTGGAACAGGCTCCAAGATGGGATCTCCACGAGAACAGCAGCTACGACGGTGGAATTAGGGTTTTCTCTCTGTGCTTGGAGTTTCTGGGGTACGTAGGTATATATAGGAAGAAGAGGGGCACTGGGGGCCACAGGGGCTACCCTCGAGGCAGGGGGGCGCACCCTGGGAAGGGGGGGCGCCCCCACCCTCGAGCGTGGCCCTTCTATCTCCTGGCTTGGCCCCGAAGTCTATCGTGCGTGATTTCCTCCAAAAATATCTCCTGCGAAGGTTTTATTCCGTTTGGACTCTGTTTGATATTCCTTTTCTGCAAAACCCTGAAATAGGCAAAAAAAACAGCAATCTGGACTGGGCCTTTGGGTTAGTAGGTTAGTCCCAAAAATGATATAAAAGTGAATGATAAAGCCCATTAAACATCCAAGACTTCATAAATAATAGCATGGAACAATAAAAAATTATAGATACATTGGAGACGTATCACCGATCATCCGGCAAGTCAACCAAAGTCCATACTTTGTTATCATACATGGATCCTATCTCGGATTTCATGGCTTAAAGCCATTTCATGGAATCCGGGCCCGCCATCGCTTCTTCATAGTTCAAAGGTTCAGCGTTGTCTAACAACATGATTTCCAGGACAGGGTTGCCGTACCAATTTGGTGCGGAACGTGTCCTTGTGGACATACGAAGCTCAGTAGTAAAATGATCCGAAGTTTCATGATCATTATCATTAACTTCCTTTCTAGTCAGTGCTGGCACCACAGACACATCTTCCTGCGCTGCGCTACTTTCCGGTTCGGAAGGGTGACAATCACCTCATCAAGTTCCACTTTCCTCCCACTTACTCCTTTTGAGATAAACTCTTTCTCCAGAAAGGATCCATTCTTGGCAACAAATATCTTGCCTTCGAACCTGAGGTAGAAGGTATACCCAATAGTTTCCTTAGGGTATCCTATGAAGACGCATTTTTCCAATTTGGGTTCGAGCTTTTCAGGTTGAAGTTTCTTGACATAAGCATCGCATCCCCAAACTTTTAGAAATGACAGGTTTCTTACCAAACCATAGTTCATACGGTGTCGTCTCAACATATTTAGACGGTGCCCTATTTAAAGTGAATGCGGCAGTCTCTAAAGCATAACTCCAAAATGATAGCGGTAAGTCGGTAAGAGACATCATAGATCGCACCATGTCCAACAGAGTACGATTACGATGTTCGGATACACCACTATGTTGAGGTGTTCCATGTTGGGGATCGTAGCAGAAAATCAAAATTTTTCCTACGCATCACCAAGATTTATCTATGGAGTAATCTAGCAACGAGCATAAAGGGGAGTGCATCTACATACCCTTGTAGATCGCGAGCAGAAGCGTTCAAGAGAACGGGGATGATGGAGTCGTACTCGTCGTGATCCAAATCACCGATGATCCTAGCGCCGAACGGACGGCACCTCCGTGTTCAACACACGTACGGAGCGGGGACGTCTCCTCCTTCTTGATCCAGCAAGGGGGGAGGAGAGGTTGATGGAGATCCAGCAGCACGACGGCGTGGTGGTGGAAGTAGCGGGATTCCAGCAGGGCTTCGCCAAGCGCTGCGGGAGGAGGGAGATGTGTCACGGGATGGAGAGGGAGGCGCCAGGGCTTGGGGTACTGCTCCCATGCGCCTCCCCACTATATATAGGGGTGGAGGGGGCTGGTTTCTTGCCCTCCAAGTCCATTGGGGCCTTGGCAAAGGTGGGGGAAAGAAATCCCATCATTTCCTTTCCCCACCGATTGTTATCCCCCCTTTTTAGGGATCTTGATCTTATCCCTTCGGGATATGATCTTATTCCTTCTAAGGGGGGATCTTGGTGCGCCTTGACCAGGGGTGTGGGGCCTTGCCCCCACTACCCACGTTCATGTGGGTCCCCCCATGCAGGTGGGCCCCACTTCGGAACCTTCTAGAACCTTCCCGGTACAATACCGAAAAATCCCGAACATTTTCCGGTGGCCAAAATAGGACTTCCTATATATAAATCTTTACCTCCGGACCATTCCGGAACTCCTCGTGACGTCCGGGATCTCATCCGGGACTCCGAACAACTTTCGGGTTTCCGCATACTTATATCTCTACAACCCTAGCGTCACCGAACCTTAAGTGTGTAGACCCTACGGGTTCGGGAGACACGCATACATGACCGAGACGACTCTCCGGTCAATAACCAACAGCGGGATCTGGATACCCATGTTGGCTCCCACATGCTCCACGATGATCTCATCGGATGAACCACGATGTCAAGGATTCAATCAACCCCGTATACAATTCCCTTTGTCTATCGGTATAGCACTTGCCCGAGATTCGATCGTCGGTATACCGATACCTTGCTCAATCTCGTTACCGGCAAGTCTCTTTACTCGTTCCGTAACACATCATCCCGTGATCAACTCCTTGATCACATATTGTGCACATTATGATGATGTCCTACCGAGTGGGCCCAGAGATACCTCTCCGTCATACGGAGTGACAAATCCCAGTCTCGATTCGTGCCAACCCAACAGACACTTTCGGAGATACCTGTAATGCACCTTTATAGCCACCCAGTTACGTTGTGACGTTTGGTACACCCAAAGCATTCCTACGGTATCCGGGAGTTGCACAATCTCATGGTCTAAGGAAAATATACTTGACATATAGAAAAGCTTTAGCATACGAACTACACGATCTGTGCTAGGCTTAGGATTGGGTCTTGTCCATCACATCATTCTCCTAATGATGTGATCCCGTTATCAACGACATCCAATGTCCATGGTTAGGAAACCGTAACCATCTATTGATCAACGAGCTAGTCGTCTAGAGGCTCACTAGGGACATGGTGTTTGTCTATGTATCCACACATGTATCTGAGTTTCCAATCAATACAATTCTAGCATGGATAATAAACGATTATCGTGAACAAGGAAATATAATAATAACCAATTTATTATTGCCTCTAGGGCATATTTCCAACAGTCTCCCACTTGCACTAGAGTCAATAATCTAGTTCACATCGCCATGTGATTAACACTCACAGGTCACATCGCCATGTGACTAACATCCAAAGAGTTCACTAGAGTCAGTAATCTAGTTCACATCAATATGTGATTAACACTCAATGAGTTCTGGGTTTGATCATGTTATGCTTGTGAGAGAGGTTGTAGTCAACGGGTCTGCAACATTCAGATCCCTAAGTACTTCGCAAAACTTTATGTCATATCATAGATGCTGCTACCACGTTCCACTTGGAGCTATTCCAAACTGTTGCTCCATTATACGTATCCGGTATCTCCACTTAGAGTTACCCGGATAGGTGCTAAGCTTGCATCGACGTAACTGTTTACGTTGAACTATTTAATCACCTCCATAACCGAGAAACATTTCCTTATTCCTCTAAGGATAATTTTGACCACTATCTAGTGATCCACTCCTGGATCACCTTTGTACCCTCTTGCCAGACATGTGGCAAGACACACATCAGGTGCGGTACTTAGCATGGCATACCATATAGAGCCTATGACAAAAGCATAGGGGACGACCTTCGTCGTTCCTCTTTCTTCTGCCGTGGTCAAGCTTTGAGTCTTACTCAACTTCACACCTTACAACTCAGGTAAGAACTCCTTCTTTGACTGATCTATTTTGAACTCCTTCAAAATCATGCCAAGGTGTGTGTTCTTTTGAAAGTATCACCAGGCGTCTTGATCTATCTGTATAGATCTTGATGCCCAATATGTAAGCAGCTTTATCTAGGTCTTCCTTTGAAAAACTCATTTCAAACAACCCTTTATGCTTTCCAGAAATTCTACATCATTTCGGATCAATCATATGTCATTCACATACACTTATCAGAAATGTTGTAGTGCTCCCACTCACTTTATTGCAAATACAAGTTTCTAACAAACTTTGTATACCCAAAAACTTTGATCACACCATCAAAGCATATATTCCGACTCCGAGATGCTTGCTCTAGTCCATAGAAGGATCGCTGGAGCTAGCATATCTTTTAGCATCCTTAGGATCGACAAAACCTTTCTGATTGTATCATATACAACCTTTCCTTACGAAAACTGGTAAGGAAACTTGTTTTGTCATCCATCTGCCAGATTTCATAAATGCAGCTAATGCTAACATGAATCCGACGGACTTAAGCATCGCTACGGGTGAGAAAATCTCATCGTAGTCAACTCCTTGAACTTGTGGAAAACTCTTCGCCACAAGTCGAGCTTCATAGACGGTGACATTACCGTCCACGTCCGTCTTCCTTCCTAAAGATCCATTTATCTCAATGGCTTGCCAGTCATCGGGCAAGTCCACCAAAGTCCATACTTTGTTTCGATACATGGATCCTATCTCGGATTTCTCGGCTTCTAACCATTTGTCGGAATATGGGCCCACCATCGCTTCTCCATAGTTCGTAGGCTCATCGTTGTCCAACAACATGACCTCTAAGACAAGACCACCGTACCACTCAGGAGTAGTACATATCCTTGTCGACCTACGAGGTTCGATAGCAACTTGATCTGGAGCTTCATGATCACTATCATTAGTTTCCCCTTCAACTGTCGTAGGTTCCACAGAAACATCTTTCTGTGTTGCACTACTCTCCGGTTGAAGTGAGGATTCGACAACCTCATCAAGTTCTATCTTCCTCCCACTCAATTCTTTCGAGAGAAACTCCTTCTCGAGAAAGGACCCGTTCTTAGCGACAAACATTTTTGTCTTTGGATCTGAGATAGAAGGTATAACCAACTGTCACCAGTGGGTATCCCATGAAGATGTTTTGTCCGCTTTGGGTTCGAGCTTTTCCCGGCTGAAGCCATAAGCCTCGCAGCCCCAAACATTGAGAAACGACAACTACGGTTTCTTGCCAAACCATACGACGTCGTCTCAACGGACTTAGATGGTGCCCTATCTAAAGTGAATGCAGCTGTCTCTAATGCATAACCTCAAAATAACAGCGGTAGATCGGTAAGATACATCATAGATCACGCCATATCTCATAAGGTTCGATTACGATGTCCGGACACACCATTACGCTGTGGTGTTCCAGGGGGCTTCAACTACGAAACAATTCCACAATGTCTTAAGTGATTGCCAAACTCATAATTCAGAAAATATTCCCTTGATCAGATCGTAGGAACATGATCTTCTTGTTATGATGATTCTTAACTTCACTCTGAAATTGCTTGAACTTTTCAAACGTTTCAGACTTTTGCTTCATTAAGTAAATATACCCATATCTACTCAAATCGTCAGTGAAGATGAGAAAATAATGATATCCACCACACGCCTTAATTCTCATTGGATCACACACATCAGCATGTATGATTTCCAACAAGTCACTTGCCCGTTTCATTGTACCTGAAAACGGGGTCTTAGTCATCCTGCCCATGAGGCATGGCTCACATGTGTCAAGCGATTCAAAATCAAGTGACTCCAAACGTCCATCAGCATGGAGTTTCTTCATGCATTTTATGCCAAAATGACCTAAGCGGCAGTGCCACAAGAAAGTGGTACTATCATTATTAACTCTACATCTTTTGGCATTAATATTATCATTATGTGTATTACCATGATCGAGATTCAACGAACCATTGGGTGCATGACCATAAAGGTATTATTCATGTAAACAGAATAACCATTATTCTCTAACTTAAATGAATAACCGTATTGCGATGAACATGATCTAATCATTTTCATGCTCAACGTAGACACCTGATAACATTTATCTAGGTTCAACACTAATCTCGAAAATAGAGGAAGTGTGCGATGGTGATCTCATCAACCTTGGAAACACTTCCAACACACATCGTCACCTCGCCCTTAGCTAGTCTCTGTTCAGTCCGTAGCTTTTGCTTCAAGTCACTAATAATAGCAACTGAACCGGTATCCAATACCCAGGTGCTACAAGGAGTACTACTAAGGTACACATCAATAACACGTATATCAAATATACTTTGTTGAAGTTGCCAGCTATCATATCTACCATGTATTTGGGGTGGTTCCGCTACCATGTGACCGTTCCCCTTACAATCGAAGCACTTAGTCTCCAGGTTTGGGTTCAACCATGGGTTCCTTCATCAGAGCGACAACAGGTTTGCCATTCATGAAGTTTCCCTTCTAGCCCTTACCCCTTTTGAAACCAGTGGTCTTGCTAAACCATCAACACTTGATGCTCCTTCTTGATTTCTACTTTTGCGGTACTAAGAACCGCTAATAGCTCCGGGATCATCTCTATCCTTTGCATGTCATAGTTCATCACGAAGTTCTAGTAGCTTGGTGATAGTGTCTAGAGAATTCTGTCAACCACTATCTCACCTGGAAGATTAACTCCCACTTGGTTCAAGTGATTTTAGCACCCAGACATTCTGAGCACATGCTCACTAGTTGAGCTATTCTCCTCCATCTTTTTGGCAAAGGAACTTGTCAGAGGTCTCATACCTCTCAACACGGGCATGAGCCTGAAATCCCAATTTCAGCTCTTAGAACATCTCATATGTTCCATGGCGTTCAAAACGTCATTGGAATCCCGATTCTAAGCCGTAAAGTATGGTGCACTAAACTATCAAGTAGTCATCAGGACATGTCTCTCAGGTGTTCACAACATCCACAGACAACGTTGTAGGGGTTTGCACATCGAGCGGTGCATCAAAGACGTAAGCTTTCCGTGCAGTAGTGAGGACACTCCTCGGATTACGGACCCAGTCCGCATCCTTGCTTACAATATCTTTCAACTTAGTCTTTCTCTAGGATCGTATTAAACAGGGAGCTACAACGCAGTTATTGGTCTACAACATAATTTGCGAAGACAACTTAGACTATTGTTCATGACAAAGAAGTTCATCTAATGAACTCCCACTCAGATAGACATCTCTCTAGTCATCTAAGTGATACATGATCCGAATCGACTAGGCCGTGTCCGATCATCACGTGAGACGGACTAGTCATCAATGGTGAACATCTTCATGTTGATCGTATCTTCTATACGACTCATGTTCGACCTTTCGGTCTTCCGTGTTCCGAGGCCATGTCTGTACATGCTAGGCTCGTCAAGTCAACCCTAAGTGTATCGCGTGTGTAAATCTGGCTTACACCCGTTGTATGCGAACGTTAGAACTTATCACACCCGATCATCACGTGGTGCTTCGAAACAACGAACCTTAGCAACGGTGCACAGTTAGGGGGAACACAATTCTTGAAATTTTAGTGAGAGATCATCTTATTCACTACCGTCGTTCTAAGCAAATAAGATGTAAAACATGATAAACATCACATGCAATCAAATAGTGACATGATATGGCCAATATCATCTTGCTCCTTTGATCTTCATCTTCGGGGCTCCATGATAATCATCGTCACCGGCATGACACCATGATATCCATCATCATGATCTCCATCATCGTGTCTTCATGAAGTCGTCTCGCCAAACATTACTTCTACTACTATGGCTAACGTTTAGCAATAAAGTAAAGTAATTACATGGCGTTATTCAGTGACACGCAGGTCATACAATAAATAAGACAACTCCTATGGCTCCTACCGGTTGTCATTCTCATCGACATGCAAGTCGTGATTCCTATTACAAGAACATGATCAATCTCATACATCACATATATCATTCATCACATCCTTTTGGCCATATCACATCACACGGCACATGCTGCAAGAACAAGTTAGACGTCCTCTAATTGTTGTTGCAAGTTTTTTACGTGGCTGCTATAGGTTTCTAGCAAGAACGTTTCTTACCTACGCCAAAACCACAACGTGATATGCCAATTTCTATTTACCCTTCATAAGGACCCTTTTCATCGAATCCGATCCGACTAAAGTGGGAGAGAGAGACACCCGCTAGCCACCTTATGCAACTAGTGCATGTCAGTCGGTGGAACCTGTCTCACGTAAGCGTACGTGTAAGGTCGGTCCGGGCCGCTTCATCCCACGATGCCGCCGAATCAAGATAAGACTAGTAACGGCAAGAGAATTGACATGATCTACGCCCACAACTACTTTGTGTTCTACTCGTGCAAGATACTACGCATAGACCTAGCTCATGATGCCACTGTTGGGGATCGTAGCAGAAAATCAAAATTTTTCCTACGCATCACCAAGATCTATCTATGGAGTAATCTAGCAACGAGCATAAAGGGGAGTGCATCTACATACCCTTGTAGATCGCGAGCGGAAGCGTTCAAGAGAACGGGGATGATGGAGTCGTACTCGTCGTGATCCAAATCACCGATGATCCTAGCGCCGAACGGACGGCACCTCCGTGTTCAACACACGTACGGAGCGGGGACGTCTCCTCCTTCTTGATCCAGCATGGGGGGAGGAGAGGTTGATGGAGATCCAGCAGCACGACGGCGTGGTGGTGGAAGTAGCGGGATTCCAGCAGGGCTTCGCCAAGCGCTGCGGGAGGAGGGAGATGTGTCACGGGATGGAGAGGGAGGCGCCAGGGTTTGGGGTACTGCTCCCATGCGCCTCCCCACTATATATAGGGGTGGAGGGGGCTGGTTTCTTGCCCTCCAAGTCCATTGGGGCGTTGGCAAAGGTGGGGGAAAGAAATCCCATCATTTCCTTTCCCCACCGATTGTTATCCCCCCTTTTTAGGGATCTTGATCTTATCCCTTCGGGATATGATCTTATTCCTTCTAAGGGGGGATCTTGGTGCGCCTTGACCAGGGGTGTGGGGCCTTGCCCCCACTACCCACGTTCATGTGGGTCCCCCCATGCAGGTGGGCCCCACTTCGGAACCTTCTAGAACCTTCCCGGTACAATACCGAAAAATCCCGAACATTTTCCGGTGGCCAAAATAAGACTTCCTATATATAAATCTTTACCTCCGGACCATTCCGGAACTCCTCGTGACGTCCGAGATCTCATCCGGGACTCCAAACAACTTTCGGGTTTCCGCATACTTATATCTCTACAACCCTAGCGTCACCGAACCTTAAGTGTGTAGACCCTACGGGTTCGGGAGACACGCAGACATGACCGAGACGACTCTCCGGTCAATAACCAACAGCGGGATCTGGATACCCATGTTGGCTCCCACATGCTCCACGATGATCTCATCGGATGAACCACGATGTCAAGGATTCAATCAACCCCGTATACAATTCCCTTTGTCTATCGGTATAGCACTTGCCCGAGATTCGATCGTCGGTATACCGATACCTTGCTCAATCTCGTTACCGGCAAGTCTCTTTACTCGTTCCGTAACACATCATCCCGTGATCAACTCCTTGATCACATATTGTGCACATTATGATGATGTCCTATCGAGTGGGCCCAGAGATACCTCTCCGTCATACGGAGTGACAAATCCCAGTCTCGATTCGTGCCAACCCAACAGACACTTTCGGAGATACCTGTAATGCACCTTTATAGCCACCCAGTTACGTTGTGACGTTTGGTACACCCAAAGCATTCCTACGGTATCCGGGAGTTGCACAATCTCATGGTCTAAGGAAAATATACTTGACATATAGAAAAGCTTTAGCATACGAACTACACGATCTGTGCTAGGCTTAGGATTGGGTCTTGTCCATCACATCATTCTCCTAATGATGTGATCCCGTTATCAACGTCATCCAATGTCCATGGTTAGGAAACCGTAACCATCTATTGATCAACGAGCTAGTCGTCTAGAGGCTCACTAGGGACATGGTGTTTGTCTATGTATCCACACATGTATCTGAGTTTCCTATCAATACAATTCTAGCATGGATAATAAACGATTATCGTGAACATGGAAATATAATAATAACCAATTTATTATTGCCTCTAGGGCATATTTCCAACAGTCTCCCACTTGCACTAGAGTCAATAATCTAGTTCACATCGCCATGTGATTAACACTCACAGGTCACATCGCCATGTGACTAACATCCAAAGAGTTCACTAGAGTCAGTAATCTAGTTCACATCAATATGTGATTAACACTCAATGAGTTCTGGGTTTGATCATGTTATGCTTGTGAGAGAGGTTGTAGTCAACGGGTCTGCAACATTCAGATCCCTACGTACTTCGCAAAACTTTATGTCATATCATAGATGCTGCTACCACGTTCCACTTGGAGCTATTCCAAACTGTTGCTCCATTATACGTATCCGGTATCTCCACTTAGAGTTACCCGGATAGGTGCTAAGCTTGCATCGACGTAACTGTTTACGTCGAACTCTTTAATCACCTCCATAACCGAGAAACATTTCCTTATTCCTCTAAGGATAATTTTGACCACTATCTAGTGATCCACTCCTGGATCACCTTTGTACCCTCTTGCCAGACATGTGGCAAGGCACACATCAGGTGCGGTACTTAGCATGGCATACCATATAGAGCCTATGACAAAAGCATAGGGGACGACCTTCGTCCTTCCTCTTTCTTCTGCCGTGGTCAAGCTTTGAGTCTTACTCAACTTCACACCTTACAACTCAGGTAAGAACTCCTTCTTTGACTGATCTATTTTGAACTCCTTCAAAATCATGCCAAGGTGTGTGTTCTTTTGAAAGTATCACCAGGCGTCTTGATCTATCTGTATAGATCTTGATGCCCAATATGTAAGCAGCTTTATCTAGGTCTTCCTTTGAAAAACTCATTTCAAACAACCCTTTATGCTTTCCAGAAATTCTACATCATTTCGGATCAATCATATGTCATTCACATACACTTATCAGAAATGTTGTAGTGCTCCCACTCACTTTATTGCAAATACAAGTTTCTAACAAACTTTGTATACCCAAAAACGTTGATCACTCCATCAAAGCATATATTCCGACTCCGAGATGCTTGCTCTAGTCCATAGAAGGATCGCTGGAGCTAGCATATCTTTTAGCATCCTTAGGATCGACAAAACCTTTCTGATTGTATCATATACAACCTTTCCTTACGAAAACTGGTAAGGAAACTTGTTTTGTCATCCATCTGCCAGATTTCATAAATGCAGCTAATGCTAACATGAATCCGACGGACTTAAGCATCGCTACGGGTGAGAAAATCTCATCGTAGTCAACTCCTTGAACTTGTGGAAAACTCTTCGCCACAAGTCGAGCTTCATAGACGGTGACATTACCGTCCACGTCCGTCTTCCTTCCTAAAGATCCATTTATCTCAATGGCTTGCCAGTCATCGGGCAAGTCCACCAAAGTCCATACTTTGTTTCGATACATGGATCCTATCTCGGATTTCTCGGCTTCTAACCATTTGTCGGAATATGGGCCCACCATCGCTTCTCCATAGTTCGTAGGCTCATCGTTGTCCAACAACATGACCTCTAAGACAAGATCACCGTACCACTCAGGAGTAGTACATATCCTTGTCGACCTACGAGGTTCGATAGCAACTTGATCTGGAGCTTCATGATCACTATCATTAGTTTCCCCTTCAACTGTCGTAGGTTCCACAGAAACATCTTTCTGTGTTGCACTACTCTCCGGTTGAAGTGAGGGTTCGACAACCTTATCAAGTTCTATCTTCCTCCCACTCAATTCTTTCGAGAGAAACTCCTTCTCGAGAAAGGACCCGTTCTTAGCGACAAACATTTTTGTCCTTGGATCTGAGATAGAAGGTATACCCAACTGTCACCAGTGGGTATCCCATGAAGATGTTTTGTCCGCTTTGGGTTCGAGCTTTTCCCGGCTGAAGCCATAAGCCTCGCAGCCCCAAACATTGAGAAACGACAACTACGGTTTCTTGCCAAACCATACGACGTCGTCTCAACGGACTTAGATGGTGCCCTATCTAAAGTGAATGCAGCTGTCTCTAATGCATAACCTCAAAATAACAGCGGTAGATCGGTAAGATACATCATAGATCGCGCCATATCTCATAAGGTTCGATTACGATGTCCGGACACACCATTACGCTGTGGTGTTCCAGGGGGCTTCAACTGCGAAACAATTCCACAATGTCTTAAGTGATTGCCAAACTCATAATTCAGAAAATATTCCCTTGATCAGATCGTAGGAACATGATCTTCTTGTTATGATGATTCTTAACTTCACTCTGAAATTGCTTGAACTTTTCAAACGTTTCAGACTTTTGCTTCATTAAGTAAATATACCCATATCTACTCAAATCGTCAGTGAAGATGAGAAAATAATGATATCCACCACACGCCTTAATTCTCATTGGATCACACACATCAGCATGTATGATTTCCAACAAGTCACTTGCCCGTTTCATTGTACCTGAAAACGGGGTCTTAGTCATCCTGCCCATGAGGCATGGCTCACATGTGTCAAGCGATTCAAAATCAAGTGACTCCAAACGTCCATCAGCATGGAGTTTCTTCATGCATTTTATGCTAAAATGACCTAAGCGGCAGTGCCACAAGAAAGTGGTACTATCATTATTAACTCTACATCTTTTGGCATTAATATTATCATCATGTGTATTGCTATAATCGAGATTCAATAAACCATTGGGTGCATGACCATAAAGGTATTATTCATGTAAACAGAATAACCATTATTCTCTAACTTAAATGAATAACCGTATTGCAATGAACATGATCTAATCATATTCATGCTCAACGTAGACACCTGATAACATTTATCTAGGTTCAACACTAATCCCGAAAATAGAGGGAGCGTGCGATGGTGATCTTATCATCCTTGGAAACACTTTCAACACATCGTCACCTCGCCCTTAGCTAGTCTCTGTTCAGTCCGTAGCTTTTGCTTCAAGTCACTAATAATAGCAACTGAACCGGTATCCAATACCCAGGTGCTACAAGGAGTACTAGTGAGGTACACATCAATAATACGTATATCAAATATACTTTGTTGAAGTTTCCAGCTATTCTTATCTACCATGTATTTGGGGTAGTTCCGCTACCATGTGACCGTTCCCCTTACAATAGAAGCACTTAGTCTCGAGGTTTGGGTTTAACCATGGGTTCCTTCATCAGAGCGACAACAGGTTTGCCATTCATGAAGTTTCCCTTCTAGCCCTTACCCTTTTGAAACCAGTGGTCTTGTTAAACCATCAACACTTGATGCTCCTTCTTGATTTCTACTTTCGCGGTCTTAAGAACCGCTAATAGCTCCGGGATCAT
Organism: Secale cereale; assembly: GCA_902687465.1. Taxonomy (NCBI): domain Eukaryota; kingdom Viridiplantae; phylum Streptophyta; class Magnoliopsida; order Poales; family Poaceae; genus Secale; species Secale cereale. Next base: position 771,973,211 of record LR738713.1, read on the forward strand.
CTCCATCCTTTGCATGTCATAGTTCATCACGAAGTTCTAGTAGCTTGGTGATAGTGTCTAGAGAATTCTGTCAACCACTATCTCACCTGGAAGATTAACTCCCACTTGGTTCAAGTGATTTTAGCACCCAGACATTCTGAGCACATGCTCACTAGTTGAGCTATTCTCCTCCATCTTTTTGGCAAAGGAACTTGTCAGAGGTCTCATACCTCTCAACACGGGCATGAGCCTGAAATCCCAATTTCAGCTCTTAGAACATCTCATATGTTCCATGGCGTTCAAAACGTCATTGGAATCCCGATTCTAAGCCGTAAAGTATGGTGCACTAAACTATCAAGTAGTCATCAGGACATGTCTCTCAGGTGTTCACAACATCCACAGACAACGTTGTAGGGGTTTGCACATCGAGCGGTGCATCAAAGACGTAAGCTTTCTGTGCAGTAGTGAGGACACTCCTCGGACTACGGACCCAGTCCGCATCCTTGCTTACAATATCTTTCAACTTAGTCTTTCTCTAGGATCGTATTAAACAGGGAGCTACAACGCAGTTATTGGTCTACAACATAATTTGCGAAGACAACTTAGACTATTGTTCATGACAAAGAAGTTCATATAATGAACTCCCACTCAGATAGACATCTCTCTAGTCATCTAAGTGATACATGATCCGAATCGACTAGGCCATGTCCGATCATCACGTGAGACGGACTAGTCATCAACGGTGAACATCTTCATGTTGATCGTATCTTCTATACGACTCATGTTCGACCTTTCGGTCTTCCGTGTTCCGAGGCCATGTCTGTACATGCTAGGCTCGTCAAGTCAACCCTAAGTGTATCGCGTGTGTAAATCTGGCTTACACCCGTTGTATGCGAACGTTAGAACTTATCACACCCAATCATCACGTGGTGCTTCGGAACAACGAACCTTAGCAACGGTGCACAGTTAGGGGGAACACAATTCTTGAAATTTTAGTGAGAGATCATCTTATTCACTACCGTCGTTCTAAGCAAATAAGATGTAAAACATGATAAACATCACATGCAATCAAATAGTGACATGATATGGCCAATATCATCTTGCTCCTTTGATCTTCATCTTCGGGGCTCCATGATAATCATCGTCACCGGCATGACACCATGATCTCCATCATCATGATCTCCATCATCGTGTCTTCATGAAGTCGTCTCGCCAAACATTACTTCTACTACTATGGCTAACGTTTAGCAATAAAGTAAAGTAATTACATGGCGTTATTCAGTGACACGCAGGTCATACAATAAATAAGACAACTCCTATGGCTCCTACCGGTTGTCATTCTCATCGACATGCAAGTCGTGATTCCTATTACAAGAACATGATCAATCTCATACATCACATATATATCATTCATCACATCCTTTTGGCCATATCACATCACACGGCACATGCTGCAAGAACAAGTTAGACGTCCTCTAATTGTTGTTGCAAGTTTTTTACGTGGCTGCTATAGGTTTCTAGCAAGAACGTTTCTTACCTACGCCAAAACCACAACGTGATATGCCAATTTCTATTTACCCTTCATAAGGACCCTTTTCATCGAATCCGATCCGACTAAAGTGGGAGAGAGAGACACCCGCTAGCCACCTTATGCAACTAGTGCATGTCAGTCGGTGGAACCTGTCTCACGTAAGCGTACGTGTAAGGTCGGTCCGGGCCGCTTCATCCCACGATGCCGCCGAATCAAGATAAGACTAGTAACGGCAAGAGAATTGACATGATCTACGCCCACAACTACTTTGTGTTCTACTCGTGCAAGATACTACGCATAGACCTAGCTCATGATGCCACTGTTGGGGATCGTAGCAGAAAATCAAAATTTTTCCTACGCATCACCAAGATCTATCTATGGAGTAATCTAGCAACGAGCATAAAGGGGAGTGCATCTACATACCCTTGTAGATCGCGAGCGGAAGCGTTCAAGAGAACGGGGATGATGGAGTCGTACTCGTCGTGATCCAAATCACCGATGATCCTAGCGCCGAACGGACGGCACCTCCGTGTTCAACACACGTACGGAGCGGGGACGTCTTCTCCTTCTTGATCCAGCAAGGGGGGAGGAGAGGTTGATCGAGATCCAGCAGCACGACGGCGTGGTGGTGGAAGTAGCGGGATTCCAGCAGGGCTTCGCCAAGCGCTGCGGGAGGAGGGAGATGTGTCACGGGATGGAGAGGGAGGCGCCAGGGCTTGGGGTACTGCTCCCATGCGCCTCCCCACTATATATAGGGGTGGAGGGGGCTGGTTTCTTGCCCTCCAAGTCCATTGGGGCGTTGGCAAAGGTGGGGGAAAGAAATCCCATCATTTCCTTTCCCCACCGATTGTTATCCCCCCTTTTTAGGGATCTTGATCTTATCCCTTCGGGATATGATCTTATTCCTTCTAAGGGGGGATCTTGGTGCGCCTTGACCAGGGGTGTGGGGCCTTGCCCCCACTACCCACGTTCATGTGGGTCCCCCCATGCAGGTGGGCCCCACTTCGGAACCTTCTAGAACCTTCCCGGTACAATACCGAAAAATTCCGAACATTTTCCGGTGGCCAAAATAGGACTTCCTATATATAAATCTTTACCTCCGGACCATTCCGGAACTCCTCGTGACGTCCGGGATCTCATCCGGGACTCCGAACAACTTTCGGGTTTCCGCATACTTATATCTCTACAACCCTAGCGTCACCGAACCTTAAGTGTGTAGACCCTACGGGTTCGGGAGACACGCAGACATGACCGAGACGAATCTCCGGTCAATAACCAACAGCGGGATCTGGATACCCATGTTGGCTCCCACATGCTCCACGATGATCTCATCGGATGAACCACGATGTCAAGGATTCAATCAACCCCGTATACAATTCCCTTTGTCTATCGGTACAGTACTTGCCCGAGATTCGATCGTCGGTATCCCGATACCTTGTTCAGTCTCGTTACCGGCAAGTCTCTTTACTCGTTCCGTAACACATCATCCCGTGATCAACTCCTTGATCACATTGTGCACATTATGATGATGTCCTACCGAGTGGGCCCAGAGATACCTCTCCGTCACACGGAGTGACAAATCCCAGTCTCGATTCATGCCAACCCAACAGACACTTTCGGAGATACCTGCAGTGCACCTTTATAGCCACCCAGTTACGTTGTGACGTTTGGTACACCCAAAGCATTCCTACGGTATCCGGGAGTTGCACAATCTCATGGTCTAAGGAAAATATACTTGACATATAGAAAAGCTTTAGCATACGAACTACACGATCTGTGCTAGGCTTAGGATTGGGTCTTGTCCATCACATCATTCTCCTAATGATGTGATCCCGTTATCAACGACATCCAATGTCCATGGTCAGGAAACCGTAACCATCTATTGATCAACGAGCTAGTCATCTAGAGGCTTACTAGGGACATGGTGTTTGTCTATGTATCCACACATGTATCTGAGTTTCCTATCAATACAATTCTAGCATGGATAATAAACAATTATCATGAACAAGGAAATATAATAATAACCAATTTATTATTGCCTCTAGGGCATATTTCCAACAATAGGGTGTTAGGCCAACTCTCGCGAAGAAACGGTGATCAAAGAAAATACAAAAATCAACCTAGAGTCCGAATTGATCGAGACTCTCAAAGCAAGTGAGAACAAGCTCCGATTTCGTCATTTTCATAGGCGTTGGAAAGCTATTGGGGAATTGAGGTGATAGGACTTCTAGTTTTTACGATCTGGAGGATTTTACATACGTGCACACACAGGATCACGTGCGCGGAAAATTTTGAGCCCAAAAAGGGTCGTCTTGGCCCTCAAAAATGGCCTGCAGGATTGGAAAAAATGAAAGTTATCGCAATTACAGCTCAAATTTTGATGAGCCGGCATATCACTTTGGTGTTCAGGTCCTTGGCGCCCCACCCATGTATGGATACAATAGGGTTTTAGGCCAACTCTCGCGAAGAAACGGTGATCAAAGAAAATACAAAAATCAACCTAGAGTCCGAATTGATCGAGACTCTCAAAGCAAGTGAGAACAAGCACCGATTTCGTCGTTTTCATAGGCGTTGGAAAGCTATTGGGGAATTGAGGTGATAGGACTTCTAGTTTTTATGATCTGGAGGATTTTACATACGTGCACACACAGGATCACATGCGCGGAAAATTTGGAGCCCAAAAAGGGTCGTCTTGGCCCTCAAAAATGGCCTGCAGGATTGGAAAAAATGAAAGTTATCGCAATTACAACTCAAATTTTGATGAGCCCGCATATCACTGTGGTGTTCAGGTCCTTGGCGCCCCACCCATGTATGGATACAATTGTTGGGGATCGTAGCAGAAAATCAAAATTTTTCCTACGCGTCACCAAGATCTATCTATGGAGTAATCTAGCAACGAGCATAAAGGAGAGTGCATCTACATACCCTTGTAGATCGCGAGCGGAAGCGTTCAAGAGAATGGGGATGATGGAGTCGTACTCGTCGTGATCCAAATCACCGATGATCCTAGCGCCGAACGGACGGCACCTCTGTGTTCAACACACGTACGGAGCGGGGACGTCTCCTCCTTCTTGATCCAGCAAGGGGGGAGGAGAGGTTGATGGAGATCCAGCAGCACGACGGCGTGGTGGTGGAAGTAGCGGGATTCCAGCAGGGCTTCGCCAAGCGCTGCGGGAGGAGGGAGATGTGTCACGGGAGGGAGAGGGAGGCGCCAGGGCTTGGGGTCCGGCTCCCATGCGCCTCCCCACTATATATAGGGGTGGAGGGGGCTGGTTTCTTGCCCTCCAAGTCCATTGGGGCGTTGGCAAAGGTGGGGGAAAGAAATCCCATCATTTCCTTTCCCCACTGATTGTTATCCCCCCTTTTTAGGGATCTTGATCTTATCCCTTCGGGATATGATCTTATTCCTTCTAAGGGGGGATCTTGGTGCGCCTTGACCAGGGGTGTGGGGCCTTGCCCCCACTACCCACGTTCATGTGGGCCCCCCCATGCAGGTGGGCCCCACTTCGGAACCTTCTAGAACCTTCCCGGTACAATACCGAAAAATCCCGAACATTTTCCGGTTGCCAAAATAGGACTTCCTATATATAAATCTTTACCTCCGGACCATTCCGGAACTCCTCGTGACGTCCGGGATCTCATCCGGGACTCCGAACAACTTTCGGGTTTCCGCATACTTATATCTCTACAACCCTAGCGTCACCGAACCTTAAGTGTGTAGACCCTACGGGTTCGGGAGACACGCAGACATGACCGAGACGACTCTCCGGTCAATAACCAACAGCGGGATCTGGATACCCATGTTGGCTCCCACATGCTCCACGATGATCTCATCGGATGAACCACGATGTCAAGGATTCAATCAACCCCGTATACAATTCCCTTTGTCTATCGGTATAGCACTTGCCCGAGATTCGATCGTCGGTATACCGATACCTTGCTCAATCTCGTTACCGGCAAGTCTCTTTACTCGTTCCGTAACACATCATCCCGTGATCAACTCCTTGATCACATATTGTGCACATTATGATGATGTCCTACCGAGTGGGCCCAGAGATACCTCTCCGTCATACGGAGTGACAAATCCCAGTCTCGATTCGTGCCAACCCAACAGACACTTTCGGAGATACCTGTAATGCACCTTTATAGCCACCCAGTTACGTTGTGACGTTTGGTACACCCAAAGCATTCCTACGGTATCCGGGAGTTGCACAATCTCATGGTCTCAGGAAAATATACTTGACATATAGAAAAGCTTTAGCATACGAACTACACGATCTGTGCTAGGCTTAGGATTGGGTCTTGTCCATCACATCATTCTCCTAATGATGTGATCCCGTTATCAACGACATCCAATGTCCATGGTTAGGAAACCGTAACCATCTATTGATCAACGAGCTAGTCTTCTAGAGGCTCACTAGGGACATGGTGTTTGTCTATGTATCCACACATGTATCTGAGTTTCCTATCAATACAATTCTAGCATGGATAATAAACGATTATCGTGAACAAGGAAATATAATAATAACCAATTTATTATTGCCTCTAGGGCATATTTCCAACATTCCAGGCGGCATCAATTTTGAAACAATTCCACATTTCCTTAGGTGCGTGCCAAATTTGTGACTTAAATATTTTCCTCCACGATCTAATCTTAAGAACTTTATTTTTCCTGTCACGTTGATTCTCAACCTCATTCTGAAATTCCTTGAACTTTTCAAAGGTCTCAGACTTGTGTTTCATCAAGTAGACATACCCATATCTACTTAATTCATCAGTGAGGGTGAGAACATAACGATAGCCACCGCGAGCTTCAACACTCATTGGACCGCACACATCAGTATGTATGATTTCCAACAAGTTGGTTGCTCGTTCCATTGTTCTGGAGAACGGAGTCTTGGTCATCTTGCCCAAGAGGCCTGGTTCGTACGTGTCAAATGATTCATAATCAAGAGACTCCAAAAGTCCATCTGCATGGAGCTTCTTCATACGTTTGACACCAATATGACCAAGGCAGAAGTGCCACAAGTATGTGGGACTATCATTATAAACCTTACATCTTTTGGCATTCACACTATGAATATGTGTAACATCACGTTCGAGATTCAATAAGAATAAACCATTGACCAGCGGGGCATGACCATAAAACATTTCTCTCATATAAATAGAACAACCATTATTCTCAGATTTAAATGAGTAGCCATCTCGCATTAAACGAGATCCAGATACAATGTTCATACTCCAAGCTGGTACTAAATAACAATTATTGAGGTTTAAAACTAATCCCGACGGTAGATGCAGAGGTAGCGTGCCTATGACGATCACATCGACCTTGGAACTATTCCCGACGCGCATCTTCACCTCGTCCTTCGCCAGTCTCCGCTTATTCTGCAGCTCCTGCTTTGAGTTACAAATGTGAGCAACTGCACTGTTATCAAATACCCAGGAGCTACTACGAGCGCTGGTAAGGTACACATCAATAACATGTATATCACATATACCTTTGACATTGCCTGCCTTCTTATCTGCTAAGTATTTGGGGCAGTTCTGCTTCCAGTGACCCGTTCTCTTGCAATAAAAGCACTCAGCCTCAGGCTTGGGTCCATTCTTTCGCTTCTTCCCAGGAACTAGCTTACCGGCTGCTGCAACTCCTTTGCCGTCCTTCTTGAAGTTCTTATTACCCTTGCCTTTCTTGAACTTAGTGGTTTTATTCACCATCAACACTTGATGTTCCTTTTTGATCTCCACCTCCGCTAATTTTAGCATTGAATACACCTCGGGAATGGACTTCTCCATCCCTTGTATATTGAAGTTCATCACAAAGCTCTTGTAGCTAGGTGGGAGCGACTGAAGGATTCTGTCAACAACCGTGTCATCTGGGAGATTAATTCCTAGCTGAGACAAGCGGTTCTGCAACCCAGACATTTTGAGTATATGTTCACTGACAGAACTATTCTCCTCCATCTTAAAAATGTAGAACTTGTCGGAGACTTCATATATCTCGACTCGGGCATGAGGTTGGAAAACCATTTTCAGCTCTTGGGACATCTCATATGCTCCGTGCTGCTCAAAACACTTTTGGATCCCCAATTCTAAGCTGTAAATCATGCCGCACTGAACCAGGGAGTAATCATCACTACGCGACTGCCAGGCGTTCATAACGTCTTGAGTTGCTGGAAAACGGGTGCATCACCTAGCGGTGCTTCAAGGACATATGCTTTCTTGGCAGCTATGAGGATGATCCTCATGTTATGGACCCAATCTGTATAGTTGCTACCATAGTCTTTGAGCTTGGTTTTCTCTAGGAACGCGTTGAAGTTGAGGGCAACATTAGCGTGGGCCATTGGATATACAAGGCATATTGTAAAGATTTTGGACTATGTTCATGACAATTAAGTTCATCTACACAAATTTAATGAACTCCCACTCAGATAGACATCTCTCTAGTTATCCAAGTGATACATGATCCGAATTGACTAGGCCGTGTCCGATCATCACGTGAGATGGACTAGTCATCAACGGTGAACATCTTCATGTTGATCGTATCTTCTATACGACTCATGTTCGACCTTTCGGTCTTCCGTGTTCCGAGGCCATGTCTGTACATGCTAGGCTCGTCAAGTCAACCCTAAGTGTATTGCGTGTGTAAATCTGGCTTACACCCGTTGTATGCGAACGTTAGAGCCTATCACACCCGATCATCACGTGGTGCTTCGAAACAACGAACCTTAGCAACGGTGCACAGTTAGGGGGAATACAATTCATGAAATTTTAGTGAGAGATCATTTTATTTATGCTACCGTCGTTCTATGCAAATAATATGTAAAACATGATAAACATCACATGCAATCAAATAGTGACAAGATATGGCCAATATCATTTTGCTCCTTTTTATCTTCATCTTCGGGGCTCCATGATCATCATTGTCACCAGCATGACACCATGATCTCCATCATCGTGTCTTCATGAAGTTGTCTCGCGAAACATTACTTCTACTACTATGGCTAACACTTAGCAATAAAGTAAAGTAATTACATGGCGTTTTCAATGACACGCAGGTCATACAATAAAATAAAGACAACTCCTATGGCTCCTGCCGGTTGTCATACACATCGACATGCAAGTCGTGATTCCTATTACAAGAACATGATCAATCTCATACATCATATATATATATATATCATTCATCACATCCTTATGGGCATATCACATCACACAACACATGCTGCAAGAACAAGTTAGACGTCCTCTAATTGTTGTTGCAAGTTTTTACGTGGCAGCTATAGGTTTCTAGCAAGAACGTTTCTTACCTACGCCAAAACCACAATGTGATATGCCAATTTCTATTTACCCTTCATAAGGACCCTTTTCATCGAATCCGATCCGACTAAAGTGGGAGAGACAGACACCCGCTAGCCACCTTTTGCAACTAGTGCATGTTAGTCGGTGGAACCTATCTCACGTAAGCGTACGTGTAAGGTCGGTCCGGGCCGCTTCATCCCATGATGCCGCCGAATCAAGAGAAGACTAGTAGCGGTAAGTAAATTTACATGATCTCACTCACAACAATCTTGTGTTCTACTCATGCATAGTAACTACGCATAGACCTAGCTCATGATGCCACTGTTGGGGATCGTTCCAGAAAAACAAAAAATTTCCTACGCATCACCAAGATCCATCTATGGAGTTTACTAGCAACGATAGGGAGGGAGTGCATCTTCATACCCTTGAAGATCGTGATGCGGAAGCGTTACAAGAACGCGGTTGGTGGAGTCGTACACGCAGCGATTCAGATCGCGGTCGATTCCGATCTAAGCGTCGAACAACGGTGCCTCCGCGTTCAACACACGTATATCCCAGGGAAGTATCCTCCTTCTTGATCCAGCAAGGAGGGAGGAGAAGTTGGGGAAGAGCTTCGGCAGCACGCCGGCGTGGTGGTGGAGCTTGCAGTTCTCCGGCAGGGCTTCGCCAAGCTCTACAGAGGAAGAGGAGGAATTGGGAGGGGAAGAGGGCTGCACCAGGGAAGAGGTGCGGCTCCCCTCTCTCTCCCTCACTATATATAGGGGAAGGGCGGAGGAGGAGGCGCCCTAGGGTTTCCCTAGGGGAGGGGCGGCGGCCACAGGGGAAACCCTAGATAGGTTTGTGCGCCCCCACCCCTAGGAAACTTGTGTTGGGGAACGTAGCTGAATTCAAAAAAATTCCTACACTTCACCAAGATCAATCTAAGGAGTCATCTAGCAACTAGAATAAAAGAGTGCATCTACATACCCTTTGTAGATCACGAGCGGAAGCGTTCAAGAGAACGTGGATGATGGAGTCGTACTCGTCGTGATCCCTATCACCGATGATCCCTGCGCCGAACGGACGGCACCTCCGTGTTCAACACACGTACGGTACAGCGACGTCTCCTCCTTCTTGATCCAGCAAGGGGGCGAAGGAGAGGTTGATGGAGATCCAGCAGCACGACGGCGTGGTGGTGGATGCAACGGGAAAAGCTGCAGGGCTTCGCCAAGGACCTGCGGGAGGAGGGAGAGCTGTAACGGGGGGGAGAGGCGCCAGGGGCTGAGGTGCGGCTGCCCTCTCTCCCCCACTATATATAGGGGCCAGGGGGGCGCTGGCCCTAGGAGATGGGATCTCCTAGGGGGGCGGCGGCCAGGGGGAGAGACTTGCCCCCCAATGCAAGGGTGGCGCCCCCCACCCCTAGGGTTCCCAACCCTAGGCGCAGGGGGTGGCCCAAGGGGGTGCGCTAGCCCACTATGGGCTGGTCCCCCTCCCCCTAGGGCCCATGGAGCCCTCCTGGATGGGTGGCCCCACCCGGTGGACCCTCGGGACCCTTCCGGAGGTCCCGGTACACTACCGGTGACCCCCGGAACTCTCCCGATGGCCGAAACTGGACTTCCTATATATAATTCTTTACCTCCGGACCATTACGGAACTCCTCGTGACGTCCGGGATCTCATCCGGGATTCCGAACAACATTCAGGTTACCGTGTGCATATATCTTTACAACCATAGCATCACCGAACCTTAAGTGTGTTGACCCTACGGGTTCGGGAGACACGTAGACATGACCGAGACGACTCTCCGGTCAATAACCATCAATGGGATCTGGATACCCATGTTGGTTCCTACGTGTTCCTCGATGATCTCATCGGATGAACCATGATGTCAAGGATTCACTTAATCCCGTATGCAATTCCCTTTGTCTATCGGTACAGTACTTGCCCGAGTTTCGATCGTCGGTATACCGATACCTTGTTCAATCTCGTCATGGCAAGTCTCTTTACTCATTCCGTAATACATCATCCCGTGACTAACTCCTTAGTCACATTGAGCTCATTATGATGATGTCTTACCGAGTGGGCCCAGAGATACCTCTCCGTCATACGGAGTGACAAATCCCAGTCTCGGTTCGTGCCAACTCAACAGACAATTTCGGAGATACCCGTTGCGTACCTTTATAGCCACCCAGTTACGTTGTGATGTTTGGCACACCCAAAGCATTCCTACGGTATCCGGGAGTTTCACAACCTCATGGTCTAAGGAACAGATACTTAACATTGGAAAAGCTTTAGCATTACGAACTACACGATCTTCTGCTAGGCTTAGGATTGGGTCTTGTCCATCACATCATTCTCCTAATGATGTGATCCCGTTATCAATGTCATCCAATGTCCATGGCCAGGAAACCGTGACCATCTGTTGATCAATGAGCTAGTAACTAGAGGCTTACCAGGGACACGTAGTGGTCTATGTATTCACACATGTATCATTGTTTCCGTACAATTCAATTCAAGCATGAATAACAGACAATTATCATGAACAAGGAAATATAATAATAACCATTTTATTATTGCCTCTAGGGCATATTTCCAACAACTTGCCCCCCAAGCCGGGAGGGGCAGCTGCCCTAGGGAAGGCGCCCCCACCTCTCCAGGTTACTTGAGATGGGGTGGGAGGGGCGCTCAGCCCCTTAGTGGGCTGATGTGCCCCTCCCCTTGGCCCATAAGGCCCCCCAACGCTTGCCGAACCCTCCAAAACCACTTTCGGACACGCTGGTTGTCGTGGAATTGTCACGACAGATGTCCTTAGGGTGAGGACTTAGTCGTGAGGCCAACGCATCTATGTGGTAGCTTGAGAGGGGTTGAGCGGAATAGAGAGACGCGACATAACACAAGGATTTAGACAGCTTCGGGCCCCGGGAAACATCATCCGGTAATAGCCCTACATGTTGTTTGAGGCTAGGTCTCATTATGATCACGAGAGAGTCGCCGGTAAACCCTCTCTTGGTGTCTAGCCCTAGAGATTGTTTCTTCTTGCTTGTCAGCCCTCTTTGGGGAGCCCTGCCCCTCCTTATATATGTTGAATGGGTGGGTTACATGACTAGTCCTAGTAGGATTAGGATTACTCTATTACAAGTGGAGTCCTAGTCTTGCTTCCTTTGTAGGAGGATATTCCTTGTGCTTTCCTCATAAACCGACCCACTACTAACATAAACCGGCCTTCCATAAACCTCCTTCTTGGCCACTGGGTCTTGTCGTTGCTCTGGCCTGCTCGCCGGGTCACCCATGAGTCGCCAAGTCCAGCTGGGTTATACTTCCGGCCGGTTTACGCCGCGGGGTATATCCCCGACATTAGCCCCCAGTTTAATTTGGATTTATCCATGTTAAACTGATCCTGCAATATAAACATAAGAACAAATTTGACAGGTTGTGCTCCGGGTTAAGAATTCTGGTAAACCGGCCCCTGACCATCCTTAAATCCTTGTCCTTTCCTTCTTCTAGAAAATCAGGGTCAACAGACCAGCTTCATAATGAAGTTGCTTGCATAAGAAATATTGTAAATCAAGAATCCATTTGAATCGGCCTTCAATGCTCCGATTTGACAAAAATATTGGTCTTCAAGTGTTCGACTGATATCCAGCTGGCTTGAAGATGTAGAACTTGCCGGTTTATGATTAACAAAATTGCCGAGTCATAAAAACTGATGATCCCGAGTCGTGACTGTTTATAAACTCCGGGTTATGATTGTTGCCAATGCCGGGTCACACAATTAATCTTTCTGATTTGCCCGAAACTGAGAATTTGAAGATGTTCCACCTTTATATGCATATTACCTGTAGCCCCCAAGTCTTAAGAGGAGAATATAGTGATAGCTTAAGACTTGTTTCAATATAAATGTTGCAACCTCGAAGAAATCCAGATTGCTCATCCCAGTCACTAGTAAAAACTGAATACTACATATTATGTAGCCCCCAAGTATCGGGTTGTCATGCTTGCAGCAACCTGGGACTTGTAATTGCCTGATGCTCAAAAACTTCAACCAGTGTAGCCCCCAAGGGTCGGGTCATTATGCAATAATGAGCAGGGGCTTTATAAATATGATCATGTAGACTTGAACAGCAACGTGTAGCCCCCAAGGGCCGGCTCAGTAAAATAATATTGAGCTGGGACTATGTAGATACTTCGTTGAAAATAACGTTATATAATGTAACTCCCATCGTAGGGCTTGAACCCACGACCACAAGGTTAAGAGCTTTGTGCTTTACCAACTGAGAAGTAGACCCTTCAATATAATGGATTAAGACTTGTGTACCTTGAATTGTTGACAGGAGCAATTGGTAGCCCCCAAGGGCCGGCTCATTATAATGTGATGAGTCGGGTCTTCAATAAGGTGAGCAAAAAATGACTTTGCATTAGCCCCCAAGTGCCATGGTGCATGCTGGCAGTGACATGGGACTTGCGTATTTGATGTAATCTCAATTTGAATAATGTAGCCCCCAAGTGCCGGGTTGTAAGCCTGCAGCGACTCAGGACTATTCCTTTTAGAATAAACGATACCCATTGATAAAATAATATTCATTGCGCTGAAGCGACTTTGAAAACCTCAATCATAATATTGATTATTGATAACCATGATAAAAATCCAGCCATGTTGGCTATTTAAAGATTTGAATAATATAAGCCGGTTTGAAAACCGGTTCTGGTGATGTTTGATCACACGGTTGGTTTTACCAAGTCAGTGTAGTAAGGATGATAACCCAAAATTTGAACCTTGGTGATTATCATTGATTACCGGTTTATAAACAAAACCAAGCCGGGTTAATAAACACCGGTCATTGTCTTATCTCATACTGGCGACTTATAATCAAGAGCCAGGCCGGGTTAATAAACACCGGTCATTATCTTATCTCATACTAGCGACTAATAATCAAAAGCCAGGCCGGGTTAATAAACACCGGTCATTATTTACCATCATATATTGGCGACTTATAGTCCAATGCCAGGCCGGGTTAATAAACATCGGTCTTTATTTCATGGTGGTGACTTGTAGTCAATCACTAGGCCGAATCGATAGATATTGGATGAATACCAACATTCTCATTGAGAAGTAAAAAATCGGCAAGCAAAGCAAATAAAAACTTGTAGTCGAGGCTTTTTACGAGCTGCCAGGCTCCAAATTCGAGGCTTTTCATGAGCTGCCAGGCCACTAAATTAACCATTTCTCAAAGCCTGTTAAGATGGACCTCAATCCTTAACCAATCGTGAATTTAACGTAGCCAAGTTCAGGGTCTGTAAGAAGATTGACTTGTGAAATGTTCGACGGGTCATACCAGGTTTACCTGGGCGGAGTGACTTACTTAATGCAGGCAGGTTAATCCGGGGTTTTAGGTGTATACAACAGGCTTCCAAGCCGTGGCTTGATGGCCTACTACAAGGGTTGCCAACTCGTTGACGCTATGCGTCAAGAGCCCCCAGGTAGCATTTTGAGTTGTGCTCGTCGGGTGCCTATGTTTGAGTTGTGCTATGCATCAAACACTCTTTTGCCCCTTACCACCATGTTAGCTTGATAGGCGGATTGCCGAAGTAACCAGAATTGTGCTCTTATGATAGTATTGGCTTGATAGCCGGATTAATAGGATAGTAAGAACTCTGATTTATAAACATAAGCCCCCACGTGATATATTTATGGGCTATGCTCGCCGGTTGCCTATGTTTGAGTTGTGTTGTGCAACAATCTCTATTTGGTTCCCTTAATTCTTCCTCAGAACTTGAACTTGCGAGAGATTATTCTTCTTGAACCGGAACTTCTTTAAACGGGATATTGAGAGCTTCAAAGCTTTGTGGGAGACATCTTTCCCTTGAACCGGATCTTAAACCAGAATCTTACTTTTCAGCCAGAATTTCTCTGATGGCCTTTAAACTCGAACTTGTGAGAGATTAATTCTTTTAAACCGGAGATTCTTAAACCGGATTTGAGAGCTTTAGAGCTTTGTAGGAGACAAATTTTCCTTGATCCAGATTGTAAACCAGATATTTGAGAACTTCAATAAGACTGATGTCCCTTGAGCCGGATTTTAAACCGAATTCCTTTCTGATGATCCGGAAACTTCTTCTGATCTGAGTCATGTCATCATAGCTGCCGAGTCTTAAGACGACTCGAGGAGTTGTCTTGAGACTCTCCATATTTAACCATAGCATAAGGTGTCCATCATTGTTGTTGACAGTGCGATATGAATCCATAGAAAATTGAGGTGACTGCGGCGGGTTATCAATGATCCCGTATGAACCGTGTCAACAACTCGGCCAATGGTTCCTTCCAACTGGCGATTTGAAGTTAACCAAACTGTAGTGGCGGCGACTTGTGCGCCTACCCATTGAGCCACCCAGTGCAGATGGCGGTTGATAGTATATGATAATTTGTCTTCATTTTGTTGAAAGAAAACCGGGCTACCCAAGCCGTGACTTGCTCATACTCAATAAACAGCTCGTGTAGATAGATGCGGCTCGGTGTGTTGATGTAGACCGGGCCGCAAGAATCGGATAGTAAAGACGACCGCAACATCAGAGGCGATTTGATAAATGAGTCAGCCACGACATTGTAAGCCGGTGCAGTCTGGTGAACCGGCCGCGGGAGCGGACGGGCGAGTTGTCTGCGGCAATATGGCGGTTTGGGGTCCTGCATTAGATAACCTTGCAGACCGGACTAATTGCTCTTTTAAAGAAAGTGATATGTAATATAAAAATATAATGGATGGATTTCACCTGATATGTTAGACCAGAAATTATCCACCATGGAGTCGATGATCACCATGGCGAAGCCGAAATCAATCACGGCCGAGCCGGCCGCGGGAGCAGACAGATGAACCGGCCGCGGCATTGTAAGCCGGTGCGGACGGGCGAGTCATTCGCAGGCGCAGTAAGTCACGCAAACGGGTGAGTCAGCTGCGTCAAGTTGATATAAATTGGGCCGTAAAAGCAGCAATTTGCACATATATTTGTCGAGCATCATGACACAGTCAAATGCTGCCGCATGATAATGGTGGCGCGAGCTATACATCCATGACACGGCCATCACTCTTGCAGTGAACAATTGTCCTGCATAAACAATATTGCAGACCAAGGCAAAGATAAACTGCTCTTTGACAAAACAAATGTGCTAATAAAATCAACTTAGATAGACATCACCTGATGTATTTGGACCTTATGATCCTCATCAGTGTCCGTTAGCCAACCAGGTATATTGAGTAGGCCGGACCGCAGCATCAGAGGCAGCACATACACATGAGTCGGCCGCAGTATTATAAGCTGACGCAGACGAACAAATTGTCCTCCGTGTTGTAAACCGGTGCGGACACGTGAACTGCCACAAGGGCAGATGAGCGAGTCGTCTATGGCATTGTAAGGCAGCACGAATGGGCGAGTCAGCCGTATGTTGATGTAGACCGGACTACGGGGGACGGCGGCCTGTGCGCGCTTTATTGGGCGATTTGCGCGGTCCTGACGAGTTGATGTAGACTGGACCGCGGGAATGGCGGCATGCATGCATGTCTGTCGAGTAGCGTGGCATGGAGGAATGCTAGTGCATGTACTCCGTATCCGCGGTATAATTGCATAAAAAATTGTCATGTGTAAAAATATTACAGGGCAGAGTAATTGTTCTATGACAAAAAAGAATAGGTGTTAATAAGATAAATTTAGATGGATATCACCTGAGTTTGCCGTAGTCTATGTAATCTTCACCTCGCAAACGCATCGTATATAGGTGTGGAGCAAGGCGAGTTACGGATCATGGGTGGCTCTCCGAGTCGAAGCAGGTTTTGACTCATCCACATCCGGGTCTCCCTCGAGGTCGGGGCCCCCTTGAAACTGCTCAGTATTCTTTCCAGCATCATGGTCGTCTTTGGAGAATACTGCCTATGCTCCCGACGTTGCATAGCAGCCGAACATAAAGGACTTTAACTTGTAGTGTAGATGGCTTCCATGTGACAACAAATTTGGAGGTCATGATAGGCCTAGGAACTTGTGCCTTTGAGAGATTCGCCTCTTCGTGTAGGAAAGGGAGACTAAAAAAATAGCTGATTTGGGTATTTCCCCACGGTACGGAATACTGGCCAGACGATTCTTTCCTCGACCCACACGCTGATTTGATCACGAGTTACCAAATCCTCCGTGGATGACTGCGTGAGTAAACCTGTCGGTCTCGTAAGAAACAGCGACATGATCGATGCAACTCTAAATTCTCCTCTCAATCTAATCTTGCATCTGTCCGCTTCAAATTTCAATCATGACCTTGACCATCGAACCAACGTGTCGGTGTATTTGGATCGACACCTATGGGATCACAAGAATCCCTACTACGGTTGCGGGGCGCGGGGTTGAGAGAAGAGCGGATCTAACGATCAGGACACGGTTCCTTTACCCAGGTTCGGGCCGCAAAGATGCGTAAAACCCTACTCCTGCTTTGGTGGATTATATGTTAGTGTTCTTCAGCTAACGAGGAGCTCCAAAAGAGTCGTGAGGGGTTCCGAAAAGCTGAATCCTCCTCCTGGTCGTCTCGGGCATCCTTTTATAGGGAAAAGGGGTTGCCACAGTGGCACACAGGAGGTGGAAAGGTTACAGTGATGCAAGGTTATCCCTCGCATTACAGGACAAGGTGCATTTAATGCGCCCTGCTTAGGTGTCCTTGCTTTATCAGGGACGAGGGGACACGCCCGTCTTGTCCGTCGCCGTTCCTCCTCGTGTCGACACGCGCCCTGGCCAGCGGTGCCTGAGGTGCCATGTAGGCAGACAGGCAGCTGAGGTGGCGCAACGGCAGGCCTCCACAAGGACATGTGGGTTGCCACATAGGAGGCTGTCCAGCTGGTTGGGTCGGCAGCTGCGTGGGTCAGTGGAGACCCAGTTGGCGCGGGACTGATGCTGGCCCCGTGGGTGTCCTCGACAAGGACCTTGCCGGGGCCCCGGCAAGGGTCTTGCCGCGGCGCCTGCTGTCATCCCCGGCAAGGTGCTTGCCGGGGGCCTTGTGGATCCCCTTGGCTGGGATCCCGCCAAGGGTCACCTTGCCGGGGGCCTTGTGGATCCCCTTGGCTGGGATCCCACCAAGGGTCGTCGTCTTCTTACCTTGTATCTGATCTTGAAGGTCTTCACAAAGATCTGCATTCCACCACGGGGATATCTCCCGAATCCTCCCCCCATGGGGGTGGCGGACTCAAGGGTGATTCGCTCCGTAGGCGGGGGGGGG
>LR738713.1:771991340-772001542 GCA_902687465.1 Secale cereale
GGGGGGCGAGCTGCCGCAGCAAGGGTCTTGCCAGGGCTGCGAGAGCCGGCCCCGGCAAGGATCTTGCCGGGGAAAATCGCTTCGTCCCCTTACTCTTCGTGGTCTTGTTCTTGGCGTTGCTCCAATCTCCATCTAGCTTCAGTCTTGCCCCGGCTTGCCTCCCTTGCCGTGCTTGGTGTGATGGCACCGTGGCTCAGACTGCCCGTGCACAGTCATAGGGGTACAAAAAGTGTACCCCTCTTTTTGTACACCGACAGGAGCCCCCGGGCCTTGGCCACACATAAGCGCGACACGTTGTTGGGCCAGGCCCAGAATGGTGCGCAGGCAGGCGGGGTGGTTCTTACCGTGGTAAAATTTCCGCGCGATGCGCCTCCCACGACCCACGCGCGCGGCGCGGGGTGGAGGGGCGTGCGTAACATGGGCGGCATGCGTGGGACGGTTTCCGCACGCATGCGTCACGTCGCAGTAAATGCGAAAGGAAGCGGGCCGCGCCTTCTCCATAAACGGGGGGAGGTGTGGGGGCACTGCCCGTTGACTGGATGGGGCCGAGGCGCGGTCTGCTAGGCGTCCACCCCCCACGATCACAGGGTGGGGAGAGGTCGCCTCACCCGTCCTTTCGGTCCTGCGCGTTTGCCATGTGCCTCCCATGCGTTTGAGGTGGCGAGCGGTGGAGGCGGGAAACCGAGCCGTCGTTGGTCGGGGCGGCGGGTCAGTCCAAGCTCCTCTCGCCTTCTGCGTCTTGATTGGTCGAGCAGGGCGGTCGAGCTCCAGCCCCGCCCCTTTATAAGGGGCGGGGGGAGGGGACGGCGCTCCGCACTCTTCTATCTTCTTTCTCCTCCAGCTTCTGCTCCTTTCTTCTATCCGCCATGAAGAAGGAAAACCCCAGCTCCTCAACGGTGGCGGCGAGGGTCGCCGCTCGACAGCGAGTCCCCCCCTTCTCCTGCACCCGCAGTGGCTGAACCAGCTACGAGGGGAAGAGGGAGGGGGCGAGGTCGTGGGCGAGGCCGGGTGCTCAAGGAAGAGGAAGACGGGGCGGCTCGCCGGCCTCGCCCCCGCCAGCAGTTCCTCCTCCGGTGGAAGGTCATGTTAGAGATGACCCCTGCGAATTCTTCATTAGGATGTGGGGGTCGCCGCGCCGTCGCCTTCGTCTCCCGACCTCGTTTGCGCGGGAGATGGAGGCGAACCCGCCGCAGTCGCTGCGGTTGCACATGAGGGGTTGTGGGATCAGTGGCACGCGAGCCGCCGTCGACTTCCCCGCCCCTCATGTGATGTATCTTCGTCGAGGATGGAAGAGGTTCGCTCGCATCCACAGCCTGACGAACGGGCTCACCCTCCACTTCAAGCTGATGGGGGATGGCCACCTCTCCATCAAGGTCTTTGGGCACCTCGGAACACGCGCGAGGTGCTGCATGGAGAGCTCCTCCGACGATGAAGACTCCTCCTCGAACGAGGGTGACGAGGAGGACAGCGACAGCGACGATGAGGGCGGGGGACTGCAGGATGACGGGTCCGACTAGGTGTCGGATGCCGCTCCTGGTGGCACCGGCGACCCCATCATCCGCGTCGCCGCTCCTTGAACCTCTCCGGGTCGTCTCCTTGGCGGCTGGCGTAGGGAGGCAGCGGAAGAGGAAGAGGAAGAAGGTGGGCAGCAAGGTCGTCATGTCGGAGTACGCGGGCACCAACACCTTCGTCTCCTACTGACGTCCTGCCGCCTCGTCTTCGAGCTCAGCCTCTGGCGCCGTCATCACCGTCCAGCCCTGGGGAGGCCGCCGAGATGCCTTCTTGGTGTCTTCTGTAACCCGTAGCTCGCCTAGGCGCCCCTTTTGCCCTTCTCGCCTCCTTGACCTACCTCCTGAGGAGAGGGACAAGAAAGGCATTACGGGCATCTTATCTCTTTTTAGTCTGTAAGCCTTCGGGCATCTGTATAGTTTAAAACTTGTAATCCTCCTTATTCATGTTTTTCATTCCCTATGGACTGTACCTGAATGGAATGTTTTTAATTGAAAAAGGAATGTCTGCCGGGTCCTTTTTTTCGTAGGTAAAAACCCACAACAGGGAATAAATCCCTGATATCCTCAAGATAAACATTCTCTCGCCCGGCAACAAGCCCTGCCGTTTCCCCACTTCGCTCGACCTTTCTCACGCTCTTGGCGGAGGCAGGGATGAAGCAGACCTAGGCTCCTCGTTCTATCCTTTTGCTGCCGCGACTACGACCAAACTTGGTCCCAGGGACGAGCCTTATGACCTAGAGTTATGGGAGCACGGTAGTTCAAGGCAAAGAATGAGGTTTCACATACCTCAGTCCATAACAGAATGCATGACAAGGGAAAAAGGACTTATCTGAGATTGCAGCCCCCGGCAACCCTGGTCTGCCGCGGGCGAACTCTTGCTCTTGTAGCCCCCGGCAATGCTGGCTTGCCGGGGCCCAAATATTGATTCGTTCTTCTCTCCTCCCTCCATGTGGCCTCGGCAAGGATGCATGTGCGTCCTGTAAACCAAGGAAGACAGAGGAAAGACCAAGACTCGACCTCTAAGCTAGGGGTTAGCCGCTGCTAAGCACTATCAACCGTAACCAAGGACTCGACTCGACTCAGCATGCATGCTAAAACTCTGGGCGCCAGCGCTTCATTTATTTATGCTCAGGGTCTGCGCCTGGCTTTGTACAAAGGGTTACATGCCTAGCCAGCAAAGCTTGTACAAAAGGGTGGCTTGCCGGGAGGCCCGGCAAGCCGCGCCTTATGGGTAAAACTTGCGAAGATGCTCGATGTTCCAGGAGTTACTCACTGGAACGGCATCCTCGGTCTCCAGGCGGACTGCGCCAGGCCTGGTGACTCGTATTACCCGATAAGGGCCCTCCCACTTCGTTGTCAACTTGTTCGTATTCCTGGCCGATTGAACGCACCGGAGAACAAGGTCACCTTCCTCGAACCTTCGGCATGAACCTTGCGACTATGGTAGCGGCACAAGGCTTGCTGGTAGCGCGCTGCTCTCACAGCCGCCCGAAGAGGATCTTCCTCAAGGAGCATTGTGTCATCTTGCCGCAATCGCTCTTGCTCAAGCTCATCATAAGCGAGCACTCGAGGTGACCCGTATATGAGTTCCGTGGGGAGAACTGCTTCTGCCCCGTATATCAGGGCAAAGGGCGTCTGGCTGGTGGCTCGATTTGGCATCGTCCTGATCGACCAAAGAACCGCCGGCAATTCATCAATCCAGCGCCTCCCGCTCTTGTGCAGCCTGTCAAAGGTCTTTGTCCTTAATCCTCGCAGCACTTCAGCATTTTCCCTCTCAGCTTGACCATTGCTTCGGGGGTGAGCAATGGAAGCAAAACAGACCTTGTTGCCGAGGTCTTGGGTATATTGCATGAAGGTGCGGCTTTTAAACTGCGTGCCGTTGTCGGTGATAATAATGCTGGGGACACCAAAACGGCACACTAGCCCCTTGAAGAACTTAACGGCTGACTGAGCTGTGACCTTCCTCACTGCTTCCACTTCTGGCCACTTTATGAACTTGTCGATTGCAACGTACAAGTACTCAAAACCCCCGACGGCGCGGGGGAAAGGGCCCAGTATGTCGAGCCCCCAGACCGAGAAGGGCCAGGAGAGAGGAATGGTTTGAAGGGCTTGAGCTGCTTGATGAAGTTTCTTCGAATGGAGTTGGCACGCTTCATACCTGGTGACCAGCGCCGCCGTATCCTGGAGGGCAGTGGGCCAGAAGAAGCCTTGCCGGAATGCCTTGCCGGCAAGGGCTCTTGACCCTATGTGGGATCCACATATGCCTCCATGTATTTCCGCCAACAGCTCCAGTCCTTCCTCTCGAGGGATGCACTTCAATTTCACACCGTTCGGCCTTCTCCTGTACAGGACGTCATCGACGAACTGATACATGGCGGACCGACGGGCTACTTTCTTCGCTTCTTCCTGCTCCTCAGGAAGTTCCCCAGTCTGAAGGAATCAGACAGTATGCTGGGCCCACGCTGGAGCCTGGGGCTCGACAGCGAGGACTAAAGGCACTTCCTCCGCCAAGGGAGTGGCCATCTTGTCAGCAAAAGCTCAGCGCTCCGCCGGAGTTAGCCCTCCGGAGGCGGGCTCAGTGTCCCCGGCAACATCCTTGCCGGCGGCTCCAGTGAGCTCGACGGGAAAGTACTTGCCGGGCCCGGACTTCCTCCTCTTGTTCTGCTCTGTTGATGGATCAACGGATGGCTGAAAAAGCTGGAGCACAATGGTACCTGGTTCCATAGGTAACTTGAGAGCAGCGCGCTTTGACAGGTAATCGGCGATGTCATTCTCCGCTCGGGGAAATTGCTCCGCCTGTATACCGTCAAAGCGCTCTTCCAACTTTCTCACTTCATCGACATAGGCCTTCATCAACAGGCTTTGGTAATCCTTGTTGACTTGTTTGACGACAAGCTATGAGTCGCCTCTGACAATGAGCTTCTTGATTCCGAGGTCCGCCGTGATCCTAAGACCGGCAAGCAGCCCCTCGTACTCGGCAGTATTGTTCGTCGACACCTCCCTAGGGAAGTGCATCTGGACCACGTACTTGAGGTGCTCTCCAGTGGGCGTGACCAGCAGTACGCCAGCCCCGGCGCCCTGTAAAGAGAAAGCGCCATCAAAGTACATGACCCAGTTGCAACTTGCCTCTTTGCCGGGGAGAGCAGTTTCTTGGACTTCTTCATCAGGCGTTGCAGTCCATTCTGCGACGAACTCTGCCAGGACTCGGCTCTGAATTGTCGAGGTACTTTCAAACTTGAGGCCAAAGCTGGACAGCTCCAGTGCCCACTCTACAATCCTTCTCGTTGCATCTGGATTGTGCAATATCCGTTGCAGAGGAAGGCGAGTGACGACAGTGATCTCGTGCGCCTGGAAGTAGTGATGCAGCTTCCTCGAGGCCATAAGAAGGCCGAAGTGCAGTTTCTGCACACCAGAGTACCTTGACCTAGCCCCCTGCAAGAGGGAGCTAACGAAGTAGACCGGGTGCTGCATCATCTTCTTCTTCGGCTGCACTCCAATCGGCTGCATCGTCTCTACGCCAGTGGCACCAGGTTACGTCGCTGCTATCACCTCATCATTGATTTCTCTCTGCGCCACCAGTGCAGCACCTGGTTCGTCTCTACGCCAGTGGCACCTGGTTCGTTGCCGCTAGGTACAACAGCAACGGTTCCTGTGGTCGGGGCGCAACCAGTATTGGCGTGGAGGAAAGATACTTCTTCAGATCATGTAACGCTGCTTCTGCTTCCGGCGTCCACTCCATTGGGCCCGCCTTCTTCAAAATCTTGAAAAAGGGGAGGGCGCGCTCAGCAGACTTGTTAATGAATCTGCTCATGGCGGCAACACAGCCAGCAAGCCGACGCACATCCTTGACCCGTTTGGGTGCTTCAATCTTCTCTATGGCTTTGATCTTGTCCGGATTGGCTTCTATCCCACGCTGCGACACAAAGAACCCGAGAAGCTTGCCAGAAGGAACGCCGAAAACGCACTTCTCATGGTTCAGCTTGAGGTTGATCTTGCGCAGGTTCACAAATGTTTCTTGTAAATCCGGTACAAGGGTCGCCCGGTCCTTGGTTTTGACCACTATATCATCCATATAAGCCTCCATATTTCTATGGAGCTGGGGTTCAAAACCAATTTGGACTACCCTAGCAAATGTCGAGAAAGCATTCTTCAACCCGAAAGGCATTCGTATGAAACAGTACGTACCACATGGGGTGATGAATGCCGTCTTCTCTTCGTCTTCTCTCGCCATGAAGATCTGGGGGTAGTCGGAGTAGGCATCGAGGAATGACAGCATGTCACACCCTGTAGTGGAGTCGACAATCTGGTCTATGCACGGCAACGGGAAGGGGTCTTTGGGACAAGCTTTATTGATATCTATGTAATCAATACATAGCCTCCACTTCCCATTTGCCTTGCGCACTACCACTGGATTGGCCAACCACGTTGGGTGGAACACTCCTCTCACCAAACCCGTAGCTTCCAGTTTTCGGATCTCCTCGGTGATGAACTCTTGCCGTTCCAAAGCTTGCTTCCTGACCTTCTGCTTGACGGGCCACGCATGAGGGCAGACAACAAGGTGGTGCTCAATCACCTCCCTGGGAACGCCGGGGATGTCGGATGCTTGCCAGGCAAACACGTCGACATTCGCCCGCAGGAAGGTGACGAGCGCGTCTTCCTATTTGTTGTCAATGGCAGAGCTTATGGTAAAAGCCCCTCCCGTGCCATCCTCTTTGACAGAAATCTTCTTGGTTCCTGGCGGCGTAGCCCTTGATCTCTTGTTCCTGCCAGTGGAGCTCTCTGGCACGTTCTCGACGGGGGCGCGACACTCCGAAGAGGCGCGCTTGCCGGAGTGGGTGTCTGAGGTCTCACTGGTCTTCTTCCTTCCGGTGGAGCTCTCAGGCACGTCCTCGACGGGAGCACATCACTCCGAAGAGGTGCGCTTGCCAGAGTGGATGCCCGAGGTCTCGCCGGTCTTCTTCTTCTTTCCTCCCGGGGCTCCAGTGGCAGGAGCAAGTGCCCCCATAGCGGCAGTTGCTGCAACTGCTTGCTGGTACAATTGGTCGGCGCAAATCAGCGCGTCTTTCTTGTCGGAGGGGATGGTGATGATCGTCACGGGCCCTGGAATCTTCAGGGTGTTGTAGGCATAGTGTGATGCCGCCATGAACTTGGCCAGCGCTGGGCGGCCAAGGATCCCGTTGTAAGGCAGGGGGATCCTGGCGACATCGAACACGATCCTCTCCGTCCTATAGTTCAGATTACTTCCAAAAGTCACGGGCAGTGTGACTTTCCCCTTTGGTTGGCTCCTTCCTGGGCTGACCCCTTGAAATGTGCCCGCCTCCTCGAGGTCTCCATCAGGAACTTGTAGCTTCTCGATCACGGTGGGCGAGAGTAGGTTTAGGCCGGCCCCGCCATCGACTAGCATCTTCGTCACCTTGAGGTTGCGTATTGTTGGTGAAACCAACAATGGCAAGCACCCGACAGCAGTAATGCGATCAGGGTGATCCTCGGCGTCAAAGATGATAGGTGTGCTGGACCATTTTAGTGGCTTTTGGGCACTGGGTGATGGCTCTGCTGCAATAGTCTCTCGCGCCCACTGTTTAAGCTGGCGGTGAGAAGCATGCAGCGAGGCACCACCATCGACGCACAAGGCGTCCGTGGCCTTCTGAAACTCTTGGCCGCCGGACTCGTCGTCCTCTTCGTGATCGTCGTCTTCAGGTCTTCTATCGCGGCCACGGGCGGGCCTTTCTTGCTGTTTCTCCTTGCCGCGACGGCCTGCCTGGCCGTCACGCTTCTTGCTGGATCCTTCAGCGCCGTCTTGGTCCTTCTCCTTGTCCCGCCTCTCGTATTCAGCTCTTTGCTTCTCAGCAAGGAGCTCAACCTGGTGACAGTCCTGGAGATCATGGCCTTTGGTACGATGGATCTTGCAGTACCGTTTGCCGGAGTTTCCCGGCTTCTCGGCGGCCGCCAAGGCCCGGCAGGCGACACATCCGGCAATTTTCTTGCCAGGGTCACCCGCCTTGGTTTTATTGGTGGAGCCGGCGTCATCGGATCCCTCGACGGCAAACACGGCCTTCTCCCTGTGCTTCCTGTTGCCGTTCCGGCCCTTCTTCGCCGGAACGGCGGTATCTTCGTCCGAGGAGTCGGTTTCCTCACCGGCGCTCTCGCCGGGGTACTTCCTCCCCTCTTTGGCCTGGGTGCATCTGTCGGCAAGAACGTAAAGTTTTGCCACGTCCTTCACCTTGGTCATCACCAGTTCTTCGCGCATCTTGCGGTTGCGGACGTTCTGGTGGAACGTGCTGATGCTGGCAGCAGGGTGAACATCGGGGATATTGTACTGTACCCGGCTGAATCTCTGTATGTACTTGCGCAGAGTCTCGCCTTCCTTCTGGGGTATGACATGTAGGTCACTCGCTTGGCCATGGGCTTGATGCCCTCCGGTAAAGGCACCAACAAACTCATGGCACAAGTCAGACCAGGAGGAAATAGAGTGTACTGGCAAGTGCATCAACCACGACATGGCATTAGGTTTAAGAGCTAACGGAAAGTAATTCGCAAGCACCTTATCGTCGCGGGCCCCAGCAACTTGCATCGCGATGGTGTAGATGCTGAGAACTCCGACGGGTGGGTCTTGCTGTTGTACTTCTCGCCAACGTCAGGTTTGAAGGTGCGGTGAGAGGGCCACTGGAACTGCCGCAGCTCACGGGTGAAAGCCGGACAACCCACCTCGTAACGTAGAGCTCCAGGGCTTTTCGGTGCTGGGCGGTCCGCAGCAGGCCCTGCTCGCCTGTCTGACTGGTGGCGCGTTTCGCGCCGGCGCTCGATGGTAGTTCGAGCGTCTTCAAGGGCTCGCTCCTGAAGAACTTGACGCTGGTCGCCGCGGGTCCGCGGGTCGGACGACGCTATAGAGATGGCGTCGCCCGCGACGTCCTGACGGGTCGACGCACGTGGCGCTGGGCGAGGAGGCGGCGAATGCACCGTAGCCACGGCGCTGCCAGCTCCCCCGCCCACGGTGCGTGGGACCCCATCGGAGCGTCGGACCGGGAGCTCCGCTGGATTTAGGTCGTCCCTGTTGGCGACTGCGACAAGGCTTCGGATGGTGGCCCTCCATTCGTCGAGTTTCCCCGTAACGAGAGGAAAGTCGAGGAGCAACTGCGCGCGCGCCAAAGCTTCGCCTGGCGTCGGCGGTAGCAAAACTTGCACGGATCGCGACGCGCTTCCACCCCTGACCGCGTCAGGGGGAGCTCCATCACGATCCCGCGGTTGCCTATCGTCTCCACCAGCGCTTCGTGAGCAGGCAGGCCTTCTACATCCCGAGAGCGGCGCTCGGGGCTCTTCCCATGGCGACGTCCGGGGTCTTCAGGATGACGACGCCGTTCGTCGCGCGCTGCTTGAGAAGAGCGCGCTGTTGGCGCCGGCGTGGTAGTTCTGGAGGGCCTCGCGTCGTCCTCGGGTGGTGCGGCCGCGGCCTTGGAGGGCCCCGCGCCACCCGCGGAGGGCCGGGTTCCATCCCTGGAACTGGCGACGTGGGGCCTGTTACCAGGCGCACAGGAATCGCCACCTCCCAAACTCTGGCTATCGGGATGGTGTTGGTGTTCACGAGCAGCGCCCCGAGTCCTTTCCGTGACTGGTCCACTGCTCGCCCGCGTTGGGACGGGCTGTCCGGCTTCCGACTATCCAACCGCCACTGTCGTCTTCTTCTTGGGCGCCATGATGATGCAGAAGCGTCGAACTAACCGCTAAAGCCGATTCTCACAACTGTGCCCCCTACCTGGCGCGCCAAAGATGTCGGTGTATTTGGATCGACACCTATTGTCAGGACCGGTCCTTCAGTAAAATAATTACCGGAAGACCGACCTTTTTATTAAACGAGCGAGGAGTATTATTACCTGCTGGTAGACAAATCCTTGATAGAGAATTCCAGTACACTGAATATTATACAAAGTTGAGCTGGGGGGGGGGGGGTTGCTCAACAATTTTATTACAAGCGCGCCAATATATTACATAGAGGCGGATATGACACAAGGCAGGGTGGCATACTACTAACTCGTAATAAAAGGTGGTGGAATATGTCACAGTGAAGTGGGTGATGTGACTCCAATATTTTACAGTTCATCGAGTGTCGGAGTGAGACCCGATGAATTTATTTGGTGGTAGGCGGAAGCGGTTATAAAACAGTGAATAACTCCAGGATCGCAAGGGACTGACTGGGACTCCTCTAAGCGTCGGACTCGCTATCGAATTCCTCATCCATGAGATCGCCTTCGTCCACATCTGGCCAAATCAACAAGCCAGGTGAGTACTTTGAATGTACTCGCAAGACAGTTCGGACTTAAGATATAATAAATGCCAACATGATACATATGAGTATTCCAGCAAAAATGCGACCGGAATTAAATATGAATGCGATGTACGCAAATAAAGAGACCAAACGAGGGTCTGGGTGACGCCTCGTACATAAATAATAAATGATAGCAGGCCAGAGTCGGACGTCTGAGCGACACCGCATAAAGGGCTTATAGCAAAATAAATAACAAGAATGCCTCAGTCGGATGTCTGAGCGACATCACATAAAGGGCTTATAAATAAAGAGAATGCCACAGTCGGACGTCTGAGCGACATCACATAAAGGTCTTATAAATAAAAAGAATGCCACAGTCGGACGTCTGAGCGACATCACATAAAGGGCTTATAAACAAAAGAATTCCACAG
>LR738713.1:772018538-772046049 GCA_902687465.1 Secale cereale
CACATGATTTTTCACAGCACATGATTCTGCATCCATGCCCGCCGTGGGTAGTTTGATTTTTCGGCTGACCAATAACAACCAACAAGGGGGCAAAGAAGTCATCTACTTGTCAAACAAATTCACACCAGTGAACAACATATGTTTACATTACCCAGCTTATTCACCTTGATTTTATTATTATAGATTCTGGTTACTCAAAATTACAATAATGTTCCCAGTAATACAACACTGCACAAAAAGTAAATAGTTGTGACAGCGTAGCAGAACAAAAAAAGACAAGTCCCACCTGAGCTTAAATAATTATTGTCTGATTTACTTGGTGCGTTTTGTGTTTCTAGTGTTGCAGGATGTCTCTGCTTGAGTTGTTGGCTGCTGTCATTCTAGCCAGCAAACAAATGCCTCTGTGCGAGCCTATCTTGTCTAGATATGTGCTAGGAGCTAGGATATGTATCTACAGTGAGGAAACAGGTTGGGTGGGAAAGCAAAATTAAACCTGGATCATGGTAATTCATCATGTGTTAGCGTGATGTATGGACTTTTATCGCAAATCATTTACAGGCTTGTGCTTGCTTGCACCTCTTTTTTGTTGGGCATGTTTGTCTATAGATTTTGACGGGTGTGGGTGTGAGGCGTCTCTTACCTTATTAGTTGAAATTTATTTAAGCTCCTATGGTGGCCAGCTCTTTGAAACCCATGCACTCCCATTAGTTCAGAAGGATAGCCACTGTTACTTAAATATGCCATATTGCTGTTGCTTTCTAATTAATACTGGCAGCAACATCAATTTTTGAGTTGTTGTCAGTTTGCTATCAAGCCGGGGTATTCACTGCTGTTGTTTTACAAGCTTCAAACTATTGTTTTACAAGCTTCAAACTATTGTTTTACACATCAATTTTCTGTGTGGAAAGGAATATGGTGGTCATGTATTTGGTTCCTTGTTGTAAATATTTGAACTTCAAACTATTGTTTTACAAGCTTCTGCAACTTTTTCTTAACTGTTCATGCTGCTGTTATGAATTCACTGTTGTTGCTACTGTACTTGTCATGATGTTGTACTTGTGATGATGCTACTTGTGATGTTCTGAAATGACCCATTGGCGACTTCATTAGGCGGGGATAATGATTTTGCAGGTACCCCGAGAGGCCCTTGAGTTTGCTGGAATGTTAATTAACTTCCGTTCCGGCAAATTCGGGTACTCCATATGTCCTATTTTCAGCAAAGGTCATACTGAAATTTTCCGTGAATTTTAGCATGACTTTGCTAAAAATAGGACATATAGGGTACTTGTGACTAATGCATGGGCCGGGGTATCTTAGTGGTTAATTACGTAGGATCAAGTGATTAGAGCCAAGTGATTAGGTCCAACTTACAATTCTCCTTCCTAGCTTAGCTTTTAGGATGCCTCGGTGTCGACAAACCATAAATTATGAAACCTTGGCTTTTAGGGTCCCTCGGTGTCGATAAAAAACGAAATGATGAAAGCTTAGGCTTTTAGGGTGCCTGGGCGTCGAAAAACCCTCAATTATAAAAGCTTAGCTTTTAGGATGCCTCGGTGTCGAAAACCCTAAATGATGAGACCATGATCTTGTTCCTTGACAATAACCAACTTTTAATGAGTTTATAGAGAGGATAGTAATCAGATTGTGAGGATGGTATGTAGCAGAACTAGTGCAAAAGTGTTGACAATGTTAGTCCTAATGAGCCTAGGATGGTGCCACAGCTAGCTTGTCTAGGTACATATTTTTAGTTTATAAAGTTTAATCTCTTTGAAACATAGGAAATGTCGTCTTCCGACGACGATAGGATCCCGGAGTGCTCCTGGTGGGGTGACGACCGGGGTCTGTGCGACAGGCCTCACCTGGTAGACGGTCGTTACTTCAGTATTAAGCTCGACGAGACCTTCGATGTCGAAACGGTACGCAACGACAAGTCTTGTTTCGTAATTAATTAAGCACGATTTCTAGCTACTTCAACGTGTAAGTAATTAATTTTCTTCTTTTACATGCAACTAGTTTATCCCGTGTCATGCAAGACGCTATGTCTTGGAGAGGATGGGATTTGAAGATCATGAAACTTCGGAGACAAAGCAAATTCAACTAAGGACCATGCATAATGTTGATTTAGAAGTGGATTTGTACAATTCAGGTAACGTAACCATTTTTGGTTGCAAGAATTGGGAATCATTTTGCATGATATATGGTTTTTATGAGGGTATGCTTCTCACCATGGATCTTGGTAATCCGGATTCCATCGCCGAAGATGATTTGGACATTTGGGTCCTTGTTGACGATATGATTCCAATTCTACCGAGAAGTGAGTTTATCAAACATAGTTATTTAGTAATTTATATTGTTTATTTCAAAATAGTTGACAACTTATTTCCATTGATAGGTTATTTTGATTATTCAAATAATGTGAGGATGATGCTAGACAGAACCTACTACACCCCTGGCTCAGAATGTACTTATAAGGACAAAGAGCGGATCATCTTCTTTTATTCCTTTCTTCTGGATTACATTCAACATCGCAATATTGATCCACAATATAGTCAATACGTCCCACTAGTGCACGTCTTGAACTACGTTAATATCAATGGAGATACCATGGTAAGATTTTTGTACTATTACGACATTCGTGCATGTTTTGCATTAGTTCTTCTCGAACTGAACTACAATGCTAACTACGAAGTCTTACTATATGTTTTGCAACAGATTCTCCCTAGTGACTGTGTGCCTCCTGTCATGTTTCAATCTGGTCTACTACAAGTTTTAAACATTCTGCCAGGTGAACCTACAAATCACATGTGTCCATATCGGATTTCTTCGGAAAATGAAGGAATGAGAATCAAAGAATGGCGAAAAATAACGAAAACTCGTAAGGAGGTACTTGGAAGCAATAGAGTGAGAAGGGCAAGAAATGGAGACAAGATAATCTGCGTTCTTCATAATGGCCCTTTAAATCTAATTGATTTAGAGACAAACGCCATCTTGTTTTATGCCATTTTATCTTAGAAAATTGCTACGTAGTAGAAGTTGTATGGTCGATAATGATGTGTAAGACTTATTATTTAATACCTATGTTGAGTTTTTATTATTATTATGATCGATGATGCATGAT
The DNA here is from genome assembly GCA_902687465.1 of Secale cereale. Classification (NCBI taxonomy): domain Eukaryota; kingdom Viridiplantae; phylum Streptophyta; class Magnoliopsida; order Poales; family Poaceae; genus Secale; species Secale cereale. Next base: position 772,021,657 of record LR738713.1, read on the forward strand.
GCTAAGTTGTTCTATGAGCTATTATATACTCCCTTCGTTCCGATTTACTCGTCGTGGTTTTAGTTCAAATTTGAACTAAAACCACGACGAGTAAATCGGAACGGAGGGAGTAGATTCTAATAGTTTCGATGTGCGTACCATATATGTTGGCTCCACGAGAAATTATATTTATATATATGCATAACCTGTGCAAAAAACAGAAAAAAAACAAAATATTCATACTAATGGCGCATCACCGCAGAGTGCGCCATTAGTATGCCAAAGCACCTGGCCCCTGGGAGGCATACTAATGGCGCACCACTGTGCATACTGATGGCGCATCAGTGGTGCGCCATTAGTATACCAGATACTAATGGCGCACCAGAGGTGCGCCATTAGTAAAGTATACTAATGGCGTGCTAGTAATGGCGCACCATCAATGCACCATTAATGGCCAAACTAGGTGCGCCATTAATAGGCCTTTTCCTAGTAGTGCCTCCGCCGTCCCACCTCGCCGCCGGCGAACCAGGCCTCCCCGGCGAGTCGCACCACCACCACTGCATCCGCGACTCGCTGCTGAGTCCATCCCTGCCATCCATTTGCCCCGCCGTGCCCGGATTCGTCGCCGGTGAGCTCGCCGTCGCTGTGGCCGAGAGGATGAAAATGACAGGCGGGCCCCGCCTGTCATCCTCACCACCCTCTCCCTCCCCTCACAGCCGCTGACCGCCGGGCCCCGCCCATCAGGTTTGAAATCCTGACGTGCGTGCGCTGACGCCCGAGCGGCTGGGCTGTTAGCCCTGGGCCGTGCACTGTGGCCGTCCTGGCCCAGTTGCACAGGGCCTTTTCTTCTTTTTCTTTTCTGTAAGTTTTAAATAATTTTACAGAAATGAATATTAGTCCAAATAAATTAATTCCAACTCCTAAAATCTTGTAATATTCCAACCTATTTAATGGTATCACTTGCACACATATCCATGAAACTTTTCTGTTCTGTTCAAATTCAAATTCAAATTTGAGCACTAAAACTCATGTTCTAAAATCCTTAGATTCCATTATGTAACTCCAAAACTCCAACTAAGTATTTTTGTCATCTTAGTTTTCCCTCTAGTATTTCACAAAAATAAGTTGACATTTTTCCGAGCACTTTGATTTTTCTGTTTTCATTGTGGTCTTATTTTCCCGTTGTTATTTTGCGACGATTAGATCCCGTATTTGACGAAGTTGCTGAAGAAGGAGAAGGAGAAGGATTTGAAGACTTTGAAGACCAAGCCAATCCAGGCAAGCAGCCCTTTGACCATGATACACTTGTTCTTCGGAACCCGTTTGTTTCCGATGTATGATGATAGAGTTACGGTGGTGACCTAGTTGAACCACCACACGATGCATGCTTTGCTCATGATCTTGCTATGTGCTAGTTGTCATGCAAATAGATAGTAGTGATGCTTGTGATGCACGTGAGATATGAACCGTCGAGGTTGAAAATCTTTGCATAAACCCCATCGGGTGCCCCTAATGCCCGAGGGTGATGTTGAGTTAGGTCATCACTTGAGGAAGAAGTGATGTGCCGGTAAAAATCTTATGCATGGGTGAAATAATGGATTAGATTTATGTGTGACTACCGTCCCAACCAAACATGTGCAACCACTCTACCCCTTATGGGACCGTGCTTTATTGATTACTTAGGTCGATACTAGCATGGTGCTCGCATTACTAGTGACGGGAAGACTTGAGGTCTTTCCCGGGACGGGGTCGTGCTTGGATAGACGACCATGACTGTTTTCACAGGGCACCGGACACACCGTTGGTCCCTTTGGGTACACGTGACATTGAAATTAGGGCAAGTCCCGTGATCTACTGCTTGTACTCGAGGGCCGTGTACCAACGAGTGGACTCTATGTTAGTGTCGTCTAAGGAAAGATAATGTCCAGGTGCTTCCCCCGAGTACTTGAGGTACTGCGGGATCGTGGATGACACGAAAGCTTCCCGGATCTTGTGGGTAAAGTGCGCAACCTCTGCAGAGTGTAAAACTATTCGAATAGCCGTGTCCACGGTCATGGACATTTGGGTGGTGCTACTTAAACTATGTCCAGAATTTTACTTCATCGGTGAAAGTATGCGTGTGTGATGAGTCAAGGTGGTGACTTGACTCGAGGAGTTGAATCATATTCATGTTGATACCGGTAACCTGTTTTCGAGGTTACTTGAACTCGTTGATGCATACACTTGATGGTAGAATATTTATTCTAGCCCATTGCTAGATTGCTCATTATTGTTCAATTGCATTGTTACGTGAACCAAATCATGGGTTTCTTGCGAGTACATTCAAAGTACTCATTGGCTTGCCACTGGTTATTTAATTGGCCAGGCATGGAGGAACAGGAATATGAGGAAGAGTTCTTTGGAGACGAACATGCGAACTAGGATGCTATCCCAGTCAGAATGCCTGTAGGGTTAAGGCAGATGGCATGGGTTCTACCTATCATCGAAGACTTCCGCTATTTGAGTTATTTGCTATTCAGCCCTTGAGGCTTTATCTATGTAAGACTTGGCCATAATGGCCTTAATTTGTGTAAGACGATATGTATGGATGTAAGACTCTTGTTATTCAGCTTCTATGTGTTCAGTGAGCATTGATCTCTGGGATCACTGTACACGTGCATTCGGTGATCTCGACTTCTAAGTCGAGCTCCCCACAGAGCTGGTATCAGAGCCATCCTGATTGTAGGAAGCCTTAGTTAGCATGGGCGTTAGTTTGATGAGACCCTTTTTCAAAAACCTTCTGAACCTCTCTTCTTTTCTAAAACTGAGATTTCATCAGCTTATTAACCCCTCCTATTCCACCTTTGTAGATGGCCGCTGTACCCGAGGAGCACCTGACCACTGGGTTTCCCTTGCTTCTCGAGGATAGCCTCCAGGAGTGTCAGTTCCACCGAGCGCCCATCCTCACCTACCTTGAGCATTGGGTTAGCGACACTGAGGTGGAGTACCATGTGGAAGTGATCGTGAAGGCAAACGATCCTCCCACAAGTTGGTTCTTCGAGGAACCCCAGATGGCAACACTACCTCTCGCTGTCGAGGATGCTGCACTTAAGGCACTAACCCGCCTCCGCGAGCTTCTTCCGGAGATGGCAGCCAAGATGACAACCCGCTTCTTACCTTACCGGAAGGAAGGTGAAGATGAAAGCAGTGCACTAGCCCCTCCACTGAAGGAAGGACTCTCTCTTTGGTTCCAGACCTACTTCAGTCTATGTGCCGACTGCTTGGCACAAGACTTGGCCTCGGCATCAATGAAGCTTCGAGAAGAACTTCACAAGTTCAAGACACTTCTTCGCCGAGCTCAAGAGAACACAAATAGGATCAAGAAGGAAGGAGCACCTTCCGGACAGTCTGCTATCGCATACCTAGGCGGAAGGCCCTTCGAAGATGTATCTTCCAAGATTGAAGAACCACCTCGGCGACGCCGGATGACGGCAAGGGAATATCGCAAGCTTTTCCCTGCACCACCGACGAAGCACCGTCGTATCCAACTCCTCCACTCCCCCACACCCTCAAGTGACAAGGGGGCCCAGACAGATGAAGACAAGGAGGAAGACCAAGAAGAGCCGGAATACGCGACCGAGCATTCCGCCGCTTAGGCATTATTCGCTACTCGGATATGCCAGTTGTGACCTCTACGGTAGGATAGGTCGTGTAACCCTATGCGCAGTCGAGTCCTTGTATGGTTCATATGAAACCATCTAGTGTATTCTTTTGTAGTGTTTGGATGTATGTCGTATTCTTCCTTCGGGAATGTGTAAACGACTGCATCACCCATTTGGATTTTAGTGAATGTGTTTTGGCCTTTCGGCCCTTGCATGATTTGATTAGTGTCACACCCACCCCCTCACTAGGCACCCATCTATCTTGCTTTCCCTCTTCCGAGTCATGAGACCTTTCACCGCTCCAACAGGATGCCTGTTGTAACTCGTACTGGTACCTCTACCCAGTAGCCTGAATCCGGAGCATCCGCTCAGTCAGAGGCAGGACACGACCAAACCAATGACCAAGCTCCACCACCACCACCTCCTCCGAACATGGACATGGCTCAAATTCTCCAAGCTTTCCGAGAGGAACGCCAAGCCAACACTGCAGCCCTTCAGTTGATTGCTCAAGCTGTCACCAACAACCGCCAGCCGGCGGGGAATGGCAATGGACGTTCCACGTTGGCAGAGTTCAAGAAGCATGCACCGCCAACTTTCATCGAGACTGCTGAACCCCTGGATGCAGACGACTGGGTCCGCACCATTGAGGACTTACTGGAACTAGTCGGATGCACCGAAGATCGTGAGAAGGTGGCTTATGCATCCCACTGCCTCGGGGGGACTGCTAGAGCTTGGTGGGATGGATTCAAGGTCATGCATGCTGAACAAGACATCACTTGGGTCAACTTCAAGGCAGAGTTCCGCAAAGCCCACATTCCTTCCGGAATCATGGCTATCAAAAAGCGTGAGTTCCGAGCCCTGAAGCAAGGAAGTGGCACTGTCAAGGAGTACATGCAGAAGTTCAGTGTTCTGTCAAGGTATGCCCCTGAAGATGTCAGCACTGATGCTGCAAAAAGGGAGCGCTTCATGGAAGGCATCAATCAGACTATGCAGTATTCGCTTGTCGTGTGCGACTGCCCAACCTTCCCTGACCTGGTGAACAAAGCACTCATGCTTGAAGACAAGCGGCGTGCTTTGGAAGACACTTGCAAGCGCAAGATGGTCAGCAAAGGAAGTTCCAGCAACCAGAAGCCTCGTCCGTGGCAGTCAGCCCCGGCCAAGCCAACCTATCAGCAACCAAGAGCTCCTGCACCTCGCACCAACTTTCAGCCTCAGCAGTATGCCAACCCAAGGCCAGCTTTCAACCCCAATACCAGTGGTGGCAACAAGATCAACAATCCAAACCAAGTCACTTGCTTTGGATGTGGTCAGTCAGGACACATCTCAAGGGTGTGCCCCAACAAGAAGCCTGATGCCCCGCACCCCAATGCGCAGAACCCAGGACAAGGCCGCGGGATGCCACCAAGGAACCCCGCTCCTCGCAACCCGCCTAACCATGGGAAGGGGTGTGTGAATCACGTCACTACTGAAGAAGCCCAGGAAGACCCGGACGTCGTGCTGGATACGTTCCTTGTCAACTCAGCACCTGCAACTGTCTTGTTTGATTCCGGAGCAACGCATTCATTTGTCACTCAAAGATTTGCATTAAAAAGTGGCATGACCCCTACACCCCTGAATAACCCTATGGTGGTACAAACCCCCGGAGCAGAGATGAGAGCCAAGATAGGCTGTAAGGGAGTCAGTATTACCATTAACGGTGTAGACTTCCTAGCAGACCTTATCATCCTAAGATCGCAATGCTTGGATGTGATCCTAGGGATGGATCGGCTCAGTAAGCACCAAGGCTTGTTAGACTGTGCCAATCGGACAGTCACTGTGACCAATGACCAAGGAGTCAAAGTCAAGTTTGCTCCCAACTCCTCTTCCGCTCAAGCCGCTCAAGTCAACTATCTATCGGAAGTTGGGCTAGAGCAAGTACCGGTGGTATGCGAGTATCCCGATGTCTTTTCGGATGAACTACCGGGAATGCCCACTGACCGTGACATTGAGTTCATCATCGAGCTCGTGCTCGGAGCAGGACCCATCTATAAGAAGCCTTATAGAATGGGGACGGAAGAATTAGCTGAGTTGAAGAAGCAGCTGGAAGAGCAGCTGAGGAAGGGATTTATCCGCCCAAGTGCCTCCCCTTGGGGATCACCCGTTCTATTTGTGGCAAAGAGGGACGGTACCATCCGCTTATGCATTGACTATCGTTCACTCAATAAAGTTACAATCAAGAACAAATATCCACTTCCCAAGATCGAAGATCTGTTTGATCAGCTCAGCGGAGCCAAGGTGTTCTCCAAGATCAACCTCAGATCTGGGTACTACCAGCTGAACATCAGACCCCAAGATATTCCGAAGACGGCATTCGTAACCAGATATGGCCTGTATGAGTGCACGGTCATGTCCTTTGGGTTAACCAATGCCCCAGCTTACTTCATGTATCTCATGAATAATGTCTTCATGGAATATTTGGACAAGTTCGTTGTTGTCTTCATCGATGACATTCTTGTCTTCCCGAAGACGGAGGAAGAACACGAGCAACATTTGAGGATGGTCCTAGACAAGCTTCGGGAGCACCAACTTTATGCCAAATTCAGCAAGTGTGAGTTCTGGCTGCATAAAGTTGGATTCTTAGGTCATGTCTTGACCGAAGAAGGATTATCAGTTGATCCCGCGAAGATCGAAGCTGTGACCCAATGGCAATCTCCAACGATCGTCGAGGAAGTCAGAAGCTTCCTCGGACTTGCGGGCTATTACCGCAAATTCGTGAAAGGATTCTCTTGCATTGCCCGGCCAATGACTCAGCTCCTCAAGAAGGACAAGAAGTTCGAGTGGATGCCAAAATGCGAAGAGATCTTCCAAGAGCTCAAGAAGAGATTGACCACCGCCCCAGTTCTGGCAACACCCGATATTCACAAGGAGTTCGTGATATATTGTGATGCCTCTCAAACCGGATTGGGAAGCGTTCTGATGCAAGAAGGCCGAGTCATAGCATACCTCTCCAGGCAGCTACGACCTCATGAGGAGAACTATGCTACTCACGATCTTGAGTTAGCAGCAGTGGTTCATGCCTTGAAGACATGGCGGCATTACCTCCTAGGGAAACGGTGTGAGATATACACAGACCACAAAAGTCTGAAGTACATTTTCACCCAAAAGGAATTGAACATGAGGCAGCGGAGATGGTTGGAACTCATCAAAGACTATGACCTCAGTGTTCAATATCACCCCGGGAAGGCTAACGTGGTGGCCGATGCCTTAAGCAGGAAGGCTTGCTCTTTGAATGCCATTATTCAAGAAAGGCAGCCAGCCTTGTTTAAGGAACTCGAACAATTCAGTTTGGAATTGTTCACCCCTGGATTTCTGGATCATTTGGAAGTCAGACCGACCCTGATGGATGAAGTCAAGAAGGCGCAAGATGGACACGCAAGCATCGAAGGCATCAAGAAGAAGATGAAGCTAGGCAAGGCCCTAGGATTCTCCGAAGACGAGCACGGGATTGTTTGGTACAAAGGCCGCATATGCGTACCAAACAAGATGGAGCTGAAGAACCTGATCCTGCAAGAAGCTCACGTCACTCCGTATTCCATCCACCCCGGAGGAACCAAGATGTTTCAAGACTTGAAGGCACGATTCTGGTGGCACGGGATGAAAAGAGAGATTGCAACCTATGTTGCAAAGTGTGATGTGTGCCAAAGGGTCAAGGCTGAATGTCAGCGACCCGCTGGATTGCTTCAACCACTCAAGGTTCCTGAGTGGAAGTGGGATAAAGTCGGAATGGACTTCATCACTGGATTACCGAGGTCAAATAGAGGACATGACTCCATCTGGGTCATAGTCGACCATTTGACCAAGGTGGCCCATTTCATTCCTGTCAAGACTACTTATGATGGCAACCGACTGGCAGCTCTCTACATCGACAGAATCGTAAGCCTTCACGGCGTTCCCAAGGAGATTGTGTCAGATCGAGGAACCTAGTTCACCTCAAGGTTCTGGAAGAAGTTCCAAGAAGCCTTGGGAACCAAATTGTCTTTCAGCACAGCTTTCCACCCACAGACCGGAGGTCAGACGGAGCGAGTAAACCAAATTCTCGAAGACATGCTCCGAGCCTGTGTCTTGGCATATGGAGCCAAGTGGGAAGATTGTCTCCCTTTTGCCGAGTTCTCCTATAACAACAGTTATCAGTCGAGCCTTCAGATGGCACCATTTGAGGTGTTGTACGGACGCAGATGTCGCACACCCCTCAACTGGTCAGAGACTGGAGAAGGGCTAGTCTTTGGACCGGATATTCTCCGCGCAGCAGAAGAGCAAGTCCAACTAGTCAGAGAACGTTTGAAGGCAGCCAAGTCAAGGTAGAAGAGCTATGCTGACACGCACCGTCGGGACATGAGTTTCCATGTCGGGGACCATGTGTACTTGCGGGTAACTCCTCTGAAGGGAACCAAGCGTTTCCACGTCAAGGGGAAGCTCGCACCAAGGTTCATTGGACCCTTTGAGATCACTACACGACGAGGAGAAGTGGCTTACCAGTTGGAACTACCACCTGAGCTATCCGATGTGCACAACGTATTCCATGTGTCACAACTCCGGAAATGTCTCCAAGTTCCGAACAAGCCTAATCTCTACAAGGATGTTGATCACCAAGCTATTGATCTGCAGCCTGATTTGACCTACCGCGAGAAGCCCATTCGCATTCTGGATGAAGCAGAACGTCGGACGCGAAACGGCACCATCAAGTACTTCAAGGTCCAGTGGAGCAACCACACCGAAGCAGAAGCAACCTGGGAACGTGAAGACTATTTTAGATCCGAGTTTCCCGATCTCTTTTAAGACCTAGTTTCGGAATCTCGGGGACGAGATTCTTGTAAGGGGGGTAGGTCTGTCACACCCTGCATTTTGTAACATGTTATTTGCATCAATGAAGCATGAAAATTTGGACCAACAAATTTTTTTAGCATCATTTGGCTTTTATTTGGAATTGAGTTTTTCTTCATGTGCTTTTTATGTGCTCATTAAAGTCAACTATTACCTCTTGTAGAATTCATCTCCATACCCAAAACTTCTGCCCAATGATCATGCCAAGTGTTATATAACAGTATAGTATTTTCTTACAAAATTAATTTGCCCAAAATGTATTTTATAAATTTAGTATTCCTAAAACCCCTGAATTGAGGTTTGCACTGCAAGTGCTTGATTTAGGGTGAGCAAATTATTTCAAAAAGCATATTTGAGACCTAATAGTCATAGGACTCCCAGAAACCACAAAAGTATAATTTTAAAGGTTATTTTCCTATTTTATTTAAAAGCTTTTTCTTGGGGCCAGAAATGGTCTTCTATAGGGGAAAATTATTTAAGTATTTCAAAAATATTTGCCAAAATTCAGGGAGACTCATAGGACATATATTGTCCATATATAAGAGTTTCAACACTTGGTCATGTTCAAAATAATGGGCTAATCCCTCCAAAACCCTTTCTGGATATTTCAAGCTTTTGAAATATTTACAAAGGAAATATTCTCCAAAAATTCAAGGGAAATTCTATCATGTCAGATATGACATATTTGATGATCTTGCCAAGTCCCATGCCTTGGGAGGCAAGAAAACATCTTCAAAACCCTTCAAAACCGTTCTGTCCATATTTGAAGTTTGAGCAACTTTACATTGCCAAACTTGTCCAAATGCTCTCAAACTTGGTGCACATGCTAGAATGGCCTAATAAGGCATCTAGACCAAATGGCACAAGATTTGGAGTATAGGAACCTAATCAGAATTCCCCAAAACCATTTCTGTTCAAATGCAAATTTGAACAACTTTATATTAACAACTTTTTACCTCGAGCTTCAAACTTTGTGGGCATGATCAATACCCCAAATGATGAAACTACACCAAGTGGTGCATCAAGGGGAGATGATTAGCTTGACTTAAACAAGATGAAGCCATTTCTGTTGTTTTCTAGGGTTCACCAAAGTTACATTGGCTAGTTTCTTCATATGAGCCCAAATTTGGTGAAACACCCTATTTTCACATAACATTCAATCCTGTTAAGTGTCATGGCAAGTGGAGATCATTTGCTTGATCAAAACTTGATCAAACACCTTCTGCTATTTTACCAAAACTACCATCTTGACCCCTTTTACTATTTACCTTGGCCTCAACTTTCTACCACAGCTTCATCTGGTTACTATCTACCTCCAGTAACTCCCCCATGTCCCCAGCTCCATGATTGAGGGGTGAAAACCCTAGTTCATCTTGGTGGACAGCCATTTTCTACTAAGTTACTAGCTTCTCTTCTCTCTCACAGCATCTCCAGAGCATCCAAGGCCTCAGCCGAGCTGCTTGCATCACCCTGGAGCCCCCCAGACACGGTGGACGCGCCCAGTGGGCCAATGGCATGCTGTGTCATGCGATAAGGCCGCTCCAGAGCACGCTACAGTGCGCCCCGCACTGTAGCTTCGCCCAATCACCTGCCCCCGACAGCCTCGAGCTCTCCCCTCGCGCCAGTCGATGCGCCCCGAGCCCTCCACTCTGCACCAACAACCTCCCCTCACCCCCAGCAACACGCCAGTACCACTCAATCATCCCCAGAGAGCCCTAGTGCTCGGGATCGACCGGAGCTCCGCCGCGTCGGGCAACCGGCGATCTCGCAGTACGAGCCCTCTCAGCCCCTCCTTTTGCTCGATTTGGAACCGCCGCACCTCACTGATGCTTTCCCCTCTATTTCCCCTCTCTGCAGCTGCCAGATTCGAGCTCGCCAGCAACTCCCCGACGACCCTCCGCCGTCCCACGTCGCCGCCGGCGAACCAGGCCTCCCCGGCGAGTCGCACCACCACCACTGCATCCGCGACTCGCTGCTCAGTCCATCCCTGCCATCCATTTGCCCCGCCATGCCCGGATTCGTCGCCGGTGAGCTCGCCGTCGCCGTGGCCGAGAGGTTGAAGATGACAGGCGGGCCCCGCCTGTCATCCTCAACACCCTCTCCCTCCCCTCACAGCCGCTGACCGCCGGGCCCCGCCCGTCAGGTTTGAAATCCTGACGTGTGCGCGCTGGCGCCCGAGCGGCTGGGCTGCTAGCCCTGGGCCGTGCACTGTGGCCGTCCTGGCCCAGTTGCACAGGGCCTTTTCTTCTTTTTCTTTTCTATAAAGTTTCAAATAATTTTACAGAAATGAATATTAGTCCAAATAAATTAATTCCAACTCATAAAATCTTGTAATATTCCAACCTATTTAATGGTATCACGTTCACACATATCCATGAAACTTTTCTGTTCTGTTCAAATTTAAATTCAAATTTGAGCACTAAAACTCATGTTCTAAAATCCTTAGATTCCATTATGTAACTCCAAAACTCCAACTAAGTATTTTTGTCATCTTAGTTTTCCCTCTAGTATTTAACAAAAATAAGTTGACATTTTTCCGAGCACTTTGATTTTTCTGTTTTCATTGTGGTCTTATTTTCCCGTTGTTATTTTGCGACGATTAGATCCCGTATTTGACGAAGTTGCTGAAGAAGGAGAAGGAGAAGGATTTGAAGACTTTGAAGACCAAGCCAATCCTGGCAAGCAGCCCTTTGACAATGATACACTTGTTCTTCGGAACCCGTTTGTTTCCGATGCATGATGATAGAGTTACGGTGGTGACCTAGTTGAACCACCACACGATGCATGCTTTGCTCATGATCTTGCTATGTGCTAGTTGTCATGCAAATAGATAGTAGTGATGCTTGTGATGCATGTGAGATATGAACCTTCGAGGTTGAAAATCTTTGCATAAACCCCATCGGGTGCCCCTAATGCCCGAGGGTGATGTTGAGTTAGGTCATCACTTGAGGAAGAAGTGATGTGCCGGTAAAAATCTTGTGCATGGGTGAAATAATGGATTAGATTTATGTGTGACTACCGTCCCAACCAAACATGTGCAACCACTCTACCCCTTATGGGACCGTGCTTTATTGATTACTTAGGTCGATACTAGCATGGTGCCCGCATTACTAGTGACGGGAAGACTTGAGGTCTTTCCCGGGACGGGTTCGTGCTTGGATAGACGACCATGACTGTTTTCACAGGGCACCGGACACACCGTTGGTCCCTTCGGGTACGCGTGACATTGAAATTAGGGCAAGTCCCGTGATCTACTGCTTGTACTCGAGGGCCGTGTACCAACGAGTGGACTCTATGTTAGTGTCGTCTAAGGAAAGATAATGTCCGGGTGCTTCCCCCGAGTACTTCAGGTACTGCGGGATCGTGGATGACACGAAAGCTTCCCGGATCTTGTGGGTAAAGTGTGCAACCTCTGCAGAGTGTAAAACTATTCGAATAGACGTGTCCACGGTCATGGACAGTTGGGTGGTGCTACTTAAACTATGTCCAGAATTTTACTTCATCGGTGAAAGTATGCGTGTGTGATGAGTCAAGGTGGTGACTTGACTCGAGGAGTTGAATCATATTCATGTTGATATCGGTAACCTGTTTTCGAGGTTACGTGAACTCGTTGATGCATACACTTGATGGTAGAATAATTATTCTAGCCCATTGCTAGATTGCTCATTATTGTTTAATTGCATTGCTACTTGAACCAAATCATGGGTTGCTTGCGAGTACATTCAAAGTACTCATTGTCTTGCCACTGGTTATTTAATTGGCCAAGCATGGAGGAATAGGAATATGAGGAAGAGTTCTTTGGAGACGAACATGCGAACTATGACGCTATCCCAGTCAGAATGCCTGTAGGGTTAAGGCAGATGGCATGGGTTCTACCTATCATCGAAGACTTCCGCTATTTGAGTTATTTGCTATTCAGCCCTTGAGGCTTTATCTATGTAAGACTTGGCCATAATGGCCTTAATTTGTGTAAGACGATATGTATGGTTGTAAGACTCTTGTTATTCAGCTTCTGTGTGTTCAGTGAGCATTGATCTCTGGGATCACTGTACACGTGCATTCGATGATCTCGACTTCTAAGTCGGGGTCCATTTTCTCAAGTGTGCCGTCTTTACGAGCAAAGTCAGCAACAACACCAAGAAATGATGAACCATGTCATTAACATGGGAAATCACCGTGAGCCATACCAACAGCACTCAAAATTGTCTGAATTTCAGAAGACACGTCCAACAACGTTTTCGCACAGAGACAAACCTCTTGTGGCCGATGATTGGCTTCGAGATATTGAAAGGAAATTAATTGTGGCACAATGCTCAGACCGTGAAAAAGTGTTGTACGCATCACATTACCTTACTGGAGCAACCACGTCATGGTGGGAAAATTTCCTGCTTATGCATCCCGACATAAATAATATCACCTGGGAAGATTTCAAGGAAGGCTTTCGTGAGGCACACATCCCTAAGAGTATTATGAAGATCAAGAAAAGAGAATTTGATGACCTCAAGCAAAGAGGCATGACAGTATAGGAGTACAATAGTCAGTTTGCGCAATTATCGCGTTATGCCAAGAAAGAGCGAATGACGGAAAATAAGAAGATGGAGAAATTCCTAGACGGACTGGCACCAGCACTAAAATGCCAGTTAGTCGTACACACTTTTCCAAATTTCAAGACACTGGTAGACAAAGCCATTACGTTGGAAAATGAACGTCGCAGTCTGGAAGACATTCGCAAGAGAAAAAGGGATCAGACCAACCACCCTCGCAACAACAAGAATAAGGTGAATTTCCAGAGGAATGGGGCGAACAGACCCACGAGCAATGACACACGTCCAAATAAGAATTTTCATGCAAGAGACAAGGATTTCACCTATCGCCCGGGTGTTACCTGCTACGCATGTGGAGAAGAGGGACACTATGCTAAACAGTGCCCTAAGCCAAGAAACTCAGCACCGAAGCCAAACAGCAACGAAAACAATTTCGCGCCCAAGCATAACAACTTCAACCCAAATAACAATCACAGGAAAGGCCACCTGAACCATGTGACCAAGGAGCAAGCACAGGATGCACTGGATATCGTACTCGGTACGTTCCCTGTCAACACAATACCTGCCACGGTTTTGTTAGATTCTGGAGCTTCTCATTCGTTCATTTTGAAGAGTTTTTCTTTGCAACATGGTTTTGCAATGCTTCCCTTGGGAAAATCAATGAGCATCAAGTCCCCCGGAAGTAAGCATATCACTCAGAATTACTGCCAAGGTTTGACCATTGAAATTGAGGGATTAAAGTTTCACGTAAACCTCATCGTGTTGGAAAACAAAGGACTGGATGTTATCATGGGTATGGATTGGCTAACCACCAATAAAGGATTTATCGACTGCTTCAACAGGACAGTGATTCTTACTCATCATCATGGAAAAACAATAAGAGTCGCAGCTCAGGAACGACCGGTGTCGCGACAACCAAAATTAAACAAAATTGATACTTCTGAGTTAAGCAAGGTTCCAGTTGTATGTGAATTTCCGGACGTATTTCCCGAAGAACTACCAGGAATGCCACCAGACAAAGAAATAGAATTCATTATTGAGCTAGCACCGGGAACCACCCCCATATATAAGAAACCATACAGAATGGCACCATCCGAGTTGGTTGAATTAAAGGAGCAAATAAAGGAACTGCTAGACAAAGGATTTATACGGCCAGCTCCTTACCTTGGGGTTTGCCAGTATTGTTTGCCAAAAAGAAGGATGGGACCATGAGGTTGTTTATAGACTACCGAGCGCTCAACATGGTCACAATCAAGAACAAATATCCGATGCCACGGATAAATGATTTATTTGACCAGCTCGCGCAAGCCAAGGTTTTCTCAAAGGTTGATCTAACGTCAGGTTATCATCAACTGAAAGTACGAACAGAAGATATCCCGAAAACAGCATTCACCTCAAGATACAGACTTTATGAATTTACAGTAATGCCGTTTGGACTGACCAACGCCCCCGCATATTTCGTCCACCTCATGAACAAAGTATTTATGAAATTCATGGACAAATTTGTGGTGGTATTTATTGATGATATCTTGGTGTATTCAAAGACACCAGAAGAACATGCTGAACACCTCCGCATCGTATTGGGAGAATTAAGGAAACATCAACTTTACGCCAAATTCAGCAAATGTGAATTTTGGTTGAGACAAGTGGGTTTCCTAGGACACGTATTAACACAAGAAGGAGTTACCGTGGACCCAGATAAAGTCAAGGCTGTACTTGGCTGGAAGAAAGATAAGAAATTCGTGTGGACCGAAGCATGTGAGAAAAGCTTCCAAGAATTCAAAAAGAGATTAATGACAGCCCCAGTATTAATTATACCAGACATACACAAGAGTTTTGAAGTATATTGCGACACATCCCGGAAAGGCCTCGGATGTGTACTAATGCAAGAAGGCAAAGTAGTCGCCTACGCTTCCCGGCAACTGCGAAAACATGAAGAAAATTATCCTACTCACGATTTGGAGTTGGCAGCAGTCATACATGCACTCAAGGAGTGGAGACACTTTTTGCTTGGAAATCGTTGTGAAATATATATGGACCATAAGAGCCTCAGATATATTTTCATGCAGCCAGAGCTCAATTTACGACAACGACGCTGGCTGGAACTGGTGAAAGA
Source organism: Secale cereale (assembly GCA_902687465.1). Lineage (NCBI taxonomy): Eukaryota > Viridiplantae > Streptophyta > Magnoliopsida > Poales > Poaceae > Secale > Secale cereale. The sequence continues at coordinate 772,036,797 of LR738713.1, forward strand.
TTACGATGTTTGTATCCACTATCACCCAGGAAAAGCAAACGTGGTAGCAGATGCTCTCAGCCGTAACCCCAGCCCGAATAGCGGCAGCATACAGAACCTGAGACCCGAATTTCAGCAAGAATTCGCCAGACTCAACCTAATGACGGTCACGGCAGGCGAAGTATCCAAGCTAGAAATACAGCCTACGCTAATAGAGCGAATAAAGAAGGCTCAGCTTGGACACCCCGGCATCGAAGGGATAAAAAGGAAAGTAAGTCAGGGAAAGGCCTCAGAATTCACCATAGACAGTGAAGGAATATTATGGTTCGGAGACAGACTTTGCGTACCGAATAGCAACGACCTTAAACAGCAAATTCTAGAAGAAAGCCACACCGCTCCATACTCAATCCACCTTGGAGGTACGAAAATGTACAACGATATTCAGGAAAGATTTTGGTGGCACGGCAGGAAGAGGGATATAGCCACATTTATTGCATGCTGCGATTCATGTCAACACATTAAAGCCGAGCACCAAAGACCCGCGGGGCTATTACAGCCAAACTAGATACTAGAATGGGAATGGGACGATATTGGAATGGATTTTATTGTTAGACTACCACGGTCACAACACGGTAATGATGCCATATGGGTCATCACGGATAGACTGACCAAGGTGGCACATTTCATACCGGTCAAGACAACCTACACCACCCAAAAGCTCGCCAAGCTTTACCTCGCCCGTATAGTATGCCTACATAGGGTTCCCAAGACTATAATATCCAACAGAGCCACTCAGTTTGTCTCCAAATTTTGGGACCAGTTGTAGTAAGCCCTCGGAACGCAACTAACTTTCAGTACAGCTTATCAGCCCCAGACGGGAGGACAAACGGAATGAGTAAATCAAATACTCGAAGACATGCTAAGGGCATGTGTCCTCACATATGGGACTAGTTGGGAGGAAAGCCTACCATATGCCGAGTTTGCATATAACAAGCTAGCCTGCAAATGGCACCTTTCGAAGCCTTGTACGGACGAGGATGCCGTACTCCATTAAACTGGTCAGAAACAGGGGACAGTCATATATTCGGTCCATATATGTTAAAGGAAGCTGAGGAGAGAGTAAAAGTAATACGGGATCGACTCAAAACCGCTCAAAGCCGACAGAAGAGCTATTACGATCAAAAGCATCGGGAAATAAGTTTTGAGCCCGGTGAAGACGTATACTTACGTGTGTCACCAATGAGAGGACTGCAACGATTCAAAGTCAAAGGGAAACTAGCACCCCGATTCATTGGACCCTTCCGTATAATTGCACGGAGAGGCACAGTAGCCTATCAGCTGGACCTTCCCAAAAAACTGTCAGACGTCCATGACGTGTTCCACGTCTCGCAACTAAGGAAGTGTGTAAGCAACCCAGAGAAACATGTGTCACATGAAAACCTTGATGTGCAACCAGATCTCACCTACCGAGAACACCCAGTAAAGATTTTGGAGGAGTCTGAAAGGAGAACCCGTCAGAAGTCAATTAAATTCCTCAAGGTTCAATGGAGTAATCACACAGAGGATGAGGCAACGTGGGAAAGGGAAGATTTCCTTTGGACAGAACACCCACACCTATTTGAGGATCAGCTGATCTCTCAGGGACGAGATTTTTCCTAAGGGGGTAGGTGTTGTAACACCCCAAATTTTTGAGTTGGTTTTCTTCCAAAATTTTGGCCTTTTGGAAGAGGGTTATTTGATCTTTTCTTGAGCCTCTTCTAAAATCTTTCTGGCCAAAGTTTTTGGAGATTTCTCAAGCTTGGTTTTTGACCTTGAAGATCTCCTCTTGGGTTGGCTCAAGCCCAAGTTGAGTTTCAAAGATGTTGTTTGAATTCTGCCCTACTTGAGTTATGTCTTTCAAATTTGATCTTAGGCTTATCTTCCCCCCCCCCTAACCTTCATCTTGCCATGACCCCAACAAAAATATTTATCTCCAAAACCCTCTTCACACCTTAGGACAAGTCTCTCATGAATTCCAGTAAGTTTTGACCATATTGGGATTTTTTTCTCTATTTATTTCACTCCAAAACTATTACTGTCTTTTATAGTGGACCTTGGTGATTTACAAAGGAGCCACCTTTTCCATCCAGATATTTGATTCCAAACCAACTCTCCTAGATGGTCCTTACACTAGTAGAAAACAGGGCATTGGTCCAGCCCATTAGCCCCGGTTCAATCTAGAACCGGGACCAATGGGGGTACTGGACCCGGTTCGTTAGCCCAGGGGGCCGGCCGGGCCACGTGGGCCATTGGTCCCGGTTCGTCTGGACCTATTGGTCCCGGTTGGAGCTAAAAACCGGGACCAATGGCTCTTGCTCCTGGCCCACCACTATTGGTCCCGGTTTGTTTTATGAACCGGGACCAAAGGCACCCCTTTAGCGCTGGTTTGTAGCACCAACCGGGACTAGTGAGTTGCCTATATAAACCCCCTCACTCAAGAGTAGAGCTCACTGCTCTGTTTTTTTTTCTGGCCGAGGGGGAGAGGGGTTAGTGGTGCTCTAACTCACCTCCTATGCACACAACGTGTTCGGTGGAATGCCCGAGCCACACTAGTTAAGCTTTTCTCCTCTCGAAGCTCTATTTTCTCCGAGATTTGTCTAGGTTTAGCGGTCCGTCACGTCCCGTCCCCGTCTTCGCCGCCGTCGATCGTCCCCGCCGATCTCGTCACCGGCACCACCGTGGTGAGCCTCTTGTTATGTCCATGCTTTTCTTACTTTTATTATTGCTTTAGATAGATATTTGTCTAATTTTCTTACGTTTATTATTGCTTGTTATTATATAGTGCGATGGTTTTGATATCCGCCCACGTGGGCCCTCGTCCGGTCTACGATTCGGATGTGGTATATTATCTTTAATTTATAACTATTTGTTTTAGTGCTTATGATAGTTATGCCGACCAACCTGACATGCATAGATGTTTTATTATGTCTAGGAGGTAGTTGAACCGGAAATTCCAACCGACCCTCTTGTGGAGAGGTTAAATTTAGTTGAAGAGGAAAACATTTCGTTAAAGAAAAAATTGGAAAAAATGGAGGAGGAGAAGATGGAATTGGAGTTGCATGTTGCGGAAGTTATCGATGATCACAAGATCAAGATGGACCCTATTGTCGAGAGGTTAAATTTAGTTGAAGAAGAAAACAAATTCTTGAAGGAAAAAATAAAAAAAATTGTGGACGAGAAGATGATATTGGAGTTGCATGTTGCGGATGTCGTCGATGATCACAAGATCAAGATGGATGCAATGCGGTTGAAGATTAAAAAGATTAGAAAATATGCCATTCATACCGAGGCTTGGTATCACTATGCCGTTGGATCAATTGTTACCTTGGTTGCGATTATGATAGCATTTGTTTTCGCGTTGAAATGTTTTACATAGTTTCGATGTGTATGGAGAGCTATATGTTGTTAGATGAGAACTATATATGTATGTACTTTGGTTTTAATGTGATGATGAACTTTTATCCATTTGGTCACTTAATTATCTATTTATGATGTTCTGTAATGGTTTTTGACACACTTAATTATATATAAATGCACGCAGATGAACCGTCAATGGATGTACGGTGACAGACACACCTCCGAGTACATTAAGGGCGTGCGTGAGTTTCTAAATGCGGCTGAGGCAAACAAGCAGAATGGTTTTATGTGTTGTCCATGCACTAAATGTGTGAATACGATGTCTTACTCTAACCGGAAAATCCTTCACTCCCACCTGCTTTACAAGGGTTTCATGCCACACTATAATGTTTGGACGAGGCACGGAGAAATAGGGGTTATGATGGAAGACGGCGAAGAAGAAGAGTACGATGACAACTATGTGCCCCCTGAATACGGTGATGCTGCAATGGGGGGAGCTGGTGAAGATCAAGAGGAACCAGACGATGTGCCCAATGATGCTGCAACGGGTGAAGCTGCTGAAGATCAAGAGGAACCAAATGATGATCTTCGCCGGGTCATTGTCGATGCAAGGACACAATGCGAAAGGCAAAAGGAGAAGCTGAAGTTCGATCGCATGTTAGAGGATCACAAAAAAGGGTTGTACCCCAATTGCGAAGATGGCAACACAAAGCTCGGTACCGTACTGGAATTGCTGCAGTGGAAGGCAGAGAATGCTGTGGCTGACAAAGGATTTGAGAAGCTACTGAAAATATTGAAGAAGAAGCTTCCGAAGGATAACGAATTGCCCGACAGTACATACGCAGCAAAGAAGGTCGTATGCCCTCTAGGATTGGAGGTGCAGAAGATACATGCATGCCCTAATGACTGCATCCTCTACCGCGGTGCATACAACGATCTGAACGCATGCCCGGTATGCGGTGCATTGCGGTATAAGATCAGATGAGATGACCCTGGTGATGTTGATGGCGAGCCCGCCAGGAAGAGGGTTCCTGCGAAGGTGATGTGGTATGCTCCTATAATACCACGGTTGAAACGTTTGTTTAGAAACAGAGAGCATGCCAAGTTGATGCGATGGCACAGTGAGGACCGTAAGAAAGACGGGAAGTTGAGAGCACCCGCTGACGGGTCGCAATGGAGAAAAATCTAGAGAAAGTACTGGGAGGAGTTTGCAAAGGACGCAAGGAACGTATGGTTTGCTCTAAGCGCGGATGGCATTAATCCTTTCGGGGAGCAGAGCAGCAATCACAGCACCTGGCCCGTGACTCTATGTATGTATAACCTTCCTCCTTGGATGTGCATGAAGCGGAAGTTCATTATGATGCCAGTTCTCATCCAAGGCCCTAAGCAACCCGGCAACGACATTGATGTGTACCTAAGGCCATTAGTTGAAGAACTTTTACAGCTGTGGAATGGAAACGGTGTACGTGCGTGGGATGAGCACAAACAGGAGGAATTTGACCTAAAGGCGTTGCTGTTCGTGACCATCAACGATTGGCCCGCTCTCAGTAACCTTTCAGGACAGACAAACAAAGGATACCACGCATGCACGCACTGTTTAGATGACACTGAAAGTATATACCTGGACAAGTGCAGGAAGAATGTGTACCTGGGCCATCGTTGATTTCTTCCGACCAACCATCAATGTCGAAAGAAAGGCAAGCATTTCAAAGGCGAGGCAGATCACCGGAAGAAGCCCGCCATGCGTACCGGTGATCACGTACTTGCTACGGTCAATGATTTACATGTAATCTTCGGAAAGGGCCCCGGCGCACTAGCTGTTCCGAATGACGATGAGGGACACGCACCCATGTGGAAGAAGAAATCTATATTTTGGGACCTACCCTACTGGAAAGACCTAGAGGTCCGCTCTTCAATCGACGTGATGCACGTGACGAAGAACCTTTGCGTGAACCTGCTAGGCTTCTTGGGCGTGTATGGAAAGACAAAAGATACAGTTGAGGCACGGGAGGACCTGCAACGTTTGCACGAAAAAGACGGCATCCCTCCGAAGCAGTATGAAGGTCCTGCCAGCTATGCTCTTACGAAAGAAGAGAAAGAAATCTTCTTTGAATGCCTTCTCAGTATGAAGGTCCCGACTGGCTTCTCGTCGAATATAAAGGGAATAATAAATATGGCAGAGAAAAAGTTCGAGAACCTAAAGTCTCATGACTGCCATGTGATTATGACGCAACTGCTTCCCGTTGCATTGAGGGGGCTTCTACCGGAAAACGTCCGATTAGCCATTGTGAAACTATGTGCATTCCTCAATGCAATCTCTCAGAAGGTGATCGATCCAGAAATCGTACCAAGGCTAAGGAGTGATGTGGCGCAATGTCTTGTCAGTTTCGAGCTTGTGTTCCCACCATCCTTCTTCAATATCATGACACACGTCCTAGTTCATCCAGTCGACGAGATTGTCATTCTGGGGCCCATATTTCTACACAATATGTTCCCCTTTGAGAGGTTCATGGGAGTCCTCAAGAAATATGTCCGTAACCGCGCAAGGCCAGAAGGAAGCATCTCCATGGGCCATCAAACAGAGGATGTCATCGGGTTTTGTGTTGACTTCATTCCTGGCCTTAATAAGATAGGTCTCCCTAAATCGCGGTACGAGGGGAGACTGACTGGAAAAGGCACGCTTGGAAGGGACTCAATAATATGCAGGGACGGTTATTCTTGGTCGCAAGCACACTACACAGTTCTACAGAACTCTACATTGGTGACCCCGTATGTCGATGAACACAAGAACAGTCTGCGCTCCAAACACCCGGAGCAGTGCGACGACTGGATTACACGTGAACACATCAGGACTTTCAGCAGTTGGTTGGAAACACGTCTCAGAGGTGACAACACTGTTTGTGATGAGTTGTACTTGTTGTCCAGGGGACCATCTTCGACTGTATTGATTTACAAAGGATACGAGATAAATGGGAATACATTTTACACGATTGTCCAAGATAAAAAGAGCACCAACCAAAACAGCGGTGTCCGCTTTGATGCAACAACCGAGAGGGGAAAGGACACATATTATGGTTACATAGTGGACATATGGGAACTTGACTACGGACATGATTTTAAGGTCCCTTTGTTTAAGTGTAAATGGGTCAATCTGTCAGGAGGCGGGGTACAGGTAGACCCACAGTACGGAATGACAACAGTGGATCTGAAAAATCTTGGATACACTGATGAACCGTTCGTCCTAGCCAATGATGTGGCACAGGTTATCTATGTGAAGGACATGTCTACCAGACCGAGAAAAAGAAAAGATAAGGAAGCGAATACATCATACGATGAGCCAAAGCGCCACATAGTTCTTTCAGGAAAAAGGGACATCCTGGGAGTGGAGGGCAAGACAGACATGTCTGAAGATTATGAAAAGTTTCATGAAATTCCTCCCTTCAAAGTCAAGGCTGACCCAAGCATCCTGATAAACGATGAAGATTATCCATGGTTACGGCGCAATAAGCAAATGACACAAGCGAAGAAAAAGTGAAGAGTTATTTCCGCAACTATTATGATGATACCATGCCAACTTTGTAACAAACGAGTATGATACCATTGTCCGTTTGTACTATTCAAATTTCAATACTAATTGCACTAACCAAACAAAACAAAACAAAACAAACTTGAAAAATAAATAGCAACAATAAGTATTTTGTTGTAAGTATAAACAAAATAAAATAAATAAAGCAACAAAGAAAATAAATAAAGAAAGTAAAATAAATAAAGCAACTCTAAATACAGCAAAAAACAACTTAGAAATAAACAAAGAAAATAAAATAAATAAAGCAACTCTAAATACAGCAAAAAACAACTTAGAAATAAATAGCAACAATAAGTATTTTGTTGTAAGTATAAACAAAATAAAATAAATAAAGCAACAAAGAAAATAAATAAAGGAAGTAAAATAAATAAAGCAACTCTAAATACAGCAAAAAACAACTTAGAAATAAACAAAGAAAATAAAATAAATAAAGCAACTCTAAATACAGCAAAAAACAACTTAGAAATAAATAAAGCAAAAAAGGAAAGAAAAAAATTGGGCGCTGCCCAGTGAGCCTGCAAGGCCTATAGCACAGGATCCACCTGTAATATAAGGCCCAGCAAGCTCACAGGGCAGCGCGCAGAGTTAGGCCCAGAAGCCTGCATTTGAGAGGAGCTCGAGAGGGTGGGAGCAGCAGCCCTTATAAACCACTCTCGAGCTCCCTCAGCTAGCGAGGTGGGACTAAACATCCCACCGCACCCGCGCCAGCACAGGGCCTTTGGTCCCGGTTGGTGGCTGAAACCGGGACTAATGACCCCCTTTAGTCCCGGTTGCTGCCACCAACCGGGACTAAAGGCCCCTCCTTCCCGCCCTTTGGGCTGCTGAAAAGGGACCTTTAGTCCCGGTTGGTGGCAGCAACCGGGACTAAAGGGTGGCATTAGTCCCGGTTTCAGCCACCAACCGGGACTAATGCCCCTCCTATATAACCAACACTTGCGAAAATTTGGGCAGTTTTCTTCTTCCCCGCCCCGACGCCTCCCTCGATCTGCTCCTTCCCCGTCGCCGTCGCCGTCGCCCCCGTCACCCCGTCGCCGTCGCCGTCGCCCCCGACGCCGCCTCGTCGCCCCGCCCCGCGCCGTCGCCGCGCCCCGGCCGGCCCGTCGCCCCGCGCCGCCGCGCGCCCGCCCCGACGCCGCCTCGTCGCCGCCCCGCCCCGCCGCCGTCGCGCCGCCCAGCCCTGCCGATGTGAGGGGCTCCCTTTTTTTATATTTAATATTGTTGTATATATATATAGTTGCTGTGTATATATGTATATATGTGTATATTTTTTTTATGTTTATATAAATTGCAGTATATATAGTTGTTGTATATATAGTTGCTGTATTTATATGTATGTGTATATCTTTTTTTTTCTTAGGAATTTGCTAAATATATATGTTAAATATATATTTATGTGTATATAAATATATTTTTTCTTAGGAAGTTGCTGTATATATGTGATGTGTGTATATGTGATGTATATATATGTGTATGTGGCTATATAGTTTTCTGTTTATATATGCTAAATATATATAGAAAGTTTTATATATGCAAAAGTTACAAATTTAGAAAAAGAAGGATAGGAAAGAAGAAAATAAGAAAGAGGAAAGAAAGAAGAAGAGGAGAGGAAGAAGAGGAGAAATAAATAAGAAGAAGAAAAAAAAGAAAAAAAGAGGAGTCGAGGGTCGTCTCCTCTATTCCTTTCTTCTTCTCCTTTTTTTTTCTTTTTTTTTCTTCGATCTTCTCCTCTAGCGGTTCCTTTTTTCTTCTTCTTCCTCTTTTTTTATCGGATATGTCTATGTCGATATACACCCTCCCCGATAACTTCGACATTAGGGGGGGCCGGGGTCGAGGGTCGTCGAGGGACCGAGAGGCCGAAGGTCGAGGAGTCGAGGGTCGTCGAGGGACCGAGAGGCCGAAGGGCGAGGGGTCGAGAGGTTGCCTAGCAGTCGGGGGTCTAGGGTTGTGGATCGCCGAGCAGTCGGGGGTCAAAGTATTGAAGAATTCCATGACTTCATCATTTGCCAGAAGTAACCGGGGCATTTTGGTACAAAGTTATGCAAAGATATTTTGGAACGGAGTTCCTGATAGAATAATCCGTCTTTTGTTACGAATTATCATATCTGAGACTCCGTTCCAAAATAACTTTGGAGAGCTTCGTACCATCATGCTACTGTTACTTTCGCCTAATGATGAAGTATTGGTTTTGTTGAATCCTTTGACACTCGACAAAATGTGACATGACGGGGTCTAGGGTTGTGGATCGCCGAGTAGTCGGGGGTCGAGGGGTCGAGAGAGGTTGCCTAGCTAGTG
>LR738713.1:772052982-772075168 GCA_902687465.1 Secale cereale
GACTGTGGCATTCTTTTTATTTATAAGCCCTTTATGTGATGTCGCTCAGACGTCCGACTGTGGCATTCTTTTTATTTATAAGCCCTTTATGTGTTGTCGCTCAGACGTCTGACTATGGCATTCTTTTATTTATAAGCCCTTTATGTGGTGTCGCTCAGACGCCCGACTGTGGCCTGCTATCATTTATTATTTTCTTACGAGGCGTCACTCAGACGGTCGTTTAGTCTCCTTCTATTTATCTTTTGGATTTCGGGAGGATTACCGCCCGACTTCCATCATTTCATACAGCACATTAATATTTTATTCCGGTCGCATTTTTGCTGGAATACTCATATGCATCATGTTGGCATTCATTATATCTTAAATCCGAACTGTCTTACGAGTACATTCAAAGTACTCACCTGGCTTGTTGATTTGCCCAGATGTGGACGAAGGCGATCTCATGGATGAAGAGTTCGATAGCGAGTCCGACGCTTAGTGGAGTCCCAGTCAGTCCCTTGCGATCCTGGAGTTGATCACTGTTTTATAACCGCTTCCGCCTACCACCAAATAAATTCATCGGGTCTCACTCCGATACTCAATGAGCTGTAATATATTGGAGTCACATCACCCACTTCACTGTGACATATCCACCACCTTTTATTATGAGTTAGTAGTATGCCACCCTGCCTTGTGTCATATCCGCCTCTATGTATTATATTGGCGCGCTTGTAATAAAATTGTTGAGCAACCCCCAGCTCAACCTTGTATAATATTCAGTGTACTAGAATTCTATGTCAAGGATTTGTCTGCCAGCAGGTAATAATATCCCTCGCTAGTTTAATAAAAAGGTCGGCCTTCCGGTAATTATTTTACTGAAGGACCGGTCCTGACACGACGCTCACAGCTTCTCCTTGGATGGGTGTCGCGAGGGGGGCTAGGCACGGGGGCTATGCTCAGATCACGCCTGGCAGACGCCACCCTACCAGGTGCCCAGACACCTGGCCTTCTCGTGCCCCCATCCTAGGCGAAGGCTCGTGGGCAAGGTATGGTGCTCGTTCTCCTTCATGAGAGGCGTTCGTACGTCAAGGGGGACCCCTGGGCATCGCGACCCAGGGGCCTAACTGGCCACGTAGCCCCTCATCCCTTGAGTCTAGTTATGACGATAACCCCGGTCATCCCGAGGGCTCAATGGCGATCGAGGTATGCACGGGGTTGAGCCCTGCCGACGCAGAACGAAAACGGGATCGCTTGAACGTCAAGGGGGACCCTTGGGCATCGCGACCCAAGGGCCTCACTAGCCACATAGCCCCTCATCCCTTGAGTCTAGTTACTACGGTAACCTCGGTCATCCAGAGGGCTCAATGGCGAGTCTAGTTACTACGGTAACCCCGGTCACCCGGAGGGCTCAATGGCGGTCGAGGTATGCGTGGGGTTGGGCCCTGCCGACGCAGAGCACCTAAGCAAACATGAAAGGAAGCAAGCATGGAAATCATCTAGCTATTACAATAATGCCAAGTTTTTCAAATTCAAGCAAAGTTCTTACGCCTCCTCGAGGCACTCGCACTTCTCTCGCTGAACAGGAACGGATCAGGCATTGCCAAGCACGTCGTCACCGGTCTCCACCTCCTCGGCTGCGGTGGCAGTAGCCTGGAGGAACGCCTCCACCAGCGACGTGACCTTCACCCCCAGGGCCTTGGCAGCCGCGCCCTCCAGGACCTTGGTCACGGGCTCGGACAGCGAGCCCAGGTCAAGGGTGGGGTCGCGAAGACTTAGGTGGCTGCACACCTGCGTCAGGACCAAGGTAAGCAGTGTGCGGCTCTCGACATCGGCTAACTGGCCAATTGCGGCCGCAACATCGCACAGGGACTCAATGAGCGCAGCAAGGAGCCCGGCGGGGCCTTCCTACGGGGCGGCCAATGGTTCCTCGAACCCTTCCCCGTAGGCGGCATGCAGTGCCTTGCGGGACTCAAGGTCAAAGGCGGCAAGGGCCTCGGGACTCACCGCTGCCGAGGCCGCAAGAGCTTCCTCCTTGTCGCGAGCAGCTTGGGTTGCCCCGGCCTGCTCAACTTCAACCTTCAGCTTCTCTAGGGACGCGCGGTCAGCAAACTGCTCCTGAACCAGCCGGGACGACTCAGTCTTCTGCACCTCGAGCTCCTTCTCCAACCTCTCGAGCTCCAGGGCGCGCCCGATGCCTTCCTCGTGGAGGGCCTCCACCTCGCTCTCTGCCTTGAGGCGGCGCTTCTCGAAGGACGCGGCATCGGCTCGCGCGGCGTCACGAGCCAACGTGGCCGCCACAGCTTCCTCTCGACCGTTGGCAGCAACCGCCGAGGCATGATCCTACGAGGTCCGCGCAGACTCGTCTGCCAGGAGCCACCCGCGGATCAACCCCAGGCGCCCTTCTGACAGATGGTTGTCACCATCTTGCAGATCGATGCGAATACGACCCAGCACGGCGGAGGCAGCCTCCAAGGTCTCAGGACCAGGCTATGCCGGCTGGCGCATGGGCTCCAGCCCCCCTCTCCAGAGCAGCCGGAGCAGAAGCCACCGCAACCTCACCAGAGGCGGGGACGTCTTCGAGCGACACAATCGCCGCATGCTCGGTGGCCCGGTTGACCGGGGCACCCAGCACCGCGGCATCCTTCCCCGAGGCCGCGTCGATAGCCGGAGGAGCAGGGCATCGCGGCGTGACCTCCCCCTTCACCTTCTTCATCACACCTCCTAGGCTGCTGCATCAAGGAGAGGGCATCAGGGACACGGCAGCTAAGGATGAGTGAGAAATTGCACACTTACTCGTCGGAGGCGAGGCGCGCCCTTCTTTTCACCAGCAGGTCAGCAGCAGCTCCTGGTGCCCTGGGCGTGCCGATAGCCCGGGCCTAGGCGAGGCGTGAGGCCACAGTCCTGGGCGCGGCCGCGGTCACCAGGTTCGCTGGCACGGTACTCTTCGGCGGAGTCACGACCTTGCTTCCCTCGGACGCAACACGGCCGATCGACGTGGAGTGGTCGCCTGGGACCGTTCGGCGGCACCTGCGCCTGGCGTCATTGCTCCGGCGAACGCCTCGGAGGAGTCCCCCTCGTCGTCCAGGGTATCCTCCAAGCACCCCTCATCGCTTTCGCCGTCAGCACCAGAAGACACGCCGAACGTGGGCGGAGTGGCCATGGGCACACCAAAACCTGGCACGGCCTTCAACAGCTCGGCCATGTCACGGCGGCTGTACAGCGGCAGGTAGGCCCCGGGGAGATCCTCCGGAACCATCCCTGGGAGAGTTCTCGAGGTGAAGTCCATATCGTCCTCGGCCAGCACCCCTGGGTGTAGCCGGAGCCCGTCATCATCGCCCATCAGCTCCCACATGGGGCGCGAGTGAGCCTGCAGCGGAGCCAGACACTGCCTCAAGAACTCGTTCACGATCTGGCCCCCTTCGAGCCTCGAGCTCAGGTTGGCCTCAATCTCTGCCAGGATAGGCCCGGCAAGGGGGTTGGTGAGCTTCACGTGGCTCCAGCCAGCGCGCTTCGCCGGACGAGCAGTAGGCAGCACCAGCAGAGGATGGACGCGATGAGCATCCAGGTTGACCCACCTCTTTCGGTGGGACTCTATCTTCTTCCCGGCCGTCATCAGTCGACATCCCTGGCGATGGAAGACGAAGGAAATGCAGCCCGAGCACGGGCCATCGTCGTACCGGCGCATGGAGAAGAAATGGCGGAAGAGGGCAATGGTCGGCCTCACCCCCACGAGCGCCTCATAGTAAAAGGCGAAGAGTGACAGGACAAAGATGGAGCGAGGCTGGATGTGGAGAGCGTGCACCTGGTAATGTTCCAGGATGGCGTAGAAGAACTCAGAGAAAGGTGGCACGAGTCCCATGGAGATGCTGTGGAGGAAGAAGGGGTAGCAAGACTTCGACAAGGTCCGCGCCATGGTGGATCCGGCCCAGATCCGCGTCGGGCTGTGCTCGTTGTGGGTGCTCGACAAGAAAGGTTGGACCTCCGAGTAGTCCTCCTCCCTGGTGATGGAGGACTCCTCGAGCGTCGCGTTGAGAGAAGAAGCAGATCCAGGCGCCGATGCAACATTCTTGTTCCTCTTCGCCATGGTGAGGGAGCCGAAGGACGCATGCGATTCAGGAAGGCAGGAGGCGTAATGGGAAGAAATCTGAGTAGGAAGGAAAGAGAGCGATAACTCCCCCAGCGGAGAAGGCCCCCTTTTGTCAAGACGCACGGTTGCCGAGACGGCGTGGGGAGCGGGGTCGCCCGTGTCCCATCCAACCGTCACGCGCCAGCCTGGCCCGCAGCCTTTTTGGGGCATGCGGCGCTTCGTCCTCGACTAAGGCTTCGCCATGAAGCTGACTCTGCGCGCGCCTTGAGCCCGAGGGCTACTATCGGCGTCCTGGGAACCAGGGTACCCAGACTTGCCAGTCTGCAGACGGCGGCACGCTCCTACAAGCGGCCTGGTACGGCCCAGCTATCCAAGACCCTCGCGAGGGGGGCTAAGCCTCGCGAGGAGAACGACGTCAAGACCTCCTTGGGAGCGGCCTCAGCAAGGTGCTCCGGAGGGGCGGAGAATCCAAGGCCAAGCCTGCCTTAGGACGAAGCAGTGATTTCAGCAGTGATGCACCGCGCCAGCAGGTGCCAGCGTCCGCTAGCCGCACAGTTGCCATTTCGATGCAAAGGGGACATGGCAGCCGTTGGTTCCCAAGGAGCGGGGCAAAGGTTTCCCCTTTAGTGCAACGAGACCGAAGACCGCAAGGACGACAAGGAGGATGTTACCGTCGAGCCCACCACCGTGTCACCGCCTGATCCTTTTGCAGGTGAAGACCACTTTTGTCAGGATAGGAATGTCCTTGTGTTCCCGCTAAAAAATGGCCGTTGTGGGATCCCTTCCCACCTAAACATTTTGGGGGAAGAGGACCGTGGCCGCCTATATAAGTAGCTAGGATTCCCACTGTGAATCGATCGACTCAGACACTGATCCACCACACAAGGAGCAAGAACACTTGCCTCCCGACCCTCATGAGCTCACCTCCTGATCCCAGGAACCATTGTACTAGCTCATATCCCAGCTCGCCCGAGGCTAATCCACCAAAGCAGGAAGTAGGGTCTTACAGCACACGGTGGCCCGAACCTGGATAAACTCTTGTGTGTTATGTCTGTTGTTTGCTTGAATCCTTCTACCGAGACGAGAGCGAGACGCTAGGTAGACGTGAGTGAGAGAAATCTTCGTTCACGTCCCTGTGTTCGAACTTATCGGGTTTTGCGAAGCCCTGAATCCGACATTTGGCGCACCAGGTAGGGGGCGTGTCGAAATCTCGCCTCTTAGACGACCTCGTCGCCTTCTCGTCACCGACTCCGCTCCACAACCATGGTGGACACACGCCGAGCTCACGCCGCCCGCCGCACTGTGAACGTCGCTCAGACGGCGCCCGCGAGCAACGGCGCGCCGCTCCGCCCCAACTCGTTGGTCGCCAACGCCGCCACTGACCCGACTGTCCACGAGCAGCAAGACTCGTCGCTGCCACCGTCCGTGCGGCAGGATGGCCGCACGGCAATGCCTTAACACTCGCCAGCCGCGGCGTCGTCCTCGCTGGTCCGCCGCGGGCCGGTCTACCAGCAGCCTGCGCTGCTGATGGCGCGGGAGCTCTTGCGCTACCGACCAGTGGATGACCTCTACAACGAGTGGCTCCACCGCATCATCGAGCTCGTCAACGCCGCTGGGGAAGCACCCGCACCAACGCACTCCTCATGTCTTCCGTCGGTCCCGGCGAGGAATGAAGGCTATGGGGTCCCGGCCCCGCCTCCACTCCACCACGCCAGTTTTGCAGAGCCCTGAATCTGACAGCTCTGATACCATCTTGTAGCGAACCGACCCGAATGGTTCAAGCCTCTGTGCTTAAGTGTCATCCCTGGATCGGTATGCTGACACACACATCACTCGAGGATTTATAACAGAGGTGAATCACATGTATAAAGTAACTTAAATACTATTAACTCAATCCATATAGCGGAAGTAACAACAAGTTGTGGATTCCCATCAACACCAACAGCAAAGTTGAGTGTAGACAGTGCAACCCTAACGTAACACTTACTCGTCGAATAATTCTTGCAACATGAGACGTTGCAGCCATGTAGGTCAGTACATTGATTGTACCGGCAAATTCACACTGTATTAGTAATGATGAACAATGCCTACAACAACATGCATATTTGGCTGGTAGAGGTTGTAAGGTTTGTTTTGCATAAAGCTGATTTTTTCCCTGCCACAAAGGAATAAATTTTTATTTAACTACTCAGTTTAACTAAGAAATATTGAGAATGGTACCCCAATCTCAATTCCCAAACTTACCAAAGTCATTAATAACCCAACAAGTTAATTAGTTAGAGTGATGAGATCAACAAATAATCCACTTCAAGATACTCAAAGATGTCCATAACCGGGGACACGGCCACTCATGAATAGTTTGTACACTCTGCAGAGGTTTGTGCACTTTTCCCCAGAAGACTCAATTGCCTCCGTTGAATTTCTCACGCTACATGGTGTTTGAGAACCGGATGACCGAGACACAGTCTTTAAGAAGCATTTACTCCTTACCCCGGATGGACAGTGATACGTCTCCAACGTATCTATAATTTTTTATTATTCCATGCTATTATTTATGAAGTCTTGGATGCTTAATGGGCTTTACCATTCACTTTTATATCATTTTTGGGACTAACCTACTAACCCAAAGGCCCAGTCCAGATTGCTGTTTTTACCTATTTCAGGGTTTTGCAGAAAAGGAATATCAAACGGAGTCCAAATGGAATGAAACCTTCGTGAGAGATATTTATGAAGAAATCACGCACGGAAAGCATCAGGACCAAGTCAGGGGACAGTTGGGCTGCCCTCGAGGGTGGGGGCGCGCCCCCCTGCCTCGAGGCTGGCCCACATGGCCCCCGGTGCCCTCCTTCTTCCTATATATACCTACGTACCCCAGAAACTCCATATGCAGAGAGAAAACCCTAATTCCACTGTCGTAGCTTATGTTCCCGTGGAGATCCCATCTTGGAGCCTGTTCCGGGAGGGGGATCCATCATGGAGGCCTTCATCATGTTCATCGCCCTCACCATGAGTTGTGAGTAGTTTACCACTGACCTTAGGGTCCATAGCTAGTATCTAGATGGCTTCTTCTCTCTCTCTGGATCTCAATACAAAGTTCTCCTCGGTCTTCGAGGAGATCTATTCGATGTAATCTCTTTCTGCGGTGTGTTTGTCAAGATCCGATGAATTGTGAGTTTATGATCAAGGTTATCTATGAAAGATATTTGGTTCTTCTCTGAACTTTTTATGTGTGCTCATAACATTCTTGCAAGTCTCTTCGACTTATTGGTTTGGTTTGGCCTACTAGATCTATAGTTCTTGCAATGGGAGAAGTGCTTGGCTTTGGGTTCAATCTTGTAGTGTCCTTTCCCAGTGACAGTAGGGGCAGCAAGGCACTTATTGTATTGTTGACATCAAGGATAAAAAGATGGGGTTTTCATCATATTGCTTGAGTTTAGCCCTCTACATCATGTCATCTTTCTTAAAGCGTTACTCTGTTCGTATGAACTCAATACACTAGATGCATGCTGGATAGCGATCGATGTGTGGAGTAATAGTAGTAGATGCAGAATCGTTTCGGCCGACTTGTCTTGGACGTGATGCCTATATACAGTGATCATGCCTAGATAGTCTCATAATTATTCGCTTTTCTATCAAGTGCTCGACAGTAATTCATTCACCCACCGTAGAATTCTGCTATCATGAGAGAAGCCCCTAGAGAGAACTATGGCCCCCGGGTCTATCTTTCTCTTATTACTTTCGTGTCAACTAGTCAATTACTGTCGCCGTTGTTTATTTCTTTCTTACTTTCTGTTTCTTTACCAAAAATACCAAAAAGATTATCTTATCATCTTTATCAGATCTCACTCTCGTAGGTGACCGTAAAGGGATTGACAACCCCTTATCGCGTTGGTTGTGAAGTTCTTATTTGTTTGTGCAGGTGCGAGGGACTCGGGCGTGGTCTCCTACTGGATTGATACCTTGGTTCTCAAAAACCGAGGGAAATACTTACGCTACTATGCTGCATCTCCCTTTCCTCTTCGAAGGAATACAACGCAAGCTCAAGAGGTAGCAGACAGGTACACCTACATTCCCCCTACATCTTCTAGTCCACCAGTGAAAGAGTTCACACGACATACTCAACTATGCCAGAGCCCATAATGGCTTGTGGCTGCACATGGAAGTTTGTAGGCATGAAAATTTCATATGATCCCTTTGAGCCTAGGTGGCATTCCAATAGGATAATCACACGGTACCCCCAGGATTTCCTAGGACAACACTAGTATATCTCCAGGTGTCCGGGCAAGCCACTTGTATATCCCCAGGTTGCCCTGGCAAACCATTGGTACATCCCCAGGGTGCCCAAACCAATCCACCCAGATGTGTATTAAATTTCCACCTTAAAACAATCCTTAGTTGTTATTACACTCACAACTATCATGAAATCACTCATACCAATCCACTCTACAATGCATGGCTATGCGATAAGTAACAAAGCGTAAATTCCCTTGAGTTGATCACTGGTCATTGGGATCCTACCTCATGAACTACAAAGCATCATCACATGTAACCAGTCCTACTCATGCAAGTGTTTGATGATAGAACTAATGCAATAAAAACTGGGTATTGGAAAGTATGATCCAAGTATGAACTTGTCTTGTACTGTTTATGTAGATTCTTCGCACTCATAACTCATGATAGATCTACTCATCACACTCTAATCAATCTATCGTAAGCAAACAATAGTAACCACACATAAGCAATCACTCAGAAGATCGAGGAAAAACACTTTGGAAAACTTTGAAAAAACAAGCAAATAACTCTTGCAACAGAAAACAAATTCTGACAGTACCAAAATTAAATGAATTTGGTCTTATTAGAAAGTCTAGGTCAAGAGCTTCGATTTGCAAAAAGAATCAACTAAATCAGAGTTACGAAACTCAAGTTATGATCAAACGAAGTTCAAACTCAAATCTGGTTGAATTCAAAATTTAAAATTTCAAAAACTTATTTAAGTTGATTTACTGGATAGATGGGATCGTAACTAAGAAGTGGGCATTGGTTTCGTTGGATTTGGACCAACGAGTAAAAAGTTGTGATGGTTTGAAGATCAAGGACTAATCTATAAATAAAATATTCACGGATGGGTCCCTGGCCGGAAACTAAAACAAAAAGAAAAGAACTAACGAGCGAACGCTCGCTAACAGCAACTAACGAACGAAAACATTCACTAATAGATCTAAACGGACGAACGTTCGCTAATTAACACTATTTAATAAAATAAACCGATCTAAAACAAAAACTTAACTAAATAAGAAAATCGAGGCGGGGTGACGGTTATACCGGTCCGTGGCAAAAGATCGGAGGGCTGGGCAGATCAGACTGGGCGTGGATCGGGTCCGGCGAAGCAAAACCGGCCGGCGGCGAACTCCGACGCGGTTCCGACGACGTGCGGGGCGGCGGACCGGTGGCGGGCGGCTCCGTTTGCGGGCGAGAGTGGAGGCGGGCGCGGCTAGGCTGCGGCGAGGCGCGGCGGTGGCAGCGAGCGGTGGCGGGAGAACGCGGCGGCGCCGGCGCAGTGCGAGGGGGAAGAGAGGGAGAGGAGGTCGGGCACCGGTGCTTTATAAGAGGGGGGAGGCGAGGCAGCCTTGGAGGAGGGGGAAAAGAGGCGGCAGCGAAGAGTCTGGCCTCGGCACGGACGCCAAGGTCGGCGTGGCGGCGATGCGTGGCAACTCGGGACTCCGAGCGGAGCTCAGGGACGAGCGGCGTGGGCCGGCTGCGCTGTGGCCTGGCTGGCTAGCTGGGCTGGCCCAGTCGGTCCAGAAAGATATATTTTTTAAAACATTTTTTTCCAGACAAACAAAAAAAATAAGACAAAATAAATAAGAATATTATATAGGCATATAATATATAAAAAATTCAGGAAAATAAACTCTACAACATGAACATTTTTCTATAGTCAAATTAAATCCTCACAAATTTAAATAAATCATAAAGTGCTATTGTTGCCATAAAATCCAGCAAAAATCAAAAAATGCCAAAAAGAACACAAATTTATTTATCTCCAATTTTCTACTGTAGGGAATCATTTTACCCTATTTTCCATATATTTTATTTTTGGAGAGAAATAATTTAAATAAAACCAAATAACTCAAATTTTGAAAATAATTTTCAAAATACTTCAAAGGAACTTCCAACTCATATTTCCTATAATTTGAAGAAGTCATTTTATCTTCTCTCGGAAAAATCATTAAGTTGCATAAAGTTTCTGAATAAAAATATTTTCAGAATGCAATTTAAATGTTTTCAAAAACCCTTTTCATTTTAAATGGAAGAAGTCATATTATCTTCACTCGAGGGTTTTGTGTTGAAATGAATTTAAATTCAAGGAGAACATAAAATGCAAAGTGAAAGTTTGGGAAAGTGATTTCATTCCCTCTCATTTAACTTTCAAAAGTTTCCAATTTCACTCAATTTCACACAGCACATCACACAAGCAAACAAAACCATCTATTTAATATAACATTCCAAAATTAGAATTTTGGGATGTTACAAACCTACCACACTTAAAATGAATCTCGTCCTCGAGATTCGAAGAGGCTAGCAAGAAATAGGTTGGGGTTCCGGGGTCTCCTAACAAATCCATTAATCACTATGGTCTAGTGTGCTACCACATTTAGAATGATGGATACGGTTCGATAAAAAAACTCACGTACTCCATCCTTAGTTGACAGTGTCGATTCTTCTCACATCTTTAGGGTTTCTTTTCTTCCCTAGGCTCTTTCGGTAGTGGCATAACCTTTGTCCCCAGTTCTTGTGTCCTTTCTTCTTGGTAAGGTTCCTTCGAGACTGGTTCTTCTTAGCTGACTGGTCTGGCGCCAATACTAAACACATATCGATATCTCATGGTGGTCATCAAACAATTTAACGGGATGCCTGCAGAAAATGGGTCTGGGCTTCATTCTCACCGTATATCCTATGGTTGGCAACAACTGCCTTGTACAAGGGAAAATATTCATACCATTCTAAGGTTTAAACAAAATTTTGACATCATCGTCTATTTACTATGGGTAAGTCACTCAGATTTACCATCCCATATAACAGAGGCGAATAATAAAAGTAAGTCGGCATGGTGATCAATCCATTCCGCACCCAAATCATTACCTTGTATATGGTTTAGTGAATCTCGCATTCTAACACTAGGTCATCCTCACAAGCATTGCAGAATTTCTCTTGTCAACGAACTAAGTTCGGATAAATCCATTGATTCTGCAATCCAAACAACCATCTATCGTTTCTTCACAACCCTCGGGTTTTGCGTGAACACCTATAGGATCGTTTGTTGACAAAGTCGTAACTTCTACCAGGGGTTTTCCTTCAGCAAGAGTGTGCTTGCTTTTTTGACAGGTCCTGGGGCCTGTGGATTATGGCACATCTCATAACTTGTAACACTTGGTCTCATCATCAGGTTGCAACTGATCATTCTTCCAACATCCAGCTTCCTTAGCATTCTTAACTTCATCCAAATTTAATGTATCCCCTTCCTTCTGTTGGTACAAACTAAGATGGAAGTACTCACACTCATCCTTGAGTGGTCCATTCCAAAGTCTTGCGTAACTAACCACTAGCTCTTATATTCGGCTAACGGTGCTGAGTTCTACCACCCTTAAAATGAATAACACTAGTTTCCTCAAAATCTTATTCCATGCATCATGTCTTCACTGATCACTTATGCAGTAACAACTCATAAAATCCAAAATTAGCACCAGGATACTAACTTCATTTATTCTCAACTTTTTTTACAATCTACTGCATTTCCATTACATGCTTCAACTCAACTAGTTAGCACGACTCTCCTTCTCCTTGGGACAATCTCCAGCATAGTGCTCTGCTTCACTACAGCAGAAACCTATTTCTTCTCACAAGTCTCGTGGTTCCCTTGTAATTACATAGCCTCCTTAGGTCCTCGGCTTATGGGTCCACTTCAGGACTTGTATATCCTTAACTTATCCTTGGAGTCACTATTGTTCAACCCTCCAACATTACACCCTCTTTAAATCGAATTGTACTTATTTTCTTCATACCCTTGGGGTAAGCATCATATCAAGAATAAACTCCAACTTATTTTGTGCAAACCCACTCTTTGGGGCAAAATTTTCTTTTCCATTGGTCCAGTGCTCATACAGAAAAGTATCGCCCCCAAAAACCAAATGCGCTGGTTCATCCAAAATTCATATTCTCCTCATATCAAATCCTTTATTACATCCTGAACCATTATTCAACACTCTAATTACAAAGGTGCTACACTACGAATGTTGTCATCCACATGGTCTGGTAGGGTCAAGCATTCCTTCCATCTTTATTCATATGTCTTAGCCAAGGATGCTTCAGTCCCACTAGAATTGTGCAATGTGATCCTTGAAATCATCGATCTTTTCCTTCATCCTATTGTTCGTGTGCTTCGTCTCCATCATCTCTCCATGCACCCTACTCAGGCATTCCTGAGTGTGACAAATTCTAGCTTCAAGTATTTCTCCGATCTGACGTATGGCCTCCATAGCAGCTTCACGAACAGAGTCGAAGAAGGTTGGTCGCGTGGTACTCGGGAGATGAAAAAGTATTGACCCATAGTTTTTGGGCAAACCCTTTCACACGGTGGAGGTGTACCTCCACTTACCAAAGTTCAACTCCATTCTCCATGAAGGGACAACCCTTGTAAACTGCATCTCCTTCAAGGTGAATATGCTTCATCATGTCCATCAAGATTTTTTGGGTAATCCTGATCGCTAGTTAGGGTCATGATTGTTTCCGGGCCCTTGAGAAAAGACTCGTAAAGGGTTGTCATCTGTAGGTATAAGATAGAAGGGGTACTCAGGATAATGTATGTATTCCCTTGGGTGAAATGAGGTTGTTTGTTCGAGAAGGGTTTGAGGTCAACTTGTCTATGGGCTCTAGGTTTTAGTCTGGGTGAGATCGCAAGAGAGGCACTCACACTCAACCAACAGCTCATAACATTTCCTTCTTATATTCCATCAAAATATCAACGTCTCTTGCTTTACGAACTATTACAATGTTCTTTCCATAACTTAACTCAACATCGTAATAAAAGTGTGTTCCACTTTTAGCTACATGCTTCATTCTAATATCTAGATCTCAACTACTCTTTTCAATCTTTCCTCGGGTATGAACCTTCTCTGGCATAATGCTCCACTTCATTGTAGCGTAAACAAAGGTCGTCAGACAAATCTAAGGAATTCATGGTGATTATCCTGGTTCACTGGGTTGTTCGCTTCCTGGTTGGGCAGTTGCTAGCATAATGACCTAAATCCTTGCACCGGTAACATGTGATGTGACTCAGGTCCTTTTCAAAAGAAATTGGGTTGTTCTGGGGACACATGATCTTTCTCTTCCTCAACTTCTTCGTTCCTATGAATTCTTCTATCTTTTGTGGATCAAACTCCACTTCTTATGTCGGGAATTCTCCCAGATACTCTTGACTTTCCTTCATGCAATACTATGAGAAATGTACTTCTTCTCCACATGAATAGAAAGCATGGGAGTAAAATCTATTTAGGCCTTCTCCATCGGGGTCGTCAATATCTTCCTCCATCGCGGATTCCTTTGAACTTTCCTTGAGGGCTTATTTATTCTGCTGGATAGTTCATTGTACCATGGGGTAAATGTGACACTCAGCAAGAGAGTGGGTAGTCCCTTCACACAAGAAACAAGTAATCTGCCTAGTCGGGCATTCTTCAGTCAGGTGACTTTCTTCACAATTAGGGCATTCATCCTTGTGTTCCTCCTGGGTGTGTCCTATTTCTCCACAAATCCTGCAGGCACTAGGTTGCTTCTTTGGGTAGTCACCACGCTTCCGGATGAGACGGGATTTTAACAGAGTCTTCTTGAATTCCTCCCAACTTTTTGCTCCATTACATCCTTGTTTGGCTTGATGCATTTTCCACCATGTTGCAGCACTTTTTGTAAAGTACTGAAGAGCGTATTGAGCTTCATACTTCCTTGCAACCAAATTCTTCCTGAATTGATCCTCCATGTTTTGTATCCATAGCTCTGCCTCGGGTTGGGTCATTGGTCCAGGAAATACAAGTCTATCTTCATTCATCCTCTATTGGGTCCAAGGGTTTTGGGATGAGATAAGAGAGATAGAGAGGGATACACACAATACACAAAATAGTTTTGAAAAGAGGGAGTTTATTTAGTGGTTTTCGGAAAAACATCACACAAATGACAACTCACAATCATCGCATCTAATGCAAGTACATAACAGGGGTTTGGTCTTCTAAAGGTCAATATCTCTTCAAGGTCGTCAACTCTTCAAATCTTCGGAGTATCCACTGTTGTAGCTTCAACACTTCCAATGTATGGTGAAATCCTCTTTACTCCGAAGTGGTCAAAAGGGAAAAGGGGTACTGTCTAACTATTTAAGGTAGAAGGGAAGATTTGACAAAGTTTGGAAAAGAAGAGAGGTAAAGAATCTTTTTGAAAATAAAGTTTTAGACATTTCCTATGGGCTGGCCAGTTTCTAGGGTCACATCCTACAATCAACATGTGCTCTGATACCATCTTGTAGCGAACCGAGCCGAATGGGTCAAGCCTCTGTGCTTAAGTGTCATCCCTATATTGGTATGCTGACACACACATTACTCGAGGATTTATGATAGAGGTAAATCATGTGTATAAAGTAACGTAAATAATATTACCTCAATCCATATAGCAGAAGTAACACCAAGTTGTGGATTCCCATCAACACCAACAACAAAGTTGAGTGTAGACAGCGCAACCCTAACATAACACTTACTCGTCGAATAATTCCTACAACATGAGATGTTGCAGCCATGTAGGTCGGTACATTGATTGTACAGGCAAATTCACACTGTATTAGTAATGATGAACAATGCCTACAACTACATGCATATTTCGCTGGTGGACGCTGTAAGGTTTGTTTTGCATAAAGCTAATTTTTCCCTACCACAAAGGAATAAATTTTTATTTAACTACTCAATTTAATTATGCAATACTAGCAGACATGCCCGTGCGTTGCAACAAAAAAACGATCATCACACCTCTAATGGCCCAAGACCTCCCAGCCCAGCTCATATTTATGCACTTGTGCAACATACGACGACATGTTTGCTATAAAAGTATAATACTCCCTCCGTCCCAAAATAAGTGACTCAAAAATGACTCAACTTTGTACTAACTTTAGTACAAAGTGGAGTCACTTTTGAGTCACTTATTTTGGGACTGAGGGAGTACATATATACTATTAGCACCAGGTGGTGTCTCTTTTCTTTATGAAAAAAAATCAAAATATAACTGGACATGTCGTACTCTTTACTTTTATAGCAAACATGGCATACGTTGCACCAGTGCATAAATATCTAGTAAAAAGAGACGTGCATTGCAATAATTAATGGGGTAATAAATCTCTCTCTCCCTTCGGTCATCCCCTGAGTCCTCCATGTAACCATGTTGATGCTCTCGATCTCCTGGAGGTAGTGCGCAATATTATGGTTTGATGCAGGTAGAGAAGACATAGAGATAGAGATTACTTATTCCTCCTACTTCACTTCATGCCATATACCTACAGATAGAAATTAGGTCAAAGCAACATATGTTTTATTTTGAGAAGCATACTAAATGTTGTGTCACAGCATGTTGTAGTAAGAGTTGTGCAACTGAGATTTATTTTTCGCATTTTCTTAATCTAGACATACCAATTGTGCTGGGTTTTTTTATAAGTTGAAGGAGTACATATAGCAATGTTTCATATTGTGAGTTTAATTAATCAAAAATGTATGTTCAGTGTACGCATGCATCCCCGTAAGACACATAGAGTACCTTAAATTGTAGAGAAGGCTTTGGTGAACCTACCTGAAGTCCGTAAGCACCTTGGCTTCCGGATGGAACTCACCAAAACCTAGTCGAGGAAAAGGCCGAGGTTGGAGATGCACCGCCCCACACATCTTAATGACCAGGACCAACGCTGTCGGGGAAACTGATCCACCCACGAACACCTATGGGGACGGAGCCCCTTTCGGTACGGCAGGGGGCGGAGATCGCACGAAGAGCAGATCGAGGCGAGGCACACGAGCAGTTTACCCAGGTTCGGGCCGCACGGATGCGTAAAACCCTACTCCTGCTTTGGTTGGTATTGAGTTCTTGCTCGGGAGTGCTGAGAGCTACACTACACTTCAGCAGCTAACGAGACCGAGCGTGAGAGTGTTCGAACCCCCTTTTCTACGTTGCGCATGGGCCTCCTTTTATAGGCTCAAGGGGTCACCGACAGGTGGCAACGTAGATGAGGGTAAAAATGAAAAAATGTGGAGTTCGTACACCTACTTGTACAGTGTACCATACGTAACCCTGACGGCAGGGGACAAGGGCATTAAATGCCTATCGCCGTCGCCCAAACAGTGCAAAAAGGGGCCGTCAGGGGCGCCACCGTTCGCCACGATGGCAATCTTGTCAGCGCCGCTTTCCACCGTGTACCCCTGGCTGCACAGCCTCCCGCCACGTACGCCTGGAAGGGTCCCAGAGCGACACGTGGGCGGGTGTGCTGGAACGTGGGTACAGAGTGGTAGCTTGCCGCGGCAAGCGCCTTGCCGCGGTCGTTGTCTTGTCGCGTCGCTCGTACTCACCCTTTTGCTGCTCAACAAGCTGCTCGACCCTCTTGCAGTTCTAGAGGTCGTGGCCCTTGGTGCGGTGGATCTTGCAGTACTGCTTGTCGGTGCCGTCCTGCTTGTCGGTGGCCGCCACAGCCTGGCAGTTGGTGCATGCGGCAGTCTCCTTGCCGGAGCTACCAACTTTGGCTTTCTCGGTGCCACCTTTGTTGCCGGACTGCTCGACGACTAGCACATCTTTGTTTTTCTTCTTCCTGTTGTTCCGCCGCCGGTTTTTCTTTGCCGGGGCAGCATCCTCATTGTCAGATCCTCCTGCTCCTGTATCCTCTCCGGGGAGTTTCCTCCCTTCCTCAGGACGTGCGCACTTGTCGGCCAGGGCGTACAGCTCGCTGACGTCCCTGATCTTGCACATCGCCATCTCCTCCCTCATCCTGCGGTTACGCACGTTCTGATGGAACGCGCTGATGACCGCGGCAGGGTGGACATCTGGGATGTGTGATGTACACGGCTGAATCTCTGGATATACTTGCGCAGGGGTTCTCCTTCCTTCTGGGCGAGCAGATGAAGGTCACTTTCTTGGCCATGAGGTTTGTGGCCGCTTGTAAAGGCGCCGACAAACTGATGGCATAGGTCAGCCCAGGAGGATATGGAGTTGTCCGGCAAGTGCATGAGCCAGGACCTGACGTTGGGTTTGAGTACCAGCGGGAAGTAGTTGGCAAGGATCTTGTCGTCCCGCCCGCCGGCAGCTTGCACCGCGATGGTGTAGATGCTGAGGAACTCCGACGGATGCGACTTGCCATCGTACTTCTCCGGTACGTCTGGTTTGAAATTCTTCATGCTGGGCCACTGGACTTGTCGCAGCTCACGAGTAAACGCAGGACAACTTACCGCGTACGGCAAGTCACATGGTTCCCCTGGCGCATGCATGTCGACAGCGGGCCCAGCGCGCTGGTCTGATTGACGCCGCGCTTCTCTTCGGCGATCGATGCGAGAACGAGCGTCCTCTTGCTGTCGTTCGTGAAGAACTTGGCGCTGATCGCGAGGAGCTCGTGGATATGACGACGCGGTGGATTCGCTGTCGAGGTTGATCCGACGAGTCGGCGATCTTGGCCTTCGGGGCGGAGAGTGCACGGTGGTAGCACCCCCACCGGTCTTGTCGCCACCGGCTTGCGCCTGGCTGACTTGCCGCGGCTGCGATGTACTCGGCTGCCGCGGAGTGTCGCCGTTGGCGAAGGCGATGAGACTCTGAATGGTGGCCCTCCAGTCTTCGATCTTGTCTGCCGCTGGAGGGAAGTCTAGGAGCAGTTGAGCTCGTGCCAGAGATTCTGCTAAAGTGGCGGGTAGCGGTGGCGAACGGTGCGAGGAGCGGGATATGCTCGGACTTCTAACTACGTTAGAAGGAGCAGTATCCCGTCCAGGCGACCATGCCTTGCTCGTGCCGGCATGTTGGTGTGCATGCGGGTCTTGAGCATTCCGAGATCCACCAGCTCGATCTTGGTCCAGCAAGCGTATGGTACCGTGGGTACCATGACGCTGCCGGTCCCTCGCCTCCTGAGATGGGCGCGGTGCATGTACGGACGCCGA
Organism: Secale cereale; assembly: GCA_902687465.1. Lineage (NCBI taxonomy): Eukaryota > Viridiplantae > Streptophyta > Magnoliopsida > Poales > Poaceae > Secale > Secale cereale. The sequence goes on from LR738713.1 coordinate 772,071,253, forward strand.
GGTCTTGGAGTGTGCCTTGTCGTTGTGGGAGTCGGCTACGCCGCTGATGGGCAGCGCAGCTTTGTCCTTGGACTTGGCGGCACCGTGAGCTCCCTCGTCGGCGCCCGTTCTTCCGCCGGCGTCTACCCCACCAGCCGTTGGCTCCGGTGGTGGTGGGATCGACACGGACGGAGCAGCTGCCTCCGAAGCCTTCTTCTTCGGCGGCATGTCGATGAAGATGATACAGATCTAGCTCGTGTGGACGCCGGATCAGGTTCACACAACCTCGACGCACCCCTACCTGGCGCGCCAAAGATGTCGGGGAAACTGATTCACCCACGAACACCTATGGGGACGGAGCCCCTTTCGGTATGGCAGGGGGCGGAGATCGCACGAAGAGCAGATCGAGGCGAGGCACACGAGCAGTTTACCCAGGTTCGGGCCGCACGGATGCGTAAAACCCTACTCCTACTTTTGTTGGTATTGAGTTCTTGCTCGGGAGCGCTGAGAGCTATAGTACACTTCAGCAGATAACCAGACCGAGCGTGAGAGTGTTCGAACCCCCTTTTCTATGTTGCGCATGGGCCTCCTTTTATAGGCTCAAGGGGTCACCGACAGGTGGCAACGTAGATGAGGGTAAAAATGGAAAAATGTGGAGTTGGTACACCTACTTGTACAGTGTACCATACCTAACCCTGGCGGCAGGGGACAAGGGCATTAAATGCACATCACCATCACCCAAACAGTGCAAAAAGGGCCGTCAGGGGCGCCACCGTTCGCCACGATGGCAATCTTGTCAGCGCCGCTTGCCACCGCGTACCCCTGGCTGCACCGCCTCCCGCCACGTACGCCTGGAAGGGTCCCAGAGCGACACGTGGGCGGGTGTGCTGGAACGTGGGTACAGAGTAGTAGCTTGCCGCGGCAAGCGCCTTGCCGCGGTCGTTGTCTTGTCGCGTCCGGGAGCTTGTCGGTCACAGGGCCTTGCCGGGACGCGAGGCGCGTCGCGGCAAGTTCCTTGAGATGCCTTGGTTGGCCTTCCCGGCAAGCTCCTCTTGCCGGGGTCTTGTCTCCTTGGCTTGAATACTTTGTTCTTGAATGGCTCCAAAGGAACCACGGAGGACCTTGGCGGTCACCCGGCAAGCCTTGCCGCGGGGCGCTGCGACTGCCTGTGCACAAGTTTGGGATACTAGGGTACCCCTACTTTAGTACACCGACAACCGCGTAGCTGCCGGCGTGGCTTCCCTTGCTCACACAGAAGCAGGGTTGCTCATATACAGGATGAGGGACTCCGACGGAACATACGGAAGCGCCATCTATGGAGGTAAACACACTCCTGGATGGCTCGGCTGAACAGCGAGGCGATTTCACACCATGTTCGTTTCTTGGCGAAGTTTGTATGAAAAATCATCTTCTCCAGCTTTCAACAAAAAAAAACATCGCGTCGCCCGGCGCTGCCGAGATCTCCGCCGCCTTCCAGTAGGAAGGGCGGCTCCTGCTTGTGTTTCTGCTTGCTATAGTTTTGCACATACTATGAATTTATTTTTTAGGCTTTCTTAATGAATGTGCCCTTTTGATTGGTCATGCCGCATCAATTAGCCACTATTTCTGATATTTGTCACATGCAGCCACACACCAATTTATTTTTCATATTCTAATTTCTTCGTTTCCTTAGGATATGTTGGGCAACCACCTCAACCTGGGTTTGTTATTTATTCAAGCAGCTAGTTTGATTCTACGATAGCTTACACCCCGTATACAAACCGGTGAGATTTTATTTGATATTAGATCGTGTTTCCTAACGAAAGGAGAAGCTAGGTGAGTTGGTTGTGCTGTTTGCTACCTAGTTTGTAGGTTGTGAGTTCGAACCCAAAACAAAACAATTTTAGCTGCTCCTAATGGGCTTGATCAATGTGGACTGCGGGTTCAATACTAGTAAGGTAAAGGTTCAGATATTGCCCACCACGGTTCGATCCCGCCTAAGTGCACATTTATTTTTTATTTACGAACGAACGGAAACACTTCATGGAAGGACGTACGAAACGGAATGGTTCGATCCCGCCTAAGTGCAGATTTATTTTTTATTTACGAACGAACGGAAACACTTCATGGAAGGATGTACGAAACGGAATAGAAAAGGAGGACGTACGAAACAGTTGATTTGGACGAAAAAAAGAGGTGAAACAATCGCTCCTTTAATATTAGGTAGAGATTGAGAATGGTACCCCCATCTCAATTCCCAAAGTTACCAAACTCATTAATAACCCAACAAGTTAATTAATTAGAGTGATGAGATCAACAAATAATCCACTTCTAGATACTCAAAGATGTCCATAACCGGGGACACGTCTACTCGTGAATAGTTTGTACACTCTGCAGAGGTTTGTGCACTTTTCCCCACAAGACTCGATCGCCTCCGTTGAATTTCTCGCACTACATGGTGTTTGAGAACCGGATGACAGAGACACAGTCTTTCAGAAGCATTTACTCCTTACGCCGGATGGACAAGTACACCTACATCCCCCTACATCTGCTAGTCCACCACTGAAAGAGTTCACACAACATACTCAACTAAAAAGTCTAGGTCAAGAGCTTCGATTTGCAAAAAGAATCAACTAAATCGGAGTTATGAAACTCAAGTTATGATCAAACGAAGTTCAAACTCAAATCTGGTTGAATTCAAATTTTACAATTTCAAAAACTAATTTAACTTGCTTTACTGGATAGATGGGATTGTAATGAAGAAGTGGGCATTGGTTTCGTTGGATTTGGACGAACGAGTAAAAAGTTGTGAACGTTTGAAGATCTGGGACTAATTTGTAAATAAAATATTCACAGATGGGTCCCTGGCCGAAAACTAAAATAAAATGAAAATAACTAATGAGCGAACGCTCGCTAACAGTAACTAACGAACGAAAACATCCACTAACAGATCTAAATGAAAGAACGTTCACTAATTAACCCTATCTAATAAAATAAATCGATCTAAAACAAAAACCGAACTAAATAAGAAAACCGGGGTGGGTGACGGTTCTACCGGTCCGGCGCAAAAGATCGGCGGGTCGGGCGGATCGGACTGGGCGCGGAACGGGTGCAGCGCAGCAAAACTGGCCGGCGGCGAACTCCGACGCGGTTCCGGCGACGGGCGGGGCGGCGGAAAGGCGGCGGGAGCTCCGGTTGCGGGCGAGAGTGGAGGCGGGTGTCAGGACCGGGTTTTCGGGATAAATCTCCCAGAAAATGGCCCTGGTGCTCACCAGCCTCAGGATTACTATTAGCTGATGAGGCACCACTTGATACAGAAATTCCAAGCAAAAATACACAATATGTAGTAGAAGACCGTTCAGGCTTGTGAATACAACACAAGGTTTCTAGTGGTTGATGGCGGAAGCGGTTTGTGGTTCAGCGGTATCTGTGGGACTCCATTTCCCACGGGAACAGCTGACCAGGTTAACTCCTATCTTCGTGAGGCTGCTATCACCATTGCATAGGTTCCGGGGCGGTCGTCGCAACGCTCCTCTCCAAGCAGGGAATCTGGCCAAGACAATAGCAAGGGACAAGCCAATGAGTACTTTGAAGGTACTCGCAAACATTATGAACACAGGTACAAAATAACAAAACACAATCATGCCTGGAAATATAAGATAATCACTACGCTGGTCATGAAATAATAATCCATGATGCAAGCAGGTTACTCATATGAAACATGAATATGCAATCAGGGAAAAGAATAAAACATGCCACAGTCGGGCGTCTGGGTGACACCACATAACGGGCTTAAAAAGAAATAAGAAGCGTGGCACAGTCGGGCGTCTGAGTGACACCACATAAAGGGCTTATAAATAAAAGAAATAACAAGCATGCCACAGTCGGGCGTCTGAGCGACGCCACATAAAGGGCTTATAAATAAAAGAAATAACAAGCATGCCACAGTCGAGCGTCT
>LR738713.1:772075178-772087238 GCA_902687465.1 Secale cereale
AAATAACAAGCATGCCACAGTCGGGCGTCTGAGCGACACCACATAAAGGTCTTATAAATAAAAGAAATAACAAGCATGCCACAGTCGAGCGTCTGAGCGACACCACATAAAGGGCATATAAATAAAAGAAATGACAAGCATGCCACAGTCGGGCGTCTGAGCGACACCACATAAAGGGCTTATAAATAAAAGAAATAACAAGCATGCCACAGTTGGGCATCTGAGCGACACCACATAAAGGGCTTATAAATAAAAGAAATGACAGTGAATATCCGAGAGGTAGACCGTCCCAGGGATACTCGATAACTCAAATAATATAACTGGTTAGTCCATAATAACAATAATCATTATGTGCCAGAAGCCATAATCCATATTCTGTATTAGCGATCTTTCCTCTGCAGACCGACACTTGACCCATCCCAGACTGTAGTCCGTACCCATAGACCCAGCTATTCGAATAGATTTAACCTCTGCAGAGGCTGTACCCTTTACCCACTAGCAATGGGCTCCTTTAGTCCATCGGGACTAATTCTGCCTACGGTCTTTCATTTGCTAACACACCTGACCACACACACCAGCCTAACTTACCGGTGTCTGGAATTACCCACGGCACCTGTTAAGCATAGCTCTGAGTGGGGAGGCTACAACCTCGATTAGCATGGGATCAAATTTATACCGCGCGCTACTAAGGGGTGCCCCCCTCTCGGTCCCAACCGGAAAGACCCATGCCCCCGGACCAGGTGGCATGCCTACCGGATGCAGCCGGTATCTTCCACCATGGCCTCTCTGTACGGTGTGTGCTAGGAAGGGGTTTGACAACTTACTGAATCACACCCTACTTATGGTAGGGACAAGTGGTAGCACGAATCAAGTATGGGGGGTTACTGGAACAAGACTCGATCTGCGGTCGACTCAGGGGGTTAAAACTTCACCTACATGATTAGCATAACAAATATGATCCACTCTAACTGACAGAATCACCATTCATCTTACCTTATCATGCCTTACTGACTATACTCGTCTTCACGAAATATCAGTAACGAGCTCATGTCTACCCAAGACAACATCTCTCTCGGATTCCTTCTGCTAGGCATGAAAGGTAGACGAGGGCGATTACTATCACAGTCTATCAATTTCCCACAGCAAGGAAACTTCATCGTGCACACATGAGCATGACCACATCATCGCATAAGATTAACGAATTTCAGTGTTAAGGTGGTGTTGTAATCGTATCACACAACACACAGCAAGTATTGGGCCACGGGTTTAGAATGCTTGCCTTCAAGTTGTGGAGAGGCAGAGTGCGTTCCAAAACTTTTGAAAGTTTTCTCCTTCTTCAAAATCCTATTTAAGAAAATTTTGAAACCAACACATAGCCCCAAAACAGTATAAAAAAGTTGTTTGGAAAATTTTCAAATAAATATGAAAATAAACTAGACTAAATTTGAGGAACAACAAAAAAATAATAAAGTCATTTGTACTTGTATTTAAAAAGTTGTAGCCAGTCAAAGTTTAGTGAACGTTCTGTTTTTAAAACAAAATCAGAAAAGAAAACATTTCAGGCAAGAATACGTGTTCGAGGCAGGGAAAACGTACTTCGGTGGTAATGCTTCCACTTAAGCCAGCGTGGGCCGGTGCTAGGTCACTGACAGTGGGTCCCTTGGGCCCACTAGTCAGGTTTGACAAGTCGCCCGTGTCTTCTTCCACCTCTGTCCGAGCGGAGGCGGAGCTCCGGCGATCAACGCCGGCGATTGGCGGCTTCCCACGGCAGTCGGAGGGCAGGGATAGATCCGCCAGTCCAGGGCGGTACTTCTGGTGGTCGACAGGCTGGCGGGGGCGCAGGGATTCGCCGGCGGCGAGCTCCATAGCGGACGGTGGCCGCGGGAGAATTGGGGGCCCGAGCTATGCTGGCTCCCGATCAAGTTTGAGAGTAGGGGTGGCTCCGCAACATTGAGGGGAAGAGGATGGTGCCACTGGATGGGTTGGGGAGGCCTTGCTGGTGATGAATGGGACCAAAGTTTGGCGGCGGCCGAACTGGCCGGAGATGGGGATGACGGCCTCCCTCCTGGGAAAACGTCTCTGGTAACAGGGCTGTCGGTGTACAAAAAGAGGGGTACACTTTTTGTACCCCTATGACTGTGCACGGGCAGTCTGAGCCACGGCGCCATCGCACCAAGCATGGCAAGGGAGGCAAGGCGGGGCAAGACTGAAGCTTGATGGAGACTGGAGCGACGCCAAGAACAAGACCACGAAGAACAAAGGGACGAAGCGGCTTTCCCCGGCAAGACCCTTGCCGCGGCAGCTCGCCCCGCGCCTATGGAGCGAATCACCCTTGAGTCCACCGCCCCCATGGGGCGAGGATTCGGGAGATATCCCCGTGGTGGCATGCAGATCTTTGTGAAGCCCTTCAAGATCAGATGCAAGGTACGAAGACGACGACCCTTGGCGGGATCCCAGCCAAGGAGGTCCACAAGGCCCCCGGCAAGCACCTTGCCGGGGATGATAGCAGGCGCCGCGGCAAGACCATTGCCGGGGCCCCGACAAGGCCCTTGCCGAGGACACCCACGGGGCCACCATCAGGCCCGCACCAACTGGGTTTCCACCGACCCACGCAGCTGCCGACCCGACCAGCTGGACAGGCTCCTGCGTGGCAACCCACTGATCTTCATGGAGACCCGCCGTTGCGCCACCTCAGCTGCCTGTCTGCCTACATGGCACCTCAAGCACCATTGGCCAGGGCGCGTGTCGACACGAGGAGGAGCGGCGACGGACAAGACGGGCGTCTCCCCTCGTCCCCAATAAAGAAAGGACACCTAAGCTGGGCGCATTAAATGCACCTTGTCATGTAATGCGAGGGATAACCTCGCATCACTGTACCCTTTCCACCTCCTGTGTGCCACTGTGGCAGCCCCTTTTTCCTATAAAAGGAGGCTCGAGGCGACCAGGAGGAGGATTCGGCTTTTCGGAACCCCTCACGACTCTTTTGGACCTCCTCGTTAGCTGAAGAACACCAACATATAATCCACCAAAGCAGGAGTAGGGTTTTACGCATCTTTGCGGCCCGAACCTGGGTAAAGGAACCGTGTCCTGATCGTTAGATCCGCTCTTCTCTCAAGCCCGCGCCCCGCAACCGTAGTAGGTATTCTTGTGATCCCATAGGTGTCGATCCAAATACACCGACATCTTTGGCGCGCCAGGTAGGGGGCACTTGCGCAGTTGTGAGAATTGGCTCTGGTGATCGGCCCGACGCTCTCTCGTCTTCGTGGCCCTTTGAGGAAGCCAGAAGACTTGTTTCGAGCGGCTGCAAATAAAAGCTAAGTTACATCAAACTTTGGATATTTCTATCCTATCATTTAAAGTTATTATCCTCGGAGCTGTCATTCCTTGTGCAAAAATAAACCTGCACGCGGATGGGGCCCTTCCCGATCGGCAACGCCTTGTTCTGTTTCGAGTCAGCTCAACAGTTCAAACGGCTGCGTTGAAACGGTAGGGTAGCCTTCCGCAACTGACAAAGCTCTCGACTCTGACTCGAGTCAAACTCGACAGTTTGAGCGGCTGCGTTGGGGGCGGCAAGGTGGCAGACCCTTCCGCAATTGACAAAGTTCTCGACTCTGACTCGAGTCAAACTCGACAGTTCGAGTGGCTGCGTTAAGAGCGGCAAGGTGACAAACCCGGCAGCACGCTCACCCGGTAGGCCAATGGGGATCCGTCCCCAAGACGCCGCTTTGGGTATTTCGCGTCAGCAAGCCTACCCAGTTAACGTAGGGTGGAAACACAGGGAGACAGCAAACAGGAAAATAACATGCATGATTCTGAAGATATTTCAAAGTTATATTACATCATGCCATCACTGTGGTTCTAACTAAAGATAAAATTTGTCTTGGGCATGAACTCGCAGTGGCAAAGAAGAACGGGATATCTAATCCCAGCGCTGGCCCTCCACCCTCTTGATTTCGTCGATGCGGCTGATGACAGGCTTGATGCGCTCCTTGAGCGCCGTGAGGTTGGCATCCTCCGGCAAGCTGTCCAACGCGGCTTCGAAGTCAAGGGCGGGGTTCGAGAACGCCACCTTGGTGAGGACCTTGGGCATGACTCCCCGGCAAAGCCGCCGGGCCTCCCCGGCAAGCGTGGCCGTTCTGTTGGAGTGAAGATCAGTCAAGGCGCTGAGGACGCCCTCGAAGAACAGGGTCAGCTTGGCGTTGACCGACCCGCTCCATTCAGGAGCATACCTCACGTTCGGCACCCCCATGAGGGCCAACTGTGAGGTAGCCCTGTCGGCGATGTCCTCCAGCTGGCTGATCCACCTGTTCTCCTCCACCACGTATTCTTGGTGGGAGGCGCGCTCGTCTGCCCGCAGCTGCTTCTCCTCCTCCAGGCTCTTGGCCAAGGCCCCCTCCTGAGCAGAGCTCTCCGCCAACGTCTTCTCGATATTATGTAGCCTCAGCCTGAGATCTCTGATGGAGCTTTGTGCCTCGGAGAGCTTCCCAGTCTTGCTGATGACCACTCCCTGCGCCTCTATCAAGGCGCAGTTGAGTCTGGTCTTCTAGTCAGACAGCCTGAGGGCCTGCTCCTTCAGCCCATCCCGTTCCACTTCCAGCTCTTGTATCTTGCCGGCGTGAGCCAGAGCCTGGGCATCGAGCGCCTCCTTGTGCCTCTGCCCCAGCTCGCGAGTCCGCCGCTCGACAAGAGCCTCAAGCTCCTCATCCTTGCCGCGGAGTGTCGCAGCAAGCTTCGCCTCACGCGCGGAGAGGTCTTCCTCCTGGGAATCGAGGGCGACTTGATGCTGGTTCCGGGCGGCCTCCGTCGCGATAGCCGAATTCGCCGCCTCTTCCTGGGCCTTCTCGATGGAGGCCATCTTCATGGTGAGCTCCACGTTGCGCTGGGCCAGATCTTCTTCGAAGGCCCTCTGCTCCTCGCGGGACTGGTGGAACCAGTTTTGCGCCTCAGCGACGCGCGCCTGGAAGTCCGCCTCCGCCTCGTCCACTGCCGCCATTCTGGACTTAACCTTGTCCAAACGGGCGCGGTAGAGCGCCTGGAGCTTCCGGAAATTGGCCCCCATGGCCCGGAAGAGCTGCTCCTCTGGGGAGCCGTCGCCGCCAGCGCTCGGTTCATCAACAACCTCGAGCCCGGCGGCGGCGAACACCTCGCCGTCAAAGACTTCCTCCCCGGCGGGCGCCCGGGAGCTTGATGCCCCGGCAAGATGGACGAAGAGGTTGTCGCTCACCTTCAGATACTTGCTGGGCCTTGGGTCGCGGAGGAAGAGGGCTGGTCATCAGTCGCCTCCTCCTCGGCTGTGGCCTTGTCGGCCTCCCCGGCAGGCCCACCACTAGCGCCCTCGGCGGCACCCTTGGTGGCATCCTCGGCAGTCTCGTCCACGGCGGCCCCGGCGGCGTCCTTGGCGGCCTCCTCGGCGGCGATCCTGTCGGCCTCCGCCGCGGCCTCCTCAACGACCTCCTTGATGACGGCGTCCACGTCCTCCACATCCATTGGAGGAGGGCCTAGGCCGTGACGGGGGAAATGAAGTCAAGAAAAAGCACAAGGGAAAAGCAAAGGCGAAAAGCGGGCAACTCACCAGCGCCGGGCTGTGCAGCGGAAGTTCCCTCCCCGCCGGCGTCGGACGCCGGGGGCGGGCCGCCAGCGCCCAAGTCCTCCTCCTCCTCCATGCGTGTGGGCTCCATGCTTGGTGCCCTTGCTGCGGACGCCCCTCGTGGCGGCGTGGCGATGGGGGTGGCGTGTTGGGAGTGGCCCCCTGCGGCTCCTCCTGCAGCTGCTCCCGTCCTACAGAACCGGCAAGGTCGACGCCTTCAGCATCTGACGCCTGCTGCATGTCGAGCGAGAAAAGGTTGGCGGACTTACACTGGGGGCTGTGCCGGGGGCTGCCGTCGGAGCTGCTCAACAACACGAGTGGTGTCTCTGTAGCCCCGGCCGGGGGCTGGCTGCTCGCTGAAGCCTTGGCCCTCTTCACCCTCTGGGCCAACGTCTCTGCGTCCCTGAAGAAGCAAGGACAAGTCAAGATGAGTGGCATGATCAAGAGCAATGGGGATAACGATGAAGAATGGAATACTTACTCGTCGTCCATCTCCTCCTCCTCTACCGTCTTCCTCTTCCTCTTCGGGCTGAGGGGCCCGAGGTCGAAGGGGAGCTTCGCGTCGCCCTCCGAATCGACGTCTGCCGGGGGACGCGAAGGAGGGAGCGAAGTTCATGCGTGCCTCGACGGAGAGGGAGCTGCCGCTTTCTTCTTCTCGGCGACCTTCGTCGACTTCTTCGCCCCCGTGGCCCTCGTGAGGCGCCCGGACTCCTCCAGGGCCAATTGAGGCTGCGCAGCCTTGCCGGGCCGGACCAGCTCGCCGGAGCAGGCCCGCCGCAAGACTCGCCCTCTTCCCCTGGTTGGCGCCGAGCCAGCCGCCACATCCTCCGACGACGACGACTCGTCGTCCGCGTCCTCAACCAATGGGGCCCCGGTGCTGGCGCTGCTAGCTTCTCCGGCAGCCGCTGCCCACTGGGCGAACTCCTCCTCCTCTGCAGTCGTGGCATCCTAGTCCTCCATACCTCCGGCGCTGCCGGCCTCCTTGATGAGATGTGCCTCCTTCGCCCTGGAGGCGATGTAGTCCATCTCCTGGGTGGTGTCCCTGACGAGCCACCGCTTGACGTCGGGATTGACGCACACCTCGACCAGGAAATCGAAGAACTGCTGCACGACCTCGTCCTCCGGCTCCTGCCAGCTCGGGACGGGGCCGTGTGTGCTACATTCCGGCATCATGGCAATGATTTCAGACTGGCGCGAATTGTTGCACAGCGGGACCACTCCCGCTGGCAGCTTGAAGAGCTGCCCCTTGACGGCCTTGCCAGTCCGCTCGACCTCGCCGCCGTGACTCACATCCAGCTGGAAGAGCCGCTGACAGAAATGGGCATGTCCCATCACTGTAAAATTGTGCTTGAGGCCAGTGCGGAGCCGCATGACGTCGGCCTGGTTCCTGAAGAGCCAGGCCGGCCTCCCCTTTTGGTGCAGCGGAGCGATCCGACGGCGGATGAAATCCACCCCGATCATCTCGAGGGTGAGTCCGGCTTGGACAAGTCGGGTGATCCTGGTGACAGCAACAGCGAGCTTCCCGTCGGTGGCGTCGACATTGCTCCAGTCGCTGCCGCGGACCGGCGGCACCCGACGGACCTTGCAGAACGTGGGCGGCTCATCCTCCTCGATCCAGCACCACCGGCCGCGCCATTCGTCCCACCTCTCCTTCACGGCGCCCTTCGGGTACACCACCTTGAGTCTTAGAATCCAGGCAATGCCCCCAAAGACCGAGCCTCCCGGCTAAATCCGAGGGATGAAGTAGTGGCGGAAGAGCGCTGTGTTGGGCTGCACTCCGACAAAGCCCTCGCAAAGGTGCGTGAAGAAGGCCATGCACGCCACCGCATTTGGGGTGAAATCCAGAAGACGGAAGCCAAAAGTGTGCATGATGTCGCAGAAGAAGTCGGAGAAGGGAGGACACAACCCTCAAGAGAAATAATCAACGAAGAAGGGGTACCGATTTGAGCTGGACGGAGTGCAAGCGGCCGGAACGACGCGCGTCGCCGGATGGCCCAAGCCCTTCGCCTGATCCCCCGTCTCCGCCCCCCAAAGGGGTTTGAAGACGGCCCGGAGCTCGAATACGTCGACCGACGACGGGATGAAGATAGCGGCGGTCGTCCGATACCCCCTTGAATACGCCCTCCGGCGGCGCCGAAGGCCCGGCATCCTTGGCCGCCCCTTTACCCTTGGCGGGTTTGGATGCCATGACGGCTGAATGGTAAGACTGGGGGAAGGGGATGGCGCAGCAACGGCGGCGGACGATGGCGAAGGCTTCGAAAGGAAGGAAGCAAGGGAACAGCGGCTCTGAGATTGGAAGAGGCGCGAGGAATGTGGAGGAAGTGAGCAGCGCGCTCGCGGTTATTCCTTTTTATGGGGAAGGCGCGGGCCGCCTCCTTTCGCATTTACTGCGACGTGACGCATGTGTGCGGAAACCGCCCCATGCATGCCGCCCACGTCACGTATGCCCCTCCACCCCGCGCCGCGCGCGCGGGCTGTGGGAGGCGCAGCGCGCCGAAATTTTACCACGGTGAGAACCACCCCGCCTGCTCGCGCACCGTTCTGGGCCTGGCCCAACAACGTGTCGTGCTTATGTGTGGCCCAGGCCCGGGGGCTCCTGTCGGTGTACAAAAAGAGGGGTACACTTTTTGTACCCCTATGACTATGCATGGGTAGTCTGAGCCACGGCGCCATCGCACCAAGCATGGCAAGGGAGGCAAGCCGGGGCAAGACTGAAGCTTGATGGAGACTGGAGCGATGCCAAGAACAATACCACGAAGAACAAAGGGACGAAGCGGCTTTCCTCGGCAAGACCCTTGCCGCGGCAGCTCGCCCCGCGCCTACGGAGTAAATCACCCTTGAGTCCACCGCCCCCATGGGGCGAGCATTCGGGAGATATCCCCGTGGTGGCATGCAGATCTTTGTGAAGACCTTCAAGATCAGATGCAAGGTAAAAAGATGACGACCCTTGGCGGGATCCTAGCCAAGGAGGTCCACAAGGCCCCCGGCAAGCACCTTGCCGGGGATGACAGCAGGCGCCGCGGAAAGACCCTTGCCGGGGCCCTGGCAAGGCCCTTGCCGAGGATACCCACGGGGCCACCATCAAGCCTGCACCAACTGGGTTTCCACCAGCCCACGCAGCTGCCGACCCGACCAGCTGGACAGGCTCCTGCGTGGCAACCCACAGATCTTCATGGAGACCCGCCGTTGCGCCACCTCAGCTGCCTGTCTGCCTACATGGCACCTCAAGCACAGTTGGCCAGGGCGCGTGTCAACACGAGGAGGAGCGGCGACGGACAAGACGGGCGTCTCCCCTCGTCCCCGATAAAGCAAGGACACCTAAGCTGGGCGCATTAAATGCACCTTGTCCAGTAATGCGAGGGATAAAATCGCATCACTGTACCCTTTCCACCTCCTGTGTGCCACTGTGGCAACCCCTTTTTCCTATAAAAGGAGGCCCGAGGAGACCAGGAGGAGGATTCCGCTTTTCGGAACCCCTCACGACTCTTTTGGAGCTCCTCGTTAGCTGAAGAACACCAACATATAATCCACCAAAGCAAGAGTAGGGTTTTACGCATCTTTGCGGCCCAAACCTGGGTAAAGGAACCGTGTCCTGATCATTAGATCCGCTCTTCTCTCAACCCCGCGCCCCGCAACCGTACTAGGGATTCTTGTGATCCCATAGGTATCGATCCAAATACACCGACAGGGGCACACTCTTCTTCTATCGGAGGAAGTGGATTAACCAGTCGACGAATGCGCCTCTCCTGTCCGGGCCTCAATGTTCTGTAGATGGCGATCCGAGGGTTTAAATCAACGAGGCTCGGGAGATAACCCATTACTCGCTGGGTCAAACGCTCTTGTTCGTTGACATACTCTGTAAGGTTGGCCAGTACTGGGTCTCTCTCAATTCGTCCACCAGGAAAAGATGCTACTTCTCCGGGTGCTGCACGGCTCAGGAAGTAGTAATACCCCCGTTCGCTGGCATAGGGCACCGCGAACCGAAGGCGAGTAAGCGCTTCATACGCAGCAGCTTCTATGGCCATCTGTGGGGTTGTCATAGATTTCCCCATGAATGAAACTTTTGTTGGGTCTTGGTTTGGGTTTGTGGGAGGGATGTGCACTACTGCCCAATATTTCGAGGTGGATGGTGTGATCCTTGATTTGAGCAGCTCGTACTGGGGTGGACGGGTAGCACTCATGGTACTGCAGGTAAAGTCCCACAATATCTTAACAAAACTACCTGGGGTGGCATCCGGAGTTCTTAGATAAATACTAGGGATCGGCATGGCCAAAGAAATGGCTGCGAGAGTGGTGCACAAGGTGAGGGATGCTTGGCAAGGTCACGAGGTGGCCTTTTATATAGCATCTGGGTTGGGTTATTAAATCGCCGTGAGGGGCAGCTATTATGTCTGTTCTTCTTTATGGGGTTGGGGTCAAAGCTACAGATACACACGTCTCGCAAAAGTGACGTATTTACTGTAGGAATCGTCGGTGTAGTACATTGGAAGCTATGCCCGGAATAAAAAAAATTGCATTCGTACACCACATATTTATGCAGGGCTACTATAAAGATAAGGCGCACAAGCAAACCGTATTTACATATGGCAATACAGGGTCACACAACGACAGGTGGTGGACATATTAAGGCTCGGTACTACTCGACTGATCAAATCTACCTCGTTTATATCTAAGCGGACTTGCCTCATGGATGTTGAGGCTTCTCCACGGGTTTCACTGTCAGGGTTAGCTGGAGGGGACTGAGGGACTGTAGGGTCAGGGCAGTGATGATGACCATCGCGGGGACTGTTAGCCACAATCCCGTTGGAGCGTGTTCCAAATAGGCGACGAATCACTTCTGGGGACACCAAAGCATTTTGGTCGATGGTTGGGGCAGACCTCAAAGACTCTATCGGTTGTCCGAATAGCACGACTGGGTTGTCGGCGCCGGGCGCATCTCCTCCTCTTACCGGGGCTGGGCGAAACAGTTCTCCACGGGCTGCAATCAGATCAAGTGTGATTTGATCGAACAGTGCCTCTAGTGCATTTACATAGCGTACCAGATGCAATAATGCAGGATCTGTCTCGTGGTCTCCGTTGGCAACTTGGGGTGGCCTACCATACCCGTCACGGTTGGGGTAGTGATAGAATGAGCGACAATTAACTCTGGGCGACAAGTGCCGGAGTTGAACTATAGCCTCTCGAGCAGCCAGTTGGATGGCTTGTGGCTCAAAGGAAGTTGTCCTTCCGATGAACTTGTAGGGGCGCTCTAGCGACAAACCCCTACCATAGACATGCACAGTGGCCCAGAATTGATGGCTCTCACCGCTCATGGATCCTTGGTACACAACATATTCTGGGGGCTCTTCTAATGCAAAGGCACGGCGGGTGAGGTTTGCTAGCACAGTCACAAAACCTCCAAGGTTGGTTGCTGTGGTTCCATTGTGAACAATGGGTCCTGGCATTTAGCTCGGTTTGGGGAAGAGTCTGTGTCGTGCTGGGTTGAGGCTAGCATGCCCTTTTTATAGGAAAAGGGGACGGAGTCTCCCTTCGCACGCTTGCGGAGGAAACTATTTAGGTGTCGGTCACTGGCGCGTGATCGATGGGATAGGCCGATAGGTTGGGCACCGACTGCCAAAGGTGTCGGGTCACTATGTGGCTATCTTACACGAGATGCTTGGTCGGGGTTAGGCTAAGGTCTGGTGGGGTGGTTAACCTAGGTTTTTTGACCTGGCTAAGATAGGATTAGCCAATGGTTAGCCTGGCTCTGATACCAAGGTTGTCAGGACCGGGTTTTCGGGATAAATCTCCCAGAAAATGGCCCTGGTGCTCACCAGCCCCAGGATTACTGTTAGCTGATGAGGCACCACTTGATACAGAAATTCCAAGCAAAAATACACAATATGTAGTACAAGACCGTTCAGGCATGTGAGTACAACACAAGGTTTCTAGTGGTTGATGGCGGAAGCGGTTTCTGGTTCAGCGGTATCTGTGGGACTCCATTTCCCACGGGAACAGCTGACCAGGTTAACTCCTATCTTCGTGAGGCTGCTATCACCATTGTGTAGGTTCCGGGGCGGTCGTCGCAACGCTCCTCTCCAAGCAAGGAACATGGCCAAGACAATAGCCAGGGACAAGCCAATGAGTACTTTGAATGTACTCACAAACATTATGAACACAGGTACGAAATAACAAAAGACAATCATGCCTGAAAATATAAGATAATCACTACGCTGGTCATGAAATAATAATCCACGATGCAAGCAGGTTACTCATATCAAACATGAATATGCAATCAGGGAAAAGAATAAAACATGCCACAGTCGGGCGTCTGGGCGACACCACATAAAGGGCTTAAAAAGAAATAATAAGCATGCCACAGTCGGGCGTCTGAGCGACACCACATAAAGGGCTTACAAATAAAAGAAATAACAAGCATGCCACAGTCGGGCGTCTGAGCGACACTACATAAAGGGCTTATAAATAAAAGAAAT
>LR738713.1:772087323-772137962 GCA_902687465.1 Secale cereale
ACAAGCATGCCACAGATGGGCGTCTGAGCGACACCACATAAAGGGCCTATAAATAAATAAAATAACAAGCATGCCACAGTCGGACGTCTGAGCGACACCACATAAAGGGCTTATAAATAAGCGAAATGACAAGCATGCCACAGTCGGGCGTCTGAGCGACACCACATAAAGGGCTTATAAATAAAAGAAATGACAGTGAATATCCAAGAGGTAGAACCGTCCCAGGGATACTCGATAACTCAAATAATATAACTGGTTAGTCCATAATAACAATAATCATTATGTTCCAGAAGCCATAATCCATATTTTGTATTAGCGATTTTTCCTCCGGAGACTGACACTAAGACCGACACTTGACCCATCGCAGACTGTAGTCCTTACCCATAGACCCGGCTATTCGAATAGATTTAACCTCTGCAGAGGGTGTACCCTTTACCCACTAGCAACGGGTTCCTTTAGTCCATCGGGACTAATTCCGCCTACGGTCTTTCATTTGCTAACACACCTGACCACACACACCAGCCTAACTTACTGGTGTCTGGAATCACCCACGGCACCTGTTAAGCAAAACTCTTAGTGGGGAGGCGACAACCTCGATTAGCATGGGATCGAATTTATACCGCGCGCTACTAAGGGGTGCCCCCCTCTCGGTCCCAGCCGGAAACACCCATGCCCCCGGACTAGGTGGCATGCCTACCGGATGCAGCCGGTATCTTCCACCATGGCCTCTTTGTACGGTGTGTGTTAGGAAGGGGTTTGACAACTTACTGAACAGCACCCTACTTATGGTATGGACAAGTGGTAGTACGAATCAAGTATGGGGGGTTACTGGAACAAGACTCGATCTGCGATCGACTCAGGAGGTTAAAACTTCACCTTCATGATTAGCATAACAAATATGATCCACTCTAACTGACAGAATCACCATTCATCATACCTTATCATGCCTTACTGACTATTCTCGTCTTCACGAAATATCAGTAACGAGCTCATGTTTACCCAAGACAACGTCTCTCCCGGATTCCTTCCGGTAGGCATGAAAGGTAGACGAGGGCGATTACTATCACATTCTATCAATTTCCCACAGCAAGGAAACTTTATCGTGCACCCCTGAGCATGACCACATCATCGCATAAGATTAACGAATTTATGTGTTAAGGTGGTGTTGTAATCGTATCACACAACACACAACAAGTATTGGGCCAGGGGTTCAGAATGCTTGCCTTCAAGTTGTGGAGAGGCAGAGTGCATTCCAAAACTTTTGAAAGTTTTCTCCTTCTTCAAAATCCTATTTAAGAAATTTTTGAAATCAACACGTAGTCCCAAAACAGTACAAAAAAGTTGTTTGGAAAATTTTCAAATAAATATGAAAATAAACTAGACTAAATTTGAGGAACAACAGAAAAAGAATCAAGTCATTTGGACTTATATTTAAAAAGTTGTAGCCAGTCAAAGTTTAGTCAACATTCTGTTTTTAAAAAAATCATAAAAGAAAACGTTTCGGGCAAGAATACGTGTTCGAGGCAGGGAAAATGTACTTCGGTGGCTACGCTTCCACTTAAGCCAGTGTGGGCCGGTGCTGGGTCACTGACAGTGGGTCCCTTGGGCCCATCGGTCAGGTTTGACCAGTCGCCCGCGTCTTCTTCCATCTCTGTCCGAGCGGAGGCGGAGCTGTGGCGATCAACGCCGGTAATTGGCGGCTTCCCACGGCAGTCTGATGGCAGGGATGGATCCGCCAGTCCAGGGCGGTCCTTCTGGTGGTCGACAGGCTGGCGGGGACGCAGGGAGTTACCGGCGGCGAGCTCCACGGCGGACGGTGGCTGCGGTAGAATTGGGGGCCCGAGCTATGGTGGCTCCCGATCAAGTTTGAGAGTAGGGGTGCCTCCGCAAGATTGAGGGGAAGAGGACGGTGCCATTGGATGGGTTGGGGAGGCCTTGCTGGTGATGAATGGGACCAGAGTTTGGCGGCGGCCGAACTGGCCGGAGATGGGGATGACGGCCTCCCTCTGCCGATTGCTAGCTGTGGGGGCACTAGGGGGATAGGGTGAGGTCTCCTGAGGGTTGAGATGAGCTCGGGGTCACCATTTATAGTGTCTCCAGGTCGGTTCCGCGGCGGCCAAAGATAAGATCGACGAACCGCCGTTCTGTAGCTAGGGGGCGCGTGGCGATGGCTGGTGGGGTCTGGCAGGTCGAGTGGATGAGCTCGAGCTGTTCCAGGGCCAGCTGGCGCGCGGCTGTGGCTCGAGCGACGCCGTCCATGGCAGAGGCGTACTGTGGACGCCGGCGTGCCACCAAGGGGCTCTGACGGCGGCGCTGTAGGGCACCAGGGTGGCTTGAAGGGTTCTGGCAAGGGGACGGGAGCGAGGTGTGGCCCTTCGGGCGAGCGAAGGCCAGGGGGCAAGACGTGGCGACTCGGTGCGCGCGCGTGCAAAACGTGCGCTCTGGGCGCGCCCAGAGCACGCACGCCAGGTGCTCGACAGATTGCCAATGCCTGCCCGGGGGCTCTAATCCACATGAAGTTTTGCAGGGTGGGGTTATAGACTGAGCTAGAGCCATGATACATGCTGGTTAGGCCATTAGAGCAACTTCCTAATGTAATTCCAAAAGCATGCCAAATCTGGCCATGCTCCTAACCTGCTTGATGAAATACCAGGGGTATCTAGGCATCT
Source organism: Secale cereale (assembly GCA_902687465.1). Taxonomy (NCBI): domain Eukaryota; kingdom Viridiplantae; phylum Streptophyta; class Magnoliopsida; order Poales; family Poaceae; genus Secale; species Secale cereale. The sequence goes on from LR738713.1 coordinate 772,089,993, forward strand.
CTTCTACTGGCCAAAGTCTCCAGCCCGTAGTCTCTTTAGGTGATAAAGAGGGTGGTAAGATTAGATTGGGAAAACCATAAACTTGTTAGTGTAAGTTTTTGAGAAAATGAAATCTGGACAGAAACTAGAAGGCATTACTGTATGGACCAAAAATGTTCCAAATGGTCCCATCTCCTGGACTTAAGGGTTTTGCAGGGAGGACTACAAGCAGGAAAAAGCTCACGCTGTGTTTGGATGTCTGTATTGGAGGACTCCGTATTGAATTGGCTTCAATACCAATTCAGCGGAGAAACTGTAATGGACACGAATACGATTTCGCTTGTTTGGATGCTCATGGAATTGGCCCATGGAATCCCAATGAGGTTTCAATACCAAATCTTGTTTGGATGACAAACTATGGAATTGCTTAGTGCCTTGTTCTATATGCATCAAATCAAAATTTGTACAATACGTTGATGTCAAGTAAGATGGGTTGTCGATGGTCATATTATCTCGGTGGCTCTTGCTGACAGCATGCTCCTGCTGGCCTCGCTCTCTTCTTCTGAAAAGCAACCAGCCAAAGCAGAGACATATGTTCCACACGAGACACATAATTAAGAATCAATCCACACATGACTAAAGAGTTTGCCGGATTGAAAGAGGTCAGCAATACTGCAATCTTTTGGCAACTCGTATCCAGCAGCAAAGAAGAAACAGACAAGGGATGGAACCGCGAGAGAACGGAAGGTTACCAGTGCGTGCAGGTGGAGCTGGATGCGGCCACGGCGGGATCAGCAGCACCGACGCCGGCGTCTGCCATGGCTTGCGAGTCCTGACGGATGGCCACTTTAACTCCACGCCTAGATCTGAGTCAGAGGGGGAGATGCAACATCCATTGGAGGATGGGGGATGAGGTGAGGTAGCGGGGATTCAGGTGCAGGAGGGCCGCGTGAGGACTGGGCGCCGCCGTCGGGCGGCTTCCCTGGGCGCCGCCGTCAGGGTCCTTCCCTAGGTGCTGCTCCTCTCAGGTCCTTCCCCGCGGGGTTGCTGCTATTTCCTTGGTCGAGCATCGGAAGTAAGATCGAATCGTTATGTTCTGCGGGGTGGACGTTTCCAGCCAAATCGGAGGGGCGGACCTCGGAAACTTGGGAGGGCTCGGCGCGTGTAAGCCATTTCAGCGCTGTATTCGTTTTATTTCAGACCGTTGTTTCCGTGTGCATGCCAAACAGCTATATTGGAAATTTGGGAATATCAAATACAATTCGGGGCCTCATTACAGACATCCAAACACAGCGTCATGGTTAAAAGAGTAAATTAACACATGGCTGCAGTAGAAAATGCCAATCTGGACTAGAGAGCGAAAGGGGATGTTTTGCTCAAATTTTTCAAAGAACACCAATGGGGTTTTTGCATAAAAGTGATGTAGGGACTTCACATGACATCCCCAAATTTTGGTGGAATTTTTAAATAAATTTATCAAAGGGTTGTAGTGCAAATAGAGCTTTAAAACTAATGAAAATTCACTTTAAGTGATAAACCTCAGGGGGAAATAATTTTGCAAATAAATCCAATGATAAAAGAAATGTTTTTCTTGAGAGGGCAAACAAGTCCAATAATATATTTGAGAAGTTTTTACCTGAGGTAAAAGCTCCATAATATCAACAGAAAGAGTGGTTCTGAAACCAAAGAAAACCCAGAAAGTGAAAGGTTTAATTCCCTAGCCAAATTTTGATAAATTAATCAAGGTTAAAATTTTTGGGGTGTTACAGCGGGCGCGGTTAGGCTGCGGGCGAGGCGCGACCCTTGCAGCGAGGGGTGGCAGAATGTGGCGGCGGCGGCGGAGGTTGAGCGCGGCAGCGGCGGCGCGATGCGGGGGGGAAGAGAGGGAGAGGAGGCCAGGTGGCGGCGCTTTATAAGAGGGGGAAGACGAGGCAGCCTTGGAGGAGGCGCAAAAGAGGTGGCAGCGAAGAGTCCGGCCTCGGCACGGACGCCGAGTACGGCGTGGTGGCGATGCGTGGCAGCTCGGGACTCCGAGTGGAGCTCGAGGACGAGCGGTGTGGGCCGGCTCGGCCGTGGCCTGGCTGGCTAGCTGGGCCGGCCCGGTCGGTCCAGAAAGATATTTTTTTAAACATTCTTTCTAGACAAACAAAAAAAGACAAAAGAAATAAGAATATTATATAGGCATATAATATATCAAAATTTTCAGAAAAAAGAAACTCTACAACATGAACATTTTTCTATAGTCCAATAAAATCCTCACAAATTTTAATAAATCATAAAGTCCTACTGTTGCAATAAAATCCAACAAAAATCAAAAAAATGCCAGAAAGACAACAAATTTATTTATCTCCAATTTTCTACTGTAGGGAATTATTTTACCTTATTTTCCATATATTTTATTTTTGGAGAGAAATAATTTGAATAAAACCAAATAACTCAAATTTTAAAAATAATTTTCAAAATTCATCAAAGGAACTTCCAACTCATATTTCCTATAATTTGAAGAAGTCATTTTATCTTCTCTTGGGAAAATCATTGAGTTGCATAAAGTTTCTGAATAAAAATATCTTTAGAATGGAAGAAATCATATTATCTTCACTCCAGGGTTTTGTGTTGAAATGAATTTGAATTCAAGGAGAACATAAAATGCAAAGTGAAAGTTTGGGAAAGTCATTTCATTCCCTCTCATTTAACTTTCAAAAGTTTCCAATTTCACTCAATTTCACACAGCACATCGCACAAACAATCAAAACTATCTATTTAATATAACATTCCAAAATTTAGAATTTTGGGATGTTATAGGAAACAATTATGAATCTTGTCTTTGATTGTACCCAAGTGGATGATTTGTTCTTTATCATACTAACCTATCTACGAAGTTCCGTTAAGGTTTGCGTTGTGAAGTTTTCATGTTTTGGGTAAATATTTGATGGACTATGGAATAACGAGTGATAAGACCCTAAGCTTGGGGATGCCCAAGGCATCCCAAGGTAATATCCAAGGAAGATCCAAGCAACTAAGCTTGGGGATGCCCCGAAAGGCATCCCCTCTTTCGTCTTCGTCTATCGGTAACTTTACTTGAGACTATATTTTTATTCACCACATGATATGTGTTTTGCTTGGAGTGTCATTTTCTTCTGTTTGTATTTGCTTGATGTTATTCATAGGCATGTTTTGTATCTTTTGTTTCAATGAAAATTTCAAGGATAGCCTTTACCATGCTTATTTTTACAACTCTATATGTTGCTGTTTGAAAACAGAAAGTTTATCGCTGTTGCAAAAAATCCCTAGAAAAGTCAGAATGTGATAAAATGTTGAAACTTTTTGAAAAGTAAGTTATGATAAATTCTCTACAGTGTGGTAAATTTTTAGAATTGTTTGAGTTAGAGAAGTATGGATTTTCCTTAATCCTTTACAGACTATCCTGTTTAGACAGATTGCTGTTATGTTTGCATTGTTTGCATATGTCCGCTTGTTTAATGATTCCATTTGAGGATAGGAGTATTAAATATCCAGAGGCATTTAGTATGAGATGTCAAATTATAATTTTAGTGATTTGCTACAAATGAGAATGTTAAGGTTTTGATTTGATTTATACTAACTTATCTCATGAGTTCTTGTTGAGCTTTGTGCGCATGAAGTTTTTAAGATTCCGGAAACTATGACATGAGAGGAATTAAGGAGACACAAAAGCTCAAGCTAGGCGATGCCCAAGGCATCCCAAGATAATATTTCAATAGGTCTCAAGCATCTAATCTTGGGGATGCCCTAGTAGGCATCCCACCTTTCTTCATCAACAATTATCGGTTAGTAACGGTTGAGCCTAAGTTTTCACTTCTTCACATGTTCTGTGCTATCCTTGCAATGTCATGTTATTGTGTTTTTCCTGTTGTTTGAATAAAGTAATTAAGATCTGAAATTATTAAATGATAGAGGGTCTTCAGATAGCTAGTTAATTATTTGACTACTCATTGATCTTCACTTATATATATTTTTAGTAGTTTGTCAGTTGCTCTAGTGCTTCACTTATACCCTTTTTAGAGCACGGCGGTGGTTTTATTTTGTAGAAATTGTTAAACTCTCATGCTTCACTTATATTATTTTGAGAGTCTCTAAACAGCATGGTAATTTGCTTGGGTTATGAATTTTGTCCTAATATGATAGACATCCAAAGCAGGTATAATAAAAACCTTCATATGACAATTGTGATCATTTTGAGATATGATGATGGTAATATTAGAATCATGCTAGTAGTAAATAGTAGGGTAGATAAAATAATTGTGTTAAGGTTCATGATTCCCGAAGCATGCACGTATGGTCTATAAAAAGTGCAACCAAAATTAAATGCTTGTGTCTTGATTGTTCACCTTCGTGTGAAGGTCGGGGGCGCGTGATGATTAACTCCTACCAACCTCCCCCCTAGGAGAATGCGTAGTAGTACTTTGCTTCAAGGGATAATAAATCTTTTGCAATAAGCATGTGAGTTCTTATATGCACTCTCACCCTTCCACCCCATGGATTATACGCACTCTCACCCTTCCACCTTGCTAGCCACTCTAGTGCCGCGCAACTTTCGTCGGTGCATAAAACCCTCCTTATACCTTCCTCAAAACAGCCACCATACCTACATATTATGGCATTTCCATAGCCACTCTGAGATATATTGCCATGTAACTCCATTGTTCCGTATGCTGTGACACACTTCCTCATTGTCATATTGCTTTGCATGATCATGTAGTTGACATAGTATTCGTGGCAAAGCCACCGTTCATATTTCATACATGTCACTCTTGCTCATTGCACATCCCGGTACACGACCAGAGGCATTCATATAGAGTCATATCTTTGTTCTAGCATCGAGTTGTAAGTTTATAAAAGTGAGATGATCATCAGTATTAGAACATTGTCCCATGTGAGGTTATCAAAAATGAAAGGGCCAAAGAAGCCAAAAAACAATAGGCCAAAGAAGCCCACCAAAAAATAAAGAGGGCAAAGAGCCCAAAAAAAGAGAGAAAAAAAGAGAAGGGACAATGTTACTATCTTTTTCCACACTTGTGCTTCAGAGTAGCACCATGTTCTTCATGATAGAGAGTCTCCTATGTTGTCACTTTCATATACTAGTGAGAATTTCCGTTATAGAACTTGGATTGTATATTCCAACGATGGGCTTCCTCAAATGCCCTAGGTCTTCATGAGCAAGCAAGTTGATGTGAGACTTTCTCCCCACTTTTTGTCAATTACCACCTTCTATTCCACCGATAGTGCTATATCCATGGCGCACGCTCATATATTGCGTGAAATATTGAAAAGGCTGAAGCATGTTTAAAATTTATGAACCAAATGATTGGCTGACACCGGGGTGGGCATGGTCACCTTGTGTTGAGAAGAGGGAGCATAATAAGACTATATGATTTTGTAGGGATAACTTTCTTTAGCCATGTTATTTAGCTTGATGATTTACTATCTAGTATGCTTAAAATCTTATTGTTCTCATGTCAACATAAACTTTTGCTTGAAACTTATGGATCTGAACTTTCATACCACTTTAAAGAAGAATCGCATTGATAAATATGTTGGGTAGCATTCCACATCAAAAATTCTGTTTTTATCATTTACCTACTCGAGGACGAGCTGGAATTAAGCTTGGGGATGCTTGATACGTCTCCAACGTATCTATAATTTTTGATTGTTCCATGCTATTATATTATCTTTCTTGGATGTTTTATATGCATTTATATGCTATTTTATATGATTTTTTGGACTAACCTATTAACCTAGAGCCCAGTGCCAGTTTCTGTTTTTTCCTTGTTTTTGAGTTTCACAGAAAAGGAATATCAAACAGAGTCTAATTGACCTTAAAATTTACGGTGATTCTTTATGGACCACAAGAAGCCCATGGAGCGCCGGAGGTGGACCAGAAGAGCCACGAGGCTACCACAAGGGTGGGGGCGCCCCTCTAAGAAGCGTGATATGTCTCCTACGTATCAATAATTTATGAAGTATTCATGCCATGTTTACAACAATTTTATATTATTTTCGTATGATTTGGATGGAACAAACCCGGACTGACAATGTTTTCAGCAGAACTACCGTGGTGTTGTTTTTTGTGCAGAAACGAAAGTTCTCCATGTCGGCGTTCTGGGAACGGGGGTACCCGGACTTGCCTGCCTGTGGCCCAGGGCATGGCTCATCAGGCGGCCTGGTATGTGCTACTTCTCGAGCTTGCGTTGTATTCCCTCGAGGAGGAAAGGGTGATGCAGCACAGTAGCGTAAGTATTTCCCTTGGTTTTTGAGAACCAAGGTATCAATCCAGTAGGAGACCACGCGCGAGTCCCTCGCACCTGCACAAACAAATAAGAACTTTGCAGCCAACGCTATAAGGGGTTGTCAATCCCTTTATGGTCACTTACGAAAGTGAGATCTGATAGATATGATAGTTTGATATTTTTGGTATTTTTGGATATAAGAACAGAAAGTAAAAACACCAAATTAAGTAGATTGTAGATTGATATGTTGAGAATAGACCCGGGGGGGCATAGGTTTCACTAGTGGCTTCTCTCATCATAGCAGAACTCTACGGTGGGTGAACAAATTACTGTCGAGCAATTGATAGAAAAGTGAATAATTATGAGAATATCTAGGAATGGTCATTATATATAGGCATCACGTCCGTGAAAAGAAGACCGAAACGATTCTGCATCTACTACTATTACTCCACACATCCACCGCTATCCAGCATGCATCTAGAGTATTAAGTTCAAAAGAACAGAGTAATGCTTTAAGCAAGATGACATGATGTAGAGGGATAAACTCAAGCAATATGATATAAACCCCATCTTTTTATCCTCGATGGCAACAATACTATACGTGCCTTGGTGCCCCTACTGTCACTAGGAAGGACACCGCAAGATTGAACCCAAAGCCAAGCACTTCTCCCATTGCAAGAACTACAGACCTAGTAGGCCAAACCAAACCGATAATTCGAAGAGACTTGCAAGGATATTATAATCATACATAAAAGAATTCAGAAAAGAACCAAAATTTCTCATAGATATTCTTGATCATAAACCCACAATTCGTCGGATCTCAACAAACACACCGCAAAAAAGATTACATCGAATAGATCTCCTCGAAGACCGAGGAGAACTTGGTATTGAGATCCAAAGAGAGAGAAGAAGCCATCTAGGTACTAACGATGGACCCAAAGGTCTGTGGTAAACTACTCACAACTCATGGTGAGGCGATGGTGTTGATGTAGAAGCACTCCGTGGAAGATCACCCCTCCGGCGGAGCTCCGGAACATGTCCCAAGATGGGATCTCACGGGAATAGAAGGTTGCGGCAGTGGAATTAGGGTTTTCTCTGTAGCTTCGATGTTTTCAGGGTACATGGGTATATATAGGAGGAAGGAGGGCACCGGGGGAGCAATGTGGGGCCCACGAGGCAGGGGGCGCGCCCAGGGGGAGGGGGCGCGCCCCCCACCCTCTTGGACGCCATGTGTGCCCTATTCCGTGGTTCTCAAGTCTCTCGTGAAGATATCACTCCAAAAATATCTCTCCCGAAGGTTTCATTCCGTTTGGACTCCGTTTGATATTCCTTTTTTGTAAAACCATGAAATTGGCCAAAAAACAACAATCTGCACTGGGCCTTTGGGTTAATAGGTTAGTCCCAAAAATAATATAAAAGTGTATAATAAAGCCCATTAAACATCCAAAATGTCATATATAATAGCATGGAACAATAAAAAATTATAGATACGTTTGAGACGTATCAGTATGGCCCAACCACTCAAGACCCGCGCGAGGGGCAAGCCTAGTGAGGCAGACGTCGCAAGACATCCCCTGGGGCGGCCTCACTAGACAGGCTCACGAGGATCGGAGATATCAAAGAAAGGGGCACCTCGCGAGGTCCTCGTGACGTGAGCAGTGACGACCAAGGCCAGGCGAGCGCCAGCGGGCGCAGAGCGCCAGTTTCCTCTTTGGTGATAAAGAAGCAAGTGTATTCAAGGAGTCCCGAGGCGTCAGGCAAAGGTTTCCATATCGGTGCAACAAGACCAAGACCAGTAGAATAGCAGAACAGAGGTCATCGCGGAGCCCACGACGGCGTCACCACGAGAACCTTTGGCAGGCGAAGACCACCTTTTGTTAGGATAGCTTGTACTAGTTGTCCCCCTTCAAATTTGGCCGTTGTGGGATCCCGGGCCAGTATAAATAGGACTAGCCACCACCATTGGAATCATGTGACCTAGAGTTGATCAGTTAGTAGGCTACACACCACAAGCTCACCCGAGCACAAGAACCCCTCTCCTCAGGAGGCAGTTCATCCATGTACTAGTTCTTCATCAGCCTACAAGGCAATCCACCACACCACACTGGATTAGGGTATTACACCACAACGGTGGCCCGAACGAGTATAAACCTTGTGTCCCTTGTTGTTCGGATATGACGAGCTAGGCCTAGGGATTGGCGAGTAGACGAGCTAGGGCGGCAGGAGAGATCTTTGTGCGCACCCTAGAGTTCGAACCTTAAGGGTTTTGCAGGAACCCGAGATCCGACATTTTGCGCGCCAGGTAGGGGTGTGCCAAAATTTCTCCCCCGTCCGTCCCATTCTCCATCCGCCAATCTCCCATGGCAGGTGTCCCTCCTCCGGCTGGCTTGCGGTGTTGCGGGCCATCGGGCCTTCACCCCCGCCTTTCGACGGGTGCAGTGGCCACCTAGGTTTAGGCCAGATCTACCGCCCCGTTACAACAGGGTAGAGGACCCAGCCGTCTTCCTCCAGGCTTATGAAGAGGCTGTCTCGGCGGCCGGCGGCGACAGCAAGGTCATGGCTAGCTGGCTCTCCATAGCGCTCACCGGTGTGCCACGTGCCTAGTTCTTCAGCTTGCCAGAATCATCTGTGGCGTCCTGGGAGGAGCTGTGTGACCTCTTCGTCGCACGCTTTGGGGCGCCGGCGCCCCTCGTCATTGATATGTCTCCAATGTATCTAATTTTTTTTATTGTTCCAAGCTATTATTTATGATGTTTCGGTTGTTTAATGGGCTTTGTTATACACTTTTATATTATTTTTGGGACTAACCTACTAAACCAAAGGCCTAGTCCAGATTGTTGTTTTTTGCCTGTTTCAGGATTTTACAGAACAGGAATATCAAATGGACTCCAAACGGAATGAAACCTTCGGGAGAGATATTTTTGGAGCAAAATACGCACGGGAGACTTGAGAACCACGGAATAGGGCTGAGGTGGCGTCCACGAGGGTGGGGGGCGCCCCCCCCCCCCCATACAGGGTGCGCCCCTGCCTCGTGGGCACCCCTTCTAGCCCCCGGTGCCCTCCTTCCTCCTATATATACCTACGTACCCAGAAACTATCAGAACAACAGAGAAAATCCTAGTTCCACCGCCACTACCTTCTATTCCCGTGAGATCCCATCTTGGGGCATGTTCCGGAGCTCCGCCGGAGGGGGGATCTTCCACGGAGTGCTTCTACATTGTCATCATCACCTCACCATGAGTTGTGAGTAGTTTACCTCAGACCTTCGGGTCCATTGCTAGTATCTAGATGCTTCTTCTCTCTCTTTGGATCTCAATACCAAGTTCTCCTTGGTCTTTGAGGAGATCTATTTGATGTAATCTCTTTTTGCGGTGTGTTTGTCGAGATCCGATGAACTGTGGGTTTATGATCAAGATTATCTATGAGAAATATTTGGTTCTTCTCTGAACTCTTTATGTGTGATTATGATATCCTTGCAAGTCTCTTCGAATTATTGGTTTGGTTTGGCCTACTAGATCTATAGTTCTTGCAATGGGAGAAGTGCTTGGCTTTGGGTTCAATCTTGCGGTGTCCTTTCCCAGTGATAGTAGGGGTAGCAAGGCACGTATTGTATTGTTGCCATCGAGGATGAAAAGATGGGGTTTATATCACTAAGTTTGAGTTTATCCCTCTACATCATGGCATCTTGCTTAAGGCGTTACTCTGTTCTTATGAACTTAATACTCTAGATGCATGTCGGATAGCGGTCGATCTGTGGAGTAATAGTAGTAGATGCAGAATCGTTTCGGTCTTCTTATCTCACGTGATGCCTATATATAATGATCATGCCTAGATAGTCTCATAATTATTCGCTTTTCTATCAATTGCTCGACAGTAATTTATTTACCCGCCGTAGAATATCGCTATCATGAGAGAAGCCACTAGAGAACATTATGGCCCCCGGGTCTATTCTCAACATATAAATCTACAATCTACTTTACTTTTCCGCTTTTACTTTCTGTTCTTATATCCAAAAATACCAAAAATATCAAACTATCATCTCTATCAGATCTCACTTTCGTAAGTGACCGTAAAGGGATTGACAACCCCTTATCGCGTTGGCTGCGAAGTTCTTATTTGTTTGTGCAGGTGCGAGGGACTCGCGCGTGGTAACCTACTGGATAGATACCTTGGTTCTCAAAAACTGAGGGAAATACTTCCGCTATTATGCTGCATCTCCCTTTCCTCTTCGAGGGAATACCACGCAAGCTCGAGAAGTAGCAAGAAGAATTTCTGGCGCTGTTGCCGGGGAGGCTTACGCAAAAGTCATATACCAAGTACCTATCACAAACCCTTATCCTTCGCACTACATTTATTTGCCTCTCATTTTCCTCTCCCCCACTTCACCCTTGCCATTTTATTTGCCCTTCTTCTGCCATGTGTTTATCGTTCGCTTGCTCCTTGTTTGCTTGTGTTGCTATGTGCCCTCTATTAGCTTGCATCATCGCTTGCTAAATTATGGATCATCATCCACTTGCTAATCTCTTTAAGAGATCCAGCTATGATGAACCAATTGCTAGTGAGTTGAGGGCACTAGATTATCTTTATGAGGTTTTGCTTGAAATTCGTGAATCTGAAAATTGTGATGAAGTATTGATACAAAATTATAAAGTGATTTGTGATCGCCCCTTCAGTAAATAGCATGATTGCAATGATGTTATTATAAATTCTATTAATGTCAATTGTGCTAATGATATGCAAAACCCTAAGCTTGGGGATGCTTATTTTGTTATGCCCACTACTTGTTGCTATGATCATGATTGGGGTGATTCTTTTTTTGATCTTGAAAATTTATTTAAGCCCCATGATTTATGTGTGATTGATAATAATGTTCGCAATAATATTGAAAGTGGGTTTGGAAGAGTGTCAACTTTTGATCCCACTATTTTGGAAGAGTGTCAACTTCGTATGCATGTGAATCGTGTTGAGAATATGTTATATGATAGCTATATTGTTGGGTTTGAATATGATCCTACATGCAATTATTATGAGAGAGGAAAATATGGTTGTAGAAATCTTCATGTTGCTAAATTACCTCTCTTCGTGTTGAGATTGATATTGTTTCTTTCTTCTTCCTTGCATATGCTAGGAATTGATTGCTTTGATAATTTGTTTGCGTATAAAATGCCTATGCATAGGAAGTATGTTAGACTTAGATGTGTTTGCCATGTGTTTTATGATGCTTTCCTTGTGCTTCAATTCTTATCCTTCATGTGAGCGTCATTAAAATCGTGCCTAGCTAGAGGCGTTAAATGATAGCGCTTGTTGGCTGGCAACCCAATTTTAGTTTTTGTTTTTGCTTCTGTTTAGGACTAAATATTGCATCTAGCTTCTGTTTAGATGTGGTTTTGTGTTTTAATTTGTGTTTGTGCCAAGTAGAACCTTTAGGAAGACTTGTGTGAAGTTTATATGATCTTGCTGCGAAAAACAGAATCGTTAGCGCTCGCTAGAATGGTCACCAGATTTTACTGGAGTGTGCTATTTAGTTGATTCTTTTTGCAGATGATTAATAGACAAATTCCTCACGTTTACCAATTTAGTTTGATTTTTTTTTTGAGTTACAGAAGTATGTGAAACCTGCATATTACTACAGACTCTTCTGTTTTTGACAGATTCTGTTTTTCATGGGTTGTTTGCTTATTTCAATGCATCTATGAGTAGTATTGGGAAGTATGAAACATAGAGAAGTTGGAATACAGTAGGTTTAACACCAATATAAACAAAGAATGAATTCATTGCAGTACCTTTGAGTAGTGGTTTGCTTTCTTATACTAACGAAGCTCACGAGATTTTTGTCTAAGTTTTGTGTTGTGAAGTTCTCAAGTTTTGAGTATTGCTTTGATGGACTATGGAACAAAGAGTGGCAAGAGCCTAAGCTTGGGGATGACCAAAGCACCCCAAGGTAAAATTCAAGGACAACCAAATGCCTAAGCTTGGGGATGCCCCGGGAAGGCATCCCCTCTTTCGTCTTCATCCATCGGTAACTATACTCGGAGCTATATTTTTATTCACCACAAGATATGTGTTTTACTTGGAGCGTCTTCTATAATTTGAGTCTTTGCTTGTTAGTTTTCCACAATTATCCTTGCTGGACACACCTATTTGAGAGAGTTAAATATGGCCTAGGAATTGATAGAACACTCTATGTGCTTCACTTATATCTTTTGAGTTGAATATTTTTTGCTCTAGTGCTTCACTTATATCTTTTAGAGCACGGTGGTGATAATACTTTGAAGAAATTGTTGATCTCTCATGCTTCATTTATATCCTTTTGAGAGTCTATTAAAACAGCATGGTAATGTGCTTAGGCTATAAAACTAGTCTTCACATGATAGACATCCAATATCAATGTAGTAAAAACTTTCACACTAAGTGCATTGAATATGATGAGAAGTTGGATGCTTGATAATTGTTTTGAGATATGAGGATAGTGATATTAGAGTCATGCTAGAGGAGTTATTATGAAATTGAGAAATGCTTGTGTTAAAGTTAGTGATTCCCGTAGCATGCACGTATGGTGAACCGCTATGTGACAAAGTTAGAGCATGAGATATTTGTAAAGTGTCAACCTTTGTGTGGAGGTCGGGGGCGCGCGATGGTTAACTCCTACCAACCTCCCCCCTAGGAGCATGCGTTGATTGCTTTGTTTTGATGACTCGAAGATTTTTGCAATAAGTATATGAGATCTTTATGACTAATGTTGAGTCCATGGATTATAGGCACTCTCACCCTTCCACCATTGCTAGCCTCTCTTGTATCGCGCAACTTTCACCGGTACCATACACCCACTATATATCCTTCCTCAAAACAGCCACCATATATATTCATCAAAACAGCCACCATACCTACCTAACATGGCATTTCCATAGCCATTCCGAGATATATCGCCATGTAACTTTCCACCGTTCCGTTCATATGACACGCATCATATTGTCATATTGCCATCCATGATCATGTAGTTGACATCGTATTTGTGGCAAGGCCACCATGCATAATTTTTCATACATGTCACTCTTGATTCATTGCACATCCCGGTACACCGCCGGAGGCATTCATATAGAGTCATACTTTGTTCTATCATCGAGTTGTAATATCGAGTTGTAAAACGTTAAGAGTGTGATGATCATCATTATTAGAGCATTGTCCCATGTGAGGAAAGGCCAATAAAAAAAGAGATGGCCCGAAAAAATAGAGAGGGGCTAAATAAAAAAATGAGAAAGCCCCTCCAAAAATATGAGAGAAAAGAGAGAAGGGACAATTGCTACTATCCTTTTCCACACTTGTGTTTCAAAGTAGCACCATGTTCTTCATGATAGAGAGTCTCATGCTTAGTCACTTTCATATACTAGTGGGAATTTTCAATATAGAACTTGGCTTGTATATTCCAACGATGGGCTTCCTCAAATGCCCTAGGTCTTCATGAGCAAGCAAGTTGGATGCACACCCACTTAGTTTCTTTTGTTGAGATTTCAGACATTCTTAGCTCTAGTGCATCCGTTGCATGGCAATCCCTACTCACTCACATTGATATCTATTGATGGGCATCTCCATAGCCCGTTGATACGCCTAGTTGATGTGAGACTATCTCCCTCCTTTTTGTCTTGTCCACAACCACCTCTCTATTCCACCCATAGTGCTATGTCCATGGCTCACGCTCATGTATTGCGTGAAAGTTGAAAGGTTTGAAAGAATAGAGTATGAAAACAAGTGCTTGGCTGAAATCGGGGTTGTGCATGATATGAATATTTTGTGTGATGAAGAGGAAGCATAGCCAGACTATATGATTTTGTAGGGATAACTTTCTTTAGCCATAGTATTTTGAGAAGACATGATTGCTTTGTTAGTATGCTTGAAGTATTAGTATTTCTTATGTCAATATAGACTTTTGTCTTGAATCTTTCAGATCTGAACATTCATGCCACAATTAAGATAATTACATTGAAAAATGGTGTTGGTTAGCATTCCACATCAAAAATTTGTTTTTATCATTTACCTACTCGAGGACGAGCAGGAATTAAGCTTGGGGATGGTTGATACGTCTCCAACGTATCTATAATTCTTGATTGTTCCATGCTATTATTTATGATGTTTTGGATGTTTAATGGGCTTTGTTATACACTTTTATATTATTTTTGGGACTAACCTACTAACCCAAAGGCCCAGTCCAGATTGCTATTTTTTGCCTATTTCAGGGTTTTACAGAAAAGAAATATCAAACGGAATGAAACCTTCGGGAGAGATATTTTTGGAGCAAAATACGCACGGGAGACTTGAGAACCACGGAATAGGGCTGAGGTGGCGTCCACGAGGGTGGGGGCGCCCCCCCCCCCCCTACAGGGCGCGCCCCCTACCTCGTGGGCACCCCTTCTAGCCCCCGGTGCCCTCCTTCCTCCTATATATACCTACATACCCCGAAACTATCAGAACAACAGAGAAAACCCTAGTTCCACCGCCGCAACCTTCTATTCCCGTGAGATCCCATCTTGGGACCTGTTCCGGAGCTCCGCAGGAGGGGGGATCTTCCACGGAGTGCTTCCACATCATCATCATCTCCTCGCCATGAGTTGTGAGTAGTTTACCTTAGACCTTCGAGTCCATAGCTAGTATCTAGATGGCTTCTTCGCTCTCTTTGGATCTCAATACCAAGTTCTCCTTGGTCTTCGAGGAGATCTATTCGATGTAATCTCTTTTTGAGGTGTGTTTGTCGAGATCCGATGAATTGTGGGTTTATGATCAAGATTATCTATGAGAAATATTTGGTTCTTCTCTGAACTCTTTACGTATGATTATAATATCCTCTCTTCGAATTATTGGTTTGGTTTAGCCTACTAGATCTATAGTTCTTGAAATGGGAGAAGTGCTTGGCTTTGGGTTCAATCTTGCGGTGTCCTTTACCAGTGACAGTAGGGGCAGCAAGGCACGTATTGTATTGTTGCCCTCGAGGATAAAAAGATGGAGTTTATATCTCTAAGTTTGAGTTTATCCCTCTACATCATGTCATCTTGCTTAAGGTGTTACTCTGTTCTTATGAACTTAATACTCTAGATGCATGCTGGATAGCGATCGATGTGTGGAGTAATAGTAGTAGATGCAGAATCGTTTTGGTCTACTTGTCTCGGACGTGATGCTATATATAATGATCATGCCTAGATAGTCTCATAATTATTCGCTTTTCTATCAATTGCTCGACAGTAATTTGTTTACCCGCCGTAGAATATCGCTATCATGAGAGAAGACACTAGAGAACACTATGGCCCCCGGGTCTATTCTCAACATATCAATCTATAATGTACTTTACTTTTCCGCTTTTACTTTCTCTTCTTATATCCAAAAATATCAAACTATCATCTCTATCAGATCTCACTTTCGTAAGTGACCGTAAAGGGATTGACAACCCCTTATCGCGTTGGCTGCGAAGTTCTTATTTGTTTGTACAGGTGCGAGGGACTCGCGCGTGGTCTCCTACTGGATTGATACCTTGGTTCTCAAAAACTGAGGGAAATACTTACACTACTGTGCTGCATCTCCCTTTCCTCTTCAAGGGAATACAACGCAAGCTCAAGAAGTAGCACATACCACGCGTCGTTCAACTCCCGATCCACTCGCCACGTATCCCTCATGCATTGGGAAGGGGAAGCGGCGGACGTGGAGGGCGTGGGCATTAATGCAGAGGGGGGAGACGCCGTTGATTGGAGCAGTGGGTCGGTCCTGCTCCCTCATTCCTTCGGCGTTTGGACTGGTTGGTTTCGGGCAGTCATCCTCCTATAAAGAGGGGACGAGAGGAGCGGCGCTTCTCACCTGTCCACCCATCTTCTTCCTTTTTGATTCCTCCCCCCCCCCAAGGTATGCCAAGAGGGCGTGGTCGTGGCCGTTCCTCTGTGAAAGCGACCAGGTCGTCTTTCCTTCAGAGGGTGGCGGTGGCCTAAGAAGAGCCGGATGCCTCGGAAAGGGGGCATGCTGGAGGCAGAAGCGCCGGCAGGGGCCGCGGCCGGCAAGGCGGCCGAGGCAGAGGCAGACGGGGTCAGGGGACACTTGCGCCGTCGTCGTCTCCATATTCATCTCCTTCGACGTCTCCTCCTACCTCCCCACGCAGCCATGTAAAGGACATGGCGCTTGAGTTCATCGTACAGCTACGCAAGCTGCCACGCAGTCGCCTCCGCCCTCCTGGAGCGTTTGCGAGGGCGTTGGTGGTCGATCAGCCACCAAGGCTAAGGCTTCACATGGAGGGGTGTTTTCATGGCGCCATGTTGGTGGACACCAGGTTTCACACTCCTCACGTGATGCTTCTTCGTCGGGGGTGGAAGACCTTCGCGCGTGCCCACTGCTTGGTGGAGGGGCACGTCCTCTGCTTTAGGCTAGCGGAGAGCGATCTGCTCTCCGTCAAAGTCTTTGGGAGCTCAGGACACAGGCTAGGGTGCTGTGTGGAGAGCTCAACCAACGACGAAAACTCTTCCTCGAGCAGGAGCGATGGGGAGGATAGCGGCAGCGACGATGAGGGCGGCGGGCGAGAGGATGATGGGTCCGACTAGGCGGCGGATACGCCGTCCCTGGGCGGTGCTGGCAGCACAATCATCTGCACCGCCAGCCCCTCGAACTTCTCGGGGTCACATCCTTGGGCGGCTGGCGTTGGGCGGCCGGAGAAGGCGAAGAAGGTGGGCGGCGGTCGTCATGTCAGAGTACGCGGGCGTCAACCCGCGCATTGCCGGCCCGCTGCCCCATCTTTCGGCTCTTCTCCCGGCGCCATCATCGTCAGCCTCCTTTGGGACGGCCGCCGGGATGTTCTCTTGGTGCTTTCTACTGCTTGTGCTTTGTCCATGTGCTTCTTTTGCCCTTCGCCATCTTGTTCCATTTCCTGAGGAGAGGGACAAGAAAGGGGTCACGGGCATCTTATCTCTTTTTAGTTTTTAAGCCTACGGGCCTTTGTTGAATTTAAAGCTTGTAATCCCCCTTGTCCATGTTTTTCTTTCCGTACGAACTGTACCTGTACGGGATGTTTTTAATGAAAAGGGGTGTTTGTCGGGTTCTTTGTGCGTGAGCTAGGCCCATGCCAAGGATGAATCCTTGTTATTTTCACAATAAATGTTATCGCCCGGCAACAGGCCTTGTTGTTTCTCTTCTTCGGCCGACCATTCTCGCACTTTTGGTGAAGGCAGGGGCGAAGTAGAGTTAGGCTCCTCGTTCATTTCTTCTCCACCACAACTACTACCAATTTCCGACCCATGAAGTAACTCTCGGGCATAAGGACAATGGGAGTACGGTGGTTTTAAGACATAAATGAGGCTTCACATGTCCAAGTTCCATACGGAAATGTATAACAGGGGGATGAAAAACTTATTTGAATCCGCAACCTCCGTCAACCTTGGCTCGCCGTGGTTGGATCCTTATATCTTCAACCCCCGGCAGGCTTCCCTTGCCGGGGTTGGGGCGTCAGTTTGTTCCTCTTTTCCCAAGTGGCTCAGCGGGAAAGACATGTGGATCAAAGAAGGCAGAAAAGACGCACACCCGACCTCTAGGCTAGGGGTTAGTAGCCACCAAGCACTATGAACTCTAACCGAGGAAAGGACTCAACCTAGCATGCATGCTATAACTTAGGGTGCTAGCGCGTCATTTATTTATGCTCAGGGTCTGCGTCTAGCTTTGTACAAAGGGTTACATGCCTTGCCGGCAAGGCTTGTACAAAAGGGTGGCTTGCCGGGAGGCCCGGCAACCGCGCCTTACGGGTAAAACTTGCAAAGATGTTTGATGTTCCAGGAGTTACTCACTAGGATCCCATCTTCGGTCTCCAGGCGGACTACGCCAGGCCTGGTGACTCGTATTACCTGATAAGGGCCTTCCCACTTTGGCCTCAACTTGTTGGAATCTTGGCCGACTGAATGTGCTGAAGAACAAGGTCGCCTTCCTCAAAGCTTCAGGCATGAACCTTGCGGCTATGATAGCGGCGCAAGGCTTGCTGGTAGTGCACTGCTTGTACAGCCGAAGACGATCTTCCTCGAGGAGCGTTGCGTCATCTTGCCGCAGTCGCTCTTGCTCAAGCTCATTATAAGAGAGCACTCGGGGTGACTCGTATGTGAGTTCTGTGGGGAGAACTGCCTCCGCCCCGTAAACGAGGGAGAAGGGTGTCTGGCCAGTGGCTCGATTTGGTGTCGTCCTGATTGACCAAATAACCCTCGGCAATTGATCGATACAGCGCTTTCCGCACTTGTGCAGCCTGTCAAAAATCCTTGTCCGGAGGCCCCGCAGTACTTCAGCATTTGCCCTTTCTGCCTAGCCGTTGCTTCGTGGATGTGCAACAGAAGCGAAACAGAACTTGCCGCCGAGGTCTTGCATATATTGCATGAAGGTGTTGCTTGTGAACTGCATACCGTTGTCGGTGATAATCCTGTTTGGTACACCAAAACGGCAGACCAGGCCCTTGAAGAACTTGACGGCCGACTGTGCTGTCACCTTCCTCACTTCCTCCACCGCCGGCCACTTTGTGAACTTGTCGATTGCTACGTACAAGTACTCAAAGCCCCCGACAGCACAGGGAAAAGGGCCCAATATGTCGAGCCCCCAGACCGAGAATGGCCAGAAGAGAGGGATTTGTCGAGGTTTTCTCATGGGGGGGGGGTGTAAGACGACAAATGCCACGAAGTGGCTTCGTGTGAGGGCCAGACTGCTGCCGGAATATCCAGGGACGGGTATGCGAATAACACGCGGTAGTTTACCCAGGTTCGGGGCTCTCCGAAGAGATAACACCCCTACTCCTTCATGTGTGAGTATATGTGGTATATCTGGTACAAAGTGCTCCTGGAGGTGTATCATATATCTAGCAGTAGTGTCAGGACCGGATTTTCGGGATAATTCTCCTAGAAAATGGCCCTTGTGCTCACCAGCCCCAGGATGACTGTTAGCTGATGAGGCACCACTTGATACAAAAAAATTCCAAGCAAATACAAAATATGTAGTACAAAACCATTCTGGCCTATGAGTACAACACAAGGTTTCTAGTGGCTGATGGCGGAAGCGGTTTGTGGTTCATCAGTGTCTATGAAATCCATTTCCCACAGGAACGGCTGACGAGGATAACTCCTATCTTCGCGTGGCTGCTATCACCATTGCGTAGGTTCCAGGGCTGTCCTCGCAACGCTCCTCTCCATGCAAGAAATATGGCCAAGACAATAGCCAGGGACAAGCCAGTGAGTACTTTGAATGTACTCGCAAACATTTTGAACACAGGTACAATATAACAAAAGATAATCATGCTTGGAAATATTCGATGATCACAACATCGGTCACGAAATAGTAATCCACGATGCAAGCAGGGTATTCATATAAAACATGAATATGTAATCAGGGAGTGAAAATAAAATAAAGCATGCCTCAGTCGGGCGTCTGAGCAACGTCGCATAAAGGGCTTAGAAAGAAGATCATAACAAACATGCCACAGTCGGGCGTCTGAGCGACACCACATAAAGGGCTTATAGAGTAAATAAATAACAAGCATGCCACAGTCGGGCGTCTCAGCGACACCACATAAAGGGCTTAGAAAGAAAATCATAACAAACATGCCACAGTCGGGCGTGTGAGCGACACCACGTAAAGGGCTTATAGAGTAAATAAATAACAAGCATGCTACAGTCGGGCGTCTGAGCGATACCACATAAAGGGCTTATAAATAACATAATCACAGTGAATATCCAGGAGGTAGAACCGTCCCAGGGATACTCAATAACTCAAATAATATAAATGGTTAGTCCATAATAATAATAATAATAATAATAATAATAATAATAATAATAATAATAATAATAATAATAATAATAATAATAATACTCATTATAAGTCACAAGTCATGATCCATATTCTGTATTAGCAATTTCTCCTCCGAAGACCGACACTTGACCCATCCCAGACTGTAGTCCTTACCCATGGACACGGCTATTCGAATAGATTTAATCTCTGCAGAGGGTGTACTCTTTACCCACGAATAACGGATTCCTTTAGGTCATCGGGACGAATTCCATCTATGGTCTTTTATTTGGAAACACACCTGACCTGCACACACCAGCCTAACTTACCGGTATCTGGAATCACCCACGACACATGTTAAGAAAAACTCTGAGTGGGGAGGTTACAACCTCGATTAGCATGGGATCAAATTTATACCACGCGCTACTAAGGGGTGCCCCCCTCTCGGTCCCAATCCGAAACACCCATGCCCCCGGACCAGTGGCATGCCTAACGGATGCAGCCGGTATCTTCCACCATGGCCTCTCTGTACGGTGTGTGCTAGAAAGGGGTTGACAACTTACTGATCCGTACCCTACTTATGGCAGGGACAAGTGGTAGTACGAAACAAGTATGGGGGTTACTGGAACAAGACTCGATCTATGGTCGACTCAGGAGGTAAAAGCATCACCTGCATGATTAGCATAACAAATATAATCCACACCAACAGACAGGATCACCATTCACCATACCTTATCATGCCTTACTAACTATACTCATCTCAACGAAATATCAGTAACGAGCTCGTGTCTACCCAAGACAGAGACTCTCCCGGATTCCTTCCAGTAGGCATGAAAGGTAGACGAGGGTGATTACTATCACAAGTATATTAATTTCCAACAGCAAGGAAACTTCATCATGCACCCATGAGCATGATCACATCATCACATAAAATTAACGAAACTCCGTGCCAAGGTGGTGTTGTAATCGTATCAAACGACACACGACGATTATTATGCCAGGGTTCGGAATGCTTCCTTCAAGTTGTGGAGAGGCAGGGTGCATTCCAAAACTTTTGAAAGTTTTCTTCCTTCTTCAAAAATCCTATTTAAGAAAATTCGAAATCAACACATAATTTCAAAACCGTACAAAAAAGTTGTTTGGAAAATTTTCAAATAAATATGAAAATAAACTAGACCAAATTTTAGGAACAATAGAAAAAGAATCAAGTCATTTGGATTTATATTTGAAAAGTTAGAGCCAGTCAAAGTTTAGTCAATAATCTGTTTTTACTAAAAATCAGAAAAAGAAAATGTTTCGGGGGGGCTTACGTTTTCCTCTTAGTGAATACGTATCCTGTGGAATACGCCTCCACTTAAACTGGCGCGGGTCGTTGCTGGGTCACTGACAGTGGGTCCCTTGGGCCCACTGGTCAGGTTTGACCAGTCACCCGCGCCTCCTTCCTTCTCTGTCCGAGCGGGGCGGGGGTTCCGGCGATCGCCGTCGACGAGCCACGGCTCCACGCGGGGTTCTGAGGGCGGGGATGGATCCGCCAGTCTGGGGCGGTCCTCCCGGTGGTTGCTAGGTTGGCGGGGGTGGGGGGAATCGCCGGCGGCGAGCTCCGTGGCGGAGGTGGCTTCGGGTGGATTTGGCGGTCTTGGCTACGGTGGCTCTTGGTCGAAGTTGAGGGTTTGGGTAGCTCCGCACGATCAAGGGGGGTCGGGTGGTGGCGCTGGATGGACGGGAGAGGGCCTGCTCGCGGCGAACAGAGCTGGAGTGAGGTGGCGGCCGAACTGGCCGGAGACGAGGAAGACAGCTTTCCCCCATCGATTGCTGGCCGCGGGAGTTCTAGAGAGGTGGCTTGAGGTCGCCTGAGTGCTTGGACGAGCTCGGGGGCTCCTATTTATAGCGTGGCTAGGTCGGTTCCGCGGCGGCCGGGGATAAGATCGTCGGCGAACCACCGTTCAGTTGCAGCAGGGCGACGTGGAGGCGGTTGGGGCTGGTCGGCGCATCCCGACGGGCTCTCCACTTCTTAAGGGAGCGAGCTGGCGCGCGCGTATGGCTCGGGCGGCGCTGCCACGGCCGGGGCCTGCTGCGGCTGTCAGCTAGCCGCCATGGCCGACCTGACGGTGGCGCTGTGGGGCTCCAGAGGCGGCCAGGGTGGCTCTGCGACGTGGGAGGGGCCGAGCGTGTTGGCGGTGAGTGCCCAAGGTCCGCATGGGTGCGGGAAGGGCGGCAGCGAGACACGGCGGCTCGGTGCACGCGCGTGCAAAATGTGTGCTCTGGGCGCGCCAAGTACATGCATGCTAGGTGTTTGTCAAAATGCCAGCGTGTGCTAGGGAGCTCGGGTGAGGCTGGCAACTAGCAGATCTAGGTTAGAAGTAGCTAGGAGTTTAGTGGACAAGGTTGTTGGGTCAGAGGATCAAGTTCACAACGCAAACTAAAAATCATGCCAAATCTGGCTATGCACATAAGGTGTTTGACAAAATGCCAAGGGCATCTAGGCAACTCATGGGGTGGCCAAAATCTCCAGACCAGTGTCTCTTTAGGTGTAGGAGAAGGTGGCAAGGTTAGTTGGTCAAGACCAGAAACTTGTTAGTGTAAGTTTTTGAGAAAATCAAGTCTGGACAGAAAGAAAAGGGTAAAATATCATGGACCAAAAATACTCCAATGGGTCCATTCTCCTGGACTTAAGAGTTTGGTAGGGTGTACTACAAGCAGGAAAAAGCTCATGGTCTGAGCAAAAATGATTAGGGTTGTAGTAGAAATGCCAATCTGGTCCAGAGAGCAAAAGAGGATGATTTGCTTAAATTTTTCAAAGAACACCAGTGGGTTTTTGCATAAAGTTGAATTATATGCATCTACTGACCTCTCCAATTTTTGGTGAGAATTTTAAAGGATTTTCTGAAAGGGTTGTAGTGCAAATGAAGCTCCAACACTTATGAAAAATCATTTTTTTAAAGGAGTAAGGATTAGGAAAAATAATTATGCAAACAAATCCACTGATAAAAGAAAGGTTTCTTGAGAGGGTATACAAGTCCAACAATATATCTAGAAAGTTTTCACTTGGGGTAAAAACTCCATAACATCAAAGAAAAGGAGTGGTTCTGAAATCAAAGAAACTCGAGAAAATGAAAATTTTAATTTCCTGGCAAGATTTTAATAAACAAAACATGTTTAAATTTTTGGGGTGTTACAACACTACCCCCCTTAAGAAAAATCTCGTCCTCGAGATTTGCTAAGGGTTGTTATGAAAAGAATTACTCCTACTACCTCAAAGTGATATCACAAAAACAACCATCCTACTCATGCAATAAAATGCGGCTACAGTGAGTGGGCAATAAGTGGTGTAAAACTACAGTGTGGAATACTGGCGCTGTGTGGAAAAATCTAAGGCTGGGAAAAAAATGAGATACTTCTACTTTTGGTTAAAGTGAATTTAGAATAAAATTTCTAAATTCTAGAAATACATTGGTCGCACCCGAGAGCACAGTGCTCTCTCTTGGTGACAGGTGGACCCGGGGCCCACTATCAGTCTCTTCTTCTACCTCCGGCTCTCTCTTCTTCCTCTCTCTCGTGCGCTTTCCCGCGCTTTCTCCACCGGCAACGACTAGCGCGTAGGGCATCTAGGCCGTACTGCTGTAGTGCGCGGCGTGCTAGCTGCCGGTGCAGCGCGAACTCACCTTGCGGGCCAGTGCGCTGTCGGCACTGCTCGCGGATTCGCCTCCGAACACCGGCGATCGAGCGACGAGCGGCGCTGGTGGACTTCGCCCACCGTACACCGATATTGAGCTATAAAAATGACCAAGGTGCTCCTTTCTTGTTCCTCACACCTGGCCTCGCTTCTCCTTCTCCTTCCTTCTCCTCCATTTCTGTTTGCAGGAGCTCGGGACAAAGCTCTAACGGCGGAGGCGATGCCGGACTGGTGCATGATCCTGTTGTGCGGAGGGCTGGCGGCATTGTTGGGGTTCTCTGCGCTCTTGTGCGCGATGATCCTCGATGATCATTGTGATGCCGCTGCTCGAGTGCTAGCTCTTCGCGGCGGTGGTGATCACGAGGATTAGGTGTCGGTGTCAGGTGCTAGCGGCTTTCAGCGTGCTGTAGGCAACTTGTACTCGAACAATTACCCACAAATTTCTCCTTCAGAGACTGTGGTGAGTTAGGGAGGTGACTAGGTAGGTGCAACATGGGTACGTGGTTCCGCAATTAGTGTACGTGGTCGAGTGGCTGGAATTGTGAGTCTGCTGTTGCGCTGCTGCGTGAAAAATCTATGTCATGCAGAGATATATGTTGCCACAACTCAGGGAAAACAACATCTCACTCCAGGATTTACCGAGAGCGAACTTAGTTAATCAAAAATTATCAGCAGTAAAAACTACTCACATTAATTGACACCAAATATTTAATTCATCGCACAAATTTAGGATAACACGCATAAGTTGCAACTCATAAATAAACGCTGGGACAACAAACATAGCAGTGACGTCTAAAATGAAAACGGTAAATAGACAGGGTCATGAGAAAACGTCTCTGGTACTAGGGCACACTCTTCTTCTATCGAAGGAAGCGGATTGACTAGTCGATGAATGCGTCTTTCCTGTACGGGCCTCAGTGGTCTGTCGATGGAAATCCGAGGATTTAAATCGGCGAGGCTCTGGAGATAACCCATTACTCGCTGGGTAAAACACTCTTGTGCGATGACATACTATGTAAGGTTGGCCAGTACTGGGTCTCTCTCAATTCGTCAACCAGGAAAAGATGCTACTTCTCCAGGTGCTGCACGGCTTGGGAAGTAATAATACCCCCATTTGCTGGCATAGGGCACCGCAAATTGAAGGCGAGTAAGCACTTCATACGCAGCAGCTTCTACGACCATCTGTGGAGTTGGCATAGATTTCCCCACGAAGGAGACTTCTCTTGGGTCTTGGTTTGGGTTTGAGGGAGGGATGTGCACTACTGCCCAATATTTCGAGGTGGATGGTGTGATCCTCGATTTAAGCAACTCGTACTGGGGTGGACGGGTAGCACTCATGGTACTGCAGGTAAAGTCCCACAATATATTAACAAAACTACCTCGGGTGGCATCTGGAGTCCTTAGATAAATACTAGGGCTCGGCATGGCAAAAGAAATGGCTCTGAGAGTGGTGCACAAGGTGAGGGATGCTTGGCAAGGTCACGAGGTGGCCTTTTATATAGCAACTGGGTTGGGTTATTAAATCACGGTGAGGGGCAACTAGTTTGTCAGTTCTGCTCTATGGGGGTCGGGGTCAATGCTACAGATACACACGTCTCGCCAAAGTGATGTATTACTGTGGGAGTCGTCGGTGTGATTTTTGGAAGCTACGCCCGGAATAAAAAAATGCAATCGTATACCAACATACTTATGCATGGCTACTATAAAAATAATGGCGCACAAGCAGACAACATTTAAATATGGTGATACAGGCTCACACAATAACAGGGCGTGGACATACTAAGGCTCGGTACTACTCGAGTGAATTAGTCTACCTCGTTTATATCTAAGCGGGCGTGCCTTGTGGATGCCGAGGCTTCTCCAAGGGCTTCACCATTAGGGTTAGCTGGAGGGGGCTGAGGAGCTGTAGGATCGGGGCAGCGATGATGACCATCGCGGGGATTGTTGGCCACAATCCCGTTGGAGCGCGTTCCAAAAAGGCGACGAATCACTTCTGGGGACACCAAAGCATTTTGGTCGATGGCTGGGGCAGACCTCAAGGACTCGATTGGTTGTCCGAACAGCACGACTGGGTTGTCGGCGCCGGGCTCATTTTCTCCTCTTGCCGGGGCTCGGCGAACCAGTTCTCCACGAGCGGCGATCAGATCGAGGGTGATTTGATCGAATAGTTCCTCTAGTGCACTTACATAGCGCACCAGATGTAACAATGCAGGATCTGTCTCGTGGTCTCCGTTGGCAACCTGGGGTGGCCTACCATACCCGTCACGGCTGGGATAGTAGTAGAATGAGCGACAGTTAACTCTGGGCGACAAGTGCCGGAGTTGAACTATAGCCTCTCGAGCAGCTAGTTGGATGGCTTGTGGCTCAAAGGAAGTTGTCCTTCCGGTGAACCTGTAGGGGAGTTCTGGCGATAGACCCCTACCATAGACGTGCACAGTGGCCCAGAATTGACGGCTCTCACCGCCCATGAGGCCTTGGTACACAACATATACTGGGGGCTCTTCTAATGTAAAGGCACGATTAGAATAACAAATATAAACCACACCAACAGACAGAATCACCATTCACCATACCTTATCATGCCTTACTGACTATACTCTTATCAACAAAATATCAGTAACGAGCTCGTGTGTACCCAAGACAGAGACTCTCCCGGATTCCTTCCAGTAGGCATGAAAGGTAGACGAGGGTGATTACTATCACAAGTATATTAATTTCCAACAACAAGGAAACTTCATCATGCACCCATTAGCATGATCACATAATCACATAAAATTAACAAAACTCTGTGCCAAGGTTGTGTTGTAATCGTATCAAACGACACACGATGATTATTATGCCAGGGTTCAGAATGCTTGCCGGGCGAACCGACGTTCTGTTGCAGCAGGGCGATGTGGAGGCGGTTGGGGCTGGTCGGCTCATCCCGATGGGCTCTCCACTGCTTAAGGGAGCGAGCTGGCGCGTGTGTATGGCTCGGGCGATGCTGCCACGGCCGGGGCCTGCTGCGGCCGTCAGCAAGCCGCCATGGCCGACCTGACGGTGGCGTTGTGGGGCTCCAGAGGCAGCCAGGGTGGTTCTATGATGCGGGAGGGGTCGGGCGTGTTGGCGGTGAGTGCCCAAGGTCCACACGGGCGCGGGAAGGGCGGCAGCGAGACGCGGCGGCTCGGTGCACGTGCGTGCAAAACGTGCGCTCTGGGCGCGCCCAGTGCACGCTCGCTAGTGTTTGTCGAAATGCCAGCGTGTGCTAGGGAGCTCGGGTGAGGCTGGCAACTGGCAGATCTAGGTTAGAGGTAGCTAGGAGTTTAGTGGACAAGATTGTTGGGTCAGAGGATCAAGTTCACAACTTAAACTAAAAATCATGCCAAATCTGGCTATGCACATAAGGTGTTTGACAGAATGCCAAGGGCATCTAGGCAACTCTTGGGGTGGCCAAAATCTCCAGACCAGTGTCTCTTTAGGTGTAGGAGATGGTGGCAAGGTTAGTTGGTCAAGACCAGAAACTTGTTAGTCTAAGTTTTTGAGAAAATCAAATCTGGACAGAAAGAAAAGGATATAATATCATGGACCAAAAATACTCCAATGGGTCCATTCTCCTGGACTTAAGAGTTTGGTAGGGTGTACTACAAGCAGGAAAAATCTCATGGTCACTAGAGCAAAAATGATTAGGGTTGCAGTAGAAAATGCCAATCTGGTCCAGAGAGCAAATTAGGATGATTTTCTCAAAAATTTCTAAGAACACCTGTCGGTTTTTGCATAAAGTTGAATTATATGCATCTACTAACCTCTCCAATTTTTGGTGAGAATTTTAAAGGATTTTCTGAAAGGGTTGTAGTGCAAATGAGGCTCCAACACTTATGAAAAATCATTTTTTTAAAGGAGTAAGGATCAGGAAAAATAATTATGCAAACAAATCCACTGATAAAAGAAAGGTTTCTTGAGAGGGTATACAAGTCCAACAATATATCTGGAAAGTTTTCACTTGGGGTAAAAACTCCATAACATCAAAGAAAAGGAGTGGTTCTGAAATCAAAGAAAATCCAGAAAATGAAAATTTTAATTTCCTGGCAAGATTTTAATAAACAAATCATGTTTAAATTTTTGGGGTGTTAGAAGTAGCAGGCAAGCATGCGTGGGAGCATGTACGCATGTATCTCCATGCGTGAGTGTGTGGCGTGGGAGTCGATCTCGATGGATGGATGGATGGATGGATGGATGCCCATATATATAGTGGGAGGTAGCTTAGTATGTAAGCTAGGTGATGGTATGGGCAAGGCATGGTGGGGTGTCATGCTTGTCCCCTGGGTCACTTCATAAATAGTGCCCAGGGACAAGTGACACTATACATGATGGCTTGGGGTGACATGTGCACAGTGCCCAGGTATGGCCGTCTTGTCCGCCGTATTGTCGTCCCGTCGGGGTCTCGTCGGTGTAGCGGTCGACTTCGGGCAGCCGACTGGTTGGCGTAGTCGGCAGCCGGCAGGCAGGAGTAGACGGGCAGGGAGCAGTCGAACCGAGCGGACGGGCGCCTCGTCCGACTGTCGCCTGGAGCCGAGCAGCTGGGTGAAGAGTCGACCCAATCCAGTCGGACAGGGGCCGTCTGGCGCGGCCTGAGCGGTCGGACTGACGGGCTTTGCTAGCCCCGATGTCTGGGAATACTATCTTGCTGTCTTCGGGGTACCCGTGGTCAATATCTCCGACAGTAGTCCCCGATCCTCTGGGCAACTTTGGAAAAGTTGGGCGGAGGTTCTTTAACGTTTTTTTGATATAGAAGATGCTTGTTGATGGCCGGCTGCGGGTCGCAGCCAGCACAGCTTGCTTCCGGCAGGGGCGCGCAAGCGCACCCGCTGGGTGTTGCTCCCGAGCCTCCGGGCAACTTGTAAAAGTTGGGCGGAGGCTTTTCGCGGTTGTTGGTGTTGATGATGGCGTCTAGGGTGCCGGGCGCGGACACGGAGTCTGTCGGCTGCCGGGCGCAGACGCGGAGTCTACCTGCTAGTGCCATCGGGCGCGGACGCGGGGTTTGCTGACTAATGTCGTCGGGTGTGGACTTGTAGTCCGCCGACTGGTGTCATCGGGTGCAAACGCGAGGTCCGTCGACTGGTGTCGTCGGGCGCGGACACGGGGTCCGCCGACTGGTGTCGTTGGGCGCGGACGCAAGGTCTCCGACTGGTTTCGTCGGGCGCGGACGCGGGGTCCGTCGATTGGTGTCGTCGGGCGCGGACGCGGGGTCCGCCTGCTGGTGCCATGGGGCGCGGACGCGGGGTCCGCCGACTGATGTCGTCGGGCGCGGACTTGTAGTCCGCCGACTGGTGCCGTCGGGTGCGGACGCGGAGTCCGCCGACTAATGATGTCGATGACAGCCGCGTGCGGGCTGCAGCCGGCGCGGCTTGCTTCCAGTGGGGGCGCGTCAGCGCACCCACTGGTTGTAGCCTCCGAGCCTGCGAGCGAGGATGTGGGTTCCCACGAAAATGATCATGCAAAAGACAAAGTTAGTCCACACGGATATATCAAATGTTTGCTTCTAGTATTGCAAGTTTTATGCGGAGGCTGCCGACTCGGTTTCGTCCGAGCCTCCTTCAATCTTTTTCATGTTCCCTCCGCTCTTTGGCTTCTGCTCTCGCTTAGCCGGAGAGCCGCTCTGCGGTCTGTGACTCGGAGTAGGCTGCAGAACGGAGTGTACAGTACTCAGACTTTGGGAGCAGATTCAACCAGGCAGAAACTCATAAATCAAACGGCCGGGTCGCCCGAACTGTTTTCTCCCAGACGTTTTTCGCGTGGGTGGCCTCCAGCATCTGCTCTTGCTAGCCACACAGCCGCTCTGCGGTCTGCGGCTAAGTGTAGGCCTTCGGTACTGTGCACGCTACTAAGCCGTCTGCGGGAATGAACGTCTCAGGCCAATCGACCAGCCTCCGGGCCAACTCTGGCTGGCGCTAGGGCGAACAGTAATGCAACTGTAATAAAATGCAGAGATAGCACCCCAAGCATCGCTCGAGGTTGTCCGTGTTTGCATGGTGCAAAAATACGCGGGTGATGATCTCACATCGCTTTGTCGCAAACGAGGCGGAGGTTGACGAAGACAGCCGGCGCGGCTCAGAGCTGGCGGAGCGCGCCGGCGCACCTGCTAGGTGAAGTCTTCGAGCCTCCGGTTGCTCGAAGGGGGGCCCGGCCTGTCAGGTCCGACCGGACAGGCGGCGAGGGGGGCCCGGCCTGTCAGGTCCGACCGGACAGGCGGCGAGCGGGACCCGGCCGAGCCGGCTTGGCACAGCCGGCGATGCCACGAGGCGGCCAGCTTGGCTTGGCACAGCCGACCGGGTGCTGACGCGAGCAGGCGGGGCCACCGGCGGAGCGGTACCGCGGACGAACGGAGGCGTCTCTTGTTTTCTTCTTTTTCTTCTCCGGTCGGTTGCTGGCAGCTGGACGGACATTTTATCTTCTGCTATACTGCCGTCTGCCGTCAGCCCGACGGGACTTTTTCTCGGGTAGACGAACATTTTTTCTTCCTCTTTCTTCTCGGCCGGCTTCTGGCAGCCGGACAAAACTCTTCTCTTTTCTGCAATCTTCGCGGGGGCGCGCCAGCGCACCTGCTGGGTGTAGCCCCCGAGATTCGGGCCGACTGCTGAGCAGTCGGGCCGAATCTCTCGGCAACTACTTTGTCTTCTTCCTCGCGGGGGCGCGTCGGCACACCCGCTGGGTGTAGCCCCCGAGATTCAGACCGTCCGCTGAGTAGTCGGGCCGGATCTCCCGGCAACTACTTTGTCTTCTTCTCTTTTCCTCGTCAGCCGGCTGTGCTCAGACGGACCGACTCCTAGGTCAGCCAGGCAGTGAAGCGGGCAGACGAACCAGGCGGCCCAGCGGCAACGCGGGCTGTTGACTAGAGCAGTCGGCTGGGCTGCAGTCTGTAAAGTCGGATCCTCCTTTTTTCAGTCAGCCGGCTGGGCACCCGGCATGACTTTTCTCTGCCAGTCGGCCGTGGGCACCCGGCCTTTTCTTCGCCCGGCTCTGGGCAGCCGGATGCACACACACATTTTTTTATCTCCGCATGAAGCAACCGACTGTTGACTGTTCTCTCTTTTACCAGTCGGCAGGGGATAATCAGCCGGCCTCTTCTAGGCTCTAGCCGGCCCCCCTCTCTGCCCTTTGGGCAGCCGGCCAGCGAAGGCCACGGCCCACGGCCAAGGCGGGAAGCGGCCGACGCACCACGGGGCGCGCAGGCGGAGGAGGCCGCGAAGCGGGGCAGGCACCGAGGCGCAGACGGAACCGACCCGGAGGCGGGGGCGCTCGGGCCGGAGGTCGGCGGGGCGGAGGCCGGCACGAGGCGGGGCGAGGGAGTGGAGGCCAGCACGAGATGGCCGGCCCTGGGGCCGGATGCAGGCGCGCGGGGCCGGAGCCGGCCTGGGCCAGCCGGCATGAGGGCGGTTGAGGCGGAGCAGCCGGACGGCCGAGGGCGCGACGTGTAGCAGGGCCGAGCAGAGCCGGGCGCGGAGCAGGCGACCTGCAGAGCTGGGCGCGAAGCAGTCGGCTACGGGTGAATGCGGGTGGGTCGTGTGGAGGCGGAGCATCTGGCCGGCGAGTTGGAACCGGCAGCCGACCGGAGCGGCGCATGGGCCGATGCGCGCATGCGTGGGTGGAGCAGGGGCGAGCGCAGCATGCCTATGCGGGCGGAGAAGAGCGGAGGTCTGGCCGTTGTCTAACCAACGTCCGACCATTATATATCTGACTAACGCACACATGCATTACGTGGCTATTTTCTGAGGTTTATACGGCTTTGTACGGGCCTTCAACAGGCGGGCTGCCGTAGGAAAGGCGGGCGATGGAGCTGGTGGTGAGGTAGATGGACGGTGCGGCCAAACGGACCTGCCGGCCGGAGCGACGGCGAGGCTCACACGGCTGGGCTCATGTATGCACACGGACTGAGCTAGCTAGCTAGCTAGCTAAACTAGTAGGTACACAGCTGAATCAATTGGCCATGTAGCCATGCACAAGAGCGTGCACGCCCAGGAACGACAGCGAGGCGTGGCC
Source organism: Secale cereale (assembly GCA_902687465.1). Lineage (NCBI taxonomy): Eukaryota > Viridiplantae > Streptophyta > Magnoliopsida > Poales > Poaceae > Secale > Secale cereale. Next base: position 772,121,697 of record LR738713.1, read on the forward strand.
GTAACTGCAGCTACAGCAAAATGTTGCATGGCAACGGCAGCTACAGCGATGCCGGCATGCAGCTACAGCTACAGCGAGCGGCAGGCAAGCTCACTGTGGAGGCACGAAAAAAGGCATGGGAGTGGAGGAGGCAGGGAGCGCAGCCGCGGAGGCCGGAGCGGCGCAGGAGGGAGCTCAACGGCAGGAGCGGACAATGCCCGAGGAGCTCGGAGATGCCTGGTCAGGTGCGAGCAGCGCGCATGCAGGCATGAGCGCTTCTCGGAGAAGAAAACGAGGCGACGCCGCAGCCGACGGTACGGACGCACGGCTCCGCGCGGGCGTCCCGAGGGCGTATTGGTGTCGAACCCCCGAGCGCTACAGGAGAGACGGCGGCAACGCCGCTTCGGTGATGACAAAGATGGCGAGGCCGACGACACGGACGCGCCGCTCCGTGCGGCCGCCACGGGGGCGAGTTGATGTCGAGCCCTCGAGCGCGGTCGGAGTGATGTCGCGATGCCGCGTCGGTGGAGACAAAGATGGTCCAGCCCGGACTGCGAGACGAGCAGCAGCGTGGTAGCATAGTACCGCCCCACGATGGGCGCCAAATGTCGAGGTTTTCTCACGGGGATGTGTAAGACGACAAATGCCACGAAGTGGCTTCGTGTGAGGGCAAGACTGCTGTCAGAATATCCAGGGACAGGTATGCGAATAGCACGCGGTAGTTTACCCAGGTTCGGGGCTCTCCGGAGAGATAATACCCCTACTCCTGCATGTCTGAGTATATGTGGTATATCTGGTACAAAGTGCTCCTGGAGCTATATCATATATCTAGCAGTAGCAGGCAGCTAGCTAGCTAGTGTGCGGTATGGTGGCCGAATGAGCCTGGCCAAGCATGCGTGAGAGCATGTACGCATGTATCTCCATGTGTGAGTGTGTGGCGTGGGAGTCCATTCTCGATGGATAGATGGATGGATGCCAATATATATAGTGGGAGGTAGCTTAGTATGTAAGCTAGGTGATGGTATGGGCAAGGCATGGTGGGGTGTCATGCTTGTCCCCTGGGTCACTTCATAAATTGTGCCCAGGGACAAGTGGCACTATACATGATGGCTTGGGGTGACGTGTGCACAGTGCCCAGGTACGGCCGTCTTGTCCGCGGTATGGTTGTCCCGTCGGGGTCTCGTCGGTGTAGCGGTCGACTTCGGGCAGCCGACTGGTTGGCCCAGTCGGCAGCCGGCTGGCAGGAGCAGACGGACGGGGAGCAGTCGGACCGAGCGGGCGGGCGCCCCGTCTGACTACAGTCTGTAGCCGGGCAGCTGGGTGAAGAGCCGACCCAATCCAGTCGGACAGGGGGCCGTCTGGCGCGGCCTGAGCGGTCGGACTGAGGGGCTTTGCTAGCCCCGATGTCTAGGAATGCTATCTTGCTGTCTTCGGGGTACCCGTGGTCAATATCTCCGACAGGATTGTTTGGAGAGCTTGAGCTGGTTGACGAAGTTTCATCGAATGGAACTGACACGCTTCACACTTGGTTACTAGTGTCGTTGCATCCTGGAGGACAGTGGGCCAGAAGAAACCCTGTCGGAATGCCTTCCCGGCAAGGGCTCTTGACCCTATGTGGGAGCCACATATGCCTCCATGTATCTCTGCCAACAGTTCCAGTCCTTCCTCTCGGGTGATACACTTCAATTTCACGCCGTTCGGTCTTTTCCTATACAGGACGTCGTCGACGAACTGGTACATGGCGGACCGACGGGCTACTTTCTCCGCTTCTTCCTGCTCTTCAGGAAGCTCCCCAGTCTGGAGGAATTGGACGGTATGCTGCGTCCATGCCGGAGCCTGGGGCTCGACGGCAAGGACCAAAGGCATTTCTTCTGCTATGGGAGCGATTTCCTCTACGGCTAGGGCTTGACACCTCGCCGGAGTCTGTTGCCCCACGGTAGGCTCTGCGTCTCCGGCAACACTTTTGCCGGCCACTCTTGTGGGTTTGGTAGGAAAGTACTTGCCAGGGCTTGATTTCCTTCGCATGCTCGGCTTAGTCGATGGTTCAACAGATGGGTGATATAATCGGAGCACAAAGGTACCTGGTTCCACAGGTAGTTTGAGGGTGGCGCGTTTCGACAGGCAGTTGGCGATGTCGTTCTCCGCCTGGGGGACATGTCCAGCTTGTATATCGTCGAAACGCTCCTCCAGTTTCCTTACTTCATCCGCGTAGGCTTCCATCAACGGGCTCTGATAATCTTTGTTTACTTGCCTGACGATGAGCTGCGAATCTCCTCTGACGATGAGCTTCTTGATCCCGTGGTCCGCTGCGATCCTGAGACCGGTGAGCAGTCCCTCGTACTCGGCAGTGTTGTTGGTTGATACCTCCCTAGGGAAGTGCACGTGGATCACATACTTGAGGTGCTCTCCGGTGGGTGCAACGAGCAGCACACCGGCACCGGCGCTTTGCAGCGAGAAAGCCCAGTCAAAGTACATAATCCAGTCACGACTCTCACCCTTGCCGGGGAGAGTAGTCTCCTGGATCTCCTCGTCAGGCGTTGAGGTCCATTCTGCAACAAACTCTGCCAAGACTCTACTCTGAATCGTCGAAGAGCTTTCAAATTTCAAACCGAAGCTTGACAGCTCCAGGGCCCACTCCACAATCCTCCCAGTCGCATCTGGGTTATGCAATATTCGTTGCAACGGGAGGTGGGTGACGACGGTGATTTCATGTGCTTGGAAGTAATGACGAAGCTTCCTTGAGGCCATAAGGAGGCCGAAGAGCAATTTCTGCACGCCGGAGTACCTTGACCAAGCCCCCTGTAATAGGGAGCTGACAAAGTAAGCCGGGTGCTGCATCATCTTCTTCTCCTGCATCACTCCATTCAGTCGCGTCTCTTTGGCCCCAGTGGCATCAGGTGCTGTCGCTGCTATCGCTTCTGTATTGACCTCCCTCTGGGACACTAGCGCGACACTGACCACTTGGTTCATTGCCGCTAGATACACCAGCAACGGTTCTTGTGGTTTAGGCGCGATCAGTACCGGCGTAGAGGAGAGGTATTTCTTCAAATCTTGCAGTGTCGCTTCGGCTTCTGGGGTACACTCCATTGGGCCCGGCTTTTTCAAAATTTTGAAAAAGGGGAGACTGCGCTCGGCAGATTTGGAGATGAACCTACCCATGGCGTCAACGCACCCAACAAGCCGACGCACATCCTTGATTCGCCTAGGCGCTTCAATCTGCTCGATGGCCTTGACCTTGTCGGGATTTGCTTCAATTCCACGCTGTGACACGAAGAAACCGAGAAGCTTGCCGGACAGGACGCCAAAGGCACACTTTTCCGGGTACAACTTAAGGTTGATCTTGCGCAGATTCGTGAATGTCTCTTCTAAGTCTTGCATGAGCTTTGCTTTGTCCTTGGTTTTTACCACTATATCATCCATATAAGCTTCCATATTTCTATGCAGCTGAGGCTCAAAACCAATCTGCATGAGCTTTAGGTTGCCGGACAGGACGCCAAAGGCACACTTTTCCGGGTACAGCTTAAGGTTGATCTTGCGCAGATTCGTGAATGTCTCTTCTAAGTCTTGCATGAGCTTTGCTTTGTCCTTGGTTTTTACCACTATATCATCCATATAAGCTTCCATATTTCTATGCAGCTGAGGCTCAAAACCAATCTGGACCGCTCTCGCAAATGTTGAGCCAGCACTCTTCAATCCGAAAGGCATCCGCATAAAGCAATACATACCACATGGGGTGATGAATGCTGTCTTTTCTTCATCTTCTCTCGTCATGAAGATCTGGTGATAGCCTGAGTAAGCGTCGAGGAATGATAACAAGTCACACCCAGCTGTGGAGTCCACAATCTAGTCGATGTGTGGTAGTGAGAAAGGGTCTTTTGGACAAGCCTTATTAATGTTTGTGTAGTCTATACACAGCATCCGCTTCCCATTTGCCTTACGCACTACCAACGGATTGGCCAACCACGTTGGATGGAGCACTCCTCTCACTAGGCCGGCTGCCTCTAACTTCCTGGTCTCCTCTCTGATGAACTCTTGCCGCTCCAGAGCTTGCTTCCTGACCTTCTGCTTGACGGGTCGCGCATGAGGGCAGACAGCAAGATGGTGCTCAATCACCTCCCTGGGAACGCCGGGGATGTCAGACGCTTGCCAAGCAAACATGTCGACATTCTCCCACAGGAAGCTAACGAGCGAGTCTTCCTATTTGATGTCGAGGGCGGAGCTTATGGTGAAAGCCCGTCCCGTGCCGTCCTCGTTGACGGATACCCGCTTGGTTTCTGGTGGAGCAGCTCTGGATTTCTTGCTCTTGTCGGTGGAGCTCTCTGGCGCGTTCTCGACGGGAATGCTACACTCCAAAGAGGAGCGATTACCGGAGTAGGCACGAGATGTCTTCCCGGTCTTATTTCCTCTCAGGGCTCCAGTGGCAGGAGCAAGCGCCTTAGCGGCGGTCGCCGCAACTGCCTCCCGGAAAAGCTGGTCATCGCAGATCAGCGCATCCTTCTTGTCGGAGGGGACGGTAATGATGGACATCATCCCAGGCATCTTCAGCGTGTTGTAGGCATAGTGCAACGCCGCCATGAATTTGGCCAATGCTGGGCGGCCGAGGATCCCGTTGTAAGGCAAGGGGATCTCCGCTACATTAAAAACAATCCTCTCCGTCCTGTAGTTTAGCTCACCCCTGAATGTCACGGGTAGCGTGATTTTACCCTTGGGATGGCTTCTCCCTGGGTTGACCCCTTGAAACGAGCCTGTCTCCTCGAGGTCTCCATCAGGGATTTGCAGCCTTCTGACCACGACGGGCGAGATTAAGTTCAGGCCAGCCCCGCCATCAACCAGCATCTTCGTCACCTTGAGGTTGCGTATCGTTGGTGAGACCAGCAGCGGCAAACACCCGACCGCAGTCGTGCGGTCAGGGTGATCCTCGGCGTCAAAGATGATAGGAGTGCTGGACCACCTTAGCGGCTTCTGGGCATCGAACGACGGCTCCACGGCTGTGATCTCACGCGCCCACTGTTTAAGTTGGCGGTGGGAGGAGTGCAAAGAAGCACCGCCGTCGACGCACATGGCCTCCGTGGCCTTCTGAAACTCTTGCTCGCCAGACACGCCGTCCTCCTCGCCATCATCATCTTCGCGCTTCTTGTCATGGCCCCGGGCGGGCCGTTCTTGTTAGTTGTCTTTGCCGCGGCGGCCAGGTTGGCTGCCACGTTTCTTGCTAGATCCTTCAGCGCCATCTTGGCCTTTCTCCTTCTCTCGCCTCTCGTACTCGGCCTTTTGCTTCTCCGCGAGCTGCTCCACTTGTCGGCAGTTCTGGAGGTCATGGCCTTTGGTACGGTGGATCTTGCAGTATTGCTTGTCAGAGCTTCCCGGCTTGTCGGCGGTCGCCAAGGCCCGGCAGGCGACACATTCGGCGATTTCCTTGCTGGGGTCGTCTGCCTTGGTTTTCTTGCCGGCGCCGGCGTCGTCGGATACCTCAATGGCAAGCATAGCATTCCCCTTGCGTTTTTTGTTACGGCGTCGACCCTTTTTCGTTGGGGCGACGACGTCTTCATCCGAGGAACCGGTTTCTACACCGGCTTCTTCGTCGGGGTACTTCCTTCCTCTTCAGCCAGGGCACATCTGTCGGCTAGAACGTAAAGTTCGGCCACATCCTTGACTTTGTTCATCGCCAGCTCCTCCCGCATCTTGCGGCTGCGCACGTTCTGGTGGAACGCGCTGATGATGGCGGCAGGATGAACGTTTGGGATGTTATACTACACTCGGCTGAACCTCTGTATGTACTTGCGCAGGCTTTCACCTTCCTTCTGGGGGATAACATGCAAATCGCTTGCTTGGCCATGAGCCTGGTGGCCTCCTGTAAAAGCGCCAAAAACTCATGGCACAAATCCGACCAGGAAGAAATGGAATCCACCGGCAAGTGCATCAACCATGACATAACGTTGGGTTTCAGCGCCAACTGGAAATAATTAGCGAGCACCTTATCGTCGCGCGCCCCAGCAACTTGCATCGTGATGGTGTAGATACTGAGGAACTCCGATGGATGAGTCTTGCCATTGTATTTCTTGCCGACGTCGGGCTTGAAGGTGCGGTGGGTGGGCCACTGGAAACGCCGCAGCTCAAGAGTAAAAGGTTGGGTAGCCTACCTCGTAAGGTAAGCCCCCAGATCCTCCCGGTGCTGGGTTGTCTCCAGCAGGCCCCGCCCGTTCATCCGACTGGTGGCGCGCCTCGCGTCGGCGGTCGATGGTGTTTCGAGCATCCTCGTGGGCACGCTCTCGAAGAACTTGGCGCTGATCACGATGGGTCCGCGGGTCGGACAACGCTATGGATACGTCGCCGCAAGCGTCATCCCGACGGGCCGGCACGCGTGATAGCCGGCGAGAAGGAGAAAAATGCACCATGGCCGCAGTGCCTCCAATCCTTCCACCGCTGGCGTGTGTTGGATCAGGAGAGCATCATCCCGAAGGCCCCACCGGCCGTGGTTCGTCCTTGTTGGCGACGGTGACAAGGCTACGAACGGTAGCTCTCCACTCAGTGAGCTTCTCCGCTGCAGGATGGAAGTCGAGGAGCAACTGCACGCGTGCTAAGGCTTCTGCTGGCGTGGGCGGCGGGGAGAGCTGCGCCGATCAAGACACGCTACGAACTCTAACCATGTTAGAAGGAACTCTATCACGGTCCCGCAGCTGCACGTCGCCTTCGCCGGCGCCTCGGCGGGCATGCTGATCTTCTGCATCTCGTGACTGATGCACGAGGCTCTTTCCGCAGCGGCGCCCGGGGTCCTCCGTGCGGCGATGCTGCCCATCGCGCGCGACCTGGGAGGAACGCGCCGTGGGTGCTGCCGTGGGCGTCTTGGGAGTCGCCGCGTCGCCCGTGCGGGGTATGACGCCGCTCTTGGAGGGTCCCGCGTCGCCTGCGGGGGGCCTGGCTCCACCCTTGGACTTGGTGGCGTGTAGCTCGTTGTCTCGTGCACGAGCGACACCGCTTGCCGGGCTTCGGCTGCTAGAACGGCGCGGGTGTTCACGGGTCGCGGCTCGGCTCCCATCCGCAACCACCCCGTCGCCGGCCTGTGTCGGCATGGGCCGTTCGGCTACAGACGAGCCGACCGCCATGATCGTCTTCTTCTTAGGAGCCATGGCGATGAGGAATCGCTACCCTAACTACAAGACCATATTTCTACAACTACGCCCCCTACTTGGAGCGCCAAAGATGTCGGTACAAAACGACACCTATGGGATCACTGGAATCCCTTCTACGGTTGGCGAGCGTGGAGTTGTGCAAAGAGCAGGTCTAAGAGTCAGCACAGCGATCGTTTACCCAGGTTCGGGCCGCGGGGATGCGTAATACCCTAGTCCTGCTTTGGTGTATATTTGAGTGTTCTTGAGTTCTTCATCTAGCTATGATGCCTATCCCGCTTTCCAGGGTATGAATCCTCCTCCAGTACACCGTGGGCCTCCTTTTATAGTCTAAAGGGGCTGCCAAAGTGGCACACAGGAGGTGGAAAGGTGTACAGTGTATAGGGTTATCCCATGCCATTGTGGGACAAGGCGCATTCAATGTGCTGCTTAGGTGTCCATTTACTTTATCGGGGACGGGAAAGAGGCCCGTCCCGTCGATGGCCGCTCTGTCTGGTCGCGACACGCGTCCAAGCCAGCGAGGCAGGCAGCTGAGGTGGCGTCGCGGTAGGGTCTTCACGAAGATCTGCATGCCACCACGTAGGTGCTTGGCTAGCTGGCCCAGGAACCACTTATCGCCACGTGGGTGTCTGCCTGGCCAGCAGGTCGGCCGCCGAGCTGGGGCGGCGACGGGGCGGCAAGAGCTTGCCGCATGCTTGCTTCTGTTCCCGGCAAGGGTTTTGCCGGGGCCTCCGTGAGTGCCCTACGGCAAGAGGCCTGTCGGGGCTTCGGGGTGTATTCGGCAAGGAGCCTTGGCGGGGCCTCGTGGGCGTCCTCGGCAAGGAACCTCACGTTCAACATGTCTTCTGGATCTTATCTTGGGAGTCACAGATCTTTGTCTTCACAAAGATCTGCATGCCATCACGGGGTGCTTCTTGAGCCTTGGCTCCACTGTTTGTTGATATTGTTGGAGCCCATAGGCTTCGAGAGTGGCCGCGACAGAGGCGTGTGAGTGGATCGCCCTGGCAAGGGCCCTTGCCAGGTGGCGCGCAGGCCGCCCCGTCAAGAGTCCTTGCCGGGGGAGCCTGTCTCCTTGCTTGGTCTTCTCGTGTTGTATGTCTTGGCGTTTGTCCTGGTAACTCTGCGTTCCTTGCTTCCTCCTTCTTCCCTGTTATGTTTGGCCTCAGGCGTGGCTCTGACTGCCTGTGCACAAGTAAGGGGTAAAAAAAGAGCGCCCCTACTTTTGTACACCAACACATCCCTACCGGTGTCATTGAAGGCATGCGTGAGCAATTCCGCAATCTGAAGCAAGGCACCATGTCTTTCTACCAATACAATGTCAAGTTCCAGAATCTTGCCCATTATGCGAAGCAAGACATCCCCGATGCCAAGAGCAAAATCTACCAGTTCCGAGGTGGTCTGAAAGATGAACTCCAACTTGCACTCACTATGTTCGAGCTAGATGAATTTGATCAATTCTACAACACGGCTCTCAAGCAAGAGGCAGCTCATCTCAAATGTGAAGCTTCCATAAAGAGGATAAGAGATGCTGTTCACTCCTCCTCTTCCTCTCAAGTGGTCGCCAAGCAGTAGAAGTTCTGGCTCCCGCCTCCTCGAGTGCTCCGTCCTCCGAGTCAGAATAAGCACTCAGCTGGTCGTGGATTCTCTCACCCACCCAACCCAAGCAACCAGTCCAAGTCTCAGTTCCAAGCTCCAAGACCAAGCGGTCCTTATCATCGGCCACTTTGAGAGGTTACGTGCAACAAGTGTGGTCAGAAGGGTCACTATGAAAACAAGTGTACTTAAATGCGCCTTCCGCCTCCTCCACCTGTCAGCAATGCTATTGTCAAGCACCGTTTGAAATTCTCTATGGCAGAAAGTGACGTACCCCTCTCAACTGGTCCGAGACTAGTGAACGTCAACTCCTTGGAAATGATTTGATCTCAGAGGCCGAAGAAATGTGCAAAGTCATACGTGAGAATCTCAAAGCCGCGCAATCGCGCCAAAAGAGATACTATGACAGCAAACACCGAGATTTGGCTTTCGACATTGGAGATCATGTGTATCTCCGTGTTTCTCCCATGAAGGGCGCTCAAAGGTTTGGTATCAAGGGCAAGCTTGCTCCAAGATATGTGGGTCCTTTCAAGATAATTGACAAGAGAAGCGATCTAGCCTACCAACTCGAGCTTCCCTCCAACTTTGCAAATGTGCAAGATGTGTTTCACGTGTCACAACTCCGCAAGTGCTTCAAGACGCCTGAACGCACCATTCGTTTCGAAGAGGTTGATCTTCAGCAAGACTTGTCTTATTGTGAGCACCCCGTTGCTATCCTTGAAGAGACTAAGCGCAAGACCCGCAACAAGTCCATCAAATTCTTGAAAGTGAAGTGGTCACACCATACCGACCGAGAAGCTACATGGGAACGAGAAGATCATCTCCGTTCCGAGTATCCCGCTTTCTTTCAGTCCTAGATCTCGGGACAAGATTTTTCGTAGTGGAGGAGAGTTTGTAACACCCCAGATGTAAAACTTCCTTATATGGCAATATATACATTTACCATTTGGTCCTTATCCTTTCCTTGTGGGTTTTCTTTTCATTTATGCCTTGTCATCTTATTGCATTGACATGTTTTCTTTCATTATTGCATTCATGCATTTGCTTCATTACCATCATTTGCATCATGGTCACATCATATGGCATTCCATCTTGTCATTGTGCATTTCTCGTCCTTATTATGCTCAAGTGAGTTTTCTTTGCATGATGTGGTGGTTTGATGCAAGGGCATGCTCAATCCATAAGCCCTTCCAAGTTTCACCACCTCCCCTTCTCTCTTTCTCTCTTTCTTTTAATTTTTTGCAAGTGTCATCTAGCCTCTTCCTTTAATGTTCATCTCCTCCCAACAAATCTTGCTTCATGTCCTAAGCCTCTATGCCAAACCTCACCTTATTTTGAAATGTTTTGGTCAGGTTCAAAAATGACCTATGTTTGAATCATATTCAAACTTGTTTTATTTTTCTACCTCTAAAAATGTCCAGCTCATTTTTATAAAAAAAGGGAATAATTCCAGGAGCTAGGGGATATTTTTATTTCTCCCTAATTCCTCTCCTATCAACCTGGGCTTTTTCTTTTGTTTTTCTGCCTAAAGAAAAAGAAAAAGAAGAAGCACCAGCAGTAGTGCAGCTAGCTAGCAGGCAGCCCATAGAACAGCCTGGGCCTCGGCCACCAGGCCGGCCCAGCTAGCCAACGCAGCGGCCCGCAGCCAGCCAGCCCGCGCGTCCCTCTCTCCCTCTTTCACCCGTGCACCCACGCGCCCCCTCTATGTCGCCTCCACGTGACTAGGCCGGGCCGGCGCGTCAGCGACCGCGAGCGCACCCACAACCGCCTTTTCGTCCTCCTCTCGCTCTCACCATGGGGACCGTGAGCCCGAGCGCACCGTCGTGTGTCCCCGTCGCCTAGCCCCTTTTAACCCCTCTTTCCGTGCCCACTAGCTTCCTAGGGTTCCCCTCTTCCTCTCCCCGCTGCCAGGTGACCTCTAGGCCACCAGATCTCCCACCTGCTCGATGTCCCGAACGCATCTAAGAGCATGGCCTCGTCGCCGGCGTGCTCCCCGTCCACATCTGCCTCGCCGACCATGTCCGACTTCTTCCCTGCCGTCGACTACGTCCCAGACGTGCACTACGCGGAGATGAAGGCCCCGCCTGCTTCCTCTCCTTCCTCGTCTTCAACTCCGGCCGCCGCGGGCGTTCGTCCACCCTCGCCGTCGACTCCGACCCCCTCACGGCAAGCCGAGCATGCCATCACGTTCGTCGTGAGCTCACGAACCTCCCCATCCCTTTTCCCCCTCGATCTCTCGCTCTAGGCATGCTAGCCGCACACGCCCGTACTTGCCGCCATCGGACCTCATCTCCGGTGAGTGTTCCGGCCCTCTTAGCGCTCCTTCTCCTCACCAGCATGATCACCCTCGTCCGTAGGATCGTCCCGTAGCCTCAGCTCGCCGCCTAGTTCCCCGTTGCTTCGCGTCCGTGCGCCTCGCCGCCGTATGCTTCTGCCGCCTGCCTCCAGCGTCGACTCCGTCGACGTCCGGTGCGCCTAGCTGCACCTAGGGGCACGGGATCCCTTCACGGGCTCGTTGCGCACCTACGCCGTCCTATTTGGTCGCCGAAGCAGGCTCAACGCACTCGTCGTCGTCTCTGTTCGCTGGCGTCGAGTGGCTCTGCCTGCTGGCTGTACTTAATCTTCAGGTGCAGTTCTCTTTCTCTATCAGCCGCACGCGGCAAGCCCAGCTAGTTCACACCCCGTTCTCTTATCGCGCAGACGCGGGTTCGAATCCCCCTCGGACCAGTGGAGAATGCCCAATTTTTGCACTATGTCGCCCACTGACACCCAGGCCCCACATGTCATCCTCTGTCCACACACGCACCCACTTCCACACACCCCACACTGCCACCTCAGCTCCCTGGACCCCACTAGTCATGGGCTGAAACTAGTCCAGGTCGAGTCTGAGGTGCCTTTTATCTTTTCTGTTTTGTTTTGTTTTTATTTAAACTAGCAAAGTGGCCCGCTCGATGCGCGGGCTAGGATATTATAAAGTTTAATAATGCATCTTCAAATCCATATATAGATACCTAAATTGTAAATATCAATTAACAAACACTTACATGTAAACCTTTTCAGTCATGCAATTAATTGTTGTAAATTATTTTCACAAAATTATATTTCCACGGGCTTTTGTTTCAATTTATAACTTCTCTTGGCGATGCTTGATAAATTTGTGTATATTGTGAGCAATTTTGTCACTTGATAAATTTTCACAATATAATAATGAATAACTTTAAAAACTAAAATTAAAGATTTTCAAAGATGAATAGCTCTAAAAACTAAAGCCCTTTGCTGGATATTAGTCATCTTTTATCATTACAATCCACACAAATGGACCGAAAAGACACGATGAAAAGACACTTGAAATTGCTCAAAATATATTTTACAATTCCACCAAGTTAAGACCTCAAGATAGGCAATTTTTGGTGTGTGGCATTACATGAGTACATTGATTTGACATTGAATAGTTTGTATGGGAAGTTACATGTATGCAACATAAGAATTCATGTGCATGGACAGGTAGGAATATGTACGGTATAGATTCGATCATTGTTATTATTGGTCACAATTATGATTTTTGGATTGCCGGAATACTTTTGAATAAAAATCATGTCATTTTGTTTCTTTTGATCAATCTGAAGCATTTATTGATATATCAATATTATATGTAAATAATTTTCCCCACTTCAAATGTAAAGATGTTTTCCTTTTTCTTATTTTAAATCACAATCTGAATACCATTCTGATCAGTTTACTGTCTTGTTGTCACCTCATTATTCAATTGAAAAATTCTATTTTTTTTCTTCACATCATCATAAGTACTGCTGCGTACAAAAATGTAAGTGTTCACAGCATTATAATATTTAAGTTTTCCCAATAAATAGACTAATAAAAAAGATTATGTAAAACCTATCAATGTGCATGTGACGCAATGTCGATAGCGTGGTGGTTCGTTCCATCCACCTGGGCGATCTGAAGATTATTGACACGAAATTCTACCATGCATATTATTCAAATTATACGCATGTGCGTCTTAAGCCGGACAATACTTACTGCTAGGGTCGACCCACAATTTGCCCAGGATGGGCTGTAGGTTGGGCTTAATTAGGTGTCACTTTTTCTTAGAATGTTAGAGGAACACTCTTGTGTTTGTGCGTTTGGTGGTGTGAATGTATGTGTTAAGTTTTGTTTATAGTTGCCGCTAGCAATAGTGGAGGAATTCTCACTGGAAAGAGATATAAAACAATTATGTTACAAAGATAAAAAAACTATCAATTGTTAATTATAAAATGTCCATCAGATTATGAGGCCTTATTTTTTGATTAACGTCAAATCATAGAAGAATTATAGAAGAAAAATAAATAGGCATGTGTACATGAACTGGTTAGGAATACATGCGTGCTGCGTGCATGTGTAAAGGCATGCGTCATTGACTTACGGAAAAAAAGAAGGCAATGGTCTTGACTCAGAGCATCTTCAACAACCGCGCTAAGCGCCTCGCCCAAAAAAAGCATATGCCGCGCGCGCTTCGGCAGGTATAGCGCGGGGATAGGCGCTGGCTCCAACAGCCGCGCTACAATGCAGCACGCGCGCGCCGCTCCAGCAGTGCCCAAAAATGCAGCGCGCGCACAATATTTTTTAATACGTAAAATTGCATTAAAATAAAAAGGATACAAAGTTATTTTACATATTGCAACTAGATAGGTCGTTCGAAAAGATAGATAGATAGTTCGAAAACATAGATAGATAGATAGATAGTTCGAAAACATAAAAAAAAACTAATCCCAGTCGCTCCAGTCATCTCCACCATCACCGGCTTCGTCGTTGGTGTCGTCGGAGGTTGACAGCCAGACGTCCAACCAACGGTCATCTTCTTCGGCGAAGATCGTTCTCCCGCCTGCATCGTGGACGGCGCACTGCTGACACGCCAATGCCTTCCGATGACGCCTGTCCAACCGCTCCTCGCGGCGCCGGCGCGTGTCCTCCTCGCGGCGACGTGCCCAATACTGTCCGGGTGTAGCCGGCGCCACTCCGACATGCGCTGCTCGTCCTCCTGGGCAACGAGGAGGCGGTTCTGCATCGCAGTGTGCTCTGCACGGTCTCGTGCGGAGTGTAGACGAGGCGGCGGGGCGAGTTCCAACGCCTGCTCGAGCGTGCGGACGTCGTCGAAATTCATTTGGCGGCGCGGCCTGCCTAGGCGCCACGCCGCCGCGTCGAACGCGCGGACGGCCTCGTGCGCCGTCTCGTACGTGCCGAGGGGAAGCCGGAGATCGCCGGAGCGTATCTCGGCGTAGAAGCCGGCGTCGTTCGGGCGCTCGTGGACGCCGCGGTAGCCCGACGAAGAACGGCGGCGCGGCGGCATGGTGGCGCGTCGGGGGCGGCGGCGGCGCTCTGGGGCGGCGGCTCAAGCGGTGGCGCGAAAGGCAGGGAGAGAGAGAGCGCGATGGAGAGCGAGGGGGGCCGCGCGCGCGCTGCGTTTTATAGGCGCGCGGGAGGAGGCGCCGCAAAAATGGCGCGCGAGAGGCCGCCATTTCGCGCGCGCGCAAGCAGTTCCCGCGCGCGCGGTTTTCCCGCCGCCGCTGGAGCAAGCCATTCTGCCCCGCGCGCGCGAAATCGCAAGTTTAGCGCGCGCGCACCTTTTTGCGCGTCTGTTGGAGATGCTCTTATGGAAGTCTCACATGAGATAGGAGATTTGTATGTACTGTCGATGTAAGGCAATATATTTGGTTATTGTTTTTCTAGGGTAATAATAGATCTGTTTCAGAGTTGCCCCTAGCGGTAGTGTAGGAAGTCTCATAGAAAAGAGATGTAAAATAATTATGTTCAACGAACGAACGACCATCAATTGTGAATTTATAAAAGGTTCATCAGATGAAGATGTGTTATTTTCTGATTAACGTAGCCTTATGTACAAGAAGAAGAAAATAGGCATGTGTACATCAACTGGTTAGGAATACATGTATCTCTAAAGGCATGGGTCAATTAATGATGGAAGGGGAAAAAAGACTAATGAAAGAAATAAAACGTCGTGTATGCAAGAGAAGGATGTGGGATGTACGTGCGCGATGGTATAGTCCACCTCGTTACTGTACATCTATTTTTCTGTAAAAGACTTGCCATGTCGATCTAACGTCTATCCTTTGTTAACTTAAAAAGAATTATTAAATAAATTATCAGTTGTTTCTAATTTTTGATTTTTTACAGTATTTTCACTTTCTTTTGGTTAGTCTATTCTTCTGATTTTTTTATTTTTCCGATGAATGCATGCGTTAAATATAGCTTAGCTTTGGCTGGAGCTTTTTTCTGTCAGGATCCATGACGCGGGCAGCCGGAGAATGCATGGAGCATATAAGCAATCTAGGCGGGTTTTTTTTCGTGTAAGCAAGGCTGCCTTTGGCTGCACTAATTTTTTTCTTGAGAGGAACGTGAGCATGTACGAAACGTTAGCACGTAGGATGGATCTCTCATCTCACTTGTAGTTTGTTTCTTCTATAGTTTTTGGCGGGACTTTTATCTTTTAGATATATAATTGAGTAATGCGTCTAGTAAAAGAAATCGTTCCAAACTGCTTGTGAATTTTGGATCTACCAGTTTTACGTGCAATTACAGAAATCTAAT
This sequence comes from Secale cereale, assembly GCA_902687465.1. NCBI lineage: Eukaryota > Viridiplantae > Streptophyta > Magnoliopsida > Poales > Poaceae > Secale > Secale cereale. The sequence continues at coordinate 772,136,996 of LR738713.1, forward strand.
GATTTATTAGCCAGCTTAAAAATGGTTTATTAGCCAAATGAGTCGTGTTGTTCTCCATTTTTTTGGGTGAAGCGTGTCTTTCCTATTATCATTGTATAGTCAGGATACGTGACATGTATCCTAGAAAGAAATACGTGAGATGTAGAGGTTTTTTTTGGGAACGTGAGATCTAGTTTATTTTAATCTTTTCTGAAGCGACCGTGGGATCTATCCTTAAAAAGGATAAGTCAGGTGTAGCGACCGTGAGACGTGAGATCTATATTTTAATCTTTTCGTAGCGACATGCAGATAAATTGTAGCGTGCTGCAGTAGGGAGGATCATTTTGTTGCTGTTTTTTTTTTCTTTTGTCTTTTACCACGGGGTAATTTTTCCTTTAGATTTAATTGAGACATGTGTGTAGTAAAGGTGAGTTTTGGGTCCATCAGTATTACATGCAGTTATGTTAATCTAATGGTTATATTTCATTGGTCCACCAAATTAATGGTCGGATGTTTCCATTTTTTGTATGATTTGTATTGTTATGAATGTATATATACAAGAGATAATTTGGATTTACAAATAGATTAATGTTTTTATGAAATTGACAGATCAATATTGTGCACATGTCGCATACGGGGAACGCCTAGTAGATTAATATGAACGTATATATACAAGAGATAATTTGGATTTACAAATAGATTAATATTTTTATGAAATTAACAGATCAATATTGTGCACATGTTGGATACGGGGAACGCGTAGTTGATTAATGTTTTTATGAATTTTACAAATAGACGTGTTAGACACCTAGTAGGTTTAATTACAAATAGATTAATATTTTTATGAAATTAATAGATCAATATTGTGCACATGTTGGATACGGGGAACGCCTAGTAGATTAATGTTTTTATGAATTTTACAAATAGACGTGTTAGACACCTAGTAAGTTTAATTTTTTAACGTGGATGCCTTGTATTTTTTTTTTTT